>JALIZH010009781.1:1277500-1877500 GCA_030522465.1 Rhipicephalus appendiculatus
TGTGCGCGCGCGCGTCACGCGTATTCATTTATAAATGCACATATGAGTATGAATATCTGTATGAGTACACGTACAAATGTGCCTCTGATATTCTAGCCCAGTTGGCATGCTTCTGCTATTGCGGCCTTTCCTATGCCTGAACTATAGATAGATTCCTGTTGCAACTGCTAGGCGTGATCACACGAGTATCTGTGTTTTTGTCTACATGGTTCTCCCTTAGGAAACAAGAATTAAGAGCAAAAAAATATTTTTCGCGTCATCACGGCATACGCAGCTCGATATATATAGCCCCGTCATTCGCAGCGTATAAACGTGAAATATGAGGGAGACAGCGCGACGCAGGCAGCATCCCTCGCCTCGAAGCCACGCACCTTCGACAGCTTTTCGCATTACGGCCTGGGACGAGCTATGTGTCATGGCTCGCGGGAATATCACCGATACATCATCACACCGTTGACACCAGTATCTATCTATCTATCTATCTATCTATCTATCTATCTATCTATCTATCTATCTATCTATCTATCTATCTATCTATCTATCTATCTATCTATCTATCTATCTATCTATCTATCTATCTATCTATCTATCTATCTATCTATCTATCTATGTCATTATGCCGCCGTGGTCGTTTAATTACCTGGGTATTGCTACAATTCGCATGACGTAACATCACGCATCAAAAAGATTAATGTAATGTCAAGGCACGAAAGAAGTGCCATGCATGTCATCTATACCATGGCATGAACGGTATACAATGACGTCGCGCTGCCGTGGACTTTTTATTAACTGGGTATGTATCACGTATGCGAATGATGTGCATGCATGACAGGGGGGAGCGACATTTCATGACATCAATGCTATGAAATACATGTCATGTATGTTACGACATGGGTGGCATAAATGACAAGGTGCCGTTGTGGTCGTTTGTATAACTCAGATACCAGAATACGCCTGGCACGATATACAGTGGAACATCGTTCATACGTAACTAGAAGAATAAACAAAAACAAAAACAAAAAAACGCGACAAAGATGTACCCGTCCGGGAAAACGTACAATCCACATTCACTAAAACATCGCGCAGTTTTGCTTGACAACGATATCGCGAAAGCTGGCCCTGGCAGAACGTGCGAGACGGGAGCGTACCAACGAGGTTGATGATGACATGCGTGTACCGTATTTGCTCACATAATACTAGCACTAACATAATACTAACTGTTGGCTAATGTTGGGCAGACCTGGCTGCCCCATCCCTTTTCTTTCTTTCTTTCTCTCTCACTCTCTCTCTTCTTTTTGTTTGTGTGTGTATGCATTTCACCTCAGGCCACGGGAAAGCGGTAGAGGCCACGGTCAGGAATCTAACGCCCGTCTTCGAGCTCAGCTGCAGCAAAAGACAACAGAACGTGTCCAGACCACTTAGCCAGATTTGGGCCGCGCTTCAACTGAACGAGGCAGCTCGCCACGGTCAGCCAGGGAGAGTGACCTCCGCGCCATAATAAGTATTACGTGTCAGTGCGAACGTCCGTTTCCGAGTCTGACGTGTATTCCGCTCTCCTCTCCGCAGCGGTCAGCATCGCTGTCCGGCTGCTTCGCTGGACACGCACCACGTGATTCCGTCGGCGGCGAGGCGGGCCACTTCCGCAGTGGAGCCACTAGTATTCCGGACAGAGACCGCGTTCGGGCGACACAACTACACAACGCCGCCGCCAGGCTGTACAGCAGCCGAAGCAGCAGCACAACGCCCATCGGAGCGCGCGAGTTGGCAGATGGGCTCCGATCTGGGGCCAGGTGGCTGCCGGCCCCAGATGGAGCCAGCGACGGTGGAGTCGCGGCAGCTGGACCGGGGACCCGCCGTAGCAGCCGGCGATATGCAACGCGCGACACAGCGTTTGCTTGCGGGCCGGCTGTCCACGTTGAGAACGCTGCTCTTGCTTGCTCGCTGGCTGTGAGAGAGTACAGCATTTCTTTATTTCTTTCTCTCTCCGTCTTTCTCAGTTTTTTTTTTTCGTGCGATATTCAGGTGAACTAATTGGTTCGTGGCTAATGCGAAACTCACAACCGGACACAGGGCGGGAACCTGCGTATTCAGCATGCGCTGCGGGATGCGTGGCCGTCGGTCGATGACTCGGACGAAGGAAAAAAGGACATGGAACAATGATGGCTCTGAAATATCCGAGCAATTTTTCTTTTCTTTTTTTGTATGTTTCACACCATAGAAACAGAAATAAATGAAATTAAATTAATCTTGCATTATGAAGCCCCCCTCTGCGAATGTATTCTAAAGCAATTCGTACGGTCAAGCAGTTTGTAAGAACGTTTGCATGTCAGTCATAATAGCGAACATGCTGTTACCGAAGAGAAGTTGTTACTAATGAAAAGCTTCGAAACCGATGTACTCTTAATAGTGCATGCATTCTAAATATATTCAATCGAATGCCCGCAAATTATGTTGATGTGATAGTTAAGCGACTTCCTTCGTCTGTCTATAGCGGTCAAGTTATTATGCCAGCTTTGAGCACTATCTATACTTTAATTTATTTTCTTTAGTTTTGCTTTCCTGTCCTCGTGTACCAACATGCTGCACGGGTGGGCCGCGTACGGAAAAACAAGCCTGACCGGTGAGAATGACCTCCTCACCTTAATCCAGTAACGACGCCCTTTCCACGCAGAGCGCTCACTTTATCAAGCGTGCAGAGCTCGCAGACTCTCGCTGTAACACCTGGACCAAATGACATCCTTTGGGCGAGAGCCCGCTGCAGAATAAATTTTCGGCCGGCCGCTGCACTTTTGTGAGTGATACAGCATAATCATATGAGAGGTACGGGAAGCGTAAATTTTTTATTTTGTTTTTATATCCTATACCAGCGCTTGAAGTCTGGCTCCATCGAAGGGGGTTCTCTACTGATTCGAGCAACGGTGGAGAGGGTAATAAAGAGAAAAAGAGAAAAAGCGGCTGAGAGCTTGTTTTACACTTCGTTTTATACGAACGCGTGAACTATTTTTGTGAAATTCGTTTTTTTTTCTTCTTCTTCTTCCTTAATTTTTGACGCAGACCTTAAACGGGCGATGCCGAGTGCTCGACAGTATCTGACGTAAAACAGCTCACTGCGACACGAAGCGTCGGCATTTCTAACGTGCGCAATATTATCCCAGAGATCACTATTTCATAGTAATCATGATTTCAAAGACAAAATGGCCGTTTCAGAACAGCCTCGAGTGTCTGGTGTGACGGAGACTTTGTAAAACTAAGTCAATGTAAATAAAACTTCTGAAAAAAAAGTGCTTTAGTAGCTTGTAATACAAAAAAAAATGCGAGATTTAATTAGCGTGGACAGACATTTATAACATTGGTCCAAGGCGCGCATGGCTGCTTGTAGCACATTAATTGAAATATACCTTTTGCCAACACACACCCCTACATTTTAGCAAGAGGGTTCTGGTGCTCTGTCAGTACTGGTAAGGGGGTCTGAAACTCCCGGATACCCCCCCTGAAGTTGAGCACTACTACGCTTTACGTTCATCGAAACTTCCACTCCCCGGCAACAATCAGAAAAGCCGACTAGTGGTTAATTTATTGTATTTTTCTTTGGGATGTAGGCCTCTAGATAAAGGAAAGACGCTGATCACCTCTATAACGCATGGTATAAGTGCAGTACTCAGGAACTAGCGAGCACAGACTAAATTAATTCCACCTTTCACTTGAACTCCTTTGCACTTTAACTACGTGCATCTTCCTCTCTCTCACTCATCCTCTGTCAATTATTATCCTTCTTACTCATACAACATTTTCTTGGTCTATGTGTGCTAGTAAATGACCTGACACATTCCCGGCAGTGTGGATGCGAGGATCATTGTACCTTCGGGTACACAGCGTTCGCATTAACTCAATGCGAAAATTAGGAAAAGCGCTCAACTGATGGGTCCGTAAAGAACCGAGGCGATAATGGGCTCGTTATTCCTCTGAACCATACAGGGAAATGAATTTCGCAGGATTTGTGGTCGCGTTGCGCTGAGAATGTTGCATCGGAATGAACGTGGCCCCACGTTTGCAGAACTGCAAAGCACTCCATTATGCTCGACAAACGAAGTCGTAACTTAAAGGAAACGCCGTTCGCGATGTCGCACATTGCGAGTCTAACCTTTAGGAATGCAAGCAACGAATTAACGGCGCATCTAATGATCAAAGGCATTTCTAACGGAATGAACGGCCGAAGTGCCCGAACGATGCTTCTGATACATGGAACGTCGTACGTGCTTCGCACTGCAACCTTCGTTCTAACGGCTAAACTATTATTTTGACGGATATACGTAGCCATAATTTAAGGCCCTCGTAATTTATATTCCAGCTGCAGTTGTAAGCGAATTAACCCATTGTTGTTCTTGTAAACATTTTCGTTAAAACAACGCCTTGCCGTAATGCCGTTGCTTTCTGATTAATGCGACTGTGCACTATGCGGATATAACAGAAAACGAGTTGTTTCCGTGTTTGTGCATGTCTAGATCGTGAAGAAAATGTTTACGCCAATCTCATCATTCCTGAAATATATGTCACTGCAAAGCATAAGCCGTGCGATGCATGTGATGAAATGCTTGATTGAAAACGGGCCACAAAAGGGCCGTATACCTCTGAGAAATTTTTACCGTTGGTCAAAAAGATTGAATGACAGTCATGCAACCTGACGTATTCCGTAAATACTACATAGGGACTTGCAATTTTAATATGAAATGACTGCGCAGACATTAATTTATGGTCGCCCGGTTGCGCAAGGTCGGTGTGCAGCTACTCGATGAAAACCTGCCTCAGTTGCATCTAAGATAACGCTCTATGTAACGAGGGAAATCTCTTTCAATTTGCCCAGGCTTAATTATATTCAGGTAACTCATCACCCATGTTATGTCTAATTTTATATCAATTCTTAAACCAGCTACTTCTAGTCACCAATTGATAGACACAACTAAAGCAGCGCGCATGCACGCGATATTCGAATGTACAAACGCCGACACAGTGTGAGGTGAATAGATTCACCGTTTAATAAACGCATACATTAAGCGGCTACTACACTATACTTGGAGAAGTGAATATGCAAAGCGGCGTCGAAACGTCTCCGTCAGCAGATGGTCGTTCGATCGTGCACAGGTAAAAACACAGTTCACGTCGTTGTCCTATCTAAGAATCATCGCATAGCCATGGCACATAAAAAAAAAAAATGTCGATAAAACAACAAACGTCCTCCGAACGTGTGCGAAGCTGTATTTGTGGACAGATATAATAAATGCACGGGGCGAATTCCCCACGGTATGACAGAAATGGGATTCCAGCACGCCGTCAGCCCTCGCGCAGCTGAACCCGTTGTAAAAAAAAAAATGGCGAAGAGGGGGGGAACGCATCACGATCGCGGGCGTCATCCGGTGGACGGGACCGGCTGAATAAACTGCCGACATCTCGCGAATGCCCGGGGTGAGCTCGCACTCAGTTTAATCAGGCGACAGATGGCTGAGCGGAGGAGCCCACCGCGATCTCCGTGCGAGCTTCGCGCGGGCAACCGACGATCCAAAATGGCGTCCGAAATGAAGGAACGTTCTAGGAAGAACGTTGCTCCCTGAGTGCGAGCATCTCACCGTTTGTTCTTTGGAAACCCGCTGTTCCTTCATACTTTTTTTTTTCTAAGCATCGCCGCGGAGTCGGCGGTGTTAGCGTGGTGGCCGCGCCTTAAAGAGCCCCCCAGCAGAGTCATGTGAACAGCGCCGGGGTTCGCGTTCCCACGCACGCCGCACCGATCCCGGGTCGTGAAAGAAACGCGCTCTCCGTACACAAAGGGGAGCATCGGGCGGGTTAACGCGCGCGCGCAGAAAAGAAAGAGAGACGCGTAAGTGGGCGAAGAGCTCCCGCTATTTGCCGCGGGCTGCGGCCTATACTCTGTTGTTCCTCGAGAATCCCTCTGTCCGCCGCCCTGTTGTTGTCATCGCGTCGCCGGTTCGTTCAAAGCGGGGTTGCGCAACAAACGGGATAGGCAGGCGGGGCGACGATGCCGAGACAAGCAAGCAACGTCATGCCGGGACACGTAGTACGTATGCATCCCGGAGCGCGGTGGCGGTCTCACGTCAGGAGGTCGGAACGTCGGGAATATAATCGGTGGCTAGCGGCCGCAGCCAAATCCTGGGTGGCTTCTATACAATAAGTCACGGCCGAGGACGTTTACGTAAACACGTGCGTCCGAGTTCAGACATGTTTTCGTGATACAAGGGCGGGTGACGTAACCAAGATGCGGGGGGCGATGCGTCACATTCCGTGGGCGTATAATAACTTTTTTTGTTACATGCGCTATATGTATATGGTGGCTTATGCTTTTCTCGGCAGGTAAACTTAACAGACGTATCGATAAGTTCAGAAGAAGACAACTTGCATAGATTGTCCTTGGAAAGCAGCCTTCAGGAAGGATGGAGACGTAGTCACATCGACCCTGATTCACGAAAAGGCCTTAAAGGCCAACTCCGGCGATTTTTCGAGGTCAATGGATCTCAATGAAATTCGCTGAGCATGTTCCTTTGCACATTTCCGTAATTTATGCCAAATTTCAAGCTTGAGAGATGCGCTGATTGTTTGCAAATAAATTTTAAAGATTGTCTGCAAACGCCCAGCCGGCTTCCCACAATTATTGGCAACATTGCGTGTGTGACGTGTTGGTTTGCCGGTCGACGGAAGTGAAGCAGCTGATGGGTTCGCTAACTTTGGCCGCTACAGCGTATATTGTGCTGGCCACAAAGGCGACGGTGTTTGGCCGGCGCTTCGCTGGTTTGGAGCGCGATTTTCTGTGCTCTGGGGAGAAGCGTGTGATATTCCGCGCCGGCGGGACCAGCATGCCTTGCACGACTTCCGGTTCGTAACAAACTACTACGTCATACGTAGACAGTACACTCGGTTGGGTTTCGGTTTCGGTATTACGCCTTTTTGCTTATTAAAAATTATTTTCGAATTTGCTGAGCATTTCAGCTGTCGGGCGCGTGACAAGAGTGTCTCAGGAACATAAAAGCACCATTACCCTGACACGGTCAAAAAAATCGCCGGAGTTGGCCTTTAAACTACTTCGCGAACAGCAAGGAACAGGCAGACATGAACAAAGACGACAAAGGCAAGCGTCCATTCAAGCGTTTCGTGAGGAGTCTAGATAAACAAGTGACCCATGTTTACACCCTACTGTCTTGTGCTGGCGTGTTTCCATAGAGACATGTCGTTAGCAGGTTAGGAACACATTCGTTGTTTCCCGTCCCGTCGATGCATACACGGTCATAATTTAAGAATATTGGCTTCCCCAAACGACCCCGAGTAGCTGGTTTATCGCTGTCTGTCGTATACGCAGCGCTGGATGTCTTAAAGAGCACGAGCGCATAGAACTCATTCAGTTGTTTCCGGACGTCTGGACACACGAGCTGCTAATAGCAGAAGGAAATGCGAGAACGCTCGTGTATTATACCACGATTTGGGTGTACACAAAAAATAAACAGAAGTTTTAAAATTTTAAGTGAGGTTCAGCACTACTTCTGTAGCACTTCAGTCTCTGCGTTGATCTGCGAGATCAAACAATATCACTGGATCAATGATTCTGCATGATCCTCTTTTATTTCTCTTTTAGCAACATCGCTTTCATATCTTGCCCTTGCTTTCCTTCTATTTGGTCTTCGTTTGCATATAAAAAAATAAAGAAAACTCATACCGACTCAACCGGTGATGCCACCGTTCTGGTGGGAAAACATTTTTCGAGTATCCCGTCGCTTCACGTTTCACATATAGGCGCCCCTTCAGCCGAACCGCACGCGTGGTTTCGGGTGACAAAAGAAAAGCTTCTCGAGACCTGGTTCACGCCGCCTTTGTGGCGAACAAAAGAGTGCGGGAACTTTTTGCGCTGGAACCTGCCGTCATCAGCGCCACTAGGAGAATTCAATAAAGGTAGCCTGCTATACTTTTAACCGGTCGTTGACGTGAAACGCGCTTTAATTGTGTGCAGTGCGTACGCTGATCACCTGCGAACCGTTCCAAGCGCACTGGCGTGTGATCACTGATCGCGTGTTTACGTGACCGTGTGTGAGCGCCAAGGAATAAGTTATTGCGGACATCAGGCAATTTTCCGATACTAACGGGCATAACCAGCCTATAAATTTGTACCTCTGACCCGCTCCGGTCTTAACAGCATGCAAGACTTGATTGATTGATTGATTGATTGATTGATTGATTGATTGATTGATTGATTGATTGATTGATTGATTGATTGATTGATTGATTGATTGATTGAGTGAGTGAGTGAGTGAGTGAGTGAGTGAGTGAGTGAGTGAGTGAGTGAGTGAGTGAGTGAGTGAGTGAGTGAGTGAGTGAGTGAGTGAGTGAGTGAGTGAGTGAGTGAGTGAGTGAGTGAGTGAGTGAGTGAGTGAGTGAGTGAGTGAGAGTGTGAGCGAGCGAGTGAGTGTGAGCGAGCGAGCGAGCGGTTCTGAGATGCAGAACAATTACACGAATGACCATGCATATGAACGCTGAATCATCCACCCATGTGGTCCCAAGACTCTGAGATATCATTGACGCGTACTTTTATATACTTGATATCGCTGCAATTCAACCGCGTGCGCGCCGGTTTTATCCATAAGGCGTATACACAGTTCGCCAGCGTTTGAAATGCACAGACACAAAGGAAAGAACGACATGGCATGACGGCGCCTGCTTTTCTTCCTGTACCCGCCCGGGAGGCTATCTGCAAGACACGCAATGCGTGGCCGATTCTTTTGTTTCCCAGAGACTACTTTATTTTTCTTCATCTGCGAGGACGCTGCTCTCCAAGGACACAAGTGGCATCCGCGAGCTCCGAGTGAGTGCCTGCCCGTTGTGTTTGGTCAGTGCGCAGTGAAAGGCAGCCAGTGATAACGTTTGGCGCTTCATGCACTTGCGGCTGCGAAGACATGCCGTGCACTCTCTAAATAAAATACGGCGTTCAGCAACCGTGCCCGCGGACTTATCTCTTCTGGCCAGTACTTATCTGTCCCGGTGCAGAATGATGCCATCTTGGCTACCAGCTCTTAGCAATGCCTTGTCGCGCGCTGAACCGTTGCAACGGCATGTGAAGTATAGGCGAAGGGTCGCCAGACAATGCGAAATGGCTGCCACGAGATAAGTATATAAGGAGCACAATGGCCGAAAAGTGAATCATCTTGAATTTATCTCCAGAAATGTAGCCTCCCCCCCCCCCCCCCCCATTCCCCCCTTGATGTTCCATACCTAGACTACACACATACGGCCCAGGGCTGTCCTTTCACATACTTCGGCCATAGCTCGCAGATCTTCGTCAGTAGCATTGTAGGAACTCCGCCCAAAATTTGTTACGAACGATTACGTAAATTCACCTAATAAACTTCGCGGATTTCTTTAGGAATATCAGAGAAATGACCTCCAGCGATCAAAATTATCGAGAACTGCACTCCCTCGGGACCGTCAACGCTCACGACATTTCAGAAAAGATCAGTCAGGATAGACCAGGCATACACCGGTCTTAAAGGACGGAAATATCCGCGCTTAAATGCGCATCCAAAGAACCTTATGCTGGAAGTTGACTAATGTGGAGTGTAATCTTTTCCTGATATTTTTTATGCTTTTTTTTTCCTGTACAGGTGTTCACACATCTGTACGTAGCTTAAATGCTTGGCGAAATGCAGGAAAATAATAATAATAAATAAAAACACTCATGGACTTATATTTCGCTGCACCTCCAAATATTCCAGGCCGTAGAAATCGCATAAATGTCGCCCACAACGGCGTACCCCATGATGATATCGTACTCTTGAGACAGGTTTATATGCTCGTCTTTAGGGCATGTGCTATAGTGTAAAAACTTTCGCGCGTTGTATACACGTCCCCGCACAGGACATTGTGTGTGCTGTCAGTCGTTGTACCACACCATAGTCACCTGCCATCATACCTCCTCTTTTTCTCCCTTTTACCCTTACCCCAGCGATGACTAGCTGGCTAGAGAAACGCTTTCCATGCAGAGATCTCCTCCTTTCTTTTCATTAAACGTCATCTTCTTATTGACACACAGTGCCCCAGAATTTAATCAATCAAATCTTACAATCTGCATATTTGCTTTCTCTGTTGTCCGCTAATATAGGTTAATGTTTCCCTTTAGCCTTCCGTTAAGAAGGAAAAAAAAACGAAAGGAAATAGCAATAAGTTCGTAAAAATGAAACTCGAAGCAGCGTGGTTTTCTCGCACGGTTGGGGTGTGAGAAAATTGGCGTACAAGGGCATCTGTGCCCCACTCGCTTGCGTTTCGCGGGGTCAGAGGTCGGCAGAGAAGGTCGCATGACTTGCACCGAATGCGTAGGCATACAGGCTCGGCGGGGAGGGTCGCACGCGCCGACCTCGGCGTGAGTTCCCGCTTAATTGAATGAACGCCGAGGCTTTGGTGCACGTATAAAAAAAAGAAAAGTGTGCGTGGCGAGAGCGCGCGAACTTTCGGGTTTACGAGCAACAGCGCGCTCCCGCGTGTCAGGCAAACATTCGCTGTACAGAAAAACGCTCGCTGAACAAAGCCTAATCTTTCCTCCAGTAGGCCTATAGCTACACTACTCAATATGCTTTTCTCTTCGTACTTTTTTCGCGGTGCAAAGCACGCGCAACGTCTGCACGCCCACACACTCACGCTTTTCACTGCATCGGCGCTGTCTTGTGCACACACACGCACACGCACAAACGCGTTTTACTGTTTCCGGTCAAGGCAACGTTCCCGTTAGAACGAACCCAGTGAACGCGACGACCATAAGCGTCGTCTTTTCGAGCGTCCGTTGAATCAAACCAATGAATATTGGGTCAGCGTCAGAGCTATACGTCTGAGCCGAATCAAGCTCACGCTCGCGTTACACCACTTGTGATTCAAATAACACCAGACGTTGTCGGTTAGGAGTGTTTCTGGTAGAAGATGATAACCCACAACCGGTGCCAGTGATAATATCCGGCAGCATTAGTCGCGATTCGTGATTGATAAAGCCGCGTTCCTTATAGTGACGGAATTCAACAATGTAGTACAAAAGCGCAGGCGGCAATGCGGAGGTGTGACGATGAACGCGTTGGATGTTGAAACTAATCTAGGCGATCAAACATATAAGGTGTCAACAATGCGGCAGCCTTCAGAGTCCACGTGTTTATATGGAGTCTAGACCGTCTTATTGATTACGCCGCAACAATGATGGAGCCTCATCCGTCGAAAGGAGAAGCAGCCGACCAGCTACTTCAGGCAATCGGCGCCCGATCGCTCAATGCAAGAGAATCATTCATCGGGAGGCTTTGTAGGCTAATTTTAGCTCCACAAATATGCACTGACGCTTCTCTAACCCATACGAAAATCGAAGTATGCGCGTCTTCCTGTTTAAAATCTCTCAAAGCATTGTAGTGGTGAGAAATCGTCAATCAGGAAATATCGCTGGCGCCAACTTTTTGACGAGTGGACTCCCCTTCGTCAGGGCGCGTGAAGTCAATCCCTCTTGACGAAATATCGGTTCCAGCGACATTACCGGTTGAATAATGTTTCATCACTTCAAGCCTAAATCTTCCGCCTGAAGTTCTTGTCTTGTGCCGAGAGCATTGTGTGGTTCACCGGGTGCGACAGTCCTTACCAAGTTCTTCCTTCGTTTTTCTAATATTTCACAACGTGTTTTCACCGTCTCTAATTGTACGGGTTCGCGCTATGCTGTTCAACCGTTTTAACAAGACTACCATATGAAAGCGTACAATATAAAAAGAAAGGAACAAGTAGCATCAGCGACACGTCTGTCACATTCTACGTATCAGAAGAGAGATTGCTTGATCGCTGGATAACCTAGGTTGTCATGAGACTGCGCATGTATGTTGTCTATTTATTTCTGGGTTAACGCCCGCAACGATTCACTTGGAAGTGCCTGCTCGTCCTGTGATCATGTTCCTCCCTTTGTGTGTGTTCTAATTCGCGTATACAAATTATGTCTTTAAAGAATGCTTAACCGTTGTCTCGCTCTCTTTGCGTACAATGCGGAAGGTAAATGTCACAAAGGGAACTATGCCACCAAGAAAGATCTTGACTACCTTCAGTTTGTCCCGTGCGAGTGCGACGATTTATTTCCCGTTATCACTCCTATCAGCGTGAAATCCCCATATCCCCTTTCCGCCGGCCTCCCAAAGTGAACAAAGATTATCAACGCTTGGGACGGACAGGATGCTGAACGCTTTTCTGTGAGTGCATTTGTGCTGTGCAGAAACACTTAACACCTCCTCCTCCTCCGCCTCCTCCTCATTTTTAGGTCCCTTTGCTCAGTGGCAGAGTAGCCAACCGGGCTCAGCCTCGTTGACCTCCCTGCCTTTCCCCATCTATCTATCTATCTATCTATCTATCTATCTATCTATCTATCTATCTATCTATCTATCTATCTATCTATCTATCTATCTATCTATCTATCTATCAGAAAAGGCACGACGGCGGTGATTATTATTATTATTATTATTATTATTATTATTATTAGTAGTAGTAGTAGTAGTAGTAGTAGTAGTAGTAGTAGTAGTAGTAGTAGTAGTAGTAGTAGTAGCAGTAGTAGTAGTAGTAGTAGTAGCATCTTTTCTGAAACGAGGCGGCTTTCAACGCCTAGACAAACTTCAGCTAACCACCTAGTATATACAAGCATCGCAATCAAGCTCTTCTTCGTCGCTCTAGTAAACCTCTCTCCCTCTCTCTCTTTCATCAAAATTTTCCTCTCTTTTATTTTCCCCTCATACTCTAAACGTATCTTCCTTTACGTCGACTGCTGTTCGATTAACGCTTCTATTCGTGTTGAATCTCAGCGCTTCCGCAAAGTGGGCGTCTCCTCCGGGCACTGACGGAAGAAGAATATCTGGGCATGCCACTACACGATGTGCCTAGTCCTTCGCAGATTTGTTCGGCAGCCCCTTTCTGAGGCGGGAGTGTTTTCTCCATTTGTCTTTTTTCGCTGCTCCTGCATGTTTTCTTGCCCTCGGGGCAGTGCAGCTCGGGCCTCGAAAAGCAAGACAGTGTCATTTGCGTTATACCGTACAGGTTTTCTTTTTCCTCCCTAATTTTCCTTTCTTTCCGTATTTGTAAACCTCCACGGTCTTTCATTCGTCGATCGGCATGCAGCGCCCTCACCTAGCGACAAGCGCCCGCGGCGCCGACTAGGTCTCGGTCGGCCGCGTCGCGAAATCCAGCGGAGGGCAGGCAGGCAGTCGTTTCGATGCATGCGCACGGGCTGTATACAGTGCCAATATGTATGCAAATAAGTGGATTAGCTCTTCGCGAGGGGATTAGGATGTCGCCGCGGACTTTGACCGGAGCCGCTGACAGCTACCGCCATTGCCCTATCTGGCTCGGACTATGCTCTGCTTTACAGAGTCGGGGGAAATGAAGGTGGCTTTCTCTTTCAGAGCAAGCACATTGCATACCGTCGTCAGCCGCTAGATTCCGGTCTGTTTACAGGTTCGTCGTGCAGGTGCGAAAGTGAAACAGTCATCGAAACGAGGTCACTGGCTTCCACGGTACAGTTTCGAGACGTAGTGCCGCATATTTTCAAGCGAAAGCTTCATTACTGACACAGTCGTTAATTGAACTTGTTACAGTTTGAAACACCTTCTGGAAGAACAAAAGAAACTTCTGACGGCAGCGCCCGGTGAATGGATGTATGCAGCGAAACAAAAAGCTAGGTATGTCAGCCGGTCTGCGCAGAATTTTAGACATGTCATTCTGTCAAATGATTCAATTAAACCGGTGTACAGAAGAAGGCGATAACCTGATATCGAAAGCTAAATAGCATTACGTTTCGCGCGTCTTGACTGCTCAAAATTCTGCTCGCGCCCCGCCTCTCGCGAACGATGACTAAAACATCGGGGGAGCAGCGAAAGCTGAAAGATTGTTAACCCACTATTTCTTCATAACATAGCACAATGTTAGCCCGACGTCTGGTGGTCGAAGTTAATCCGAAGGCATCTATTACGGTTTCTGTCATATAGGCCCAGGGTAAATTTAGGAGCACCGCTGATTTTTAAAAAGACAACTGAACTCTGCGACCGTCTTTGACTGCGCGATGAACGCTGTTATGCGCGTGTGCACGTCACTTGTTCTGTTTTCCTTTCTCACTTTTCTTTTCTTTTTTTTTTGTCTTTTTCTGTCCGCTGCCCCCCCCCCCCCCCTCCCACTGTAACGTAGCAAAGCAGATTCAACCTGACTAACCTTCCTTTAGCCTATCCTCTCTTCTAGCCCTTTCAGGCACATTACGTTCAATCTGTCAAACACTCAATCAATAGCCCGAACTACTGGTAAGGGAGCGGAGTGCACGTTCAAAAGCAATGAATGCGCGTGATCCTTCAGTCGACAATATAAAGCAACGTGTCCTCCCTGGTCGTAGCCAGAAATTGTTTTTGGAGGGCGAGGGGGTGGGGTTCAACCACCATTTTTCTCATGTTTGTGCGTGCGTTTGTATGTGTGCGTGTATATATATATATACACAAGAAAAATTGGAAAATTTCGGCTGGTTTGAACCCCCCCCCCCCCCCTACTCCTTCACCCGCTACGCCAGTGGTGTCCTACAGCAGCACCACGCAGCGACGGAACCTGCAACGGCCGACGCGAGCTGCACGGAACCGCGCAAACGCCAGGCTATACCGCGTCTCTAGATTGCTTTTGTTTCCGTTTCAGGCTTTCCAGCGTCCCCTCCTTCCCCTTTCGCTCTCCTTTCTGCTGTCGGCGTCGCCCACAAATGCCGCTCCGCGCTGGCTCCGCAGGCATTGTCACCTGACAGACAGGAAAGCAAACAAAAGCCTGTGCATGCGTGTCACTTCAGAGTTTTGCGTCTCATGGGAGCAGCAGAGCTTCAGCCGCGCGCGCTGAGAGCTCCGCTCTTGTATAAAGACCTCTTTTTCCAAGGCCGATGTCCCGCGGACAACGTCGGCTTTCGAGCCACGCAGTGTCTCGGCCTCGTGCGCTTTAAATGGTCACAAAGAGAAAACCGATGCCCGCCTGGCCGCGCTTGTCTCGCGCATGCGCGGCTTGTCTGCGTAAAGACGGCAGGTACACAGGTGCAACATACGCACGCGCTGATGCCGGAAAACGCGAGAAAAGCATTGCGAGGATGCGTCCATCGAAGTTCCTTGTTGTATTTATATGTGCTGCTTTTGAGCGGGCTGTTTCTTGGTAGACGAGGATGCGACCTAGCTCGAGGGTGCGGGTTCGATTCCCAGCCACGGCGGCCGAATTTCAATGGGAATAGAATTAAAATAACACCTGTGTGCTTAGATTTACGTGAGCCCTAGGTGGTTTAAACAAAACCGAAGTCTCCTGCCACAACGTAACCTATAATCTTAATGTGGCGTTGGCCTCGATCTGTGCAGCTTAAACGCAACAGCACGAGCAGCGAATGCAATGAATAGGAACGAACTCAGAGCCTTGATTCATCATCAACATCATTATCATCTGCAGTAGCAGCAGCCGTGCGCGTTATTGTATGAACGGTCGGTGCCCTCTATCTGGTCGTCCTTTCATTTACACGGAAAAACAGCTCGCTTCCAGCAGGTGGCATCGCTGTATGCAGCGGTGCGCAGAAATGTCAGCTTTTTGCTATATATACTTACATAGATTTTGGGCAAGTGCAATGCTTTATGAATAAAAACCTTCATAGAGGGCATGTCCCATATTTGGGCAGTCGATCCTAGTTACAGGGCGGCTCGTTTGATATGTTAATGATTGTATTTGAGCGTGTTCGAGCAACACCTGGATTTTGAGGGACACCACTTTCAGCAGCTGGTGATCTTTAACGCTTATGCAAATAGAAGCGTACAAGCATAAATTCTTGGGTTTTGATGGCCGTCGGCGTGCGGTTGGAGCTTCCGGGGAATGAAGCAAATAACTTCGCATTAAGCTGCATGCCACCGTAATCAGCGTTCCTTCACTGCAGGCAAATGCAAATTAAAAAAAAGCGGGATCATAACCCAAAGAACTGGAAGCGTATGTATGTATGTATGTATGTATGTATGTATGTATGTATGTATGTATGTATGTATGTATGTATGTATGTATGTATGTATGTATGTATGTATGTATGTATGTATGCATTTATATGTATGTGTATGTATGTATGTATGTGTGTATGTATGTATTTCGCATTTTGATTACGCCACATTCATTCATTTTTCAATCCTCCCCTCGTCCACGATGCTCATGACGAGCTAATCTATTAGTCACTGGCGCTTTCCAAGACGGTGTTGGTTTATAGCGAGTGCGGCTTTCCTTAATGAAGGTGTGTTGAGCATTTGCATCATTAGTTGCACGCTAGCGTAACATTAACTTTTAGCATAAGTACGGAAGCACACACAAAAAAAAATATTCGCTTAATCAGGATTTTCCACATAAGTTTGCGTAGGTTCCGCTTTTTTTTTTAAATCATATATATCTAAACCAGGCAAGCAACCATCGACTTAGAACGCGTCCTGCACGCGACATCCAACCGTGAACCATGTCTTGAGAATGGGCTAACAGCGAATGAAAAGTTCGAACTAGAATATTACGAAAGTGGATTGTGGAAATGACAGTCTGAGTCGTATAACAAGTGCCACTGGGAATGCTGTGTGGCCTATTTTGTCCCATGTAGATGGAAGAAAATACACTTACGACGTCAAGGCCCAGAGTTTGAATCGAACAAAACCTATCGCCCACACAATGCGACTCTAAACTAGACCTAATGCAGGGGTCTGAAAAGGACGTGCTCAAAGCTTTGCCGCAGAAGCTACAACATGGTTGTCTAATCGATCAGTCAGTCAGTCAATCAGTAAGTCGGTCAGCCAGTCAGTCACTTTCTTAATTAAAAGTAGGTAAGTAAGTAATTAAGTAAGTAAACATGTAAGTAACTAAAGTAAGTAATTAAGTACGTAAGTTAGTAAAAATGAGCAAATAACTAAGTTAGTTAGTTAGTTAGTTAGTTAGTTAGTTAGTTAGTTAGTTAGTTAGTTAGTTAGTTAGTTAGTTAGTTAGTTAGTTAGTTAGTTAGTTAGTTAGTTAGTTAGTTAGTTCCACTGAACACAGGCATAAAATGAACACTCATGTCTGAATGTGTAATCAATGATATTGTTTCAAATTGCTCAAATAACATACATACATACATACATACATACATACATACATACATACATACATACATACATACATACATACATACATACATACATACATACATACATACATACATACATACATACATACATACATACATACATACATACATACATACATACATACATACATACATACATACATACATACATCAATTCTGGAGTCCCCCCATTACGGCGTCTCATAATTTTCGTGGTTTTGGGACGTAAAAACGCATCCCTTATTATCCCTTCAATTTCAACCACCCTTCCTACACACTGCACAAAATTTGCATGGGTCCCTATGTATGCGTTCAATGTGAGTCATCCCGTCGGCTCGCCGGAGTTCCAGACACCGCCGGTCACGTGCTTCGTGCGTGCACCGCGGTCAGCGGCGCGGGGACTTTCCTTTTTGCCTGGGCCCAAACCCTCCGAACGGAGGCGCTCGCGTCATTCTGCCGGCCGCAGGCTCGATTATCGACCGGCGACCAGGCCGCACGAGCGACGGCGAGCGCCGCGCAGTTAGTACGACGGTGCCTCCCCCCGCTGTGTACACTGTCGCTTATTTGTTTTTTACCGGCTCACTTATCGGCCGAGAGCGAATAAACTCTGCTCTCAAGTCGTGTCATATCCTGTGCCGCGCCGGCGTAATGAGTTTCAAGCTGTGTCTGGGCGGCCCAGCCCGCGTTGCATTTAATTCGCTAATATTATTTTCTTGACCACCGCTTGATCCAGATTTTCCGGCGCCGTCGGCTTAAATTGCTCTGACAGAAAAAAAAAAAGTAAAGGAAACAGCTCCGCACCGTTTACCTCCGAAACGACCGCCCGTACCGACATGAAAAAAAAAAAATTAAACATAATAACGCGTCATTCGCTGCCAATAAAAGGCGTCTCTTGTGGAGGAGCCTAATTGAAAAGACATTGATATCGCGTGCCTCGAGTGATTATACAGAGCCGTGTGAGCAATAAATTAGCATACGTCTATAATTGGACGAAATTCATCCCTTTCCTCCTAGCGAAAGACGAATTTCTTTAGTCGCCCATTTTAGCAGAGCTCCGCGTATTGGCCGACGAATTTGTTTCAAGTAAATATCTCTTTTCATCAATATCGGTCCCCTTTTCCTCAAGTACATGTGGTCTTACAAATACGTCTTTGGAGGTATCCAATCTTGCCTTCCCGGCGCATGAGTCCAGCCGAACAAGAATTATGGCTGTCCGCAATTTCGTAACATCGATTCCTCCCACCAGGTAAATAATTATCTACCATGATCTCAGTCTTTCCCACTCTTCCCTGATCTATCTATCTATCTATCTATCTATCTATCTATCTATCTATCTATCTATCTATCTATCTATCTATCTATCTATCTATCTATCTATCTATCTATCTATCTATCTGTTCTTTTTTACTCGGAACAGTCAAGCAACTTCGCAGCCAAATAATCTATTGCATGCCTCGCTGTGTGGGTAAGTAATGGCTCTCCGCAATTCAGGATATGCGATTACGCTTGCACCTGGATATAGATACGAGTACACTGCACCTGTGTTTTTATTCCAGCAAATCTAAAGGGTGGTTTTGCGCATACCACTACTGCGTTTTCAGTCACATTATTGGTCATATTAGCATTGCTGAGGCTACTCTTTAAACAACCTAAATGAAACCAACCGACATTGAAGCTAAGGAAGGTATAGGAAAGACTGATTGTACGTTTGAACTGTAGTATGCTAAATATGACATTAAAGGGGAAGGAATTAAAGTCGATAAAAACATCAACTTGGCGAAGGTAGGGACCGAACCTACACCCTTCGGATAACGCGTCCTTTGCTCTGTATACCAATCGAGCCACAGCGACGGTCGTTTTTCCATCTGTTCACGTATATACGTTTGTGTAACCCTTTGTGTGTGAGCCAGCCCCATTGGTTTAGGTTGTATCTAACAAAGGAAACGAGCACTCGATCGATCACCCCCTCTTTACACACAGGTATTCTACATGGCTAAACTTGGTATTTCGCTGATAACCAGGCGTTAACACGAAACTGAGGACATTTCGAGCACGCGTTACACATCTCGACCAATCAAAAGATTATTGAGATCCGTAGCCCTAAATCATTTAAAATCTCTCCCGTCTTTCTTTGTTGCGATGTTCCGTGAAAAGAGTGCGATGCGATGTAGTCTTGTAGTGGCACGCAGAAACGCAAGCTGCTCTTGTTTTTATTATTTCTACGTCATATATTCGTAGGCTAAGAGTGAATTTTGTTGTTTTCTTCATACGGTGAGGTGGAGGGAAGTTTCCTTCGTGCCACGGGAGCTCCCCATAACGGTGCAGTTGTGAAGCCGAATGACTCAAGTTGCCCCGGCCTAAACTGTCAGCCGAGGTGATGTGTCAGCTTAATCGAAGTTGCTCTGCGTAAATACGAAGACCGCACTTCCTACTAAGCGATTCCCTTGTCAACTGTTGTGATGAGCCTGTATACTACGTCGCCCTCTCTCGAAATCCTGCCCGCATGTCACCCGAGTCGGTGTCCTCGACGACGAGCGGCTCGTATTCATTCAAATGCGATTCCAGTAGGGCTTTCGGAGCATTTGCGACAGCGGGGCTCAAGGGTTCGCATACGTTCAGCGGAGAAACCCGCATAACGCAGCGTTCGATGAGCAAAGCACGCAGTCAGTGACTGTCAAGTTGAAAGTGTTGAACCTCAATTATGGATCTATCTATCTATCTATCTATCTATCTATCTATCTATCTATCTATCTATCTATCTATCTATCTATCTATCTATCTATCTATCTATCTATCTAGATATCTATCTATCTATCTATCTATCTATCTATCTATCTATCTTATTTTATACCACAATTAAGGTTCAACACGTTCAACTTGACAAGTTGACAAGCATTTGGAAACAAATGCAGCAAAAGGTAAAGTAAGTACATTCAGAACGATTATACGGCACCTGTCTTCCGTATAAAATTTGGGAGCGACATTGAAATCAGAAGGAACAGTGACACGGGGAAAAAACTATCGTAACAATCTCTTTTATGTCATGTGGGAAGCTGAATATATTTTAGGAAGCACACCTTTGGGATGAGACGGGCGAGACCTCGATGTATACAGCGGGAAAACAGACATTCGAGCCGCCTTTCTCTGTGTACCCAGTCAATAGGTCAAGTTTCATTGAATAAATGGCTCATAGAAACGAAGCTTTCGACCGGACCTTTGTGAATTGATCCGTGCTATTCGAGAGAAGAGAAGAGCCGATTCCTTCGCTCACTGGTTCGCCCCAGTACTCTGCCCTCCATTTTGATATTTGACATGTTTTACCCTCCGGTGGGTGATCTCCAATTAACGAAGAATTTCTCCGTGCGTTTTAACTGCATGAACCGCTCGGCGTGTTCGCTCGTTCTTTATCAGCCACCTCTTCACTTAAGCCATGCCTGCAGGAAACGACAACATCGAGGCTCCACGCCGCGGCTTGCGGAGATGAACATACGCGCTGACAGGGGTCGCTCGATGACGCAACGATCGCTTCCGTTGAGAGACACGTGAGTAAATTTCGAAGCACGCACGCCACGAGACTGACGTTGTCCTGGCAACGGTGGTATAGAGTAGTGGCACCACCGGCGTCGCTTGGCACGTCGGCAGATATACGTATACCGTCGCACATCAGGGACACTGTACCACCCCGACCCGGCTGCAGCGTGGTGGGCGCCGCAGGAGCAGCCGTCGCGCTGAGGCCGTCAGCGATGCGTCACTTCCGAATGTTGCTGAAAAGAGGGAAAGGAGGAAAGAGGGGGTGGGGGAGTCGGGCTGCGGCCAACCGCGCAACCAGGAACAGTCTCAGTCGCGCCGTGGCTCTGGCGTTCTCGACTGTCTGTGTATATGCACGCACGATGTCCATCGGTCGTGCCAGTGGACAATGTCGACCACGGGCGAAGGACTGCGTCACAGTGGAAGGAGAGGCGTCGGCGGCGACGCTGTGTGTACTCGAAGCTCGCTTGGCTGAGCCGACGACGCCACGGAGAGTGGTCCCGTGAGCACGGGGACGACTCCTGGGACGACGTAGCTGTGCGAACCGACAGTGCGCGTCGGCCCAAGTAGGGAAGGCTGAAGGGAAGGCCTATAGAGAGAGCGGGGGTGTTGGCATTATACCGTACTCTCGCCCCGACATCCCTCCGCCAGGCCCCTGCGTGGCGGCGCGCATTCTAATATCTACGACGCATTGTGGGGGCCGCGGAACAAAGATGCCACGGGGTGTCACGCAGCCGCGAAACCGGCGCTCCGAAACGGCTGGCCGCTCGCGCAGAGGACAAATAAATAACGATGCCGCCGCTGACGAGCGAATAAATGCAGGAACGGCAGGGGCGGGAGTGCAGCAGGCAGGAAAAAAATAATAATATCCAATAAAGGACACAAGCAAAAGGCCGCCGGTGACACAAAGGGGAGTCCGGAAATTGCAGCGATGCAGCCTTTTGTTTGCCGCTTTGGGACACGAGCGGAGCAGCCGTGCCACTGCTGCCGCTGCTGTATACGGCCTTTCGGTGCGCGCCTACCCGCCCTCGAGGCTGCCGCCAGGGCTGCCGATTCGATGGGCCACGTAGGTCTCCCAAACTGCGCTGTTAATATTGTACGCACGTCGGTACACTATACCTTCGCAGTGATCAGTGGGTGTCATCCCTTATCGCCTACTTTTTAATGGAGCCGACGATACCTATTCGGGAAGGCTGTCTGCGGATAGGAAGGTTGACTGAAGGTGTTACACTGATAGCTCGTGCTATGCAGCAGCGCAATAAAAATGAACAAAAAAAAAGTAAAGGTGTAGGTGAAATAATGACAATGCTGGGTTGTATAGGGTGGAGTGGGGTATTGGACGTGTTGGTAAGACCTATATAGCACTGTTCTCAATTCACTTAGTTCCAGCGTCATATCTGTTTTACAATTCCATTACTCGCTGCACTCGCTTAGATGATTCCCTTCTTCAGTGCTTTGCCATTTTGCATCGCCTAACTATACTTAAGTAACAGAGGAACTGTTGGCAACTAGCACTTAGCAGAAGTCCCTATTTGTAGTGTACTCAAAGGGACACTAAACCGAGTTACTTATACTTTATACCAGTAACCTATGCTTTCAAAACAGTGCGTTTTATTCCATGGGTTGAAACTGATGCGTATTACTGGAGAAAACGAAGGCCCTTATTGAACTTCGAGCCGAAACTTCTGGGCCAGTAGGTCGGGATGACGTCGCGAAGCCTCACTGTGGCTCGCTCAACCTTATCAAAATTTGCTAAGCTCAGTCTTTGCCACCTTGAGTGTGTATGATTGTCCATATTACTGGTAAATAAATTCAGCTGGGCCCGAAAAGACTGTGCCAGAACTCACAACGTCAAAGCGACCTGCTGCGGGAACTTCAGTATGTACGTCGCCACATGTCTTTCATTGCTGTTCGATTCCAAATTTATTAAGCTTGATGTCGCGATAATAGTGGCACATTTAATATTGCATTGGAGGGCAATTTAATACTACACACTCAACTTAAGTAGTGTTCTCTAGTTTCCCTTCAAGTTCTTTCCAAGGCATACTTCTTCCCCATTTCTTCACTTCGCAACAGCGGATTGTGCTTCTCCGATTATCAGCTTGTCATGTACACTATATCGCTCACAAAATGACGAAACCTGGCGCTTCCGACGAAGGCGATGGATTAAAGAAAACTTTTGGAGCAATAAATGTCCAGTTCCTATAAAGAGAATGTTTTGGATTAAAACAACGTGAAAAAATTTCCTAGGACATGCTGACCATGTGTACACACACACACAAACGAAAAAAAAAAAAGCGTGTGCTATCACTCCTACCTAAACGATCCCGGTTACCAACTCGGGTGGAGGGGGGGGGGGGGGGGGGGGCAAATGCTGTTCTTATATTTGACTCCTTTTGTGTAGAGTGTCTTGTACTAATTTATGAATTACAGTAATTTCGTTCAGGCAGAAGTAAAACTAACGAATTTTGTAGAGGCGTGCGAGAAATCTAGAAAATGCAGTTAAGTTAGGCACAGGCAATTGGCTCTCTTTGTTCGTATATCGCGCTTGATATTCAGTTTAATAGATTAGAGCTTATATTGCTGGTTAGACTAATGTTTCGTTAATAGATTAGACAGCGCTTGTCTGCGCCCCTCGCTTCGTCCTTCGTTTATTTTTCGCGCTGTCAATATATTGTACAATGGCGTACCTACTAGCCCGAGCCTTCACGTTAATAGAGCAGTGCTAAACCAGGACAGGCGAAAGGAAAAAAAACGGACACGTAAGATTTTTCGTTCGAATGCGTCCGTCTTTGTCCCTGTCCCATTCATCGCTGCGTGGTCTCGTGATAACAAAGAAAGCCCGAATACTCCGGCCACGTGTCACGCTTCTGTTATCTTCACGAGCTACTCCGCGGGGCACGAGGGGCCTCGAGTTATAGCTCGAGCCGTTGCCCGAAGTGACGCAGCTGTCGCGCAGCGAACGCGCTTGTCAGCATGCTCACTTTCTCCGCCCCGCGCGTCCTCGTGGACCACCAGCTGCTCTCAACAACCACTGCGTTCCCCCTCAGCCCCATCCCTCTCTCACCCATTCGCGATTTCTACCGGGCCCGCACCCCCTGAAGTCCTCCTTCCTCTTTCACTTTCTTCCTCTGATTCAATTCGTACTTACACCCAAGAACTTTGTGTATTGGACAACGAGCTATTCTTCCCAGCGACAAAGGCGAGATATCGCGCGACCCTCAAGCAGCACTTCCGCGTTGAACGCGAAGCACCATGCGCGTAGAAACGAACCGACCAGCAGCATGCACAACCGATTCCCTCCAAGCTTCCAACAAGATTCGAGCGCGTTTCGGTAGCTTCCAACAGAGTGAGATGTCATCTCTCTGACCTGTTTGGAGTGTCACCACTTGGTCAACCGGTGATTACTTCTTTTTCTTACTCTTGTTCTTTCTTCCATACCTTGTGTATTATTCCCCCTTTCTCCCGCACTAGCTGTGGGGTATCCAACCGAGCCAAAGCTTTGTTAACCTCCTTGCCATTCTCCTTCGTTTCTCTCTCTCCCTCTTTCTCTTACTCTGACGAATCACAAGAGGCCCTTTCTGGTGCATCAGAAGTGGCTTTGATGAGCAAGCCCTTGAAGGCACGCGTTATAACTTTTCGCGTCCGGTACACCATCTACGATTTGGCTTACTAACGATTGTATCCCGCAGGTTCGGCCAGGTTCCAGGAGATTCCAACCGTCGCGGAGCAGTGATCGCGTTTGTTTGTTTGTTTGTTTGTTTGTTTGTTTGTTTGTTTGTTTGTTTGTTTGTTTGTTTGTTTGTTTGTTTGTTTGTTTGTTTGTTTGTTTGTTTGTTTGTTTTGCAAGGTGGCAGCGCTTTGACGCGAGTTCCATATGTATAGGTGAAACACACTTGTCTGGTGATCCTTGTTATTAAGCGAGACAGAGCCCCCTATGTGGAAGCCATCTCCGAGCCCCATACATAGCATATGACATGGTCCATTCTTTAAGGTGTACGCAATTACGACAAACTAATTCATTCCTTCAGACAAACAATGCACTTCTGTGGACAAGTCAAGTCTACGGTGACCAGGCGAAGCCGCATGAGAGTCTTATAAAGCGAATGCCATTCGAACGCTGTTACGTTAAAGTGTTTCGCACTAACCCGTCACGTTGGTCTAGCGGTTATGGTACTCGGCTGCTGACCCGAATTGTGGCTGGATGGAATCCCGGCAGCGGCGGCCGCATTTTCTATGGAGGTGAAAATGCTTGAGGCCCGTGTACTTAGATTTAGGTGCACCTTGAAGAACCCCACGTGGTCGAAATTTCCGGAGCCCTCCCCTACGGCGTTCCTCTTAATCATATTGTGGTTTTGGGACGTTAAACACCAACAATCATTATTTGCACTACCGGCGCGACCACTTCGCTTGTGTGTGGCGTGAACCACTACGCCAGAACGAAATGTGGAAACGGAAAAGAAAACTACAAGGTGTATACCCCTTTTCGCATGCACTGGTTTGTTTGGCGTTGGCGTTATTCCAAGGCTGGCAGGAGTTGATGATATAGGTTGCATTTGGCGACAAAACAGTGGTGTCGGAAGCAGATTTATGTAATTTAAGATCGAAATTTCTGATAATGAAGTACCATTCCTCGAGGCTTTATTGGAACGGCAGTTGAGGGCACCGCAATGGACACGCAAGAGCAATGCCATGGTTGCTGTGGCTATGCCAAACTACAACGAAGATCGAAAGCTCAGGTGGAAAAAAGCAAATGAACGGGAAAAAAAGTGGCAGAAAAGAGCGTTGGTCGAGCTGAAATATACGTGATTCCGCCATAAAGCCAGCAACAGAAGTCCCACTTTGGGGAGGAAGAAAATTCAGAGATCATCTAGCATTTTACTCGACTGCCCGGTTTTGCTCTGCCTTTATTTTAGTTTTCTGTGTTTGTACATGAAAACAGTACAAGAAGTTAAACTTGTAAACAGGAGGCTCAGAAGCGTCATTACGATCATTTGGCCTAACCCTCGACATAACGCTAAGGTTGCCACTGTCGCCTTCAAAGAAGCTTTGCCTCAAGTCGCACCGGTTCAACCTCCTTGAATCGGACTCTCATAAACGACCCTGAAGCCATTGCTGCTACACTACAAAATTAATGCTCAGTTAGAAAGCTTAGTTAGTTAGTGTTGCCAGTTCAGGCAGTCTCTCTAAATGCGCAGATTCCAGTACAGCACTTCCTCCTCGGGGAGTCGAGCAGCCCGAAATGCGGGAAAACATACTCGCACAGCGGTTGCGGCCACGCATGCGTGACAGCTCCACTTATCTCGAAACCAAGCCCCATTTGCACTAACAGTTCACTTTCCGGCGCAACAGCCGTTCGTTAGAACCCAGTCACCGACAACGCGCTCTCCCGAAGGAGGAAGATTCGTGCAAATATTAATATTAATGAAGTTCCTCTCTCAGTACGTTTTCCTGAATGTACATAACCCGATGGTCAGGTCAGACAGTAATTGATTTCGTATACAGTCTTTAGCCAGCAATGAAAGTAACGTTAAAGCACTTCATTCGCTGGTTCGCACGACTAGCACTGAGCTAATCTATACTTTCAATTCCTGCAGTTGTTATGCCGGTGTCACACGGGAACTTTTGATCACGATCAGACCCGATCAGGATCAGGATCTGACTCTCAGATCACATCAGCATCAAACTCGACCCGGATTTGTTTGGATCGTGTCGCAGCGACCATTGCTGATTGCGATCGAGAAATTTAATAAGGATCGGCCCTGATCGCGATCGAAAGTGCCCGTGTGAAACCTGTATTACACAGATACAAAACTTCTTCCAAATGGTTCGGCCATATTTTATTCTTGGTGCACTGAATGTAAGCTGAAACCTATTGTAGACTTGCATTTTGTTACAACGCGATTTCTTTCAAAAGGTGACGCAGCATATAATAATAATATATGGGGTTTTACGTCCCAAAACCACGCTATGATTATGAGGGACGCCGTAGTGGAGGGCTCCGGAAATTTTGACCATCTGGTGTTCTGTAACGTGCACCGACACCGCACAGTACACGGGCCTCTACCATTTCGCCTCCATCGAAATGCGACCGCCGCGGCAGAAGATCACTCTGAAACAGCTTACAGAAGTGTACGGCACTTTATCGCATATGAAGTTCCTTCTTGCTGTTGATGTTCAAAAATGTAGGATACTCTTAAAATTTATAGGAATGCAGCGCAGTACAATGATAAGTTCCCCTTGCCCGTGTAACTTCATGGCAGTGTCAGCTAGAAATAAAAACCGTTGATATGCAGGGCTGTTTGAAACACGGTAAGTCCGTGGAGTTTATAAGCTAACCTGATTACATTCTCCAAAGCGGATGATGCTACAAGTGTTCCGCGGCTCCAAGCTGTTTTCATTTTGAGTTTAAAGCGATTTATACAGCGCTGTTGGTATACAAAAATATCGCAGCACTTGGCGCGAGGGTCACTCAGAGCGAATCGAGTCTGTACACGTTGCGAAAGAGCCGCAGAGGTACACTCTGCGCTTCGAAAAACAAAATTCTTTTGTTCGAAATGTAACGATGTCACTCAAAAGAGTGACACGTGGCTGCGATTCAATCTAAAATTGGCCACCCGCTGTGCGAGACAAATCAGAGCATGGCGTTGTCTTTTTTTTTTCTCTCTCTCGTTTTTTCTTGTTTTGCGCGCGTGACAGAGAAGCATGACATCCACCATCGATGAGGAACGAGAGAAGCGTGACAGGCAATTATGCCGGGCCTCATTCAGACGAGTACGTTGCAGTGATAAGACATATACACTGCGATCTATAACGCTGCAAATTATCAAGGTCTGTCTATCTAAATGACGTACGCCTTAAAAAAAAATTGTCGCATTTTTATCTCTGATTGCAGCCTAACATGTGCCTATAAGTGATGTGAAATAAGATTGACAGCGAACTTATCGTTCCAGAGAACAATTTCGGTAGCAACCAGACGCCCTCTTTCAGGGTATAAACATTTTTCACGCAAGTTCCACCAAATTGCTGCAAAGATTCGCATCGAATTTTACATGAAGCGGTGGTTCTAACTAGGTCAGTCCCGGGGCTGTAATAATAATAATAATAATATCTGGAGTTTTACGTCCCAGAATTAAGATTTGGTTATGAGAGACGCCGTATAGTGGTGGGCTCCGGAAATTTCGACCATCCGGTATTCTTTAACGTGCACTGACATCGCACAGTACACGGGCTTCTAGCATTTCACCTCCATCGAAATGCTGCCACCATGGCCGGGATCGAACCCGCGACCTTCCGGTCCGCAGCCGAGCACCATAACCACTGCTTCACCGTGGCGGACAGTCCTGGGGTTGTACGTGTGCCGAAAGAACGACACGGTTATGAGGCATGGTGTAGGGGGGAAACTCCGAATTAATGTTTAATACCTTGGATTCCTTAACGTGCACCTAAATCTAAGTGCATAAATGTGTTTGCATTTCATCTCTACTCCGAACGCATGTCAGGAAATATTACGCACCCTTGCTTGATAACTTGTCAGGGTTCACTTAAGAGCACATCAAACTCGAACTCGTCAAGCGCCGATAAGTTGATCTACTCTCTCTGTTTTTGCTTTACACACCGGCTAAGACTATTAGACGCACCCTCTAACATCAAAAAAGCGATCGATAAACCGCGTTAATCTAGTAAACAGAAGCCACTAACGCGACGAGTCGCGATCACACTGCCGCAGAAATACGTCGGTTCTCCTCAAACACCCAAAACTGACCTTCCAAGTGAGCTCAATTCTGGAAGGAAAACGACGTTCGAAGCGATCTGTATATACCTGATCACTTTGTTTTCTTCTGTGCCACAAGTCATGATTACGCTTTGAGCGACGCATGCATGTAGTTATGATGACCGTGGCCGGAGGTCCACCACTCCGCGCTATATCCTCCCCCTCTTCAGCAAACCGCAACAGTGAAAAAATTCAGGAGCTCTTTTTGTATCGGGACAATGGGAGCAGTCGAAGCTTGGCGCGCGCGTGCCTAACACACTCTTTCTTTATTTCTTTCTTTGATCTATCTATCTATCTATCTATCTATCTATCTATCTATCTATCTATCTATCTATCTATCTATCTATCTATCTATCTATCTATCTATCTATCTCATTGTGCAATGCTCTCTCCGAACTTCCTCCTTCCTTCACGCCGGGAGTTGGACCTCCATCCACGTGCGCAACAGTTCAGTCACTACAGGCAACAACGACGGTCACGCGTTCACATTCAGGCAACAATGAAATGCGGCAACGTTAAATGAAAAGTGACCTCGATAACAGATCAGATTGCCATATCAGAAACTGCCGATCACCGACAAGCTCACGGTGAGTCATTGGAAAACGGCGCATACACGTCCAGGAAACCAGACGAAAAATGTCCTGTTTCCTGGCTATATCTAGTACTTTAAGCGGGACCTGATAAAGACTGTACAAAGACCCGCGTAACCGGCGAAACTTCGAGGGCAAAATTTCCGCAAGCTTGCCGTCGCCACCGAAATATGTAACACGTCATAAGCTTCGTTTGAAAATGCATCGCCAGGCACTAACTTCCTCGTTGCTCATTATTCGCGTGTGCAAAGCGAAGATGGCAACCCAAGGCAGGCCAATTTCGGTGAGCCGTCAGTCAGTGGAGCTAGCTGCTCAGATGGATTCGCAGTTGTTGTTTGGGAACCGATGGACGTCAAATCTGGCGTTCCTTCCCATAAAGATGTGGGAGCGCAGCACAAAGCAACAAGCACAGCCGCAGTCCTGCACGCTGGGAACGCATAAATAACTCACTGTACTATCAACCTGGAATGCCGAGTGAGCGAACGAAGCGAATGTTGCCAACCGGCACTCGCGAGCATGAATTCTATAGGTTATTTTGTGCCGAAACTACAGGACATGGTTATGATGCGCGCCACTGTGTGCGACTCAAAATTCATTGAGCAAACCTGGTGTGTTTCTGTAGCACACTTAAAGGGACTCGAAAGTGTATTGATAAATTATTTTTTAGAACACATTTTCGTTAATTTCACCAACATGTATTAATTACTGCAAGAGAAATGGCGGTCGAATTCTGGTTTTTGAATTCCGCGCCAATATCTGACCACCTGAATTTAGCTGTGACGTCACAAATTTTGAAGCCCATCTTTTTCCGTATTTTGACCACATTGGCTTCATAAAGTTTCCTGAAACTTGCTATATTGAGTATCCCGTGTAAGACAAAACCATTTTTACTGATGAAGAACTATGAAGTCCAAAATTATGATGATTTATGGCGTTGTGGTTATCTTGCCACTGTACTCGCAGTAGTCGCCTCAAGAGAGCTTGCAACGGGCTCCAGAAAGGCCACTCGAACAGCCGTCGCTGTGAGTGTCCTGAGTGTTCCTTTATATATATAACACAAACACTTCTTGCATCGAGATGGAGCCGCCGCGGCCAGGAATTGAACCCGCGACCTCGAGTTTCGTGACTCCACGCCATAGCTCCACGTATAAATTACCACGGTGAATTGCGGCCCACACGAACTCTGCTCAATACGCAAGACGTTCGCCACGAATACTCCTTGTGAAAGGATGTGCATGACCATTAGTGTATAACGAAACCCTCGTGCTATCATTAATACCCACATATATCAGGCCGCCAATGTACGTTATTTACACGTATAAGTTTTATACGTGTAAATGGTTACCGTATTAGCAGATATCCCGGTGGTTAATGTTACTTCCACAGCCTTATTTCTCAAGTTTATTTTGCTTTTAGACGATGATGTCGCAATGACAATAACATTCAACATTTTCAATCAGTTGCACCTGTCATATTTTGACGATTGAAGCTGCTTTCGTTGTATGACCCATTCACTGTTAACCAACGCAATGCATTCTAGCATAGAAAGCATGCCATGAAGTTGTCTTCCGCCCTGTCGAGTAACACTCAATCGCAGTATATTCCAACTTTACCCTGTGCTTCTAAGAGGCACTAAAAAGTAACTCTTGCATGGTTTATTTTTACAAGCAAACACGGTGTCATGTGAGAAGAAGAACTGATCTCGTTCTAAGGAAGCTTTTCATGTGTAAGAACTGGTTGTTCTTTCTTATAGCGAATGTGTCTGAGAAGTTTCGCGAACTCGGCTTCTGGCCCGGCCGCACATATCATCAACTCCATAGTGCGTACAGCAGTTTCGCGGAACTGTGGCTGACCACTTGATTCGTGGAGTGATATTCAAATCTAAGAAAACATCCAAATTTTTATTGAAAATGTCGATTCACATAGAGCATATGCCATTGGAGACAAATGACGTGGTCTCACATCCTCCTTTCTGGTCCCTTGCTGTCCTGAACCAAGGATACGTAGCAGTGACAATGAACTGTACACAGAGTGACTTGCTGCAAATCCTTGCTTATATATCATGCATCGTCTCTTGCTTATAAAATCTCAGTGGTGTCAGTTCAAAAGCTCCAGTCTGTGGTAATTCAGTGGTCACAGACGAACTGAATTGCAAATGGCCTATGATGAAACCTCGCTGCATATGTCTTGTCTGAGAACAACATAACGGTATACTATAAGGTGAAGATCTTAATGAAGCTATAAATAATATAAAGCTCACTTCATTTTCACAAGGTTCCTGCAGGCATCAGGACAATGTGGCGAGCTTGACAGTGCCTAAACCAGGGGGAGTTCGTGAACTTCTCTGGAACTGTCAGCCACTTCCAAACGATTGTACCAGACACGCGGTAGAGCAGGCAGCGTCGAGAACCTCAATTTGAGGCTGCCTTTACATCACAAATGCGGTTTTTATACCGTAAGCAACCACAAGTTCCCGGCGCAATTTCAGGTAACGTATCGAAAAAGAATCGCCAAGTATAGCTGTCTGCACGTCGAGCGTTCCGCATGGACCTCCATATAACTGCGGTCAGAAGCACTGTGCGAGCTTCACATTTATCTGCACGTCGCTTTAAACACGGAAGCTCAGTCATCGCACTTGCCCCCGCGCTGACTTATGGCAATGCTGTTGCAATCCCGTGAACTTATACTTCCCTTGCAAAGGCGACGAAGACATGAGCGTTCATCAAGTGAAAAGTAGGACCGTGAAGGAGGCTCGCTGGTGACCTTATAAGGCAAGAAACATTGACGCCCGTTTCTGACAAGCATCGTGTAGCTTGAAGCACAACGATATTACGCTGTATGCTCATGGACGTGTCTCTATTCTATTCCAGAACCATGCATCGATCGAGACACGCAAGAGTAAACGCGTTTCCAAATTCGCCATGCCAAACAGCTTCTACAGACCAGTCAACGTAAGCACACGCGAAATCAGTAGGTGACAAATTCGTATGCGAAACCTTTGCGTACAGCGTCGCCGGCAAAGCATAGGGCAACTATGGCAACGGCGCTTTCAGACAGACGGCAGATGTTCCCTGGCATAAATATATATATACCCCTCCGACAACAGCTGACATATAGAAAGGAGAAACAAAAAGAAGAAGCCAAGCTGCGTCTGCTCTGCTCGATCGCTGGTGGCGCCATTGTCAGGCTTTCTGAAGAGGAGCACGCGGGTCTCACCTCGTGCGTGCATGCGTGCGTGCAAATGCGCGCGTGCCGGACGCGATCGCGTGCGCGACTCACCTCTTCTTCGGCGACCGTGTTGACGGAATCCATGCTCTGGCTCAGAGTCATCGAGCTCTCGGTGTTGGCCACGGACATGGGGGACGACGTGGTGCGCCGCTTTGCTCGCCTCTCGTAATCCGGCCCCGTGCGTGTGTCGTCGTGGTGATCGTCTCGTGCGGCGGCGTTCTTCTAGCTAGGCCTAACTGCGCGCATGGGGGGGGACGCGCCTCGGTGGGCAGCAGCGACGACGGCAGCAGCACAGCGTCGTGGGGCGCGAGCGCGCGCGCGGCGGCTCAAGGGCCGGGGTCTGCTTGTCGGTGGAGGCGCGCACACCTGCGGCTGACGCGCCTTGCGCTTTCACGAGTCCGCCCGCGCCGACGGCAACTCTCCTCAGATGCTCTCCTCGCAACAACTGCTGGCCGCCGGCTTCTCGCTCGCCGCCCATGTGCCCAGCGCCGCTGCTCGCTGGGCCGTGGCTTGCGCCTTTCGTAATATTTTTTGTTGTTTCTTATTGTTGCCTTATTCTTCGCCTTCTTTAATTCACGTCCCCCCCCCCCCTCCAAAAACCCCCCCCACCGTAGCTTAACCCTCCCTCCAAGGGCGCACCTTTTGTGGTGCGCCCCACCTGACGTCACCGGGCCGAGCGGGCCAATGGCGTCGCGCCAGGAGAGGAGGCCGCGCACACCTGGACGGAGGTAGGGGCAGGTATAGGGGCGCCGCCGCAGAGAGGGGGGAGGTGTGTGCGTGCGCTCGGGACAGACGGCCGAACCTCCCCTCCGCTATTGATTCCCGCCAGTCGACCACCTGCCCTGCTTCGCTGCTGCCGCGTGCGGCTCCTCGCTTTGCGAACGCGTGTCCCTTCTTCGCAAGCCGTGGTCGCAGCATTTCGCCATCAATGCTGCTGCCTCCCCCCCCCCCATGTCACCGCCGCGGCTGGCCCCCCCTAACGGAGCCGCCGAACTCGCGACGTGGCCGAAGGCTTCGGCCCCGACCACAAGGCCGATATCCTACACGACGGCACGCGCGCGCGCGTGCCCAAATGACTGCGGAAAACGAGAGACGCGCCCGTACATCGACGTCTGCCGCGCACAGAACATACGTATACGACGACAAAACGACGCCGTCTCATCGGGAACGACCGCCGACAAACGAGGTGGAACGGACTGCGTCACGCGCTGCGTGCTTGCGTTACTCAAAGAACGCTTGAAAAATGCTTCAGAGCTGACATAAGCATCAGTCGGTAACTGATGCTGATACATCGAATAAAACACGTTTAGCTCCACGACCACCTATTACATCACCCAGCCCACAGCCTATGTAAAGTGCTGCGGGTCAACGATATAAAGTGCGACTAGGCACTTGATGGCCTTGCGACAGGTCTATATATAGCTACACAGCAAGCGCACGGAAAATACCAATTTTGTCGCTCGATTCCTGTCTTTACAGCCGAGTGCGAAAGTTTCCTGCTGATTTCTTTTCCGGCACCACGCGAGAGAACGTCCATGTTGGTCAGACGGCATCTCAACTCACGTTTAACGCTAAAGCGTTAAAGACATCGTTTCGCAGAAATTTCGGCGTCGGCGTCGTTGGTTGTGAGCGAAAAATCAGCGTTGTCCGCGAGGGAAAATTCGTGATATATTCAAATAAAAAGCTTCGGTTTGAGTGGAAATCGAACTCCGCCCTTCTGCGAGACAAGCAGGTGCTCTACCACAGAGCCACACTACTGCTTGGAACTGCTTCCGAAAAAGGTCCTGTAAGAATGTCATGTAATGCGGGGAGACTCCTTAACTCGTGCAATTTTACGTGGCAGAAGTGTAGAATCGCGCCAGGCGTCAAAACATGTGATTTGTACAATGATTGAACGATTGAGTAGTTTAAAGAACCACCCAATACAAAGCGTGCCGCTCAGACATATTCAATCATCAGCAGCAGCAAAAGCATCAACGAAGTGAGCAGCTGCGTATAGGTTCGTGTGTTGCCTTACGAACGCGTGCGTGGTAGGTACTTCGCCGATTCGCGAAAGGAAGGATTACGGCGTAGTGGGCAATTCGCAACTGTAGCTGCAGTAGGCATTGTAGGATAGTTTTAAACTGGCAATGTTACTTGCACAGACCAGGGTTGCCAGGTTTGGCTACTTTGCGTCAATTTGGCTGCTTTTTAAGGCTGGTGACGGTAGAAAGAATTACCTGGATACTTTCTTGTTCCCTCGATTTGAACCAAATTTTCAATATCTGTCGACTTGGCAGCCGCTGGCGTTCAAGTATGCGATGTCAAAACATTACAGCCAAGGCGTCTTCAAAGCCCACAAAACTGAATTTGGCACTTTTATTACGCAAAAAAGATGGTTTTGGATACGTGGCTTGGTCTCTGGAAAAACTTTGCCCGAGGACTCATTTTGCAGGCCACCTATTGAAGGACGCGACTTTAATCCGAAATTGGAACTGAACACGACAATCGAATACGCTCCGCATCAACGGACGCTCTGCACTCATCGATGCAGTTGGATATCTGACGAAGTGGTTGTATCATTATATAGGATCACGAACGAACTGCGTCTAAGGAATATTAACTGCTCAGACGTCATCATCACGCAAGAAATGATTGCGAAAGTGACTGAAATTTGTGGACCAATCCCAGCAACTGCGATTTTGAGCACACTAATGGGGTACTCATTTTTATTGTCGCCACAAGGCTGTTACTTTTTTTTGCAGTTTCAGAAAAATATACGTCCAAGACGCATGAAGGGAGTCGCAGTTTTGCAACAGCGCAAGCAACTTCATTATCCTGATCGAAATGATTGCTAAAGTGAAGAATTTATGCTTGAACCTGAGAAAATCTGATTTTCGATGTGGCCATGCTGTACTTACTTGCATTTTCGCCAAAAGGCTTCTGCATTTAGTCATTTAAATAAAAACATCACAGTTTTTTTTTTTTCAGAGACCCGTGGCTACTTTTGGCTACATTTATGGCGCGTGGCTCAAGTTCACTACTTTTTGGCTAGTTTTCCAAATTTCCTGGCTATTTTTTTTGTCTTTCAGACCTCGTAACCCTGGCAGGCTGGCACAGATGTTCCTTTGTAGCACGGTTGAGGTGTTCACCAAGAAGCGAAGTGAGGCTACCGACTGATCCGGCGTTGCGAGCGGAGCCCGATTACGCTATCGCGTTCTACTCTTGAGGCGAAGCTCAAGCGTTCTGCCTCACTTTTTGCCTTGACTGTTTATTGGACGAAGGACCATGTCAAGGGACACTGTTCTTTTCGCCCCTTTGTAAGCACCCTGGCGTAAGTTGAGAGAGAGCGAGAGAGAAGAAGGATGAAAGAAAGGCAGGGAGGCTAACCATGGCTGAGCCCGGTAGGCTACCCTGCACTGGGGAAGGGGGTACGGGGAATAAAAGTTAGATGTATGTGAATAACACTAAACATTCGTTCACACATAAACTAGTACATGCGCTACTGCCATTTTTGTTGTTGCGATACCGTCGAGATGCTGTTGACGTATTGTGACCCCTTGAACTTACAAACGGCCATTGGGATCTGTTCAACACAGGTTATTAAATCCGTAAGCACTTCTATGCCGACTCACTGAGAATACTGTGTGTTCTTCAGGGGCATAGCGAGACATTTTTAAGGTGAAGGCCTTACGTGCCTCATCAAACGTGAAAATTGACTGTCGATGGCGTCTACACGAGTGACGCAAAACATCATCACGTGATGACATCATCATGATGTCACATAACGTGACATTATCACGTGACATTCTCCTCTGGTCAGAAGTGGGCTGACCACGGAGGCAGGGCAAACCAGGCGAGGTGCCGAGAGCTTGCAATGCCTCCGGTCCTGGAGGCTGTGCAAAAGCCACGAATCGCTACAACGGAATAAGTATGAAAGAAAACCAATTCTTTTGGAGGTGCTGGGTTCTCACACCTGCTGCCCCAGACAAAGAAGTGGAGCGTATCAACCACTACGCTAAATGTCGACGCTTTCACAACGCGAATGTATCTGAACCATATGAATGCGATGCGATACGAAACAAGCTTTAAAAAGAGAACGCTTACTATGAATGCTTTGTTGAAATATTTCGTAACGGTGGAGAAAAAAAAACACTCCCCACGACAGCATGTAAAGTCGACATGGAGCATTCTACACATCAGGAAATTTCAGAGAAAATTCCTTGCCAGTACGCGTTTCGGTGATCGCATGATGCGCCTTGCGTTGGGCCGTTCCAGGCGTTGGCGAACGCTACAAATATAAAGGACACCATGCCGATGTCTCCCGCTACTACAATGTTCCATAGAAGCAACGTCGTAGTCTGAACGCTTACGCATCACTTAGACAACTACTGAAGGAGATTCCCCGTGGAAGTATGGCACGGAGCAAATGAAGAAAGACAAGAAGTAACACAGAAACGACGTTCCTTCAGCTATACAAGGCAGAAGTTTACGGGGAGATTAACCCTTTGTCGGTCGTCCTATATTTTTGACATGGTAATATAAAAAACGGCTGTCCTTTATTGATATAAACTAGAAAGAAATAGTATGAAACAAATTTCATCAAAATCAAGCCAGTAGTTTACTGAAAAAAAGTGGGACATATATGTCCCACTGACTCATGAGAGTGTTTTCAAAAAGTGGGAAAACACTGTCCCACTGCCTCATGAAGGCACCATCTCGCGATTGCATCAACGGGAATTTTGGGATGAAACGGCCGAAGCAAGTGGCACAGAGTATCACTTCTAAAGTTGTGAAGAGAAAAATTGTGCGGACCTCATTTGAGCAGGAGAACGCCGCCTGCAGTTGCGTCTCTTGAGCCTTCAAGCGGTGTGGTATGCCCCTGTAAAGCTTACTTCACCGCATGCATCGACCACTTTTTTTTTGTCCATTTGGCTGTCCTAGCTTTTGCTGTTGAAATTTTCGAGTACAGATGTTATCCCTGAACATGTGGCTACATTTCAAGAGGTATATAATATCGAGAAAATATTTCCTACGCATTAATATCCGCAATTGCGCTGCGCGATTAGCGGGATAATTTTTAAGGGGATTGTTCCGATGCATTTATTGGTCAAGTTATTTCGTAAATTTACAAAAACACGTGATGACTGGAAGCTAAGATCGTCTCTCTCAAAAACCAGAAAAGGGGGATATTATCCGGCATTTTGATTGGTAAGTTCTATGTATCTCAAAAAGAGGAAAATTCAGAAGCGATCATAAAAAATTGACCGAAATTCAACGCTATTGTAACACTACATCCGCCCTTCGAAAGCGTGGTAAAAGAATTTTTTTCGAGATTACGATGACTTAGGTAAGATATGAGTGACTTAATGTTGCGCTAATTGCAACGGGTGATGTGGGAGAAATTTTTTTCTGTAGACGGAAAAGTGGGACGTATGTGTCCCACTGCCGCACAAAGGGTATGGAAGAGTTGACAGACTAAATTTTAAACACAGGGGCGCGAACGCAGTTGGCTCTGCAGCGACACGTACATTCTTGTTGCTGCAGCCAGTGTTTCTACAAGCGGTCTTCTCTTCTTCAAGGCTGCAACCTTGAAGAAGACAGGTCCCCCTTGTCGAAACTTTGGCTCCAGCGACACCCCGCGTACGAGAACTTTTCAGCTGTTCCTTCAGCTGTGTTTTCTTAAACCATACCTGGAATTTTGCAGTTATTGTGTGGGGCACTGCGAAAAGTAAATTCAATGTATATTCCATTTCAATCACTGCGCAGGAAGACCTCTGTGGAAGACAGTGCACCTATACGTCACAGTATTACATATGAAATTAAGGCAGCTTCGCCCTAGTGGTGCCAAGCCTGAAAAAAGTGCGGAGCTGGGCAGCCTTTGTTTCTCTTCGCTTTTCTCTTTATTTCCTCCTCTCTTTCTTTCTTGTTCTCTTTTTTCCAGTTTTTCTGTGTTTTTCTCTCTTTATTTCTATACATTTCTATTTTTCTTCCTTTTTTTTTCTTATCTTTCTCTCTCTTTCTAATACTCGCTTGCTTCCTCTTTCAAGTTTTTATATGTGGTTTATGTTGTCGGGTTCCCCTAGCCTATAGCAGTAATGACCGCACTTTATATCATCATCAAGGCTCACCTTCATCAAAGCGCTCGAACACCAAGAGGAAAAAGACTTCTCTTGGGCGCGAGCGCGCGCTCGATATGCGACAGCTGACTTTTCTATGTGGTTTTGCCTGCATTACGCCAAGCGACGACGACAGCATACGACAGCCTGGCCCCCTAAAGTGCTCCACACTTTAAAAAAATCGTAGGGCACGCTCAGAACATACAGCACCGTCACAGCGAAAGCTGGATTAGCGGGCTTTCCAGAGCCTGTTGTAAACTCTCTTGGGGCAACTAAAACAAGTACACATGCGAGGTGCCCTCTATGCCATTATTCGTCATTCTGTGAAAAAGCGATGTACACGCTACACATATGTAGTGAGGTACCCGCTACACATCATGTGCACTTTGTGCTGTAGCTGACGAGAATGAAGAATTATGGCTGAGCTTTTTATAATTGGTTGTAAGCATTCAATGATCCACTCGTTGCGCAATTCGCATTGTGCAACGCCTGGTTGTTATTTTACTCGTCTACTACGCTATATTACATATGTTAACACGATTCCTTTCCACACATAACATCTTTATAGGGTGTTTTTGCGAAGGAGTTGCAAGCGCCAGCGTGGGTCTGTGGTAGAATTAATACTCGACTGCCACGCAGAGGGTCCCGGGTTTAAATACCATCCGTTCCAGGGTTGCCGTTGGGTGGACTCGAAAAGGAGCCAGAACTGAAGCCAAAACTAGCCAAAGTAGCCATGCCATTTAATATTATCGCCAAATTTGTAGCCAAATGGAACAGAAGTGGTATTGTAAGCAGATTATTTAGTATTGATCAATAAATAATGGCATTTTGAATAAGTATGACCATAGAAAGCTACCGATAAGTCGGAAATAAATTAAATGAACGAATTATGATAGATTGATTACGCGTGCATATATTTTATGTAGAAAATATGAGTTCTTGCGAGACGCAAAGTTATATTAGAATATTCCAGCCAGTAAGTCAGTAGGAACATGTAAGTTGAAACAGATATTCACTGAAGCAGCAGACCAAATTCTGGTTGTAGACGAACAGGCCAGCTAAATTTTGTCGCAGATGCCTGTTTTCCGAAGTTTACACGAGAACACGCAATGCGCGTCAAAATTATTCGTAAAACTTGCGCGTAGCATCGCAATAGATGGTGGGAAGCTTGAGCACCGAGCTGGCCGCGCGTTCGTCACCATGCATGCAACTTCGCCACTGCGTATTTGGAGACGCGCTAGGCGTCGCGTAATGGTGCCTCGATGCGCACCAGCCTACTTGTGGGTGGAGAACGACCGTACGCATCCGCTGAAGCGAGAGAAAATCTTAAAAACGATGTATTTCGTCCGCAAAAATGAGAAAAAATGGGCACTTAATGCGAAAAGTCAGCGCTTTAAAAGTAGCCACAAAATAGCCATGGCGCCAACTGGAAATTTTTGTCACCAGACGGGGGTCGAAAAGTAGCCAATTTGGCGCAAAGTAGCCACCAACGGCAACCCTGATCCGTTCCTACAAATTTTCTCTCATTTCATTTTTTTTTCTTTCTTATTTCTCACGATAGTGGTTACGGACACCAGCGGCAGCGGCGGCGTATAACTACGGCGCCAAAATCACCTCTTGTTGTGATCTCATGACAGCTTTCGCTGTAATATATAAGGGCCTCCAAAACTACTATCACTGTCACCAGAGCCATGGCTGAGAGCACAGAGTGGATTGCTTACCAATGGATAGGTGGTTGGAAGCAAAGGACAACACGCACCACCGGTAGTATCTGTCGCCCAGGTTGATGGCATCGCTCTTGAAAAGCAAGGTTGAGGGCATGGAACCTTGCCCGCTGTTAGAGGTGCTATAGTGCTTTGGTTGATGATGATAGTCGGTAGAAGTGACCGATGTTTCTATAATTTCTTTCTCTCATTTCATTTTTTTTTTTTCTTATTTCGCGCGATAGCGGTAATGGACACCGGCGGCGGCGGGTGATTTGCCGATTTTACATATTTGTCAACTGGCGCCAGCTTTAATTTCATTTGAACATTTAAGCGTTACGACACGTTCTTGCGATTCGCATTTCGGTGATGAAATCACTGGTAATGCGCTGCGGGTCATTTGTGAAAGACGTTTTGTACGCATTTGGTATGCCATTCTTAGAACGTCCCTGCACCACGGACGTTCACACGTGGAAGTGAGCAAGAATACGTTTCCACTGTGCATATTAAAAAAAAAAAAGTCTGCAGACATTTAAACCAGTAACTTACACATCACTTGCAAAATACATATTTTGAGCCAACTGCTGATAGCATTCAGTTATTCAACGTTCAAGCATTCTCCGTGTGTTCCTAGTAATAGTATGCTCAGTGTAGTTGTTGCTGCTAAAACGTTGAACTTAGTCAAGATTCTTCAAAGATGACTGTGCTTTTCGTCTCATTTGTAACTGTAAACGGATTTTTCTTATTGTGTTGGTTGCGAATCACTGCCGGACAAATGTAATGCAACAATTTACAGCTTACGTAAATGAGTTAAAACATTTGCAAGAATTATGCGATGGTATTACTCAAATATTATTTATATAATTCAAATAAATTCGTAATGTATCCATTTTTTTTCGCTTTAGGTGGTGGTGATGATGGTGGTGGTGATGGTGGTGATGATGATGATGATGTTGCCACGGGCGGGGTCAGCCTGGCATACCTGGCTGGCAATTACTCCGCCTGAGCTTTAGGTGTAGCGTACTATTTGTCACACCTTACAGAACTGTGACGTCGTTTTACGTGCAGAGCACTTTAAGGGGCAAACCTGTCGTATGCTGCCATATGCTGTAAGTATGCTGTAGTATGTTGTCGTCGTCGCTTGGCGTAACGCTCCATGTGTAGCATATTGAGCACGCGCTCGCGCCAAGGAGAAGTCGTCTTCCTCTTGTTCTTCGAGCACCTTGATGATGATCACTTTATCATCATCAGCAAAAAAAAAAAGACAACTAGTGTGCTTGGCGTAACGCAGCAAAACCACGTATAAAAATAGAAAGAAAAGAGGAAGCAAGTTCGAAATTGAAAGAGAGAGAAAAGAAAAAAAAATAGGAAAAAGGCAAGAAAGAGAAAGAAATAGATAAAGCGAGAGGAAGAAATAAATAGAAATAAAGAGAGAGAAAAACGAAAAAGGAGAAAACGAAAAAAAGAGAGGAGGAAAGAAGAAGAAAACCGAAGAGAAACAAGGAAGGCTGCCCAGCTCCGCACTTCCTTCAGGCTTGGCGCCCCTAGAGCGAAGCTGCCTTAATTTTTTCATTACTGCGTTGAGATAGTTGTCCTTGAATTTTGCTTAACTTTTTAATCTTCAGCATTCTATATAAAAATTGACAACCTCAATCAAATGTTTGTTTCCTGCACTCAGTACATTCTAACTTTTATCGTTTGAATCCAACAAACCTTATCAAATATGACGTAATGGTCGTTTATAAAAACAAAATTACATTCACGTAATTAAATTAGACAGGAGCCCCGGCACTAATAACAATGTCGCCATTTCTACAACATTACAAGTGTCTAGTCATGTTCTTTAAGTCTGTTAGGATTCATATGACACGAATACATTCTTGTTTACTGAATCTGAGGAGCAAAATAAAACTTTTTTTAACTGCATCGCCAGAAGGCATTGCTTGGGGGAGGAAGGAGGGAGGGGACATGGCCCACAACATCCCACAAATAGTAATAGGTTGTTTTACGAGATACATTTTGTTGTAAAACACGCTAATTATGTGGAATTATATAGAGCATGCAAATATAACTACAAACACGCGTTTTAATCAGCAGAGTCCACTACGGGAGGATAATTCCTTTCATGTCGACGTTATTGATGTTGACGTTTTCATATGAAAAAAAAAAGCAGTTCGGCATTTGTTATGTTAAAGATATTGTCTGGGAGCCGCTTCCATTCCTGTGCTGTTCTTAAGAAGAACGAGTTAAAAAAAGTGCGCGTTTTGGACGCGTATTCTAATATTTTTTAGAAGTATCTCGTGGAAGCGAGATGTACGCATATATTACAGCGTTATACGTACGTGAATATTACAGCGAGTTTCACAACGGTTACTTTCTTCCACTTGGTGTTACAGTGTTCAGGTTGGAGTTCATGCAAACAGCTGGGGTTACCTACATGCAGGGCTTAAAACCTCCCATTATTGGAGGGTGGGGGGGGGGGGGGCCTCGTCAGGCAGTGAATATATATATATATATATATATATATATATATATATATATATATATATATATATATATATATATATATATATATATATATATATATATATATATATATATATATATATATATATAGTGAAGCCAACTGCCTCTAGCCCTGAACAAATGCTTAAGAATGTTATCCAAATAAATATATTACAGTCATAATTTCTCTGTACACATGTCAAATGAGTGCAGCAGTGCTCCAGCTGACCTGCCAAGGGGGGGAAGGGGGGGGGGGGGGGCAGCCCACCCTTAAAAAATGGAAGGGGGGGCCGGGCCCCCCTTGGTCCCCCCCCCCCTGACTTTAAGCCCTGCCTACATGCCCGCACAGGTCAAGTATGTTGCGACGTGGTTGATGGCTCGCAATGGAAAGGATGAGAAGGGAGGGTGGGACTCCTTTGTTGCCGCTATTCATCAAAGAGGTGAGGGCCTGCGTTAGTCCAGCGACATGCCGGGACGTGCCCGACGGACATAGAGGCTCACCGCCCGGCACCATTTATGTAAATGAGGACAGCGCGCCGCCTGTGCAAGAGTCGATAAAAAAAAATGCATGATAAAATACGGTAGGTGCGCAAACACGGACACAAGAGAAAAGTCAGGACAACACAAATGTTTACCAACAACTGAAAAGGCGGCGGAAAAGAATGTAGACACAAGTACTTGTAGACACAAGTACTGACACAAGTACAGGCGGCACCAGTGGCGTAGCCAGGGGGGTGGCACAGCGGGCCCGTGCCTCCCCCCCCCCCCCCCGAAATTTTTTTTCGCCATGGCATACAGAGCGAAAAATGGCCATTTTAAGGAGGTGCCCCTTCTGAAATCAAGGAGGTGCCCCCCCCCCCCCCCCCTCCCGAAAAAAATTTCTGGCTACGCCCCTGGGCGACACCAATCAATCAGGCACGCGTAGAGATCTATACATGAGACATAACTGTTCAGGCATTCGATTTTTTATTTATGAAGGTTAATCAACCGCTGACTTGCGCATGCGCTACCGCTACTATCGATATGCCACTACTCAACCATTAGACGCGTTTCTTCTTTCCCGTGCCTGTATAAAACTGGTTTAAAAAGATGCCGTTCGTCGCCAACGCTCCGGCTTCAGATTTCAAGGTTGGGGAGCTCAGATATAAACAATTAGGTATCAGCAGTGGCGTATGACACCATAACTTGCATCGTTTCAAAGAAAATCTTAAAGTCTATCGCCAGCTGGCAACAAATTTGACATTGCAAACTCGCGAAGCTTCTTTTTTCTTAATCTTTCTTTCGGCTAATGTAATATTTCCTGTCAAAAGACCGTGAGCTGTGCAGCTGCAAAATCACCGCTGAAGAAAAGTGATACCAGGGTTTTGTAAGCCACGCTCCTGTCTGGCCTGCATTGTCGTAATAGTTGTATTAAATGTATTTTATAACGATTTTCGAGCGCGGGCCTAGGTGGCAGACGAAGCGACCATCACACAACACGAGTTCTCATATTTCTCTTCGTCCGTCGTCGGTCCTACGATATAAATTCATTACAGAAAATGTGGAACCCACTAGCTCCCTATGCATCTCCTCAAATGCACTTTTATAACAAACGGCGTTTTTTCAGTAACAAGTCTTGTCAAAAACAGGGGCGCGGAAGTGGGGCAAATGTTTTACTTAAAATGTCACGCAAAATGTTGATTTTCTCACAAATGCACCAAATTTGACTCATATAACTTCCGCAATTGCCTAGTCAGGGCGTTTTCCCGCTGCATGCGTAGCATTAAAAATGTTTTGCGTTATAAAAAGTTAGAACTATGCTTTACTCTGTCGGAGCAAGATCTTATTTTACATTTTTTTTTAAATATGCGTGTGAAACGTTAACCAAGCAGACATTCAGAAGATGGGGCTCTGAAGCGATGAAAACTCGTTCTACAAGGAATGTCCCCGGAGCCAGCGACACCCCTCGTTCAACGGCTTGTCGCCACATCTGATAATGATAATATTTGGAGTTTAACGTCCCAAAACCAAGATATGATTATGAGGGCCGCCGTAGTGGAGGGCTCCGGAAATTTCGACCATCTGGTGTTCTTTAACGTGCACTGACATCGCACAGTACACGGGCCTCTACCATTTCGCCTAACATCGAAATGCGACCGCCGCGGCCGGGATCGAACCCACGACCCTCGGGTCAGCACTCGAGCACCCTAACCGCTGCACCACCGCGGCGGACTGTCGCCACATCTGAAGAGTAGAAATATATACTTTCTTTGAATAATAGCAAGCGTGCCTACTACTGGAAAACTTAGAACTGCTGACATTCACACACTTTACTAATCACATTTGGTGCATGTTTTTTTTTTTTCACCTCGATTTTACTGGGATTTGTGGTGAAACAACGTTATTGCTACTTTTTTGTTGCTAGTTTTTTTTTTTGTTCATTTGGTTTTCCTGGTAAATTCACAACATTTCTTTCGAACAGATAAGCTTTTTACGATCAAAGATTTTTTTTTTTTTTGTAATTCATGCTGTTTTCAGCTCGTTGTTTATCGCCGAGTCATCTGTTGAGCGGCACGCCCTAAAGGACCGTAAAGTTTTTCATCAATTCATATGTAAAATTCGCTTGTCATTTGGTGTTGTTGTTGTTGTTGTCGTTTTACTTGCTGTACACTAAATCTTTGCAACCTTCTTTGAAAAAAAAATTTTAAAAAAGAAGCTTGGAGGACGCTTGAGGTCAGTGGCGTAGCCAGGGGGTGGCACACCGGGCACGTGCCCCCCCCGACCCCCCCCTGAAATTCTTTTTCGCGATGGCATGCAGAGCGAAAAATGACCATTTCAAGGAGGTGCCCCTCCCGAAATCAAGGAGGTGCCCCCCCCCGAAAAAAAATTTCTGGCTACGCCCCTGCTTGAGGTTCGCCTTCAGGATTAGAACGCGATATCGTAATCGGACCCCGTGGACACCTAAACCGTGTCGCAAGGAAAGCAACGACTGTGCGCGTAACATTGGCCATTTCAAACCATCCCAGAATGCCTAATGCAAGTACTGTCGCGAAATGTTGACTTCGCCATAATTCTTCCTTTTTCGAATGGGCGAAGTACTCGCTACGCGTCCGTGAGGCAACACGCGCACCTACGCTGATGCACACATTGTTGATACTGTCGCTAATATTGAGAATTAATTATACCCGTAAGCTTTTTGTAATTCCGTGGGCCTTTAAACAAACCACTTGTTGCTCAATTCACGTGTTTTGTCGCCGGGTGCTACTCCACAATTCTGCCACGCAATATTACATGCGTTGAGGAGGCTACATGACGATTACATAGGGTTTTCCTTTTTGTTTGTTTGTTGTTTTGTTGTTGTTGTTTTTTTTCCGAAACAGTAGCAAGTACTGTGTGACTCTGTGGTAAACGCCTGTTTGCCACAGCGTAATCCTGTGTTCGATTTCCATTTGAATTGAAGAGTTTTATTATTTATTTACTTGCATGTATCTCGATTTTTCGCTTACAACTATCGACCCCGGTGCTGACACCTGGAATTTCGGAGAAACGAGCTCTTTAGCACAATCCCGTTGAAATGTGTTAATTTTATGCGTGTCTGTGCTTTATCCCACTCCCACGAGTCCTCTTATGTAAAAGTATTTCGAGATCGTGTATGACGGCGCTCTACTTGAGAGGCGTTAGCTCTCATCAAACACGAAAAATGCAATCAGAATGTTTTCTTAATCATTGCATGGTTAGAAAAATATATTGTTGTAACCAATGATTACTAGCCTGTTTTGCTCATCGAATTATTTAGACTGTCCTTAGATCTTAGACTATTTTGAAATCTTCAGATCTTTCCGAGGGTGATTCTTTTAGAACTGAGCTATTTCACTGGCTGTAGTTTTGTTACGAATTATCTGATTTTTATGCGGTTTGCCACAATACATTCAGGAAGGATGAAAATTTAATTGCCTGTTCCGTTTTTTTGATGTGAGATGTAACGAAACAAGAATAAATAAGAAATAACGAGAACAGCGAAACGTTATACAAGCAGGGATGGCTTGTGCCTTCAGAACGTTAAAAAATCGGATTGCCACTTGGCATGCCAAACGTGACTAGTAAATGTTCGTAAAGGTGTAATCACTGAGCCTACAGTAGATTTTGAAATGACCATCCGAAACGTCAAACTGTTCTGACTTCAACAATATGCCGCCCCTCATTGTATGTAATTTCGTGGAATGTCATGGTTTTTGGTTATTTCTTATTTATTCTTTCTTTTTCGCCATTGCACATAAAAAACAGGGCGGTCCATTTAATTTTCATCCTTGCTGAATCTTTTGCTGCAAACTGAATTAAAATCGCATGGTTTGTAACAAAGGTATAGCCCAATGAAATAGCTCAGTTCCAAATGAATCACCCTGTAACAAAGAACGTAAAAGAAAGAAAGAAAGAAAGAAAGAAAGAAAGAAAGAAAGAAAGAAAGAAAGAAAGAAAGAAAGAAAGAAAGAAAGAAAGAAAGAAAGAAAGAAAGAAAGAAAGAAAGAAAGAAAGAAAGAAAGAAAGAAAGAAAGAAAGAAAGAAAGAAAGAAAGAAAGAAAGAAAGAAAGAAAGAAAGAAAGAAAGAAAGAAAGAAAGAAAGAACATGCAAAGAAGATCTGTGTGATTCGTCTAGAGACATTTTTAACACCTACAAGCATCAATCAATTCAGTTGTCAGTTCTTTGTTGAAAGTGTTGTGTTTCAAAAATGCATTGTTGCGGCTCACCCACGATTAATTATTGGCTCCCTGCGGTTTCAAATCCGAATGACGCATGAGAATTGCGCTGCGCGCGTATGCGACGGACGGGTCGCGACAGCAAGTGATTACGTCACGACTATCCTGCGTCACTTTACTGACGCGTCGCGCGATATTTGTTCTAGCACATGACGAAGCGTCTTCAACATGCGCGAACTTCGACTTCACGCCAATAACGTCAATAACGTCAACTTGACTTTGTTCGCTTAATCTTGGCTTCAAATGACTTGCAACGGCTCGTAATTTTTAGTGGCACGAGGAACGAATGGCACTGTTGTTTCTCTTCCAAGAACTTCCGGTAAAGAACTTACTTCTAGTTTTCCTTATATTCAGAACAATTTAGTTTAAGACATCGGTGGTTCTGGTTCAAACTCAATAATAGTGCTGTTGGACACATATTAGATCGGAGTATAAGCTTACTTAAGATAAGGACCGATTAACTGACAGGATAATTAGTGAAAATTAGTTGAATGAGTTTCATTGAAAGAGCGCACGCTTTTCTAGTGAGCAGCCGCGACCGTTGCGGCACCTCGCGGAGCGGATCTCAACTCTGCGCCTCTTTCTATGTGGCCTCTGAGATCACCTTCGCCAACGCGACGGAACACAAAGTTAACGCAATGGACACACCAAGGCACACGAACGGTGACGTGCTTCGGATTATGTGTTTTCTTAAGAAGAATGCCAAGCACGTCATGCGAATAGATATGATGAATGTGAAGTTGGCATTGTATACACCACCCCACTGACGTGAGGCAAGGCATATGTGGGGAAATCGGGAAGATGCCTCAACTAACGGCTCAAAAAACATCGCTATGCATGCCAGCAAAGGGCACTTTCAGGCAACGTTTCCAGGCACATTTCCATGGGTGTAGTTCAATGTTCGAAAAAAACGTCAGTTTTGGCAAGGTCAAAGAATAAAACCGCACGCGAAATATGAGAAGCCTTCCACATATCGAACCATCAAAGCGCATGCGTCAGTTCAAGCTCCATTCCGCTAAGCGCGACAGAAATCGAATTTATCAGAAGCAACGTGTAGCAATTAAGCCAGCCAACTCGGGAAACAACTTCAGGGGCCATGACCATATCCAGTAATCAACCCACGTGTAACACCAGACGACGTTTCGGCAAGATAGTCGTCCCCTCCGCCATCTTAAACTGTTCATTCAGTTCTTTTTTCCTTCATGCTTTTTTTTTCAATAAATTCAGTTGTTAGTTGGCACTTGTCGTGTCCACTCCGTAACGTGTGTCCTCCCCAACTTCTTTTGCCCCATTAATTGTAGAGCAGCATTTTAATCATGCAAGACCAACTAGCCCAGTACCTCACTTTGCTTCCTTTCGGCGGTTATTTGATGTCTCGCTATCGTAAATTGTCTCATCCAACTTTACGACGTGATTAGTGGGAGCGAAGATGTCGTCGCGACTTGAAATCAAGATGCAGACTGAGGCCATTCAGGTGCCCTGTTTCAGAAATTAGAAAGGGTATACTGCCTGTACACTAATTGCCTTCCTTATGTCGTCACCTCAAGCACATTGCACAAGAGGTAATAAGAGACATCTAAGGAAAGAAAATTGGGAAGGAGATTTTCCACTGTGCGGTGTATATCGATTTATTCCCTGTCGGTGTACCCGTTAACAGAGCCCCGACCGTCTGCATCGGACAGCTCGTTATCACAAATTTACGTCATCGTCTGTTGCATGCACTCAGTCCAAACTTGCTTGTATGCGGCACCAATTATTACGTGCTTAGGTTAATAATTATAATTGCTGTGATTTTGATGCAGCAAAACCACGATGTGATTATCAGGAACGCCGTAGCGGAGGGCTCCGGAAAATTTGACTACCTGGGATCCCTGTTCACAGTCGATCAACTATTTTACAAGTAGTTGATCTCTCGAAATCAATGATATTTCATTTTGTAAAGCATCTTCTCGGCAAAATATTTTGTTTCTGTAACACTAACCATCCAGGTAGTTCCGAGTAAACACTACTATGTAGCTTGGCGGTGATATATTGGGTTACAACATTGCTGACGACTCGTGCCGCCTAAGAACGCGAGCATGACAGCGAAGAAAATCAGTTTCCTTGCACGAAGATCCGGTGAACCTAGTCTTATCCGCTTCTTCCTTGTGCAGCCCTAGGAGGATGCAGCCTAGCGTGTGTTCACTTCACGCACAGCTTCCGAGTATAACTAGTAAGCCCGCTTCGCGAACGCTGGTAAACCTGCAGGAAAGCTTGGGTTTACGGTTAGTGTTCGCTGAGAAGCGTACATTGTGCAGGTTTAGTTTAGCCTCCCAGCTCTGTCTGTCTCTCTCTCTCTCTCTCTCTCTCTCTCTCTCTCTCTCTCTCTGTATATATATATATATATATATATATATATATATATATATATATATATATATATATATATATATATATATATATATATATATATATATATATATATGTGTGTGTGTGTGTGTGTGTGTGTGTGTGTGTGTGTGTGTGTGTGTGTGTGTGTGTGTGTGTGTGTGTGTGTGACGTTAGAGAACAGAGATGCACGCGCACTTCTTCCTCGTCGGCTTCTCCTACCATCGCCTTGTTCATACATTATATATATATATATATATATATATATCCCGAACTGAGTGTCTCAGTTCAGATTCAGATCAGTCGGGGCGATGAAGATCTCAAAACAAATCTGTGCACTTCTCTGCGCAAATCCGACGAAATTTTTGCCGATTATCTGTGTTGGGTGGGGCCAACCGATTCTATGTCTGCAACAGATGCTCCGATTCCCGCGCGTCTGCTTTGATGCGTACTGGCTCTCTGAGTGAACAAACGGCACAATCATTTCATCCGCACTGGCATTAACGTAGCAAACAGGCAGGCATCGCCAACGGCGACGCACATCGTTCGTGTATTTAGGTGCGCAGTTAAAGAAATAAATAAAAAAACACTGCTCGCAATGTAAACGTTTACGTTACAAAGCTTCTCATTTTATTTGTTCGTTTACGGATACGTACAATACATGTGCGTTGAAAGTACATAAAAGAAAGGTGCCAGTGTCACCTTACAGTGTTACAAACAAAACACAGTACGCCGATTCGCAGCCGTAAGCTCCGTGCATGTTGTCGTATATTTCGAGTACACCGTTCATGAAATGTTAAGGAAAGCACAAAGTCAGTCGCTGAGTTTAAGCTCAAGCCTCGATGCGATTATTTGGCGATACTTTTTTTTAATTATCTTAATATGCTAACGACCTGCTGCACAAGCGAAGCACGACCACGCTTTCTTATTTGCGCATGGATGCTGTACGGCAGCGGTTCTCAAATGGGTGTCCGTAGAACACAGGGGGTCCGCGGAGTCTCCGCAAAACCCGTCAAAAAAAAAAAACGCGTTTTTTGCAGGCACAGTACGTCCCGTGACACCTGCCTCTACTGATTTTTGGCATGCTTCCCTGCATAACATTTTTGCGTTGCCGGGGAGAAATAAAAGGCACTTATTTCATGCTGCAACTTGCGTTCTATCTATCTATCTATCTATCTATCTATCTATCTATCTATCTATCTATCTATCTATCTATCTATCTATCTATCTATCTATCTATCTATCTATCTATCTATCTATCTATCTATCCGCCTACATCTGAACGCTCTCGTGGTCATCTCCTTCACTTGGTAGATACCAAAAACTTGGAGGATGCTTGAGCTTCGCTTTCAAGAGTAGAACGTGATAGTGTAATCAGACAGTGTTCGTATCGCCTTCCCAATCAATAGCTTCGCTTCGCTTGTCGGTCAACACCTAAACCGTGCCGCAAAAAAAGCGAAAATGCAGACGCCCTCAGGCTCTTATATCCACGCATGCGTGCGCGACAAAACATGGCGGGACGCGTGCGCACATCGGCTGATACGACAGTACACCATGGAAATAGTGCGTTTTATTTGCAAATAATGTAAGAAACGGCTTCTTAATGCGCCAGAACAGAAGTTATAAGTAGCAAGAAAGTAGCTGTTATAGGTGGATAAATGTGGGCCCAGGATCCGTAAGAATTGACATGGCAGTCAGGTGTTTTGTGCAGGCCACACAGACTACAACAGACGACAAGTTTAACGCTTTGCAAACAACACAACACTAATAATCATTCTTTGCGATGTCTAGAGGTCCTACGCGCCTAGACACACAGCTGTCCTAGTCGCCGATACGTAGTCGTTGTTGCGGTGGGGTGTGCCGTCGTGGTCGCTCCAGGCAGTCAAAAGTCCAACGCCTCTCAAGATACCTTGATCAGGCCGTGACGGGGTACTGGTAGAACAGCCGTCTGGCGGGACACCAGGCCTCTGCATTACAGGTCAAGGTTATAAGGTGCCCGCAGCACGAGCTGCGGGCACCTTATAAATCCTGGTCCACTGGCGGTTGCGTTTTTCGTACAAGGCCACGAACACTCAGGCCCCAGGTCCTCAGGCCAGGCTCCTCTGTCTCTTCCCTCTGCCTTTTTCACGTTTTTAGCTTTGCGCCAGAATTAATATGTTCACCAAACTCAGGCACCAACTCGCCCAAGAACAAGTTCTTGTTTCAGCTCCACTAACATGAAACATGGGGAGGGGCGATGCATGCAGCGTGCGCCGGTGTTTCCCACGGCAAAATTGCTGCTGATGGGCAATGGGAGGAAGAGGAAGAAGAAAACTAGAAAGAAGAAAATAATAACAATAATAATAATAATAATAATAATAATAATAACAAGAAGAAGAAGAAGAAGAAGAAGAAGAAGAAGAAGGGCCTGACCAAGGTAATTCGTCACATTGTTTTGAGAGAGGTTTCTTCGATGAGGCACTATAGTGGTGCCAAGCCTGAAACTGGTCATGCAGGGATGAGAGTTTCAGTTCCCCTAACGTCCTCGGAAAACTGCGTCCGAACGCAGCTCACCCTAAGGTGCTTCTTCTTCTTCTTCTCAACTAACGTCGTCGGCTATTTGTTATGGGCCAACTGTTGCATTCTTCATTTTTAGTAGGCCGGTGGGGAGTAAAGCACCATCACTTTGCAGATATGTTTCAATAAATGGTGTTTCAAATAGATGACCTTACCGTAGGTGTCCACATTGGTGTCTCTCGTTTTAGATAAGAAACTTGAGCGCGTTGGTAAATTGCGTCGGGGATTCTGACACCGCTGCTAAGCCAAACGTACTGTTTTAGGCAGCAGGAGCGTAGCCAGAAATTTTTTTCGGGGGGGGGGGGGGGAGTGGGGGTTCAACCATACTTTATGTATGTTCGTGCGCGCGTTTGTATGTGTGCGTGTATATATACGCAAGCAAAATTGAAAAATTTTCGGGGGGGGAGGGGGTTGAACCCCCCCCCCCCCCTTGGCTACGCCACTGTTAGGCAGTAACGACGAACCTTTAACTCATAATATGCATAGTATGGACCGGTGGCGAGTAGTGGGATTTACCCAATTTTTGTGGCGCATACCCGTTTATGATGGACCATGACGACGACACGACACGCTGACAAACCGAGAGCCTAAGGTGCTTCGCCCCTAAAAGGCTACTAAAAGGTTACTTTATTACAGAAATAATAGCGGCTTTCGGGCACTTTCAAGTAGTCTATGGCCCCTCTTGAGTTGTAGGATTCTCAACGCCTTAACTCCTGCAGCGTCGCATAGAAGGGTAGATGGTAGGCAGATGGCCGGCTTGGACAGCCTTACTATGACAAGGTAGTGCAGCCTTGATAAGCGAATTCCGGAACAGCTCCGTGAGAGGCTCGGCAAGGGGAAAGAGAAATTTTTAGCGCCTCTAGCAATGAGTGACGCTCATGTTTTTTTTTTTCAAGCACTTCCGGTCAAGCGTTTACTTCCAGTTTTCCAGAATGTTAAAAAAAATACATTTAAAAAAAAAATGCCCCCCACCTCCCCGAAGGGAATCGTGAGGAAATGCGAATGCATTTCGCGCGCGCTTCACTCCATTTATATATGGTGGTTGTGGTTCGAAGAAGGAAAAGGCGCCTAATTTCTGCAGCCCGGTCGGGAGCACGGCGCAGCGCCTGTTTTTTTTTTTTCGTGTTTTTTTTATTTTTTTTTATTTTTTCATTTTTTTTATTCTTTTTTTTTCGTATATAGCTCCGCCGAGCTCCCGCGATGCGAGCGCCCTCACACGTCAGAGCGCGCTCCTCCTCTCCACTCACTCTCCGCTACTCCGCCCGCCCCACCTGCTCCGGTTGCTAGGGGCGAGGATAAGCGCGCGCGCCCGCAGCTGTTGCTATGGTAGAGGGAGTGAGAGCGGAGAGATAACACCTGCCGCGGACAACGCCAACGCCGCACGACGCCGGATGCCTGACATAGCCCGACTATGAAATGCATTCGCATTTAAAATGAAGCTGGTATGAAATCGATGGTTCTGGTTAAGAGATATATTGGATACGTATGATGTAATACATACTATAATACGTACGACAATTAATGAAAATTAATTGCGTGAGTTCATTGAAAGGGCAGACGGTTTTCTTGTGTCCAGCTGGGAGCGTTGCGGCCCCTGACGGAGCAGATCACAACCACGCGCCTCTTTCTGAGTGGCCTCTGAGATCCGCCCCGGCAGCGCGCGAAACACAGTTAACCTAAGAAATACGCCAGAGCACACGAATGCCCACGTGCGAGGGCCACTACCAGGCACCTAAGTCAAGGAATATGATTGCTTCCAGTTTTTTAGGGGCGAAGCTCCTTAGGCCCTCACGAATGACCGTGGTCGTCGAGGCTCGCCGTAGTCCCTAGTCGAAGCGCAGGTGTGAAACATCTGTGCGCAATACCGTCTACAGAGCGCACATAGGCGCGCATATGGTTTAAAAAAAAACAAAATAAAAGGCCACAACACCGTAAAAACACTGATATTTAACCACCCATCAATCAAAGCATATGACAGAACAAAAGATTAACAAGAACAAAACAAAAGGATTGTTAACCAGAACAAAATAGAAGTCCACGATTCATGATCTGATTAACACTGCTTCGCCCCATCATTGCCATCATCAGCATTCACTTCGTAGATCTGCAGCCATTTTTATGTATCTCCTAGACATGAGTTGAGGTAGGATAGAGAAGACAAGTCATGCTGAAGGCTGTCCAAACAACGCGGCGTAAGTATTTGTAGTTAAATAACACACAAACATTACTCTACAGGTCACACAAGCTAGTGTTAGCGTTCGATTAGTGTTCCCCGCATTCACTCCCAGTATTGCACATCAAGGTTTTGCGAGGGCCACACAAAAGTCACAATAAGTTCTCCGAAGCGCAGTTATTTGCTGAAGTGTTCACAACCATGGTGCAAAATAAAAAAAGTGTATGCTCATTCGGCCTGTGGTGGCCTCGGAAAGACAGCAGGCACGCCATGTTCGTGCACGGAAGTCATGATTTTCGACTTGTAAACGCCACCGCTGCGTGCGAAGGAGATTAATCTCGACGGCCAGTGCGGGCGGCCGCATTTGGCCTGCTCGAGACACGTCTGACCACGCGCGGCGCGCACGCCCGAAAACAGTTTTCACTCCTAACATTCCTGGAAGTTTGCTGAGAACCGGACCATCTGTTTTGAGGCCCCAGCACGCCAATGGTTCGGTTTTTCCACTGGCGTGCGCCGCTGTCTCGCAGGGCTTAGTTTAGGCCTGCCTCCCACTTCCTCGCCATGGTGTTCCACCAGAAAATCGAGTTCTACTAGATTGAAACTTATTTCCTGGGATTCGGGACGACACAGATTCGAGTGAGGATGTTCGGCTTGAGCACTGTGTGAGCGAATGCGGCGGAAAACCTGGTTACGCTATGTCGTGTCTCCTCCTGAGCGGAAATGGCCCAGACAGTATGTTTTCCGTAGACAACGTTTCTAAGCTACAGTGCTCAGGGGCAGATATGACTTAACGGAAATCAGTTCTGCTTAAGTTCGCGAGGTTAATGAAGGCTCACGACAGGGTAAAAATGTTATCTGCGCGTTTGTAGCACAAATTTACAAGGGAGAACAAAATTTATTTCTCTTTCCGCGATCCCTCATTCCCTTTGCACGTTTGCGTACAATTCATTTGCCATATTCAGTGTCCATGTGCTTCGAGTTGGACAGCTTAGATCAGGGGCGTAGCCAGAATTTTTCTTCAGGACGGGGGTTCAACCAATATTTATGTTCGTGCGTGTGTACATACGCTTTCTTCCGAGCTATCCCCTCTTCGAAGAAAATTTCTGGCTGTGCCACTGCATCCTAAACAGATTGGCTAAGGCAGTGATTCAAGACTTGATCCATGAACTAGGACAATTTTCAAGTGTGGAGCACTTTAGGTGCTCGGGCTGTCGTGTGCTGTCATTGTATGCTGTCATCCTATGCTGTCGTCGTCGTCGTCTCATGTTGCTTGGCGTAACGCAGGTAAAACCATATGTAGCACAGCCATCTATAGCATTGCCATGTATGGCAAGGTGGCTGGAAAGGGAAGTGAGGCTGAGAAGAAGCGATGAGAGGGCGAGGAGGAGGGGGAGAGGGGAGGAGGAAGAGAGTATGCTGTGGTCGTATGCTGCCATCTTATGTCCAAGCTTGGCGTCACGCATTGACAACCATGTACTATAGCATATCCAAAATATGGCAGGAAGGGGAAGATGGAAGCTTGCGATGAAAAAAAAATTACATAAACAGAGGTTGTGGGCTCGAACCGACGTTTCGACAAGTGGACTTCTCTTCTTGGACTTGCATTCCCCCCCCCCCCCCCTTCTTTCTTTTCTTTTTATTCACGGAATACCTCTTCCCTTTTACTCAGACAATTCGTCACGGCGACCCCCTCCCGCATCCCCGCATCAACAGTTGCCCTCTCCCCCTCTTTTGTTCATATTGGAGGAGAGGGTACAAAGTATATATACACGCTAGCGCTAAGGAAATCAGTTCTAGCCTTGAATAATACAAGTCCACTTGTCGAAACGTCCGGCTCGAGCGCACAACCTAGGTTTACATACTATAGCACAGCCATTTATCGCAAGGGGGGGGGGGGAAGGGAAGTGAGGGTGAGGAGGATGCAAAGCAGGAAGGTAGAGGGTAAAGCATAGCATAGCCATGTATGGCGTCACGCAGGCAAAACCACGTACAGCACAGCCATGTATAGTATGGTATACTAAGGATCTGGTAAAGAGAAGTGAGAGTGAGGAGGAGGAAAAGGAGAAGCAAGTGTGAAGCGTAACATAACCATGTGTGGCGTCACGCAAGCAATACCATGTATACTACAGCATAGTAAGGGTGCGGGAATGGGAACGGAGGGTGGAAATGAGGGAAAGGAGGAAAGGATAGGGTAAAGCATAGTATAGCCATGTATGGCGTCACGCAGGCAAAGCCTTGTATAGCCCAGCCATGTTCAGTATAGTATGGCAAGAAGGTGGGAAAGGGAAGTTAGGGTAAGGAGAAGTGATCTGAGGGTGAGGAGGGTGGTAATGAGCAGGGGAGAAGGTAAAGTATAGCTTAACCAGCATAGTATAGCATAGTCATGTGTAGTACAGTGTAGCAAGGAGTGGAAAATGGAAGTGAGGGTGAGGAGGAGAGGCAGGACGAGGGGGGTATTGTAAAGCATAGCATAGCCTTGCACAGTACAGTATAGCAAGGTGGTGGGATAGGGAGGTGTGTGAGGAGGATGGGAATGAGGAGAGGGGAATGTAAAGCATAGCATGCAACCATATTATAACAGCCATGTAGAGTATAGTATAAGAAGCGGTGTGAAAGTGAAGTGGGGGGGAGGAGCAGAGAAAGCAGTAGGGGGGAGGGTAAAGCTTGTCATAGCTGTATATACTATAGTATGGCAAGGGGTAGGAAACGGAAGTGAGGATGAGGAGATTAGTGAGGGTGAGGAGGGAAGGGAGAGGGAGAGGGTAAAGCATATCATAGCTGTGTATAATTATGTATAGTAAGCGTAGCAAGTGGATGGGAAAGGTAAGTGAGGATGCCGAGGAGGGAAGGAGGAGGCGGAGGGTAAAGCATAGCACAGCCATGTGTAGTAAAGTATAGCAAGGAGGAAAGGGAAGTGAGAGTGAGGAGGAGGGAAATGAAAAAGGGTGTAGAGCATAGAATAGCCATGTACAGCACCGTATAGCAATGGGGGTGGGAAATGTATAAGGGGGTGAGGAGAATGGAATAGAGGAGGTGGAAGGTAAAGCTTAGCATAGCTGTGTTTAGTATAGTATAGCAAGAGAGTGGTAAAGAGAAATGAATGTGAGAAGGAGGTAAAGGAGGAGGTAGAGGGCACCACTACATCACAAATGAAGGTTGCCTTTCGTGCCATATACGCCGAGCAGGCCGCGCGCTTGGAACGCTAGCACTTGCTTGCCCGTGAACGCGAACCTCGCTGAAGGACATGAGAATCACTGCACCGCACTTCCTACAGCTTTCACGTTGAGTGCAACTACATACATCTTCTTATCTAGAAGCGGTCTATGAAAAAAAAAATAAAGTTTTTCTTCACGATATTAATGCGAGACTACACACACGTTAAAATTTAATTTCGTGCCTGTCGGCGTCAACAAAAATGAAACATGATGCTGCAGAATTTGATCTGTTTTTTATGTTCTCGTTTTTTCCGTTGTTCGAAAAGTGCAAGACTGAAAAGCGTACGAATATCCTTCACAAATGTTTCTGCAGAAAAATAAAAAAATATATAAGATTGTATTGTGAAAACTGGTGAATAAGCGAGAAACAGAAAGTAAGCAAATAAATTATGTCGCTAAAATTGCCACACACATCGGATATTATTCATTTGCCAACAATCTGTTTGATTTTTGTTTTCTGTATTTTTGCAGTGGCATAGAGGACAACGGGAAAATATTACATTTCCGCAGGAGTAATGGACACTAGAATGCGAGCACCCGCTCCAACGTAGTAAAAAATGAAAGACAACGTTCGGGCCAGGTCTCAGTTTTCAGCCGCATTGGCGAAAAGTGCAGTTCCAGATGACCACATCAATGCCGCAATGAATTCCGCCGGAGGTGGTCCTTGCTTTGAAAAGCCTTTTCTTCATTGTTCAATTCTCGATACCGTGAACCGATACAGTATTAATCAAAAAAGTTCGGCCCTGCTGACAGCTACAGAGAGGCGGAGAAAACCGCGGTATGTGTTTACGATTTTATATTTTATGATATATCGATGTACGGCACACCCTGACGAGAACACCGACATCCCATTGAAACGACCGGTTCGTCCGTTGTGGCAATTCGAACAAATAGTGTGTGTGTGTGTGTGTGCGTGTGTGTGTGTGTGTACCCGTGTGTGTGTGTGCGTGTGCGTGTGTGTGTGTGCGTGTGTGTGTGTGTGTGTATGTGTGTGTGTGTGCGTGCGTGCGTGTGTGTGTGTGTGTGTGTGTGTGTGTGTGCGTGCGTGTGTGGGTGCGTGTGTGTGTGTGTGTGTGTGTGCGTGTGTGTGTGTGTATGTGTGTGTGTGTGTGCGTGCGTGCGTGCGTGCGTGTGTGTCTGTGTGTGTGTGTGCGTGCGTGCGTGCGTGCGTGTGTGTGTGTGTGTGTGTGTGTGTGTGTGTGCGCGTGCGTGCGTGTGTGTGTGTGTGTGTGTGTGTGTGTGTGTGTGTGTGTGTGTGTGTGTGTGTGTGTGTGTGTGTGTGTGTGTGTGTGTGTGTGTGTGTGTGTGTGTGTGTGTGTGTGTGTGTGTGTGTGTGTGTGTGTGTGTGTGTGTGTGTGTGTGTGTGTGTGTGTGTGTGTGTGTGTGTGTGTGTGTGTGTGTGTGTGTGTGTGTGTGTGTGTGTGTGTGTGTGTGTGTGTGTGTGTGTGTTTCGACAGAAACATATCTCTCGGGTTTGTTTGCTAACGGACGACCTTTACGTATTTCTGTTGTTATTTGGAACAGCTCTATATTTTTTTTATTTTAAAACGAAATACACCGTAAAGCTAAAATAAGTTTCTGTCGTTGCTTTTTAACAACGGAACTGTTAAAGCTTTTCGTTGCGTCGGGTAGTGCGAACAAAAATGAAACGTCACGCCCTCGCTTCGTTCTCCTCTTCATCTTCTCCTTCGCTCCAATGACAAGTCCGGCCGTGGAACGCAATAAATATCACGGACAAGCAAGTTACGTGACTAAAAATCACGCAACATCACGTAACTAGTCACGGGACTTAAATAACGTAACATTACGTAGCAACTAGTCTCGTGGGACAAAGAATCCCGTAGCATTACGTAACACCTAGTCACGTGACTAACAATCACGTAACATTACGTGACGTTTAGTCACATGACTAAATCACTTGACATTGCGTAATAACTAGTCATATGACTAGTATTACGTAGCTAGGCACATGACTAAAACCACGAAACATGTAACAACAACTCAGATGACTAAAGATCACGTAACATCACGTAGCGTTTAGTCACGTGACTAAATTCAAGCGACATCGCGTAACAACTGACTGCACTTACATAAGAGCTAGTCACGTGACTAAAATAACGTAACATCTAGTCACGTGACTAAAATCGCGTAACATCGCGCAACAACTAGTCAGGCGACAAAAATCACATGACAGCTGGTCACGTGACTAAAATCACGTAACATCTATCACGTGACCAACATCGCGCAACAACTAATCACGTCGATAAAATCACGTAACAACTGGTCACGTGACTAAAATCACGTATCACACGTAGCATCTAGTCATGTGACAAAAGTCACGTAACATTGCGTAACAGCTAGTCACGTCGATAAATCACGTAACAACCGGTCACGTGACGTGTTCCCGCCAAGAACCGCTTAACAGCTAGTCACGTAACTAAAATCACAACATCATGTAATATCTACAGTGACGGGACATTTTCCCGCCAAAACCACGTGAGACGTGCGTAGTGTGGGGAACCGACCGGATCCGGGGAAGGCAGCACCTCACTGAGCAACACTTCGATAGTCCGAGTACCCACAATCGTTATGCATTAATAGAGGACATCCATAATTTCCTGCGAAATATCGACATCGCAAAGTATTCGTTGAGTGGACCACGATGTTATATAGTGCGCGAAGATGCGAAATGAGACATTACAGAATATTCTGCAATCGCAACGCCAGATAAAGGAAGGTGGTGTCAAACAGTAAACGCATGCCACCATGTAGTTATAGGCTTACGTGAGCCGATTCGTTGCATTTCTACATGTAGTGAGGGCATCGGAAAATGAGGAATGAATGATCCCGTTTGGTCGCCTTCGGTAGTAAACCGACAACTCGCACGTTGTGCAAAATAGTGCCGTGCTGTACATTATGGCACGCCTTGACTATGATCGTAGCAATCGCCGTGAGCACGAGAAGGTTGTAAGGCCATACATGTATCATTTGCTAGAACTGCCGGAGAGTCCTGAGGGCCTCCATTTTGTACAGATCCAAGCAGAGCTGAATGATATTTCTGAACTCACTAGTGGTGAGTGAGTGAGTGAGTGAGTGAGTGAGTGAGTGAGTGAGTGAGTGAGTGAGTGGTGAGTGGTGGTGAGTGAGTGAGTGAGTGAGTGAGTGAGTGAGTGAGTGAGAATGAGTGAGTGAGTGAGTGAGTGGTGAGTGAGTGAGTGAGTGGTGAGTGAGTGAGTGAGTGGTGGTGGTGGTGGTGGTGGTGGTGGTGGTGGTGGTGGTGGTGGTGGTGAGTGGTGGTGAGTGGTGGTGAGTGAGTGAGTGGTGGTGAGTGAGTGAGTGGAGTGAGTGAGTGAGTGAGTGGAGGTGAGTGAGTGAGTGAGTGAGTGAGTGAGTGAGTGAGTGAGTGAGTGAGTGAGTGAGTGAGTGAGTGAGTGAGTGAGTGAGTGAGTGAGTGAGTGAGTGAGTGAGTGAGTGAGTGAGTGAGTGAGTGAGTGAGCGAGCGAGCGAGCGAGCGAGCGAGCATTCCACTACGGAGCATCAGCGTATGGTGATGCCCGTAGTGGAATGTATAGGCCCTTCACACAGCACTATACATGACTTTGCTGCATAACGCTCTCCCACCATGATTTGATTGCGGAAACGCGACAAATGATTCAGAAGGAATGGCACTTAACACCGCGAGCACGAATGCGACAGCCGGTACACAGAAAGTCCAAGACCTGCGTGTGGTTCGTTCAATTTCGTCTCACGATTCATGGATAAATTCAAGCGCGTATGAGATAAAGCCGGTACTCGGTCTTCACCCTGCATTCAGTCAGGTCAAGTTACAACGTAACGCGAAAACGAAATGTGTGGGGAAGGAGTTGAGGATGGAGCTCCCTAACAGTCGCAACTTCGACGACGAAGACACGTTCTTCCCGCGGGCGGGGAAAAATTATGGAGCGAAGATTGCGCTTGCCAGCCACCTCGTGGCTGACTCCTTGCGCCGCCGCGTATTAAAAACCTGCACCGAATTTCACCGGCTGTCGGCTTCGTACTTAACAAACACATCGAAAGAAGTAGCGAAAACGAGGGAATCGTACGTTCTGCTTCCGTGTCGTTTCATTTATATTTTTCCTCTCCCAAATGATGCATGTCGAAATCGCCGCGAACGAAAAGAAAAAGAACAGAAAAATATTTCGAATAGAGTGCTGAAGTCGAGACATTTGGAAGAGGGTAGCAAGGTATAGAAAGGAAGGGGGGGGGGGGGGGGGGAGCGAAACTTTCTGTTTTCGCTGATGACTACATGGAGGGATAAGCTCGCCGATGAGTATCGAGATGTATGGAGGGAGAGAGGAGAGATTCAGTCCGATGTAAGTACACGCTTCGTTTCAGTTTCGCAGGCGGGGGGGAAAGGGGGGGGAGGGGAGGGGGGGAGCGTGATTAATATCGCCGAGGGGCTCTCCCATTTGGTAAACCACCCGAGACTCGAGGAAAATTACTTGCCAGTCGCGCGGTCGCGAAAGTCTTCTTCTTGCACCCGGATCAAAGCACGGAACCACGGCGATAAAGGCGAAGGGAAACGCAACGGAAACGAAGCGACACCGAGGCCGCTCTTTGCTTGTACGGTTCGTGCGTTTTCTGCACGTTGTTGTTATTATTACTGCGGTCATCATTACTACAACCATTCGGCGGGGCTGACGTGCAAGCGCGGCAAAGCGGGCGCACTATCGAGCCCAATTACACCTCGACGTCTGATTGGTGCGTTCGAGGTGTAACTGCGCAATTACGGGATGATGATGATGAAGTACGAAAAGAAAGAAAGTAAGAATGATAGAGAGAGATGTGGAGGGGATAAGAAGCTGCCGGGATTGCTTGTGAACGGCAAAAGCGGTTGCGAGAGCGCTGAAGAAATCGAGACAATGCTGGTTTGTTTGTTTATTTTCTTCCTCTTCTCTTTCTTTTTCTTAATTATTTTTTTCCAGGCGTTATACTGCGGTATGGTAAAGTGATGCCTGAAACTGAAGGTTGAATGTTGCTGGCAAAAAAAGAAAAAAAAAAAAAGACAACCCGTCATGATCAAGTATGCCGAAATGATTCCCTAACCGCGAAACACTTCATAATAACGCCGCTTCCAACTTTTAATTTTTTTTTTTCAGTGCGATTGATTCGACTGTTATCACCTACAGGAAATTAAACGCAAATGGGCACAGGCACGTGTATCAGAAAGCTTTGTCCTTTACACGAAGCACGCGTCTTAAACTTCACGGCGCGACTAATCACAGCCACCTCATATCTTTATTTCGTTTCCAATCTATACACTCTCGGAGCTTCCCGTGAACAAGAAGGCCCAGTGGAGGGTCCCTATTATATTATCTCCGGAGGTTCCGGCACTAGGCTTAAGCCGAAGCGATATTCGTGTAGTATTTAATTTTCTGAGAAAAACAAAACGATTACGAAGGTACCTTTCTGCAGCGCTATCACTGTTCTTTAATTTCCTTACACGTGCCGATTTCAATATTGTGGCCATTTGTCTTATTTTACTTACTATTTCTTTGAAAGCTTAGCATTGCTTGCGCTGGATAAGTTATGAATGATTCTTGTCGTTTTAAATATCTTTCTGTACTATTGTATTTATTTCTTGCGAGTATTCCCGCCGCCTTAAACATTTCCTCCCGCCTCCCTATCCGCCATGTTAGATAAATCGTCATCATCATGGTCATTATCCCCACTTTCTTCATTCAGCTATACTATACAGGGTGTCCCAGCTATCTTTAGCCAAGGGTTGAAAAATACAATATTTGAGGCAGGCGAGTGAAATCAGTTGAATATTGCTTACAGCTATCTTGCGCACTACAGGCAATTTTTTTCTTTTGTAATTAACGAATGTGTTAATTAGAATTAATTTACTATCTTGATAAATATTGACTTTACGCAAGAAACGACAGTTGCAAAGTTCGAGGGCGTCTTCAGAAACCCCCCCTTGCATCATTTGCGATAAAGAAAGTTTTACGCGTACCATTTTTTCCGTGCTGCAAAGAAAGCCCGCGAAATACAAAAAATACCACGTGACTAGCGCATTCGCGCGCCGCGACCCTGCTGCTCTCAGCCGTGGTTTGAGCGAACAAAATCAGCTGCGAGCACGACCCACCGGCTGCATTGCAGCAGTAGGCCGATAAGTTTACGGTGGTTTCTTCGCCCGCGCTCGGCACAACTTGCACAGTCACGCGCGCCAACTGGCTGGCAACGGGCCAAGAAACCACCATCAACTTATCGGCCTACCGCTGCAACGCAGCCGGCGGGTCGTGGTCGCAGCTGATTTTGTTCGCTCCAAACCACGGCTGAGAGCAGCACGGTCGCGGCGCGCGAATGCGCTAGTCACGTGATATTTTTTTGTATTTCGCGGGCTTTCTTTCAAGCACGGAAAAAATGGTACGCGTAAAACTTTCTTTATCGCAAATAATGCAGTGGGGGGTTTCTGAAGACGCTCTCGTACTTTGCAACTCTCATTTCTTGCGTAAAGTCAATATGTATCAATTTAGTAAATTAATTCTAATTAACAAATTCGTTAATTACAAAAGAAAAAAATTGCCTGTAGTGCGCAAGATGGCTGTAAGCAATATTCAACTGATTTCACTCGCCTGCCTCAAATATTGTATTTTTTAACCCTTGGCTAAAGATAGCTGGGACACCCGGTATACCGTTTAATTGGTGGCTATGCTGGCATGCCTTTAGTACAGAAACTCTCCGCAAGTTGTTGTTGTTGTCGTTGTTGTTGTTGTTGTTGTTGTTGTTGTTGTTGTTGTTGTTGTTGTTGTTGTTGTTGTTGTTGTTGTTGTTGTTGTCGTCGTCGTCGTCGTCGTCGTCGTCGCCGTCGTCGTCGTCGAGCCTTCACTTAAATTAGCGCGTTGCACGTTCCCTAATCCTGCCGCATCTGCGACATTCTCTACTGTGTTCCCCGCGTTCCCGCACTGAACGACCATGTTTTATTCCACCATATTTATATGTCTACCGTAATATAGCCGCTGCCCCTGTTTTCTTAATCCATGCATCCCTCTCTTAAGAATAAGTATACATCTTATTCGTTTCTGTATCTCATTGCGACGTTTTTAGCTTCTTCCCAAACATCTTCGTGGTCACGTTTTTAGAACTGATACCGCATTCCTTCGTGAAAGTTTGTCCAAAGCGGCAGTGTGACGCTCTGTGCTATTCGTTCATCTGGCTCCCGTGACGTCGTCCGTCCTGACGCCGCGGACAGCTCAGCTTATGTTGATACACACTGGTGAGCCCTAAGACGCACGCTCATACTTCTCATGACTCACTTCAATTTCAAAACAGTCGGGTTCGAGCAGCTGCGTTTCATTTCAACGAGATATAGTTCAGTGTGTACGCATCATTCAGTGTATACACGAGGCTATTAACGACGGGGGGACGCTCGTGTCAAGAAAATGCACAATGCCTCGGAGAGCATCTTTATCAGTTGATGAGAAGGAAGCAGCAGTGGGAAAGGAGGGCAGTGCGCCACACGTTAGAACACTCGTTAGCAAGTGTCGCTTGCCGCGGGCTCTCTTGATCGCGGGCACGGATAGCTGGCTATAGCAAACGCCAGTAATTAGCGGGCGAAGCGGCAGCGCTCGCGGGGTATAAGCGGTCTGTCGAGGACTGATTTTTCTCGGCGACGGTATACCTGAGCCGGTTAATGCTGATGGCTAAACGCGTTGCGCGCCTAACGACGTCGCAGCCGCGCGAGCGCCTCCAGTAGTTCGCTGCAGGCGCGTTAATCGGCGCCAACGGCGGCTGCACATGATCGTGCGGTTGCGCATGCGTCCTCGCGCGGCGGCGGCGGCAGCGCGCAACAGGTCACACCAACACACACACACACACACGGCATGTGGCGGGATTCCAATTTTAGCGAACAAGCCTGTTGCTGAAGGGGTGCTGCGCAGCTTCCTCCGCGTAATCCTCGCCGTTAGGCTTAATGGGGTGAAACTGAGAGCTCCTCCCATTCCTACGTCACACAAACCATCACCCCTAGAGCGAGTGTTTAGCGCGACCAAGACGGACGTCGCGTGCGCATGCCCGCCTGTGTATACCCCCGATTTCAAGGCTGCTTACAGTTAGCGCTCGTTCGAGGTTCAATTAGTAAAATCAAAGGAATACCACGATGCCGGTGTAATCTGGGCACGGTGATCATCGCAAGGCTTCCGTGGTTGCAGTGTCAGATTCAGTGCTGCAAAACGAACCATGGGAGAGAAACGCAATGCTAACGGGTCACTTCACAAGCAGACGTCAACGCATTTCGTATATAATTATGGTTTGGGGGAGATTAAAATAGGAGGGTCCATTCGTTTGACCTTGCCACCTGCGACGTCTGTTTTTCGTATAAGCGTGAATTAGTTGCACTTTGTACGGTTATTTAGGAAAGTGTTCTTTCCTGAACTTTGCTTACGGCCGCACACGGTATCGGCAATTTCCTGAGAGGGCTGCGTACGTGTCCCTTATATAGTTCTACACCCCAAAGCTACAATCTTGGTACCATACAGCGAAGTCGGCAACTTCCTTTTGATTACGCGGTTTTCTTTAGCAACGCATCAAGAGCGACGTTATACACCGGCATTTTTGTAGTATGTGCCAATCAAAACATGGCAGCCGCGGGCGGAAAGAAGACGCGATCAGAAACAGACCACAGAGCCACAGGGCACATCACATGTTGCGTTGTTTATAAGTTCCGTGCTATACTTGTAGCCCGCGAGAAATTTGCCTTTTAGGAAGCGTTTCACCACGCAGGTTTGCGAAAGGAAACATTCCGAAATCACCCGCCTACAACTGCAACAATTGTGTCTTCGTAGGCATCCACTATTGCCTTCGGGGAGGCGTCACGTATTCTCGTTGTATTCTTATCTGTAAGAGACATTAGTTTGTTGGACATGAAATAAATACCACGTGGTCCCTTATGCATTCACCCAAGACGACTCGAAGGCGAAAGCCACCTTCTTTTTTTCTCAGTCGATGTATTGATCCTGCCCCGCCACCCACCGAAAGCTCTCCGCACCTAACGCGGTTTTGCACTGCCTCCAAGATCGGAGGCGTAGCAAGCTTTGTGCACCTCACCTGGTTTGGCAGTGGCCTCCGGGATCGGCCCACCTGTGACCAAGCGGCGATGTCATGTGATGACGTCATCATGTGACGTCACGCTACGTGACGTCAGAATGACGTCATGGAGGGATGGATGGTCAAACTTTACTTGTAGTCCTGAGAGACGCGACTAGCGGCTTCTTCCCACGTTGGGATGGGCAGGCTAAGCCTGACCGCCGCATCGTGGGCATGATGGCGTCATGATGTCACAAATTTTCGACAATCTGTGACGTTATGATGACGTCCATAGGCGTGCGCACGAGGGGGGGCAGAGGGGGTGGCCGCCCCCCCCCCCCCCATAGTCACCTACGAACCTAAGAGGGGGGGGGGGGGGGGGCAAAGTCTGCCCTATACATTGACTTAATAGGGAAGGGGGGGCGTTGCAACGAACCTTCGCCCCCCCCCCCCCCTGAACAGTAACCCTGCGCACGCCCATGATGACGTCATCGTGTTATGATGACTTTTTTGCGTCGCTCGTGTTGGCGCCGACGCCGCGGTACACCGACACGGGACGCCTGCCGATTTTCGAGCTTGATGAGGCATCTAAGGCTTTCGCTTTAACTTACTCGAATGATGTTGCAAAGCACGCTCAGGAGAAACAATCTCCAGCCTCAATTATCAGGCTAAACCAGATGTTTGCGTGCAAAACACAACTGCACCTCGGAAACTTCCTGGTTAGCGCATTTCTTTTTGATACGTGCATATGCACTTCGTGCGACGTGACTCTCAACTAAGAAACTATAGATCATCTGGCAAAAAAAAAAAAATAAATAAATAAATCCTGTCGCCTAAATTCCGTCAAAATAAGAAAAACGGCAACGCATGGATGAAGAGCCTAAGTTCATCCACGAGCGAACGCTGCCGATACGTATGCGCGCGCGCGCGCAATTACCAATCCGCGAGAGACTTGCCCAGATAAATTCGCGGGAGTGGGAGCGAGCGGACCCGAGCGCTCCAAAGCTGGAGTAAATGAGACGTTTGCCATTTCCAAGCCTCTTGACTTCCTCCGCAATAATTGGGGGAGGAGGAAACGTGTAGAGGGAAAGGGGAAAGAAGAGCGCCCGCAGAGCCGCATAATTTTAAAGCACAGAAAAAGCTGCGGTCGGGATGGGTTGTAAGAGGGTGAGGGGAGGGGGGGCAGTCTGGTAGCGTGTATTTTGAATATTAAATGACCCCAAGGTAGCTAGCCCACGATTTAGAATCACTTCTCGGCCTCGGACATTTCTTTTTTTTTTTTTTCCTGATGTTTCTTGTCGAGCATATAACGTACAGAGCCGCATATATCCGCACCGAAGAAATAAACGCGAAAACTAATTCGAGAAATCCAGACACCTGTCACAGCGAGGAGAAAAGAAGTTAATCTGAAATGTACGCCTTTTCGCGCGACAAGCTTCGAAGCGCCCCGGGGCTGGCTTGGCGTAATCGTATATCGGAAGAAACGGTGCACGAAGGGAGTGAAAAGGGAGCAAAAAAAAATGTAAAAGAAGGGAGTTAAATGGGGAGAAAAAAAAACTCTCTCAGAAGCCAGGGAAGCGGGAGGGGGCGACCCAGTGGCCTCGGGCGGGTTCCGAGAGATTAAAATGTCGGCGCTCGCTCTCCCAGGAGACCGCGCGGATAGAAAAGAGCGTCGCGTCGCCCGCCACCAACAGTTGACGCCGCGGGCCCGCACGCGTCGTCGTCCACGCACCCGTGGACCCCGACTGTACCTGGCTGTCAAACCGCCGGTTGCCTTTTATTTTCTCGCTCAAACGGAACGCGCGCAAAAAAACAGATTCGGATATAGGCTAACCGCGATGCACGATTCCGAGCCTTTCTTACACTGTCATCCTTTCCACTGTCGCTTCGCTTTCGTATGATCTGTATTTTTATATACTTCAATCTGGGCAAGCCTGTATACGAAATGTCGACACGAACGCCTGCAGTGGTTTCGTTTGACTGAAGACGAAGCGCTGCACAACGCCCCCGACCAACCAAAACTACCTGTGCACGTAGCTAATCTATGTAGCGGGGGTTTAGTCTTAAACCGAGCCGAGACTCGTGAAAGCGGTCGGCGCAAAGTACGGGAGACAGGAGGCAGAATGCGGCTCCTATTACCGATTGAAGGGCGGCTTCCGTTGTGTGTGTTTTTTTTTTTTTTTTTTTTTTTTTTTTTTTTTTTTTTTTTTTTTTTTTTGTCGTTAGCCGGAGAATAGGGGGATCGGCCAAGAAGTGGGTGCGTCATTTGAAGCTAGAATTAAGCTTTCCGTATTGCTGCGTACGTTAAGTGCTGTTAAAAGGTGAGGGTACAGGTTACCGTGAAAGTAAATAATGATAGATGATATTATAATAATCGCTAGTTGAGCAGAAAGAAAGAAAGAAAGAAAGAAAGAAAGAAAGAAAGAAAGAAAGAAAGAAAGAAAGAAAGAAAGAAAGAAAGAAAGAAAGAAAGAAAGAAAGAAAGAAAGAAAGAAAGAAAGAAAGAAAGAAAGAAAGAAAGAAAGAAAGAAAGAAAGAGGATTACAAAGGGGCAAGAATCTACATCATCGCTCCGTCACCTTAAGCCACAGTCATGGATATTTCGGGTACCCCTTGTGGACCGGTGGAAGTGATGATGGAGCCCTTGCAGGGAGAGAAAAGAATGGGGAGGGGGGCATAAATTAACTAAATATGCAGCGTGAAATAGGTGTTTTTTTTTTATTTCTCCTCTCCTGGCAGTCAGTTGTTAAACTAAAGTGTCATCAGTTCGATCTCAACAGCTTGTCAATAAGTTGTGCTCTCTGCAGCCACATTCAACCTGTATCTATAGTCGGGTACAACTTTAGAAGGCAGCGGCATTTTCTCATCAAAGGCGGATGCACACGAACCTCCACCAATAGGCGCGCACTTCAGGTGACGTCATGAGTCGGACTGCCGGTGACCCCGCCGACGGAGAACGTGCTGCCATCGTTGCTGCCAGCTCAGCGCGCAAACGACCGGTCGTTGGCAGGACGTTGTTTTAGATGTGAAGCATCTTATGGCGAAGTGTGCCGCGTGCCCACCCTTACTGCGCATGCGCAAACCCTTTAAAAAAATAAAAATAAAAAACCTCCTCTCCCCCCTCTCTCTCCTCCAGGCATCCCTCCCCGCGGCAACCACACCCTCACTGCGCGCGCGCCTCCCCTCCTCTCTCCCCTCTTACACTCCCCCCCCCCCTCTCTCCTCTAGGCATCCCTGCCCGCGGCGTCTACACTCCCACTGCGCATGCGCGTCCCCCCCTCTCTCTCCTCCCCCTACGCTCCCCCCCTCTCTCCTCTACGCATCCCTGCCCACGGCGTTCACACTCCCACTGCGCATGCGTGTCACCCCCCTCTCTCTCCTCTCCTACACTCCCCCCCTCTCTCGCCTCGCGACGCCGACGCAGGCAGCGTCTGCTAGCGAGTTCCTTGGTTGAAAAAACCGACTGCTCGCGCTGCACAACCCTTCACTGGCCACCCCGTATATATGGCAATGGATCTTGACCTCCAAGGTGGTGCCGGTGGGAGATTTCTCATGCGCGTTGTTGAACAATAAAAATTCGCAGCGTGCGCGTTAACTAAAAGCGGAGTGCGGGTCTCTGTGTCCAGTCGGAGTCTTCTGTCTCTCATTGCCCATTAGCAGCGATTGGCATGTTCCAGTAGGAAACACTGCTCCATCACTGCCTGCTTTGCGCCTCCCCAGTTTTCTCTCCTGCGTTGACGCTGCGATGAGCGCCAGCGTCAACGCCGCCGCCAGTGTAAGCGTTAGCGCCCGCTGCTTCACATCTACACATGGTTCCCTTTAGCGGGAGATGGAGTAATATTTTTTAAAGACGATAGTCTTTCATGGGATACTTCAACGCAGAAATTTTGGTGTGTGTTTAGAAAAAAGTTTATTTTTTCGTGATACGTAACCAATAATTGGAAACAGTGTATATACAAGGACAGTAATGAACACACAAACGACTAAGCGCACTCTACGAGCGCTTCCACGGCACTGGCCTGTCCGTCTGTCTGTCACCTGATTCAGCCACTCAGCCACTCGGCCAAAGTTTAACTACTTGCTGAACGCCCAGCCATCTTGAACTGGTGTTCGCGTTCATACTTGTGAACATTTTCGATTAAAAAAGCAAATATTACGCAATATGAGGCGCAACATCAATACATAAGTATCAGATCATGTGTTCCTTTATTAGAAAATACATAGACACGTAATTCTAAAGACCCTAGTGTTGGTTAGGCTGCGCCGAAAATGCGACGCTGTGCACGAACTGCGACGCCACGAAAAAGCCTTCTGCCGACGATATGGTGCTGCCGCTGGCAGTGGCCCTGGGTTCCATATCTCACACAGCGCCTCCTCTATTTTATCAATGCCTGCCAGCTGCGGCCGATTCAACACGGAGTAGGTGCTGTCTCAGGCAAGGCAAAACATAGTAGTACGGCCGGCACAAGACTATCGTCTTTCGACGACATTTGCAGCGAAGCAAGCAGATACGCGGCCAATTTTTTTAGCTTCTTTTTTTTCTTTTTTCTTTTTTTTTCTTTTTTTTTTTTTTTTTTTTTTTTTTTTTTTTTTTTTTTTTTTTTTTTTTGAGCGGGACTATTTCTTTAGTCGCAGAGGCAATTGGCTGCTGCGCTTTGGTCACCTGGGCGGGGCCTCTCCTGTCTTCTGAAGTTTTACCCGACTATAGGTGCTACGTCATGCAAGCGTGTCACCAATCATGCCATGACGTCATCGCCTAGCACATAAAAGCGAGACACGCCAAATAAATCTTCTTCTTGCTTGGTTACTGAGCCGTTCACTCGCGACATAACAGTGGCGACGAGGCACGAATCAACGCGGTGGGAGGATGCTTTGAAGTGCGGCTACTGAAACAGGCAGCGATGGCGCCGGGACAAGCGCCGGCATTCACGGAAGAAGGAGGCTGGTCCGCCTACAAGATACGCTTGGAGGCATACTTTCAAGCACAAGAAATCACAGATGAGGCAAAACAACGAGCCCTGCTGGTGGCGGCTCTGTCGAATGGCGCTGTCAAAGTACTTCAGGGACGATGCCACCCCAAAAGCGTGAACGACCTCACCTATAACGATGTCATCAAGCATCTGCAGAGCCACTACGAGCCGCAGGTCAACGAAACAGCAGCCAGCTACCGATTCTTCACGCGCACACAGGCAGAAGGTGAGCGAGTGCGGGATTTCGTAGCCGCCCTTCGTCGCATGGCCGAAGACTGCAACTTCGGCGACATGCTGCACCGCATGCTGCGGGACCGCATTGTGTGTGGTGTTCGAGACGAGGAAGTAAGACGTCTGTTGTTGACCCGCAGTTGCCTGACGTTGAAGGAAGCAGAATACTTCGTAAGTGCTGCTGAGGCCGCTGCGGAAAACGCACAGCACATGCAGCCACTACCCGGCCCGGTAGCCGACACCACAAATTTTGTCCGGTCGCGCCTTTCCCGTTCGAAGTCTAAGAAAGCAAGCGGGCTCTCGGGATGAGCATCGGCCTTGCACCCGCTGTGGTGCATCCTCGCACCAAGCAGATGATTGTCGTCATCTCCGAACAGTGTGCCATCGATGCCGGAAACGCGGCCACCTAGCGCGAGTGTGTAGAGCGTCGGACGAAGACACTAATCGGAGGCAACAAGCGAACGCCCTTTCGCAAGACCCACAAAATAGTTCGGATGACTGCGAAGCTTTGTACACGCTGATTGCGCATCAAATGATGGACAGAGCGCATGTGAAGCCTATTTTTCGCCAGATAAGTTGGAACGGAGTGCCGCTCACGATGTTGGTCGACACGGGATCACCTGTGAGCGTTATTCCACGGTCAGTGTTCGAGCAACACCGAGGCAAATGGCCACGCTTGCAAGCCACAACGATGAAGCTGTCGTGTTTCAAGGGCCCACTTCCAATCGATGGAAAATTGCAACTCAATGCGACCATGAGTGACGCGACCATTCAGGCCGAACTCTTTGTCATTGACTGCCCGGGACCAATGCTTTGCGGCCGTGACACTATCCGTAGCTTCAATAAGGCAGGCGTGCCGGTACTCACTGGAAACGATGTGGCGTGTGTGCAAGCGGAAAATGCGGACAGAATGCTGGAAACTATGCTATCAAAGTACAGTGATGTCTTTGCTCCGGATTTGGGTTTGCTCCGAGGGCCACCAGTACACCTGACCGTCAAAGAAGGCGCAAGACCCCGGTTTTGTAAGGCTAGGACGGTGCCGTATGCACTCAAACAAATAGTGTCGGCAGAGCTAGATCGGCTGGTAAACGAAGGGGTGTTATCACCGGTGACATCTGCCGAATGGGCCACACCCGTAGTGCCCGTAGTCAAGAAAGATGGAAAGGTGCGATTATGCGGCGACTTCCGTCTTACGGTGAACACAGCTACCATTATGGAGCAATATCCGCTGCCGCGGGTTGACGATATCTTTGCGAATCTCAACGGCGGAGAAGTGTTCAGCACATTGGACTTGCGGAACGCCTATAATCAGCTGCCCCTTGATGAGGACTCGAAGAAGCTAGTCGTGTTGAACACTCACAAGGGTCTCTACTGTTTCAACAGGCTGGCGTTCGGAGTGTCGTCAGCGCCGGCAATTTTCCAGCGGCGCATGGATGCCGTGCTCAGCGGGATCCCCGGCGTGCAGGTATATCTGGACGACATAATTGTATCGGAAAAGGCAAACGACTGCAAGATCCTGGAGCAAGTGCTACAGCGCCTGAGGGAACACGGCCTGCGCCTACGACGTGAGAAATGCAAGTTCAGGCAAAAGCAAGTCACCTTTCTCGGACACTGCATTGACAGAAACGGCCTACGCCCCAAGAGCGACAACATCACGGCGCTGCTCGACGCCCCCCCATCCCACCTCGGTAAGAGAACTAAAAGCATTTTTAGGTCTGTTAAATTACTACGGCAAGTTTTTGCCCAATGTGTCGACTTTGCTGGCGCCCTTATACGCATTGTTGGCAAAGGGCGTGCAAATGGGTCTGGGGCAGACAACAGCAGAATGCTTTCGAAGCAGCCAAGCAGGCAGTGAAGAATGCAAAACTTTTGGTGCATTTTGACCCAAGCAAGCCCATTCGCCTAGAGTGCGACGCGTCAGCAGTAGGTCTGGGAGCAGTGTTGTCGCATCGAGTCGGAGGAATTGACTACCCTATCGGATTCAGGTCACGAACATTAACAAAAGCCGAGAAAAACTATTCCCAGCTGGAAAAAGAGGCCCTCGCCCTCGTATTTGGCGTGACCAGGTTCAGAGACTATCTGTATGGCACCCACTTCGAACTGATAACCGATCACAAACCGTTAACGGGACAGTTCAGTCCAGACAAGGGAATTCCACCGATGGCCGCTGCCCGCATTCAGCGTTGGGCCCTGCTGTTGGGTGGATATCGGTACAGCCTAACCTATCGTAAGGGATCCGAAAACGTGAACGCAGATGCCTTCAGCCGACTACCTGTTCCTCGGGTGCAGCCGGATAACGAAAAAGACGACGCGCCCGAGTATGTATTATACGCTGAGGCTGTGAATGCGGCACCCATCAGTGCCAAAGAGTTGGCGGTTCTAACCATCCGTGATGCTATGTTACAGCAGGTGCGAAAGTGGATCCTGCAGGGATGGCCGCAGTACCTGACAGAGACCGAGGAGCGATTCCGGCCGTTCTTCCAGAAAAAGTGAGTTGACTGTGAATCGGGACCTCATTTATTGGGGACACAGAATAGTCGTGCCATCAGCTGCTGCTGGAAGTCTTTTGAGGCTCCTACATGAAACACATCCAGGAATAGCGGCAATGAAAAACCTTGCGCGAACCATTTTTTGGTATCCAGGGCTGGATGCCGACATCGAAAGGATGGTACGCGAATGTGAAACGTGTGCTCAAACTAGTGCGATGCCTCCTGCGCAGATTCCGGCGCCATGGCCAGAAACGGGCCGCAAATGGTCTCGGGTGCACATCGACTACGCAGGCCCCATCGAAGGGCGCATGCTGCTGGTGGTCGTAGATGAGGAAACCAAGTGGCTGGAGGCCATATCGATGCGCAGTACGACATCGGAAGCCACCGTGGAAGCGTTAAGGGCCATATTTGCCAGGTTCGGACTGCCACATACACTTGTTTCAGATAACGGGCCACAGTTTGTCTCAGCCGAGTTTCAGAAGTTCGCAAGAATGAACCGGATCAACCACGTGACGACGGCGCCTTACCACCCGCAGTCAAATGGCCTGGCGGAACGCTCCGTTCGTACGATCAAGGAAGGACTTCAAAAAGCTCAAGGGGGCGGCACCTTCCTAAAACGTCTCAATCAGTTTTTATGCCGCTACCGACGGACACCGGTAAAGGCTGGGAAGTCTCCGTCCGAACTACTGCTGGGTTACCAGCTACGGACCAGGCTAGACTGTTGCCTCCCGAGTGCAGGCGGTGAACCGCCTTTTGAAGAGCGTTCCTCTATCATGCCGTTCTGTGCAGGACAGCCGGTGTGGCTGAGAAGTTTCCACCGCCGACCGAAATGGTTGCCGGGAGTGGTCACCAGCACCCAAGGGGCTCGGATGGCGACTGTGTCCACGCCGGACGGCAATCAACGTCGTCATGCGGACCAACTGCGGCCGCGCACCCCGAAGAACTCGGACACGACGCAGCCAGGGTGCGCCTCAACATCCACCACTATCGCTAACGAAACCTCGCCCACGCCAGCCGGCATGGCTGACCCCACGCCGGCGGGATCGCCGCCCTCTAGCCAACCTGAGGCACCGCCGCCGCTTCGCCGGTCCAACAGGCTACGGCGGCCACCTGAAAGGTTCAACTGGTAAAAGGGGGAGATGTGCTACGTCATGCAAGCGTGTCACCAATCATGCCATGACGTCATCACTGCAAGCGTGTCACCAATCATGCCATGACGTCATCGCCTAGCACATAAAAGCGAGACACTCCAAATAAATCTTCTTGTTCTTGCTTGGTTACTGAGCCGTTCACTCGCGACATAACAATAGGTATGTTTGCTCTTCAAATATGCATGCACTGAAAGTGTCGCAAACCAACAAGCCCAAAAACAAATTCTCTTGAAAAACAGTGTCTGTTTCACGTTTATCTGAGCCGTTGGAGTAGGCAGAAGGCTATACAAGATTAGGGCAATAGGAAAATAAAAAAAATTCAGACCGCGAAAATCACGTTCTATTTTTATGCCGTACATTCAGCTGTTCCAACTGGCCCAAGAATGAGTGTAATTCACAGTGAAAATACATCACAGCTTTCTGTTGTGAGCATTTTTCAGCGACTAAACCGCATTGTAAGAGTACGCTCGGCGGAATACAACATGATAGGTTTTTTTTTTTTTTTTTTTTTTTTTTTTTTTTTTTTTTTTTTTTTTTCAATAAATACGCTTAATAACTTCCCATGATACCATTTTCTATCACCAAGTTTTCATGCGCAATCTATCAGTCACGCTTGAATTTTGCGACATGGCAAATGATCATGCCACAATGGCCGTCAGGGTCTACCAGTAAACAGTTATTATATTAAGGAAATCTTCTATTTCTCTCTCATGCGTGACACGTTTACTCGAAAAGCATACAGAGTCTGTTCAAAAGATACAGATATAAAGAGCCGAGTAAATTGAAGGATATGCAGCGCGTTGTTTTCAATCACTGAGCAGAGCGAACGGATAAGGTGAAATATCCTGTCGCATGAAAGCTTTTCCAGCAAACATCGCATAGGGTATACTGCAGAAACGAGTGTTCCTCGAGGGGGCGAATTCCTTGCGACCAACTCTATATGCAGTCACGTAGAACGCCGTTCTTCGACGTTTTTCCCGCGCGGAATGCAAAAATAAACGAGATTCCAAGATCATATTCGGTGGCTCCTCGCATCTGCATGGCGCGTTAGGAAAGCGACGAAATGCTCCTAGTGACTGTGGTAATGCTAAATGCCCGGCCACGCTACGCGTTCAACGCGCGCCCACCCAAAGCGCTTGGAAGGGATACGGCGGTGCGAGGTCACGTGATGCGAGTAAGCCAATCGCATCGGCGGCGGCGCGCGGAAAACAGATGCGATACTCTGAAATTTTTCCAGTGACTGTTCTAGTTTGGAAAAAAATGGTACACGTGAGATTTTCTTTATCGCAAATAATGCAGTGGGGGTTTCTGAAGGAGCTCTCAAACTTTGCAAATCCCATTTCTTGCTTAAAGTCAATATTTACGAATTTAGTTAAATAATCCTTATTAACAAATCAACTAATTACACAAGAAAAAATTGTCTGTAGTGCGCAAGGCGGCTGTCAGTAATATGCAACAGACTTCACTCGCCTGCCTCTTATATTGTATTTTTAACACTTGGCACAAGTTAGCTGGAACACCCGGTATATGTTCGGGCCCAATAAAGAGGGAGTACACTTTCGTCCAAGCGTGACGTCCGAGCGTGACGTCGGTCTCTGCGTGACCGTGCTCCTGTGCCACTAACAAGCGACACCAACAATGGAGAACCAAGCGCACGTCTATAGGCGTATCAGAGCTCGTTCACAAGCATCGGGTGGCAGCGCCATTTTAGCACCTTGACAGCGTTGTTGGGTAGCGAGACAACCTGCAAGGCTCGTCGCTTTGCCGAGTCGGTGATGGCATGGCCTTCAAAGTACGGCTCCAGTCGAAGCTTGTAGGTTTCCCAGGCTCCGTCCGCCGGTTGGGCGCCATCACAGGCTGACAGCGCGCTGTTACTCCTCTTCCCTTATCGCGTGATTACTCATTCGAGTCCCACCCTCGTCGCCACTGCTGTGTGCCGAGCCACGTGCCAGGTTGAGAACCAGGAAAATGATTGTTTATTTAGTGCTAAGCGTTTAAGTACCGTCTTGCCTCCGACGTCACAAGACAACAAATTCTATGTAATTGGTGTGATGCTTATCACGGTGACGTGCATGCCTTGCTACTCGGCAGTCGTATAAACGATTCAGACCCGGATTGTCTGAAGAATTTGAATGTTCACAATTGGACACTCGGCCGCGTTGGACGTTGGGTAGCCAGGGAAGATGAAAGAGCGATGTAGAAGTGAGGATCCCTCCCCCCTTCACACTCAAACTCACTACGACGCCACAGGCGTTGTTCGAGCATTCTCTAGCTTGGTTGACTGCTTAGCGGTAAATAAGGACCCCCATTACTTCATACGAGAACCAGTTACTTTGGCGTGCACGATTACACTCCCTTGATCCCGCATCAAGCCTTCGACTTCCGCGAAGTCTTCGCCAAGGTGATGCTGCCGTTCTGTGTAGGTTATGGCTAGGCGTCGCGCTTACACGTGCGCATGCGTTCCGCATGGGGATGGCCGACACCGCCGCCTGTGAACACTGCGGCGACGAAGAAATGATTCGACTTGTTCTGTGCGACTGTCCGGAGTATAGATCACAGAGGCAATCCTTTTGTAATGATCTCAACAACTTAGACGATCAGTCTTTATCAGAAGAAAGACTATACTACGCCATCGTCCAGACTCAACGTCGCAGAAGGAAGGCCGTGCAAGCGCTGCTAGACTTCCTGCGATCTACTAGCCTGTCATAACGACTCTGAATAGAACGCTCTCATGTGTGTGTGGGGTTGTTTTTTCACTAAGCTTAATTTTTATCTCTCTCTCTGTCTCTCTCTTTCAACCCCATATATTCCCCAACCCCGCTGCAAGGTAGCGTGCCATTTGGTTAACCTACCCTGCCTTCCTCTTTTTTTTCTATCTCTCTTTAGCAGTTTAGGGAACATTGCCTCCCTCGGCAACGATAAAATACTCAGAAATTCGCTGACGTCACCTTGAAGTTCCGGAGGTGTGAGTGATTCTTAAGAGGAAAAAAAGAGGAAAATGGGGGGAAGAGTGCCCGATAACTGTCTCTGCCGATGTGCTGTGGCGCGAAGTTGAAGACGGAGAAGTCTGGCTTCCGCTTTCTTCAGAGGCAATCATTCTCTTTGTGGACGAATGAACGAAATTTATAAATAATAATTGATGGAGTTTAAAGGGACACTAAAGAGCAAAACGATTTTTCGCGTATTAGTAAAGGTACAACTTTCACAATCCCGAAAACACCACTCTTACCGCGACACGACGCTTGTTAAGCGAGAAAACGCGTGAAAAGAAAATGCGGGTGGAGACGCTGCCTTGAGATTCCCGCACCAAACACCGTGACGTCATAGAGTTTGAAGGCGCCTACTGGGTCCTACGTAGCTTCTAATCGATAAAAATGAAGTACATTGTCATACGTGGGTGCCATAGACCTAACATACAAAGTTTCAGAAAATTTCATCGAGCCAATGTCGCGAAAATACGAAAAAATACATTTTGAAATTTTCGACGTCACGCGCGGTGATTTCGGCGCGAAATTTAAAAATGAAACTTTAACCTTGAATTTCTCCGCTAATAATGAACTTATGATAGTGAAACATATGACATTAGAGTTCTCAGAGTGCAGTGTGTCAATCTAAACCAAGTCATTGTTTCTCTTAAACGTCCCAAAACCACCATATGATTATGAGAGACGCCGTAGTAGAGGGCTCTGGAACTTTTGAACACCTGGGGTTCTTTAACGTGCACCTAAATCTAAGTACACGGGTCTCGAGCATTTCCGCCTCCATCGAAAATGCGGCCGCCGCGACCGGGATTCGATCCCGTGACCTCCGGGTTAGCAGAGAAGCACCATAACCACTAGACCACAGTGGCGGGTGAATAAACAAAAGTACTATGTTGAAAATATACTTTACAGGTATAAAACTGATTTAGCATCTACTCTTTGGGGTCCTTTTAAACATCCGCAGTGGCATGGTCGCTCAAGTGGTGGCGCGCTATTGCTGGCAGGGTCATAACTAGGGGGGAAGGGGGGCGGATAAGGGGGTGCTGGCCCACCCCCCCTCCCGAAATTTTTCCATGCTTTAACTTTTCGGACGATACTAAAATATTTACACGCCTTCACAGCGACCACCAGTTGCCAAAGTTAGCTGTTCTACACACGCCCCCTACCCCCCCCCCCCCCCTTACGAAAAAATTCCTGGGTACGGCCCTGGTTGCTGGACACACGCTTTGGGTCGCGACTGCCGAACAGACTCACTAGTTGTCTTTCTTTCTTTCTTTTTCTTTTTTTTTTCTTTTTCAATTTAAGCCGCGCAATATTAACAAGCACTGAACCTCATAAACTTTGCTCCCTCGAAACAAGAAGCGATGTGCTTTTATAGAGAGAACGAACGGTCGAAGCAAGTGCGTGTGGTTATTTATATACTTATTTTTTCCAGCGCTTCCTTCCTGAGCTTGCCGCAAGCGTGCGGATCCAATATTCCTGGCGAGCTTATCGGGAATGTTGCCCAGGAGCTTGGCATGGCGTTTCAGGAATTCCTTTCCCGTAATCAGGTTTCTCTCTCTTACTTTTTTTTTTCTTTCTTTCGCTTCCCTGTGAGCTTTTGCCTGCTTTTGAGTCTTGTTTGAAAAATTGTTCGCGCACTTGGTACTTCCTCGACCTTGCTTCTGCCGAGTAATTCAGTCGATAAAACGAAGCATTCTGCTGAGCTGAGTTGTGCTTGCGCTTTCGTAAACGTTTAGAGTTCGAACAGGGACTAGCGCGCACGAAAAAAAAAAAAGGAAGACGGTCGGTATACGCCGTAGAATTTCAAAAAAGCGGAAGCTTCCTTTCTTTCTGTCTCTCCCCGTAAAGTTAACTCAGCGATTGTGTAATGCCCGTAGCAAGAAAGATAACATACGTATGCCGGCGCCGCGTTTTTCATTTCATTTTCGCCAGCTTAGTGGCCGATATCGTTCTGTTCACCAATGGAGAAAACGGGAAAATTCTTTACTTCAAAAGAAGTGTCGAAAGAATGGACGTGTTTTTGTTTCTTTGTTCTTTTTTTCTCACTGGTTTAGAGTAGTACTGTGAGAGACGAAGTTAGTCAGGAGTGAGCACCACACAGGCTTAAAAAAATCACGCCATATCCACGAAGTGAATGATGATGAGTGGGCGAAGCTCGATCGTTTCATCCATGGCAGAAAGAGAATGTGTGGTCTGGAGCGCGCTTATACTTCATGGTCATCAGCGTCATCGTCATCGTTATCACGTGTAGTGGGTACATTCCACTATACTGGAACGCGCTTATACTTCATCGTTATGACGTGTAGTGGGTACATTCCACTATACTGCGTCATCGTCATCTTTATCACGTGGAGTGGGTACATTCCACTATACGTGGCTACCTACCTACCTACTACTACTACTACTACTACTACAGAGGAGGGACAGACCCACACCCTAAGGAGCTTCGCCCCTAAAAATATGTCTTGAAGTTCTGCCAGAAGAGAAAACCAGTGCCAAAGATAGTGAGCTATGTAGCGTTGTACCTGAACACCTTGAACGGTGTTCCGTGCATACAGTCTAATAGCAGTTGCGGCCTTTGGAACGTCTTTTGGCCCTACAATAATAATCGTAATGTAGCGTGCATTTCCTTGCTCCCGGTGCAACTGCAGGTCACGAATGACGTGCACGCTATCAGCGTGACATAGCATTCCTGATAGGAAACTGGCGAGCGCCGAGTTTTAGATGCGAAGCAGCTTAGAACGGAGTTCAATCCGGTGGTGTGCGGCCTGACCACCCTTACTGCGCATGAGCCAACTCTCCCCCTCTCCTCGCGTGAGCGCGAGGAGGTGGGAGGAGGTGGGGTGGAAGAGGCGGCGTGAGCGCTGCCTCCGCATCGTTTCTCCTCTCCCGTTTCTCTCTCTCCGGCGCAGCTGTGCGCTCGCATATAATGCGACGCGCGCTGGCTCGGTTGCATTCTCCTTCGCAACGGCGCTATGGATGTCAACGTTGGCGCCAGGTGCAGCGGCATTGGTAACGTAAGGTGTGACAGCAGCGCAAAGCAGTGTAAGCAGCACCGCTGATACACAACTCCACACGCAAATCAAATATACACGGAAACATACAAATGGAAACACAAGTGAACACCAGCGCTGCTTCGCATCCCCACATGGTTCCCTTTAGTGGGAGATGGTGTAATTTTTAGAAACGGAAACGCAAGCAAGCTAGATGACGATTATCGTTGTGGAGAAAAAAAAGACTTCTCGAAGAGTGCACCTGTTTTATTGACGATAGCAGTTACATGGACACTTGAGGCGCATTTTTGGCGTCGCCTTCATGTTCCGCGCAAAGTGTAAATCGATAACATCGCCCCGCGCGTCGTATGTTCTATGTGAGAGCGAAAGCTTGCGAAGGCTCAAGCAGAGTTGAAACGCGCCGGCCGGCCCCGTCAGGCGAAGGAGCATGAGGGGGGTGCCAGGGGTGAGGAGGGGGGCTGCGTCACTCGGAGAGCAACTGCGAACTTTGATCAAACGGTTGCGGTATCACGACTGACAACAGTTATACACGGATCATACCTTGTATGTGCTGTGCTCTGACCGTTTACATCGCGGTAGACAGCACGAAAACCCCTTCGCTGCCTGGAGAAGCTGCATTTTCTTATGCCAGCGCTCTGTAGAGTTACGCCAGATCGGATGCTAATGGAGTTAGCTGCTAGCCTTAATTCGCATAACATTCCAATTTGTTGCTATCGCAGTCATTGTTTCACTCTTGCGGCAAAAGTGACTTTTTCAGAGAGTATCCGGTTCTAGTGAGTACGCAGCAACCAAGACAACTATGGGGAGGGTGCAAACCCGTGTTGCATCATGGTGGGAGAGGGGAGTGGAAGCGCTGGTGTGGCTTTGGGGGGGGGGGAGAGAATGCAAATGTTTCTTTTCCACCCCCCCCTGCCGATGCTCATAGAAACAACTAAATTAATCCTGGGATGCGGGAACAGCACTGTTAGCTGGAGGCATCTCATAACACTGAAGAGATTAGCTCCCGCGAATGACGTTGCATGTTTCACGAGTCGACGGTGAATGAAATGAGGCAAATGGAAAAACACCGGCGCTTAACTTAAATGTTGGATGACGCTATTGGCGGCAAGAACATACGGAGTCACCATCTGTCGGAAACCCCTCGCTGGGGTAGTATGAGGGGCACCGCGGTGCGCCCCTCATGAGCGTGTGTGTATAAATTAGAGGTGTGCACGGGCTCCGGGTAGCCCGAGCCCGGCCCGGCCCGCGGGCTGGTTCGGGTAGTTTGACGTTTTCTCATCTCGGGCCCGGGCCGGGCTCGGGCTGCTTAGCCCGTATCAAGCCCGAAATATAGATGCCGTACAGAAATATTTTTCCAGCATGTATAGCGATGACCACGCTGTATGAACTTCTATTATATACGTATACATGCATGGAATCATCCCCCTGTTTTGCATCTGAGGTACTAAACTTCTGGAAGAACGAGCAGTTTAATTATCCCAAGCTTGCCATGCCTGAGAAAAGTATACTGGCAATTCCGGCTACCAGAGCGAGCAGCGAACGGAACTTCAGAGCGACGGATTATGTGATGCAGGAATGCCGCACTTCACTGAAGCCCGGATCAGTGGACAGCTTCTTATTTTGACACATCTTGTGATCTGTGTAGTCACTGTCACATGTCGTTTGCTTATGTTTCACTTTGATATGTTCAATGACACGCCACATTATCGGAGAGCGATATCTTGACTCCGCAGCAAACCTATATAATGTCGCGCCGCACCGGGCCAGGCCCGGGCTCTTGTTTTTGTACGTCGGGCCGGCCCGGGCGGGCTCGCAGCCCCATAGCGTCGGGCTCGGGCAGGCCTTCAATGCAATCAGCGGGCCCGGGCCGGGCTCGGGTTCGGAAATGCGGCCCGTGCACAGCTCTAGTGTATATTACGTTAAATATCGATATAACGAAACCCGATTTCACCGTGTTCCCGATATTATTCATAAATTTTTATTTCCCCGGCACGTACCCATAGGGTTCATTGCTGTTATCCACCCGAATTAACGAAGTGAACTGGGCGCTAAACCCGAGTGAGCGAACGTTTTCCTGAAATGAAAGTTTAAAAAAAAAATCACTGCCCAAGCACTCCGCACAGATGGTTAACCAGCGAAGCTGAAACGAGCGGCCGAAGCCAAAGTGCCGTTCGAGAAACTCCCGCCGAGAGCGGGCATCGGCCCCGGCGAACGCGTTCCCGCCATTGCCACGTTGACGCTGCTCTGCCTGCAACGCCGCTTCCTCGGCTCGCCGTTGTCGCTTGCATTCGGCTCGGAAGGCTGCCGGATCCTCGGTGCGCAGTTGCTGCTTGCGCTTCGCCACCCGACCGGGCCTATTCCTGTGCCCGGACTGCTGCATCTGACCGGCGAACATGAATTCTCTCACAATCAGCTGTCGGCGCTGTTCTTGTAAAGTTGTCTGCTGTTCGGGCGTTCGTACGATCCGTGCCCTCCCCATGTGGAAGTTGTAAGTTGAAACTGCTGCGCTCGGGCTCGGCGGCACGGCTGAGAAGGGATGAACGACATTACTGACGGCGCAGCCAATGGCGCGCGTGCTTGGGTACGACGCAGAGAATGGCATCACTAACGGCGCTGCCAATGGCGCGCACGCTTGGGTGCGACGTAGAGAACGACGTAACTGACGGCGCAGCCAATGGCGACCGTTATCGAAGCTTGTGGCGAACGGTTTTTCGTTTCGCCTAGCCACACACAGCTTTCGCTGTAAAAAGTCTCAGAGTCCCTTGTGCATTCACGTAAGACGACTCGAAGGCGAAAGCCATCTTCTTTTTCATCTCAGTCGATGTATAAGAGAGCAGGGCACACGAGCCTGGCTTCACGTGCCACCGCCAAGCCCCTTCATTTTCTTCTCTTGAGGTCACGTGCTCTGCGGTTTTGTTCGCCGCCTAAAGGAGGGCGCTACAACGGCATCGTGTGGCGTTACGTAACATGACGTCACGCCATAATTTGTGACGCCATGACGTCACAAATTTTTGCGATTGCGACGTCATGATGACGTCATCACGTGATGATTTTTTTGAACCACTCGTCCCCGACGCCGCGGGACGGTCGCCGCCGACGGTCAAATTTCCCGTCTGATGAGGCATCTAAGGCTTTCGCCTTAATAAATGGCCAAGCTTTCACTAAGCCGCGCATGGCTTGAAACAGCGATAACTGGACGATTCTGAAGACTAATCTGATTGCTTCTATGTTGTTTATAGGCCTTGGCTGGGTGATGCTACGTTGTTTCTACATTGATTCCCAGCGCAGAAAGGTTCGAGTTAAACCACAGACAGGCACAGACACGACACGGATGTCCAAACTCTAGAGACCGAACCTCGCGCTGAAACCGAGCGTTCGCACCTCTCATACATCTACGGGCACGTCATCTTTGGCGTAGGCCTTCCATCGTTTCGGGGTCTTCTCGCAGCCGCCTTTCCCGTTCTCTAGTATTCTCTCGTTGTACGTACTCGGGGTCTTCGGCTCGCCGCCGTCGCTTCGCAGCCATTTTCGGGCTAGCTGTTTCCTTATATTCATTTTTAGTGGACCAGTGGTGAGTGGTGGGATTTAGAGAATTTCTGCGGCACACACCTGTTTATGATGATGATAGTATTCTTTCTGATAGACCGCACGAATTACGGCTAGCTTAAACAGCTTCGCTGTTAGAGAGAGACAGGGGCAAAGGAAAGGCAGGGACGTTAACCAGGTTGTACCCGGTTTGCTACCCTACACTGGGGGGAGGGGGCAGGGGGAAGAAAAGAATAGAGAAAGGAGGAGGAAAGAGAGAACAAGTTATGCGCGAAAACACATATCAACTTTCACCGCGCACACACAGACAGTCACAACTTGGAAGTGTTTGAGACCAGTTCCTCTACGGTTGTCTAAAAGCAGATGCGAATCCAAGATGTTCAAAAAAGGCTTGCAAGGACTGGCTCCAAGGAATCGAGAAGTTGCATTGTGCATTGAGCTGATGGAGTTGTCATTCCGTTGAGGAGAGTGCACATTGTGGTCATGAGAGACCTCAACAAAGCGAGGACTTGTCGGTTTTCGTCATGAAAATCATCTGTGGACGACCGATGTACATTGCGGGGCATTCTGCACCGGCTCTTTTTAAGTGCGCACTGGTGGCAGTGAGGGCCACGCGACATCCGCCGCCGCTTTCAAAGCAGCTTTTGGCCCAGACGGTTTTTCGTCGAGCGTGCGCCCTAACGCTATCACTTTGATACATCTAGCCGCCCTAATCACGGCCCTAGCTTTATTATAACGAGCTGTTCGCCACGCCCACGCATGCAACAACGGACTGAGGAATCGGTAGAACTCTTCACTACCAAACATGGTACAGGGCATGGCCGGAAGTGGCTTTGTTGCCGCTGCAAATGCTCCCACGGTCACCGCATTCGTTCTCCCTGTCTTTAAATATCGGCAACTTGTGATAACTTGACGTGACCTGGCCTGCGTCATCCGGACATGGAAGCCTGCCATGTCCGCGTGCCCTCGGGAAGACCTAGCGTATTTTTTTTTTAACACAAGCAGGCGGGGGGTTAGAAAAAGCACTATGTCATGGCAGCTTCTGTGTTTCACTACGGAACATGTCGAAATTTCGACGAACTGAAAATACCTTTCTCGATTCCACGACCTTCCCGATTTGAAGGTTACTTTTCCAAGTAACCATAGAATGGCTTCATTAAAACAGTTTATTGCCTCACGACTCAACCACCGCAAAAAAAAAAAAATGAAAAAAAAATTTAGAATCCGTCAAGTGCGAGCGGAGTTACGGAAATTTGTGGCACGCTGTAATTGCTTTCTCCCTTCTCTCGTCCCGACGAGCACGCAGGAAGCTAAGCAGGGAGGGATGGCACGTGGGAAAGAAGTTAAGTCACGAGCGCGCCATGACCTTGAGCACTTTTAGATACCAAGCATCTTATGCTCGGGGCTTTGTCCATCCCTCCCTCCCGCGTCCGGTCACTTTCATGAAGGGAAAGCACCCACTATGCGAACCAGAACACTGTAGTACAGTAAGGCCGTCATCCACCACCACAGTCATGGCCGAGAGCACAGAGAGGCTGCTTAGCAATGGCTAGGCAGGTGGTGGGTGCAAGCAAAGAATAACACGCACTACCGGTGGTGTCTGTCGCGCACGTTGACTGCATTCCTTGATCTTGCTTGCATGTGCTTGCGGGGGGCTTTGTCCATCCCTCCTTCCCGCGTCCCACACCCCCCACAGCGCATGCGCGTCCCCTCCCCCCTCTCTCTTCTCTCCTACGCTCACCCCCTTTCTCTCCTCTAAAATCATCTACTCTACGGAGCGGCGCCCGCGTCCCACACCCACACAGCGCGTGCGCGTCCCCTCCCCCCTCTCTCTCCTCTCCTACGCTCCCCCCCTTTCTCTCCTCTAGGAGTCCTCTACTCTAAGGAGTAGCGCCCGCGTCCCACACCCCCCACAGCGCGTGCGCGTCCCCTCCCCCCTTTCTGTCCTCTCCTACGCTCACCCCTTTCTCTCCTCTAGGAATACTCTACGGAGCGGCGCCCGCGTCCCACACCGCCACAGCGCGTGCGCGTCCCCTCCCCCCCTCTCTCCTCTCCTACGCTCATCCCCTTTCTCTCCTCCAGGAGTCATCTACTCTACGGAGCGGCGCCCGCGTCCCACACCGCCACAGCGCATGCGCGTGCCGTCCCCCCCCTCTCTCTCCTCTCCTTCGGTCCCCCCCCCCCCGTTCTCTCCCCTAGGAATCCTCTACAGAGCGGCGCGCTCGACAGGTGGTATACAGGGGACAGCATACTCCGCTGGGGGGCGCCACGGTAGTTCCGCGGTATGAAAATGACGGAGCGCGCGCGCCTCATTCTCTCTCCTGTGCAGCGCCGCGATGAGCGCCCGGGCCGCTGCCGCGAAACGGGAGCGGCGACGTTTCTCCCGCTCAAGCTAACCATCTCCCCGCTGCTTCGCATCCACACATGGTTCCCTTTAACGGAAATGGGGAAGTTTTTTTTTTCTTTTTTCTTCAAACGCGCAGCTTACTTAAAGGTGCCAGTCAGAGCCTTCGAAAAGGGCCGCATATCAACACAGGCCGCCAGGATCTTGAACAGCTCCACCAGCGATGGGATCGTCCTTCACACCATATACTGGTTTCTCGCGCATGTCGCCTCAGTAAAGGGCGTTGGCCCGAACCCGAATGGCTCGGCCCACACAGCAGCGCGCGCGCTCACCGACCGCGCTGCTCTCGACATGGGCGACGGCTCGAGCAAGCGCCAACGACGCGGGACATAAAGACACTCCAGCCACATACAACGAGATTACCAAATATTACTACATGGCGAGGCAGGCTTTCCCGATCCCACATTCAAAACTCAATAGAGCACAGGCAGTCTCGTTCCGCTTACCTCAAACCCATTCGTACCTGTCGTTAGCATATATAAATTAAATTTATCTACACAATTTACCCGACGCCGCCTCACCGCTTGCGGGCAGGCCGCTACATTAAGCACATATGCTTTAGGAGTGCGGCCATGCTTACAGCCAGGCCGAGTGGGATGCGCTTCTGCGCAGCCCAAATCTTGAAGACCAAATCCTGGCCGTCCGGTGAGCCCGCGACAGGGCCATTAGGCTAGGCCTGCCGGTCCCCACGTGGGAGTAGCCGGGTGGCGCGGGGCAACCTCAGCGTGTGCACTGGACTCTACCAAATAAAGTTGTACTCTCTCTCTCTTTCAATGTGATCGTGTGCCCGCGCTCAGGCACGTGGCGTCCTCCCGCGGCGACCGCGGTAACTATGCAGCTCACGATGCTCAAAATCAGCTAATGGCCGTGAATTTGGGTATATGGCATCATTTCTAGAAAGAAGAGGGAACGATTTCTAGCTGACTTTGAAAATTAATTGCAAATTCTAGGCCACATGCGGTGCTACAATGTTTGGCTCGCGTGTTCTCAGGCGCCTCGACTACCGATCGGCAACGTTTCCTGAACATTCTGAAAAAGTGTTGCAGGGCCCCTTTAACGAAATAGTGCGAGCGTGGTCATGACTTCGTTAAATCGAGTTTCGACTGTATATTAGTTGTTATTATTATTACCATTATTATTATTATTATTATTATTATTATTATTATTATTATTATTATTATTATTATTATTATTATTATTGTAGTGATCGTCAACTCGGCGAGAAGCCGACCAACAGCCAACCGTCTCGTCCGAAACCTCTGGAGTGAGGGCTAATAAATTTCTTCTTTCCTAAAACGAAACAATGACAAAAAAAAAAGTAACACAATGCGACACAAGGCGAAAAAAGTTATATAGAAGGAAGCATATACGTGGAGCAGGACCCCATTCTAGGTCATTAAATGGTCGTGTAATGCAATGCCCGGTCGTGTCGTTCGCGAAAGTGCGAGGTATCGATTTTCCTTCCACGGCGTCGAATACCATAACTAAACCTTTACTTGCGCGGGTTGTGGTGCCTCGGATCCCCACAGGGTATGGGTTCGTATCATCAATCATTTGCACGTCATGCGGCAGAGTAAAATCAATCGACCACATTATTCGTATTTTGCAAAACAAGTATGATTCCGAAAGGAAGGCACTTAGAGGAACCCCTGTAGAACGTATTGGCCCTATTATAATATCAGTATGCCCATAGGCGTGCGCACGGGGGGGGGGGGGGGCGCAAAGCCAGCCCCATACATTGCCATAATAGGGAGGGTGGGGGGGGCGAGAGAGGAGGGGCGCTAAGTCAGCCCCATACATTGACATAATAGGGAGGGGGGGAGGGCGCTGCGACGAACATTCCCCCCCCCCCCCTTGAAGGGGAACCCTGCGCACGCCTATGAGTATGCATGATGACTTTTTGCGAGAGAGAGAAAAGAGGCGAAAGGGGTATCGTTTCTGCAGCCCATTAGGGCGTCCAGCAGGCCCACGAAGCGGCCGCCAGGTATCCCTGTCGGTCCCTACGTGGGAGACGCCCGCTACGCGCTAAGCGCGTCCTGCAGGACAAAGTTTTTCCATTCTATTCCCATTAGGGAGCGTCAGTGGTTTCAGTGGACTGAGGTAGAGCGAGTTAAACTACTAAAGCTAAAACTGTCACTGAGGAGCTTTCGAGAGGAAAAGAGAGAAGGCTGGTTGCGTAGCGTAAAGCTCATTCCTGGAGAAGTCCGATATGAAACAGAGCAGAGAGAGAGAGAATAAAACATTTATTTGATGTTCTTCGCGAGCAGACATCGCAGTTGTGCGTAGCGGCACCTAGTGGAAACTAAAGAAACGTCCATTTCGCGCGGGTGGTTTGAATCACTTCTACCGTATCGCGTTTACCACTCTTCTTCCCTCGTGACAGCTCGAGCGTGGAAACAATTGAAAAGCTAGTTTGCGTCCGCGAAGCGATAAATAACAAGGCTAGCGTGGCTATGGGACAAAACGCATCCACGCAACGCTTCATTGACAATATACCGATTCCCATGATGCTTAATTATCTGCACGATTTGTTGCTTTTTACATTTATTTTGTTCGACGTCGTAAAAGGCGTAAGCTGTCCGTGCCCTACTCTCATTTTGTGTCGTCCTGTTTTAGACGAATGATAAACTCGCGTGTTGTGCATCTGTCATCGCCTTTTTTCAGCAGCGTTTCCCACAAATCCGAGGCTTATTATTAAGTCGTACATAATCTGCGATTTTCCCATTTACGAGTACCTACTGAAAGACTGTATTATTCTTGGCACCAGTCTGCTTCGATTAAAACAGCAAACCAAGCTATAGAAACAGCTTATTACCTGAACGCTTTACGTATCCGACCAAACGAAAATTGCGCAGGCTTGACACCGTGACGTGCCTGTCCACGTTGCAAAGAAAAAGCCAAATGCAGCTTCACTACTGTGAAACCTCAGGAAGTGTGTAGCACAGCCACGCAGCGATTCCCGTTCGTAGAGTACCCGCGGCTTTACCAAACCGTCGATGACGTTAATGTTTTAGGTAAGCATGTACGGTTTCCTTGTTAGGGGAGACTCGCAAACTCGGTGCGCAACATGCACACTACTTGTTGATGCGCTGTATCAACTTCCTGCTTGCTACGGCTGTTAAGATACGTGTCGCCTGCAGCGAGTTCTCAGGTTGTTTCCCCCCTTCGGATGTAGCGCCCAAGCGCCGGCGAAGTGCAGGTGGAAGGAGCAATCGTGCGCTTTGAGAGGCGGTGGCGCTCTCTTGCGCGGCACATGAGTCAACCGCATGTCCAAAGCATTTTTAGAGATTTTAAGGTAATTATTGCGATTACTTCTTGGTTACTGCTGTTAATTATTTAGACCTTTCATTTTTCATCACTCTTTCGTTCCCGTCCCCCCTCTCCCTAGTGTAGAGTCACAGGCCAGAGCTAGCAAACTATAGCTCAGGCCGACCTCTCTGCCTCCCTGTAAATAAATTCTCTCTAGACCAGGGGTCTCAAACTCACCTCAGCCAGCGGGCCGCAGTCACGCAGTTCAGTTTCGCGAGGGCCGCGGGGCAGTGAAGAAGGTAAAAGCGGGGGGGGGGGGGGGTCTGAAGAATTCGCCAGAAAATGTTGCCATTTGAAAGAAAACTGTCCCATATCTCATATCCAGGTCCTTTCTGAAAGAGATTTGGTGCCCGGATTCCAAAATTATGTCGATACCAATCTCCAACATAACTCAAATCTGGGTGCCTATTCTGAAATATAATTTTTAATTTACGGTTACGCTTCAAAACAAGGTGAACACATGGGATGCCTCACGAAGACAATGCCTTAAACCAGTCATGCCTGTGTAGTTCACGAACATACATAATAAGAAAATGAAAACACTGTGGCGAAGATAGTCATGTGCGGGCCGCGGGCCGCAACCAACAGCCTCGCGGGCCGCATGCGGCCCGCGGGCCGCGTGTTTGAGACCCCTGCTCTAGACCTTGTTCATTTATTTTAACCCAGTTTTGAGCATTGCTAGCCATGTATTAGACCTGTATTGAGCGCTTGATTGTGAGCGTGACCACGCCGCATGAGATCTATGAGTGGAAAACAAGCCGGGCGCTACGCACTTAAAAGTTCAGCGCCCCAAACATCGAAAGATTCGCACGCACAAAGGTGCCTTCGGCTGATATGCCGCACTTGCGAACTCGTTAGTGCGAAATCTCAAGCGCAATCGCACTTTCCACTCCAATGAAAGCCAGTGGCATAGCTGCAGAAGCTTTATTCACAGGTTTGTTTGTGTGTGTGTGTGTGCATGGGTGTGTGCAGCGCATAGGCTTCGTGTCCACGTTTAAGACACCATGTGCTTTTAGGCGTGCATTGATCTTGCATGTCACATATGCAGAGCAATGTATGTTACACCATTGTACGTATGTTGCAACAATATGCAGAACGGCTCCTTTGTGCGTAATAAATGGCAATGTGGAAATTGCAAATCATGTACTGTTCAAACAGTCATGATGTCAGTTTCTGGGCAATTTTCAAGCAATCTGCTTCTCTTTGTTCAGTATCTCTGCAGGAACCACAAATAATGGTGAACCATGATATTAGTAAACTCATGTGCTGAAAGGAGAAATGAACTGTGCAATTTGGACGATTAAATGACACATCATGACATATTCATACGCATTTATTTTCTCAGAAGGCTCCAGTGCTTTGGACGCCGTGTCTTGTGGAAATAACGCTTTAGTACGCACGCGAGGATAAACAGCAAAAGGCAGAGAACAAAAAAGAAAAATACACGCTGCGTACACCGCAAGCACGCGCTTGGTTCCCGTGCTAGCAATATAAGTAGCACGCACACCTTAGACATAGTGGGTCTTAATAACCGGACGCTGAAAGAACGAATTCTCTGTTGAGACACACATTTCATAAACGCATCTTTGCCGATAGGGGGGCAATGTGAAAAAAAAAAAACAAAGAATTACCATAGACACCTATAGAGAAAGGTGACGCACAAAATGTATCACCCAGTCCATACACACATGCACACATGAGAAAAGTCGGACTAGCTTTGTTTGTTGGTTTTTCTTTTTCTACAGCTCTGCATCATTGATCACTGCGGTGGTAAAAAGGCAGGCAGTCAAAATACGGCAACTGAGCCAAGAAGCAACAAGCACAGCACACGCGCGCTGATCAACATGATCAGCACAACATATGGAAGCAGTAGCATTCAATGTCACAGCCTCCGAATTTTGATATTTCGATACACACACGATACGACAGACCCTGGGCTGAATGGAACTGGCAACAATGATAAGCAGGAATACTGACACATTTATAGCCCCCACAGCTCACCAAGTGTGTGCCTTAATGCTGGAAGCTCTGAAAAGCCTGCGGAGGGAAGACACTGCGGAAGCTAGCTTGTTTCATGGAAAAGAAACTGCGCAAGATGCTCACCTAAACGAGACGCATCTTTAATGCAGCTTACTTTCAATAATTAATTTAGTTTATTAGACCTTCACAGACACAAAAAATATTGCACCGCTTAACAGGGGAGTAGCCAGGATCTAATTAAGGGGAGGAGTCTGACACACCTCTATGTATCTGCGTATATGTGTGAACGTACACATTCCAGTCACAAAACTCAGGGTGGTTGAGGCCCCCGACCCACACTGCTTTCTGGCAATGCCGATGGCACTTAACTGCAGCACTTAAGCAACTGTACCACTAATTTTAACCATAAGGAGCTTAAAATTAAGAGTCTGCCCTTGACTTCAGTGCCCTATTCACAATGGGGCTGTATGCTTGCTGAAAGACACCTCTACTGTGCTGTGCAAGCAACAGGTACTACCAATATCGAAGTGTAACACTATTTACGCTAATCACACGCATTTTTCTAGAATTGTGTTGAGTTTCACATGACTGCACTGAACCGCAAAGCGAGCTACGTGGGTACCATGTTTTGTAGGACTGCATGACATAATTCCTATCTTTGTGAAATAGCCCTTCTCAAGAACCTGTCCTGGCCCAGTGTGGCCAAGAGACAACAAAATAGCGTGAAAGAGGACATGAATCTTGGAGTAAATTTCTGTGATAAGCATGACTATATCCTTGCAGCCCACACATTGCCACCCTCTGGATTAACACCGCCATGCAGGGCATCACGTTCCTTTCTGCACAGGGCCTGCCGTACCACCAGGCGCATCTGCCAGTCACAGTCACAACATGCGTAACCCTTGTAGCAGCAAAGCAGTCGTCGGGCGAAGCACAAATGCGCACGCGTCGTCGTCAGTGGCCCAACAAACCAAAATAGCTGGCCACTGTGGGGGGCACTTTCGTCTTGACATCTTCTCTGTGAAGTCTGTGAACACTATAGAGCAGCACACACAGCCAGCCAGCCCCCTACAGGTCCAAGGTTTCCTAACAAGGCATCGTGTTTCATCACAAGGAAAGACCACTTCCTGGAAGCCAGCAGAGGAAGCAAGCTGGGCCGATGTTGAGCTTTTTTTTTTTTTACCAAAGAATACAGGGCCAGTGCTAAAAGGAAATGTCCATAAAGAGCAGGTACACAGCATACCAGTGCCCACCTACCACCAGGAACAAGGAGAACCACCAAAGTAATGACAATTACACGCACAACACTAAAAAGTGCCAACAGTGTGCCACCAGGGGCTCTCAGAGGTGAACCAATAACATAACCACCGTCTACACGTAAAGGTAACACAATTACGATATGTGATCCACTCTCAGCAATAGATGGCTTGGGTATAGTATACGCAATAGGAAGCTTCATAAACAACTCCTATAAAGGAAAGACGCAGCCTGCCATGTACGCTTCAAAACAGATGCATTCATATTGCTGTGCAAAGGCTGTCAATACAGTGCGGCTCCATGTAGGTGAGCCCATGTGGATACAGGTGCAGTACAAATTAAACATGCGATCAATGTTCTCACTTGATATCAAATGTTCATCAGCTGTGAATGCACAACAAGTACTGCGCATATAAAAGGCTTTCTGAATACATTGCCTCGATAAAAATGGTGCCAGCTATGTAGTAGCATTACAATGAAACACTTTTCTTCCTTCTATTTAGCTACAGACCCTTTCAATTCGTTGAGCATGTTTGATGCATATAAAAATCTGCACGTTGAATAAATAAAAAAAAAACTGTAACGCCCCAGAAACAATGAAACCACCAAGGAACAAGGGAAACACGTCATCTCAAAATGACACTAGTTCTCCTAAAGTTGTAATGGGTGATATTGGCTGCAAAAGTACAGCAACCAAGCGCATGGAAGCTAGTTTTAAACATTGCTTACAAGGTGAACCCCGCCCAGAATGAACGAAATAACAAGTGGTGAAATTGAGTTTCCCCATAACCATCAGCCAATTTATTTTATGCACTTAGATGAACAGAGGCTGTTCACATTAAACTTTAGCATTTTACTTGGAAATTTCAAGAAAATTTTCGAAAGTGCTTGGCGTAGGCAACTCTTTTAGCAAGTTCACGCTGCAGAACAAATGCAGTCGGTGCAAGCTCAATACATACACTGAACTATGCTCAATGCAATTAAAGGGACACTAAAGAGAAAGCTTTAGTTACTTCAGACAAATAAAGTATTGTGCAAAGGCTGAATTAAGGTTAATTTTGCAATAACACATTGATTACAACATTTAAACAAAAGCGAAAGAGGGCTAAACAATCTTTTTGAAATTTTTAGCTGAAACCTCAGCAGTGGTAAATAATATTTTAATTTGGGCAGTCCAGATGCAGTAAGGGTTCTAAAACATGTTAAGCTCAGCCTTCAGCTCTTTTAAAACAAAATTCAGTGCACCTTTACTGATAAAAAATTAAAAGGGTGCAAATAAGATGTCAAAATCAGTGACATCATGGTGATGTACTGCAGGAACTTCCAAAGTGATGTTAACAATGAAGTTTTATCAGCCTTCTCCAGGAATAGAAGTGGCTATCTTATTTTTTCTTTTTTCTTTTTTGCAGAAGTGAAATTCATCATCACACAGCCCAACTGATTTTTCACTTTAGTGTCCCTTCAAGAAGGCAACGGCACACAGAAACATCTCATAAAGTGGCTAAACTCCCCTCTGAAATCGCAAGAAGCTTCGCGAGAAAAATGCTGCACACGTAAATCATCATGCTTACGAGATGTAGAAGTACAGCGTTCCTTGCCCCAGCTCTCGTTAACCCACCAAAGACATCAACACAGAAGTTAAAAAGAAAGTGTTCCAGGAGCAGTGTGCTCCAGCAAACAGCTGCCACTCACGAGTGCAAACGCTAGCACCTACCAACAAGCGTGCTCAGCCACCACGCCAAGCCAAGCCAAGGAGGCCCAAGAAAGCCTCAATGTATATGCGGTGCAGCTGTAAGGGCTGCAGGCACAGCTGTACACCCTGTTGCCGAGAGGGGAGGCCAAGCGAGGCACGCAGTGCACTTCCAGGTTTGCCCCGGAGCAACTCCGGGGCAGCACCAGTGTGGAGCCTAGTCCACATACCTTGGCATAACCATTCGAGACAGTTGGCCAACCGTGCTGACAAGCAGACCAAGCACACTGCTAATATGCATACTGCGGAACCCCAGGGGAGGGCTTTCCAGGCTATCTTGAATATTAAAATCAAAAGGTGGCATCCACGTACACGTAGCACTAGAGCTACATAGTGAAGTCATCCAGGTTTATTGTAATGAAACCTTCAAATGATTGAGGAAAGGATCAGCCTGCCAACACTTCCTTTAAGAAATATATCCTGAACATGCACGTTTCAGTTTATGCAGTTGAAATGATCGTGCTAATTTGAATCTAATTTCTAATTCATTTCAACGTGAAGCACAAGCTTGACGACACTAGCCATATCAACAGATGTGCAGAATGCCCAGCTAGGAAAATATTAAAATGTGCACTAAACTTTTCATGCAGGCTTGTACAAAAGCCTTTTCAGTTTAAACTTTATAGCATATGCGGTGCACCGCACAGCAGAGACTCAATTTTCAAAACAATGCAAAGCACTTATTCGACTACAAGGCGCACTTTCAAATGTTTTAAACGAGGTGATCGACATCCATATTCTGCACACTACAATGTACGAACATTACTGAACGCATCATGTCAATGAAAGCTGTCCAGCCCCCCCCCATTAACCAGTGTTAAATTCTCTACATTGAAGAACTCAGAAGAACTGGTTCAGTGCTTTTTGCTGCAGAAGCATATAAAGCTGGAATAGTCTGTCCGAGGCCAACATACAAGAATCAGCGTGGCCGCCAACAAGACAATGGCAAAATTAAACACAACAGTGCCTGCATTTCTTGCCCTTAATTCAATTCCAGGTGTTTGCTTGCCCTCTGCTTTATTTTTCAATTCCGACATCAGTTTCACTTAAATATAATTAAAAAGCACAGTGTGGTACACTGAACAGAATGTAATGCCATAAAATTAGCCGTATAGTAGTTAAATTTATGTCATTCACCAGATGCACTGATTTCTTGAAGATTGGATCACCTCATTATGAGTGCCATTGTGTTTTCCTTTATATTTTGCAATCGAGGCAGCAAAAATGTGAACAAGAAATGTAACCTTTAGCGAAAGTCATTTATCTTCCTAGATATGTTGCATAATGGAAAAAGATTTTAGTAAAAGGTGCAATACGTCACCGTCAGAAGAGAAAAGTACTAAAAGTGACAAAATGACGGTCTTGGGGTTCCAATATTTTTACTTCACCAATACTAGGTGAATCCCACTTCTTGTGACCTATTTTGTGACCATCAACCAACAAAGCACTGCTCATCGAAAGCTTTCACACCAGTCGCCTTTTAAAATAATTGTACAAGTTCTTCAAATAAGCTAATTCACATTTATATCTACACTTTTCCAAGAGCATTCTGTAAATGTAATAAAGCTATGATAAATTTGCTCCTAGTTACGTGAAAACACGTCAAGGGAGAGCACTGAGAAAATTTAGAGAAAATGAGCGATGTGGCGCAATCTTTCAAAATGTCGCAGGAAAACGTTGAAGTGGGGGGAACTGAAGCAGCATTAAAGCCATGACCAGACACAGCAAGACAGCCCAAAGTGGTGCCTAAAAAGAGCGAAAGCGACAGAATAATAGAGTCTGCTTTCTCGAGATTCTATGACAATAAAATGCAACAAAGAGACTAACTCAACACACGACTACTCAGGCTGAACGGAATTGCCGGCGAAAGGATATCAATAGTATCAAAGGATCAAAGGAAGATATCAAAGGATGGAGATGTCGCTAATGGCACAACAGTGGGATGTGAAACCTAGTACGTTAGTCACTGCAAGATACCCAACATGTTTGCCGTAATATTGCTGTTAATATGTCATAGTGAATCGTGGACACACAGTCTGACACTACAGGCAATGAGAGATTCTGCATGCTGGAAGTGAACACCAGAAAAATCGAGATCATAGCATGAATCCCCAAGCAGGGGATAGATGGAGAACATAGCGCAAGTCAGAAAGGAGAACGTGTCTGTTTTATCTTCCTTTTGTCACCCGTCCTTGTTTGCGCTCTCTCTTGCAGACAGACGGTAATTTCTGCCACGATAGTGACTTTAATGGCCACCATGAGATCTAGATCTGAAAGCCTTAATGGCAATCTTTACACGGAATGCTATCTTGATGCCAGCAGAAACTTTCTGGTATCAAGACGAAAGCATAGTTAAGAATGGGCAAATGTCTACTTTCACGAAGCAGCATCAAACCGGAACTTTAAGTAAAACAACAGTTAACGGTCGGTGTGAGCAGAGGAAAAAAACTCGCAAGCCTCCCCGGAAAATGGACAGACAAAGTGGACATACAGACACTCATACTGTGTCGTGCCAGCTTCCTGTGCCGGTTTGGAGAATGCGTACAGTGAAATCTCAATATAACGAATATCCTCTGACTGCTAAATTGGTTCGTTAATCTGAAATATTGCTGCATCGAGAACATGGAGATTGGCATTATGAATTAAATTAAACCAAAAGGAACCGCACATATGAATGCACTGCATCCACAAATGTGTTTATGCAGATCATAATGACTAACAAGATAGGAGTGAGAATGCGCACATTATGCGAAGTCGCTGCCTAAGTATGCACAGCTCATGCAGACCTCAGACGCATTGGATTATAACACAACACGTGAATATTCAGTGTTCCGAGATTTGGTGGTACTGAAATACATTTACAATCAAACAACAGGCTATGACTGGGGTTTTTTTTAAAAAAGGCCAATTAAACCTCAAAGTTTAAGTGAGATTTCCCTGTAGACTTCGAGACAACCAAATGAGTGAGTAGCTGCCAATAGTGCAACACTACACGGGCTACAATGTTGCAATTGCTTCCCAAAAGCGACAAAAAGCATTGTTTTCGATGCACGCTTTTTTCTTTTCTCACCCTGAACTCGCTACACCACACTCGCATTTGTCCACTGAAGACAGCCTGACATCTGATAACATTCAGCGCGATATCTGGTCCCAAATTCAATGGCCACAAGAAAGCAAGCCGCTGTATTTCATAACCCGCGTATATATAAAAGCGGATCCCACCCAAGTGACGTTTAGAAATAGCCAGAGTTACAACACTGGCATGAGATGCTGCACAGTAATTAATGGGAAAATAGCAAGTAATTCGTTGTGATTGAGCACTTAAGGCCATCCAATCAAAAACGCAGACACCGAGCTGTTAGTTTTCAGGAAGTGTAGTGGATGTTTCAAGCGAGAAGCTCAAGCAGTTTTCACTAAGACTGTAGAATCCACAATTTTTGCCTTGCCCAAGCCTGCAATTGCCACACGAACTTGTAAACCTTGGGTTAAAAGATAGCAGTGTGAGATGCACACAGGCCAAATGCACACATGCTGAAAGCACACAAAGGAACACCATCATTTCTTTGACGTCACACAAGGACGTCAAAAAGAATAGGACAACAAGACAAAAAAAATAAAATAAAAGAAGTAACAAAACAGTTGCAGATCAAAAAAAAGAGAAAGAGATACTGAACAACAAGCGATGGCGCAAGCAAATTTTCTTATCGCTCTAAGCCCTAAGCTGTTCTGCGGCTGATAGTTGAAGTACCCTTATAGCACTCTGATCTGGTGTAGGGCACTTGCAAACGAACCATCTGAATGTAGCCAGAATGCCCCCCCTTGTCGACAATCTGAACAGGACTGGCCTTTCAAGAGTGTTTTAGAACACTCAAAACTACCATCCAAAGATGCCGTTACGGTACTTTCATGTCCCACAGGAAAAAGAGCAAAGCTACAAGGAAGCTTCGTGCCCGAATTCCTGTAGCTCCTTAGATATACTGCACATTTTTAAAAGACTTAACTAAGCAACCACTAAGACTTAATGTTAAATTCCAGCGCCTTATTTTGAGAAGGTACTAACTTATTTAGTGGGCCATCTAGCACAGCGGAGAAGTGCATGTGCAGATATGAGATGCGAAGACTTTCTTTTAGACATGGAAAAAGTGTCCAACATTAGAATAGATTAGAAACTCTGCCCATTCAAACATACCGAATTGTCAAGTTTATCTCCTCCAAGTACCATTCCGTCCTTAATCACTGCCCGTGGGCTTGGCTGCTGTCAGCAACTGTGCCAAGGTGCCTCGCTGAGGCTGCTGTGAGACCAAAGGACCACAATGACCAGCGGTCTCTGTTTCCAAACCATACATGGCATATCCCAGAGGTGCACCGTACCATTTGGTCAAGATGACATAGGCAAAAAACACGCTCAACTGTGTGATCCCTTAAAAAAAAAATGTGCTTCTCTCAATAGGAGACCACGCGGGACATACAGAAATAGCGTAATACTTCAAAACTCGCCTATAGCCAAGTGTTTAGAGAGAGCGTTTCTTGGAAGCGCAAGGCAGTGCACGCAATAACATCGTATCTAACATTGCACAAATGTTGTTGCAGAGCTGCTGCTGCGGCGGCGGCGGCACTCGGTGGTGTGTGGCTAAGTACACTCCTCCTTCTCGCGAACCACATTTTAGAAGGAATGCCTTTTTCTTAAACATTCGCGCATGCTGCTTAACCTAGAGCAGCGTGACGTGCCTCGAGTAACAGTAGCAGAGCACCAACTCGTGGTCGCTGGCCTTCGGATGTCCCCATACTCCAAGCAGACGCCCGCAGCCAACAAGGACGCTGGCCACTCTGGGTGTTTTTCTGAGCTCGACATGCAGATCAGAGGGCAGCCAATCCTAGTGTAACAGACAGCGGGGAAGTGCGACCGGGCCACCACAGTCGGCTAAGAGCCATTCTGCGGCTGCGGCTGTGTGTGGCGCTCGCGCACACCTCCGTGCCAGCCGTTCTGGAAGCCATTCTCTGGTTTGGCCCCATCATCTTGACTCGCTGGTCGCAGGACTACAGCCTCATCGGACCTGCAAGAGTGGTATTGCATTTCAGTGCTCCCACTGCTGTTTGTGAGTGCTAGAGAAGACGTAAAATCTACAATCTGCTAAAAAAACTTGAAAGGACGCTTTAGCTTCGCCTTTAAGGGTAAAACACGATAGGAGAATTGGGCCCCGTTCGCATCACCTTCTCATTCGCTAGCCTGGCTTCACTTCTCGGTGGACACCTCAACCGTGCCGCAAGGAAAGGAACGTCTGCGCATGTAACATTGGCCGTTTCAAACTATCCTAGAATGCCTAATGCAAGTACAGTTATGAAGTGCCCACTACGCCGCAGTTCTTCCTTTTGCGAATCGGCGAAGTAGCCACTACGTGTCCGCAAGGCAACATTCACACCTGTACACCTGTGCAGCTGCACACTTCGTTGATGCTGTTGCTGCTGCTGACGATTAATCATGCTTGCGTGCTTTGTAACGGGTTGGCCTCCCCACTCTTCGTGCAATTAACATGTTTTGATGCGTGGTGCAATTCTACGCATTTGCCATGAAATATGTGTGTTCAGGAGACTCCTCCTACCACATGACATTCGTATAAGGTTTTTTTTTTCCGGAACAGTTTCAAGCAGGCTCTGTGGTAGAACACCTGCTTGTCATGTAGAAGGCCTGGGTTCAATTCCCCCTCGAGCTGAAGATTTTTATTATTTATTTATTTCTATGTCAATTTATATCTCGATTTCTAGCTCATAAACAATGCCAATTTTTCACTCACAACCAACAACGCCAACACTAACACTGACACCGGAATGTCTGTGAAACAAGCTCTTTAATGCTATTGCGTTAAAATACTGCGGTGCAAGACAGGAATATTGCTTCTTACCGAGGCCTTAAAACTACTCTCATGCCACTATGCAACATAATGAATCCACTAGCAGACGACTACAGCCACTCTCATGCCAGCTCTCCAAACTTGCTAACTTTTACACCACACACACTCCCGCCGCTACAATAAACAATGAACTATCCGATTAACTGAAGCATGAATGACAAAGTTTTTTTTGTTTTTTTTTTTTTCTTGCTGTGTGTCATTCTATTGTGCTTCAAATGCTCGGTGATGGAGCTGGTACTCACGTTCGGTGATGGCCATTGCTGGAAGTCGAAGAGTACATCTTCTCGACCACATCATAGTCGCGTGTGTCATCCAGCTCCTGAATGTCGCCAGTCACCACCCGCACCGCAAACAGCACGATCATCTGCATCGCACACAACGTGGGAACATCTCAGCATCACCTCTGGGGGCAGATCAAGCGGTCAAAAAGCCCTCTAAAGAAAATTTAATCCTGCCATTTTGCTAGTCATAAGAAACTTTCAAATTGAAAAATAAAATGCATGTTCGGTTTGGGTTTAACATGCTTTTTATTACTTCGGTTTCATTCCAGTTTATAGAAAGCAAAACTGCCGACACTTCATACAAAGGTTCGCAACATTGAATCAGTATGGTACAGTAAATTTTATCTTAAGACATGTTGCTCAGTGCTAACAACTTCAATGTGCCAAGCTGACATAGTATGGGCAGCACTGCTCATAAATAATAATAATATCTGGGGTTTTAAATCCCAAAACCACAATATGATTATGAGGGACGCCGTAGTGGAATGCTCCAGAAATTTGGACCACCTGGTGTTCTTTAACGTGCACTGACATTGCACAGTACATGGGCCTCTACCATTTCGCCTCCATCGAAATGCGACCGCCGCGGCCGGGATTGCTTATAAGTCTGCACCTGTATTAACTAGGACTTGTACTTTGCCATTTTTCATTTGATTTCCTTTACACTTCAAATCATGTGCTGTGCCGAGCTCATGCCACATCCAAGGTTTTACCAGGAGGCAGAAGAAATCAGCCCATTGGCAGACACATGTTAGAAAGAGCGACAGATGTTTTACATGATTATCGGTGAAATTTAGGGACAGGGTAACTCCGCAAGACCGATCGAGTACGCTTGCCTGCAACGCTATCAGCCACCACGTAAGAGAACCACTGAGCGCGCGAACAAGAAGTCGCCGGCTAAGGCAGTGCACTACCTCCTCGTAACAGGCCTGAGAGCATCTCCCCCGCGGCGACTAAGTGACAGCCAGAAGCGAGCTCAGGTGGAGAGAAGGTCTGGGCAGTGTCACTCGCAGCCAATGAGGACGGGCGTGACACAGTGACTTATGCTAGCGCGGCGTGCGGCGCCAGAATGTCTCAACGCTGGGGAGGGAGAAGCATGGCTTGTGCTGAGAAAGAAAGTAAGGCGTTGTGGCTATGGCTGCCGTGTTGCCGTATAATGCTGGTTCCTGGCGATCGAGCCGCACTGGGCCGGCACACTGCTCTTGCTGGGGGGATGAGGCGCAAAGGGAAGGCGTTCTCAATCCTCACACTCTTTACTGAAGTGTTGCCATGAGGTAAGCACTAGGCAAATTTCACAAAGAACTGCAGCTCCTTGCAGTCCTGAGAGCATATCTCTGTCCACAGAGTATCAAACCTTTGTTGCATTCTGTCAAAATGTGCAAGCTGTGCTTGTACAACGCTTTCTGAGCATACCTTCATGTAGGAACAATGGACTAGCTCTGCTTAAAAGCCAATTATACAGTGGTGCTCTGTAAGAACTCCAAGTGCCACAGTAAGTTGCCTGTGGTTACCCGCCAAAAACAATGCACATACTGGATGAGTCCAAACAGCTTGCACCCACAGTCACTTCGTAATTAAGTGGCAATCTCTCCACCCCTTTCGGTGCGCAACCTTTGAGGAAAGACGTGCAGCCTTTCTTGAAATTCTAAATTGCAGGTAGTGACAACTTGTTCTAGCGGAGCACATTTTTAGCCAAAAAGCCAATGTCGGATGAGGCTACGTTTATTAGATTTTTGAGATTCTTCAGCAACAGAGAGAGTGAAGGCCAGCTTTTCTCGCATAATGTTGCATGATTTGCCCACAGGAAAGCACGGTGCATGCCCACAAGATTGCAAAAAATTAAAACAAGACCCGGAAGCCACCTTCCTCCGCATTTCCAATGTCTGCACATTTGCCTTTATCTACGATGTATCAAAGCGATTTAGCTGAAAATGCCCAGTGCCCAAAAAAAGTAATTTAGTCAGCGCAGACAATGAGAAATGAGTTCAAAATTGTACAAGAACTGAAGTTCAAGGAGGCATCTCTAGTCTTTACCAATATCAAGCGTCAACATCTTGGTATGGTTCGAAGGCTGATGTTTTCGCCTTTCCATTTCCACCATCATCACATACAACAGCTGGGCTTAGGAAAACGAGGCAAGGAAAAGAAAAAAAGAATGACGACAAAGGCAGGTCTGACAAATTCACATAGTGTACAGACCTCCGATCGGCTGTGGCTACAACGAATTGTGCACTGATGCTACCAACAGAGTGCTCGCCTGTAGGCCTGCTTTGAAGACTTCGTCCATCCACCACTCTTTTGTTGGATAAGTTCACGACTGTAAACAGCAGCGAACCAACGATCCGTTTTGAAAACTTCAAAATCAGAATAGGGCACCGGCGTATTGAGAGCCGAGCGCACCTTAATATGATCATTTATGGAGATAAGAGAGAAGCTGCTGGCCAAAATGCTTAGACAAGCTAACGACTGTGCCATACTACATTATTCGAACATGCAGTGAAAGCCCACACCACATCAGCAACTAGTGATAGTAAAGCAAAACCCTGTATCATTGAGTCTTGCACTACATAGGGCAACACAAAGGTGAAAGCACCAACGAAGCGCTTGTTTCTGTGCCACACAGATTTCGCTGCCACGGGTTCTTGCCGACTCATTCGCTGGCACCAAAAGCATAGCCTCTGAAGTTGGTAGCTGCTATTGTAGCATCTGAGATACCGATCATCAACACCAGCAAAGAAGCTGCTCACCCAGCTCGGGATGCTCGTGCTACGATTGAACTCAGGTTTGCCTGATTCCGTGCTGACGTGGAATAAAGAACGTTCAGATTGAGTGTCGTGCGTTATGGCAGAGGCAATGCAGACAATGAGGACCTCAATGAGTCCAGGACCTGCAAGCAAAGCCATGAGCGTGGGACGGCCACGAGTGTTTAAAGAACGTGGTCAATGTTCACAGTTCACCTCAAAGCCTACTTTGAAGTGCAAGACATCATGGACGCGACAATGTGACAAGCGGTGTTAGTGGCCTCGCTACTGAACAGCGCGATTGAGTGGTTCAGGGATGTTACCGTCCGAGGCAAATGACGCACTCAACTATGACGCTGCCGCAAAGCGGCTCGAGGAGTACAATGCCCCGGAAGTCAACGAAAGTTATGCTTTGTTCACGCGATAACAACAAGAAGGAGAGGGCGTACAGGAAATTATTGCCAAAATAAGGCAGCTAGCAGAAAAATTTAATTTCGGACCGTCTCTCGAACGCGTGCTACGAGACCAAATCGTGTGTGGAGTCTTAGGTGAAGAGGTGAGAAGACATTTGCTGATATTGAAGAATTTGACGCCAATGGAAGCAGAGGATTTTTTATTATCTCAGCTCAAAACGCTGCCACTAATGCTCAAAGCATGCAATCAATGGGTTCCGCAGCAGACGCAGTCAAGAAAAGGGCTACCGAAGGACGAAAGCCCGACACCTTGCCATAGGTGTGACAGTGAAGCTCACTCGAACGAGCAGTGCTATTAACGTCCGTACGGTATACCGCCGACGCGGCAAACGAGGACATGTCGCTCGAATGAGCCGAGGACAAACTTGATGGAAGCCCCTTGGCGCGTATGCCCTGTTGGCAGCATCCGATGATAGCTCGGAAGATGAGACTAAACTCTATATTACAGCGGCTCATCAAACCACTAATGGCTGCACTGTTAAGCCAATTTTCAAAGAAGTCACTTGGGATGGCGTGCCTGTGACTGTGAGTGGATACTGGGTCACCCGTTAGTGTCATCTCAATGAGCCTGTTCAAGCAGAATCAAAGCAGATGGCCAACTCCATCCAAGTAGCACCACTCTCAGATTATCATGTTTTCGGGGAGAACTTCCAGTGGTTCGAGAACTGCGCATGACAGCAACATGTGAGAAACACGACATACTTGGCACACTGGTTATCGCCTATACATCTGGACCAGCACTATGCGGAAGGAATACCATCAAGGCGTTTAACAGTTTAACAACCGCGGAGTGGCCATGATGAAGCCAAATGTCGTCGCGAAACCTTAACACGTGGAAGCAAGACCGCACCAGCCAAGAACTTCAGACTTTGCCTTCAGAGTTTGAAGATTAGATATGTCCACTTGTGAAGTTGATCTTGACAGAAATGCCCCACCCTACTTTTGCAAAGCACGTATGGGGTCATGTGCTTTGACAACCAAGGTTTCCAATGCTTTGTACCGATTAGTCGCAGACGACATCATATCACCGATTGTGGCAGCAGGATAGACGACGCCAGTTCCAGTCGTGAAAACTGATGGGTCGATTCGACTGTGTGGGGATTTTCGGCTTACAGTGAACGCAGCCACTGGGACTTAGCAGCATCCACTACCTCGTGTGGACGATATCTTCGCAAGATTGAATGGCAGTGAAGTATTCAGCACAGTAGATTTGACTCAAGCATACCACCAACAGCCCCTGGACGACGAGGCCGAGAAGCTGACAGTCATAAACACTCAAAAAAGGCCTATTTTGCTTCAATAGGCTTCCTTTTGGAATTAGCTGAGCACCAGCCATCTTCCAGAGACATGTGGATTCCCTGTTCAAGGTTCTTCCAGGTGTGCAAGCCTTCCATCATAGTGGCTGAAGAGCACAATGACACTTCATTGCTAAAAAATTCCTGCGGCGCTTACTTGACTATGGTCTTAGGATAAACATAAAGAAATGCTAATTCACACAAAAACAAGTCACCTTCCTTGGACATCGAGTCGATGCTAATGGGCTCAAACCAAAGGATGACGATATTGAAGCAGTTCTCCAAGCACCGTTCCCCAAGTCAGTGAGCAAACTGAAATCTTTCTTGGGCTTAATCAACTATTATGCCAAATTTTTACCGCACCTTTTGACAGTACTAGCCTTACTATACAATCTGCTAACAAAGGGTGCTACGTGGAAATGGCAATAGGTACATGAGGAAGCGGTTCGAAAGGTTAAGCAGGCCATACAAGCATCAAATTTTCTGACACACTTTGACCCTAACAAACCTTTGAGGTTGGAATGTGATGCTTCACCTTTAGGAGTGGGGGGCAGTGCTTTCCCATCACATCAATAACACAGATTATCCTAGTGGATTTCACTACAGGACTCTGTCCAAAGCAGAACAAAACTACTCTCAGCTAGAAAAGGAAGCGTTGTCACTTATATGTGGGGCGCCGTGATTTAAGGACTGATGGCAATCGTAGTGTTTTGTTGACCAACCATAAAACCCTGACGGGTTTGTTTAACCCTGAAAAAGCCATTCCTCCCATAGCTGCGGCAAGGATTCAGAAGTGGCTCTTCTCTTGTACAATTACCAGTACACATTGCAATATCAAAAGGGGAATGGAAAACTCGAATGCTGATGCCTTGAGTCCCTTGTCGATTCCAAACAAGCTGCACGATAACAGCACAGAAGATCTGCCAAAGTATGTCCTGTACTCTGAATGCTAGGAAAGAAAGGCCACTAGCATCAGAGCACGCTTTATAGAAATGGATCCATTGCTGCAGCCAGTGAAATTTCGGATTAAAAAAGGCTGGCCAAAATTTCTGTCCAAAGAGCAAATCCAGTTTCTGGTTGTTCATCAGCACAAAGGCTGAAGCTCACTTACTACAACAACTTGGTCTCTTGGGGACATCGCATCGTGCTTCCCACAGCTCTAAATCAACGCATCTCGGACTTGCTCCATGAGACACACCTAGGCATGGCGACCGCGAAGAATCTGGAGAGATCCCTGTTCTTGTTTCCGGGTGTGGACGGCAAAATAGAGCAATTGCTACACGGATGTCCTGCTTCTGTACAGGCCACGCCGACGCCTTTAGCGCAAACACCTGTATCATGGCCCACAACGGGAGAGAAATGGAGGCCAGTTGCACGCCGATTATGCAGGCCCTAATGAAGGAGACATGACACTGGTAGTCGTGGATTCCGAAACAAAGTGGATAGAAGCACTTCCAATGAAATCAGGAACAGCAGAAGTGACGGTGGAGGCTTTCAGGGCTATGTTTGCAAGGTTCAGTCTACCTCGTACCCTTGTGATTGATAATAAACCTCAGTTGACGGGTTTCCACTTCCGTAATTTCCTAGCTCAGAACCAAGTACAACACTTGACTACAGTACCCTATCATCCACAATCAAATGGTTTAGCAGACAGGGTTGTAAGAACGTCGAAAGAAGGCTTAAAGGAAAACTATGAAATCCTGCTACAAACTCTAATCACAAGACTTCTGTTCCGTTCGCAGCGTGCCAGAGGAGGAGAGGAAGTCATCAGCAGAGCTTTTGCTGGGATACCAAATAAGAACAAACTCGACTGCATTATGCCAATCACCGAGATTGCAAAAGCAAAGCCGTGCAGCAAACGTGAACAGCAATGGCAAGTCGGACAGCGTGCGTGAACTCGAATGTTCAAGCCAAGAAAAAAAATGGATACCAGACATCATGTGCGACCAGCACGGAGAGCGCATGGTCACAGTGCACACGTCTCGGGGAACGAAACAGTGGCATCTTGACCAAGTGCAACGTTGAGATGCTTTGGCTGATGAATCGTGCGACACAGACACGCTACTGCCCCATCAACAACTTTCGGGCGAATGGGCAAGAGACTCTGGCAACTCAACCTTTGCGGCGCTCAACGCGACAAGCACCATGCTCCAGAGCGTTTGAACTTTTAAGAGGGGAAGAAGCTGTGGCATTTGAAATTCCAATCATCATCACCAGCAAGCAGTGCGGCTCATCCGACTCGTGACGCTAGCGCTAAGACTGAACTCGGGTTTGCCTAAGTCAGCCCCATACATTGACATAAAAATTTGGGGGACTCTTAAGCTTCGCCTTTAAGAGTTGAACGCGATAGCGATATCCTGTCCCCTAGTCCGTACTTGAATCCCTTAGTGCACACTATTTAATGCGTAGCATGCTTTAAACCACGAGCAATTAAGCGCGGTAAATGCGGTATATGTTTTCGAAGTTGCTATGCACCCACTACGTGGTCTTAAGGGAATACGCGCAATAACGTGTGTGCCTTTTGTAATGGGTACACGGCTTTGAACCACAATGTCTTTATGATATTCACATCTTCTGACGCCCGATGGCTATGCACGCTTGTACCACGCAATATTACTGCGATATTACATGTTGTATTGTGACGCCTGTATAGAGGACGCGCATGTTTGCAAAACATGAAAGTTATTTTCACTGCAATTCCAAGCAGAGGAAGTTATTTTATATGTAATCACAAGCAGAAGCGTGGCTGCGTGGTAGAACACCTGCTTGCCACGCAGACAACCCGGGTTCGATCCTCATTCGGACCCGGAAATTTTTATTATTTATTTTATTTGCATCTTTCTTGATTTTTCGGTCACGGACAAGATGATGATTTTTCGCTCACAACCAACGACGCCGACGCCGACGCCGGAATTTCTGCGAAACGAGCTCTTTAACGCTGTCGCGTTAATAGGGAGGGGGAGGAGTGATGCGATGAACCTTCGCCCCCTTCTGAAGGGGTAACCCAGCGCACGCCTATGAATGATAGCATAAGAAGGACAAGACAACACACAGATCACTGAATAGCACTTTGTGGATGAACTATCGGGTACGAACGAACCGAAAGTTATACCATCCTAGCAAAACGGCAAGCCCACAGAATGGCTTAAAATAGATGTAGCAGAGGCCACGCTGCCCATTTGTCGGTTCCTCTCTGTGCGACCAGGTGCCAACACAAATGCTAAGAAGCCGATCAGATCATTCACAGGAGTGATGTCGCAAAACCATGCCACATCCCCAAATGCAGGGGCACCTGAGAACTCTGCGTGGTGGGGCACTACGACCTGCATCCCTGTGTGTACATGGCTTATGGAGAACAAAAAGTCATCATAGAAAAAAGTTATTTTTTATTACATTATTTAATTCTACAGCTATTATTTTGCATGTAAACCCTAACTGAAGCCTCATAAGATCAGTATTTCATCGAAGTTTACATCGGTGTAATGAACACGAGCTGAATGTTAAATGTTCTTGGGTGACTTATTTAGCTTGTCGGAGTGCTACCTCAAGATCTAGAACAGCTGGAGCAGTAATTACTTATCTTAACATAAAGCCTAAACTGTGTATCACAAAGTGCCGAGAGTGGAATTCTCGTTTTCTGCTTGTATATTTTTAAGTTTGATTTTTTTTCTTTATGGTAGTCATGGTGCAAACACTGAATTTCGATCATCTGCTGAATGACTAGCTATGATGTAATCTGAAAACTGTTTGCAGAGTTGCACTTGTTGCATATTGCAATATCTAGCTGTCTGATAATATGCACTTTCTGCTGAACGTTCTTTTTTCCCCTATTGTCTCCGGAAACAACAGAGAGGCAGGTTTGTGTATTTCGTCAACCAGTTTACCTACAAGAAAAATTACCACATATTTGAAATCAGCATGAAAAATTGAGTAAGTCCATTTAGTTTCACCAGCTTTGGACACAAAATACAGTAAATCTCCACAATCCATGTCCCTCCTAATGTCATAATAAATTGCATGCTTTATGAAGAGCACCTAAATCAGTATTTTAATGATCGAAAGGACTCAAGTCATCGATACAGGCATTGGTTTCTCTTCCTCAGTATTTTTCTCATCATCAGCATGAATTAAAGTGGACAAAAAAACACCCTTCGAAGGCTGCGAGTCCACGGCGCACCAATGGCAAAGGTGTTCTTTCGTCCACTTGAATTCATTTCTATTTATGTCATAATTAATACACTACGGGAAAAAAAAAAAGAGAAATAATGACGCCTATGCTTTCCTTGGGTTATATTGTCTGTTGGATCCTTTAGGTTGTGACTAAGACACTCTTTAATTTGTTTCTGTAATCCTCTTATCTAATTCATACTGAAGTGACATCGTGGTTTATGGTTTTGCTAGCTATCATCGTTGCATCTGTCATTTTCACTATTTGTGTCACATTTCGCTGCCACTGAAGCTTCAGTTGCTAGTCACACCCTTTACGATTTGTCTTGTGCAATGCAACTGTGGTCTAAATACATAAACTATTGTTGAATAATAAATATTGAATAACAAATATCCTGATGACATACCCCGAACCAGTAGATGTTCATAACCAGGAGCACCGACAGTAGTCCCAGGAAGAAGAGGAAGTGCGCTGGAAAGACCTGCTTGACGAAGAGTCCTGTGCTGGCCGCATACATCACCTTGCACGGGTAGTAGTGCAGACGCATCAGATACCTGCACACCAAGGTAGCAGTGTTTCTTACTTTTCGCAGTGCCACTTGTTGCGGATAATTTCATGTCAAACGCCTCAGCCTTAGCGCTCAATCACCCGTGGATTTCCAAGAATTTGAGACCTTTCAGAAAAACTACAAAAAAAAAAATATCCAGTGAAAAAAATTTTCACCAATGCAAGCGTCATTTGAGCTTCGTCGCACAGCACGAAACTATGCATTATATCATTTGTTTTGTCAGAACAGTGACTTTTTTTGGTATGACAATAAGACTTACTTTTCCGAAAAAAACGAAAGGATGCTTCGTACAAAATGTTGCATTTGTCATTACAGTAGAACCTCATCCATATGTTTTGGAAAAAATGCATGAAGAACATAGTATATCAAGAAAACCCTACAATCCCAATTGACTAAAACATAGTAGAGTTTCACTTGATAACAATAATGTGAACGTTGGCACTGGGAAGTCGTACAAAATTGGAACACATCAACAAGGTTCTACTGCATAAGTCACTCCTTGTTTTCACAGACCGTTAAAAGGTGTCAAGACTACTAAGTTGAGACATTTTTTTCAAGCAGCTTCAAGTATAATCTCAAAATTTTAATCAAAGAAGCACTCAGAGCCTGTGCTGTGAGAAAAAAAAAAGGATGTTTTCAGACAGACAGTGCATGCCCTATTAGAGGAATCAATTACAGGAAAAGTGCGAGCTCCCCCCCCCCCCCCCTAAGATCTTGCTTGAGGGGGGAGCTCCAGGCTCCATACGTCAAGCCAAGTGTCGTTGAATATATAGTGACTGTTACCTAGAAATACCAGTCTCTTGTATTCAATAATGCTACATAAGAGTTAACAAATATCAGTTACAATTTGTAGTTTAAAATAACAGTGCATAAGGTGTTGTACTGCATTTATGACCACATATGTGAGGCTGCTCTCATTTCTCACAATTCCCTTCAGAATATTTCAGGTCACAACAAATAAGAAGTGACCCGAATTCACTTCAATTGAACTAAGGTGGTCCAGGTGACTGCTTGACTTCTTTTATTCAGTAAGCGCACATGCCTGCTGTTGTTGTAGATCAGTCACCCACATGCCCAAATGCTGCTTCTGCAGTCTCAGCCTCGGCTTTCACATTCCTGCACATGATCTTAGCCCAAATTGCTGATGGGTCCGCTGTACTAGCATATCAGCATGGCTGTCAAATTCTCTCAAAACTTTACTACCCATTTTCATGCCAGACAGCAGGCAACTTTCATCACGGGCACATTAGTGTTAACAAGTCTTCTTCATCGTGTGCTGGCAACCGTAATCACGGTTTGGTGCAGAGTCAACACAGATCTTTTATACCGTATTTACACAAATGTAAGTCGACTCCAATGTAGGTCGACCCCCCCCCCCAAAAATCGCTCGGCAAAAAAAAAAAATGCTCTAGTTTTGGTTTCGATTCTAAGTCGACCCCCCCAACATTGGATTGTCAAATTTTAAAAAATGGGTCGACCTACATTCGTGTAAATACGGTACATAAGCTGTGCAGCTCTGGGAAACTTAAAAGGGCACCTCAACAACGAATGTGTGAGTATAGGGAGCAATTTCAATAGTGCCAACTTTCTAGACACTGTGAATGTGGATCATGTCCAGCAAACAGAATGAGGCGCAGCACAGCACCTGAAATATCAGCCACCATTATACATTGTTTCAACAGAGAAGATGGCAACAACTGCTTGCATGCATTTGAATAATCACGCAGATCCAAAAAATCAGTCAGCAAGTGTAATTGAATTCATCGTCTTTGGCTTGTTTGGGCTATAAGCCACTGAAAGCAAATGTCGATTGTAAACCTATAAGTTTATATTCCTGTTGTTCCAAAAGTTCCAAGTACTCAAATTCGAATTGGAGTAAGTGAGAACACCACAATATCAAACTGCACATTTGGAAATATCAGATATTTGCGTAGCCTAGTTATCACTGTTTGGTGGGAAGGTTCCATGGGACAAATCGCAAATGCTTCAATGTTTAAAGGGGTCGTGAACCACTGTTCCAAGTATTCATCTAATGACCTCATTATCAGGGCTTATTGCCTCATGAACCGGTTGCCGCAACAATTTCTCGAAGCTGTTAAGAATGCGTGGGGTTTGCCTCGCGCTTTAAATGCTTTAGCTCTTCTTTCATCCCGATGAGCGAGTTGGAAGCTAAGCAGAGAGGGGTGGCACGGGTAAAAAAGATGTTACATAAGCGCGCGTCGTGACCTTAAGCACTCATGATCTCTCCCATTGTTATTTCTGTGTACGAGTGTGGCTCACTGTGTAATGTTAGCTTACTATGAAGTGCTGTGCCAGCACCCCGTGGCAAGAAGCATATTTGACCCAAATGCCACACTTGATTTATGGTGGCTATTGGCCAATAGAATGCTACTAGCTGTTTGACGTCAAAGAGCAGGCGCCGGCGAGCACCTGAGAAGATGGTAACTTCACAAACCGCTTGTACTGAAAAATCCCGATCAAGTGCCCCCCTTACCTTTTTCAGGAGATTTGAAATATGCGCCAATGAGCGAGCAAGCACCCCCCCCTCCCCTCCTGTCATTTTTAATATTGTATTCACTGTTTTTATTTGCCCGATGATGGTGAATAATGGCAGGGAATGCATGTGTATTCAATAAAGCATTTCACTGAACTCACGTGTGGCTTTTCCACCACCATCTTGAATTTTGATCCGTGACCGAGAAAAGCCCCCCCCACCAAATTTTATCGGATTATCTTTCACTAAAGTGGGGGGGGGGGGGGGCTTGCTCGTGATCTTACGGTGAGTTCTTGCTGCGCATGATTGTAAGATTTGGCTTAGGCGTTCATAGCAGTGCCTGCTATCTGCAAGAAGTGTTTTCTTACCAAGCCCAAGGGTTGGGTCAAGACCCCTTTAAATGGCTTCTGGGCTTATATGACATGAGGAAAAAGGAAAAGGCAGGAGTACTGACCAGGTGATGGCAAAGCAGACAAAGGCAGCGGAGGCAATGCGGTCGTGCACGACGTGCTTGCGGCCAGCCCGCACCTTGAGGTACACGTTGAGCTTGGAGAACTCGAGCAGCACATCCGACAGGTCGTGCAGCACCAACACTAGGACACCTATGTTGTGGCACCTGGGTGGATGAGGGAGAGCCAAATAATCCAATCACTGACACTGCTCAGCGAAAGGGAATAGTCTCAATGAGGTCAAACCAACTACCCTACTTAACACCACAAGAAGTTTTCCTTGCGAAAAACAGCGCACGGAAAGCAAGGACAAAAGAGAGGCGCTGCTGTGCACCTTCCTTCTCTTTTGTCTTCGTTTTTCTCTGCAGCGTATTCTTCAAGAAATGAATACGCACTAACTCACCCAACTTCCCATTTTAGTAAGATTTTCTTGCTTTAATTGATTACGGCAACCAAGTATACTGTTGCTCAACATATTTTGCACTCGCTTGTTTCATGTAATCATGACTCCTGAAAAAAATCTGAAGAAATCCGTGCAATTAAGCCACACAAATAATTGCACGTTCCCACCTTTAAAGGGGTCCTGAATCACTTTTCAAAGAAATCATCAAATGACCTCAGCATCGGAGTCTGTTGCTTCACAAATCAATTGCAGCGAAAATTTCGCGAATCCGTCATGAACAAGCGGAGCTACAGGGCTTTTTATTTTGTCCCAGCAACGCTGGAAACTACACAGTGGGGGGGGGGGGGGCAACAAAGGGGGAAAAGAAGCTATGTCAGCCCGTGTCATGACCTTCAGCAAGCATCATGAAACACTATCACTCTTCCCCCTTGTGATTCCACTGCACGGTAGGATTAATACTGTGTAATTTTAGCACACCATAGTGTGGCACTGGCATGTGGCAGCATCTCGCGGCAAGAAGCGCATCTGATCCAAAAGCCGCTCTTGGTTTATGTCACCTACGGGCCAACAGCACCAATATGCTGTATCACTCGATACAGCATGTTGGACGGGCATCTGTAAGAAGAGAGGGTGCTTGAGAAAGTGGCAACCTCCCGCTCCACTTGTATACTCTCCTTGCCGTGTACAACTGAGAGATTTTACTGAGGAGTTCACAGCAGCATCTGCTTTCCGCTGTGTTTTATAACCAAGCACGAAGGATGGTTCAGAAGTCCCTTAGGAGCAAGCCACCAACACCACTGTAGGCAAAAAAGCTTCAGCAAAAAATCTTGCTTTACCGCATCCAGTCATTATGGCTTTCACCTCAGCTCTCCATTGAAGATCAACCACAGCAGTTTCACGGCAAAGGGCGTTAGTTATTATTCAACCTTCATTCATCATTCACAAGAAAATGTGGGAACATTTTCTTGTGAAAATTTTGAAAGCAACTGTTAGCGATGTTAAAAAATGTGCGAAGGGCTGCAGAGAAATCACTGAAAGTGCAGGCCAACCAAATTTGCACACAGAAATTATGTTTTTAGGGCACAGATTCTAAGTGCCTGTTCCTACATTGAGTGCTGTCCCTTGCCATAAGAGAGTGAACGAGCACAGCGAAAGATGAAAAAGTGAGGAGAAATGCCTCACGTGCTGCTTATGCGCTTTCACCAATCGTAGTTCATAATGCATTCGTGTGGCACGGCATTTTGGCTTGGATGAATGGATGGAAAGAACTTCATGTCCTGTACAGGGTGTTGCCACATGCTTGGCTAATCCCAGGTCGGGACCGCGAGGTCAAGCCTCCTAGCCCTGTCCTACGGGTACTGGGCAGCCAGGACTTGGGGGGATATGGCCGTGTGACTTGATCATCCCCGCAAACCGTTCCCGGGAAATGCCAGGGCCAAGCGACCCACACTCGCAGAGCATATGCTCAAGTATGCATATTTCTTTCTTGCATGTCTTGCAAATAGCATCCATGTCTTTCATGTCATACCATTCTTTTGTCTCTGCCAGTGAGTAATAAGTCTGTGCCTGTAATTGTCTAAGGGACCGCTTGTGCTCCGTTTAGTATAATGTGAGAGGGTGCAAACTCTCTCCTTCATAGGTGGTAATGTCTGGTGATTTCATTGTATGTCGTGGGCGTATCCCTTTGTAGATTCTCCAATCCAGCAGAATCAAAGCTTTTTCTGATGCTACCAGATACCGTATTTACTCGATTCTAGGCCGATGTTTTTTTCAAAAAAGGGATGTGCGAAAGTGGGGGGGTCGGCTTACGATTCTAAGTACCATGGTTTGACCGCAGTCCGTACCACATACACGGCCGCAAAGTTTACGGGACTAGTAGTGCGTGTCGGAGCGACGTGCAAAACTGCATCGCTGCGTCACCTACCGTGACGGTTTTAGAGGCTATCGGCCTCAGCGATTAGCCGGCGACACAGCGCGTTTAGATAACGCGCCTCTTTGCCGGATCTTATCGCAGAGGCCGCGGCCGATATCCTCAACACCCACCGCGTCACGGTAGGTGACGCAGCGATGCAGTTTTTTTTGTCGCTCCGCCACGCGCCGTAGATCCTGTAAACTTTTGCGGCCGACAGTATGTAAAGGCCCGGCCACGCTTAGCGGCATGGCGGCTCGCCATGTGCCCATCTCGGGCTGCCGTGCAGGCGGTGCTGCATGCGCGCAATGCGCGTCCGAGGCATTTTGCGACATCCTGCGGTAGCGTTGCACGGCGACGTGGTCGCCAGCGGCGGAGTGGTGGTCCCCATGGCTACACAGGCGAACCGCGTTGTCTGCTTCGTACGGTCCATTGTTCCGAAACCTCGCAGTCATATACGCTTCATGCAGCTAGTGTTGTCGAGCCGGCAAGATTTCACGCCGGCAAAGGTGAATCGTGTCGCGCGATACGTGATTGCGGCATAGCGGCGCCGGCGATAACCGTGCCCTCCCTTTGACACCCCCTCCTCTCCGTCTCTCGCGTGCGCAACAGGCGCGGGCCTGCGCGGGCGTAGCCAACGGGCGCGGTGCGCAGAGTTCGCCGTTTTCAAGTTTGCGCAGTCGCATTGGTAGAGTTCTGGAAGTGTCGCGCCTTAACCACGTGCTCGCGAAACGTTTGCACCACATGTGCTTTTGAAGCGATGGCACCAATCAAGTGGTGCCACTGCAGCGTCGTTTTCCACGCGGAGAAAACTTGAAACCTGCAAGCGCAGCACGAGTTCGACGTGCACGAAAAGAATGTGCGCTACGGAGTGCGTGCTTATGCAGTAAAAATGCTGGGTTTTCTGCCGATGAAATGGCATTTCTTTCATTCAGCCACATTCGAGGTAAACTTTTTTTTTTCCTGGCCTTGCGAATTTCGGGGGTCGGCCTGCAATCGAGGGCGGCCTAGATTCGAGTAAATACGGTAGTTCTGCCATCCATGCATCTCAGGCAGGGGTGGAACAGGGCACATGGGTTTGGGAGCAGTCCTGGGAGCAGGCAAAAGTGCCTTTTGTAGCAGGCTTGGAGCAGCCAGAAATGCCTTTTCGAGCAAGTTTGGTGCAGTCACAGAGAACGTTCAAAGCAGATGTCGCCCCGTTTCACAGCACGTGAAGCAACATTCATCTGATGCAGCATTTTTTTCAAACACTAAGCTAAATTGTGCAATAACCTTGTTATTGTGATAGCAATAGGGACACTCTCGGCGGGTTTTTGCCGTCATGTCCCATATAAAGTCCAAATTGATCACATGCCCCCAGCCCATCGTATGTTCTACCCGGGGGTAAATGCGCGCCAGCGGGGGCGACGAACGCGGCTGAAGCAGATATAACGAGCCGGCCCATCTCCGTCGCTCGGAGGGCGCATGCAATAACATCACACCGCTCGGGAGGCTTGCCGTCGAAGCGAAGAGGAAACACCCCACCCGTCTTGAACGAGCATGAAAAGAGACACGAGGGCCGGGATGTCGCTTGGGCAGCAACTGTGAACTTTAAAGGCCTGAATATGTACGCGTTGCAGCGTGTCAGTACGTTTGGTCAGGCATTTACTTTTAAAGGCGCTGGCGCGCTTGGTAGCTCGGCAGGCGGCTCGCGTATACTTCGACGTGCTGCGCTCTCATGGCCGAAAGACTGTGCGAAAAGTGTTGCTCTCCCTGGCGTGGCCGTATCCTCTTACACCAGCGTTTTGTAGAATTACGTGAGATCGGATCCCAAAAGAGTTAGCTGCCATCATCACTTCGTACAACATTACAATTTATTGCTGTCGCATTCATTTCTTAATCCTGTTAGCTATTTTTCTTATTAGCGGGTAGCTAGCGCCACCCATCTTGTGCACCACGATTAGTGGACAGCGGCTTAAGACGCGCCTGGTGGGGGAATGTGCAGAGAGTGAGTGCGCGTTCGTGTGACTGCGCGGTTGTGTGTGCACGTGTGAGCGCGAAAGAGCAAAGGTTCGACGGACACTGTGTGTGTCCCCCGTGCGATGAACTCAAGTGCGTGAGTTTTGTACTCTTTCGTGTGAACTTTCTTACTTTTCAACTTATTAAAACCACTTTCAACCAACCATCCTGTTATTGTGAAACCACGGATTTTTCCTACAATCCTTGCGGCGCAACTGTGACTTCTTTAGCTATGTATACAGCCACCCATTTCTTTAACCTGAACGTGCGAGTTGATAAGCGCCGGAGCCTCGATGAGCAGTCCTGTGCACCTGTCTTTGCTAGGCTGTTCCAGGAACCGGACACCACCCCACTTCTTTTGAGCACTGTTACCGTCATCCTTCGTTTCTTTTCTGAACGCTGCCATGAAGTTATAAGTTTCACTGCAAGGGTGAAACAATGAATGCGATAGCAATAAATTGTAATGTTATACGAAGTAATGCTGGCTCTTGGATCCGATATCGCGAAACTCTACAAAACGCTGGTGTGACGGAATATTGCCTGCGCCAGGGAGAGATGCTCTTTTTGCAGTGTCTTCGCGTTGTGAGCACAGCACGTAGAAGGGTTTACGAGCTATATGCACTGATGCCTGCCGAGATAGCGCGCGCGCCAGCGATGGCGAGCGAACCCTTACGATCAAAGTTCACAGCTGCTGTTCAAGCGATCACTGCCTTGACGAAACCAAAACTACAACCATTTGCGATGAAACCGAAAAACACAATGTTTCACCCACGTTTTCGGGCACGGGGCTTGATGGCTGTCGCACCATGCGGCCAAATTCGAATGCTACGGCGCAGTACGGCTAGTACGGCGCTGAAAAACGAGTTTGGCGCAACAGGGGTGGTTCGGCGCAGGATGGCGCAGGTAAACAAGTTTGGCGCACAATGGCGCAAATGGCGCAACTGTTCCACCCCTGCTCAGGGAATCATTTTCTCAGCAGAAATGGCATGCAGATTGAAACCTCTCGACAAAAGACATAATACTGGTGCTAATGTACATTCATGCCACATGTCCACCTTTCGCTTCTCACTGTCACTGAATAGCGTTCAAAATGGATAAAGCAACATTCAACAGTTAACCAACTATCATTCGGATCGAAGTGTTCGGTAATTTCAAGAGTACATTACCTGTATGGAAATGCGCAAAATTCATGACATTGGCATTTCTGTTGTCTGGCAACCCAGAAAAGACATGCAGAGCTGCGCTCAAGTTTCACATTAGGGACTGTCATAATTGTTCGTCATTTTCATTCGCGCATGCTGCAACCCTAAGAAAGGTTACGGCAGTAGTGAGGCAAGAACATATTGACGTACGCATACAACATAAACACAAAGTCAGCACCTATCAATTGGAGTTACAAATTCCCACAGTTACAAAAAACTAACATCGCCAGGCAACATATTCTAACATTCGATTGCACGTTAACTATGGTCCTCAACTATGTATGTCACTCAGGTGAAAACAAACAAACAACTCAGCCCAGTACCTGAAGGCGTAGGACATGCCGAGGAGCACCAATGTTAGGCTGTGATGTACTAGCATGACGGCCGAGTCCTTGCGCCAGAGGTCCTGATACAATACTGCATACATGCCATGCACATAGTAGCTAGACTGTACAGCGTATATCCACCAGATGTCTGAAGGAACAGTCACCTCCGGGGACCAGCCTGCACAGAGATTTTCCATTTGTTAGCAACAGCGAGATACACAGCAAGCTGAGCAACTCGGTGAATATTTAAAAAAACAGCCACAATGCAAGATGACATGTGGTGAAATTCGATTTACTTGAGATCAGCATTCGGGATACTGCTGCCACCTATTCAATGGAGAATAGGTGGCGCCTGTTCTGTTTGGAATTTCAGTGGAGGTATCAAAAACACATAAATGTGCTGTGGATATATCTCCACTGAAATTCTAAACTTTATACACATATCCCTAGAACACTTTAGCAACACAGAGAAATGTAGACACCAGAAAATGGGATGAACCCAGATATCTGCTATTCATGAGTATGGCATCACAGCCACGTCAAAGTTGTACCGTGACACCGACAGAGAACACTGATTTTCTATGCTGCTTTAAGACAATAAATACAAAGCACCACAGACAGCTGCCACTGTGATCAAGAGTTCACATCGAATGAAATGCTGGCCTGCATAATCAAGCACCATAAGATTATGCGGAGCAAGGTTGTTCACAACAAAAAAACGTGTAAAATGCTCGTGCTCTCTACTTATGAATGGTTGCTAAACAAAAATAACATGTACCACAAATAGTAATGACGGCTTCATTTTTAACCCTTTGAGACACTTTGTACACAATTGTGTACACCACTTGTTTTTGCTAGTTGTGTCGACTAGTGGCTAAGAAAGCGCAAGATACATTGACTTTTTGATAAATTGAACCTTCTACGTAATAAATGTGTGTTCATTTAACTTCTTTCTGCAGTGTACTGTTGAATACAGTCACTTTGCTGAAAGTACTACCATGTTCAACGAATAGTTCCGACCTGCTGCTTCCTGCGAGCCAAGACAAAATATAATTGTTCTTTGCTCAAAATGAACATAACCAAAAATGAATTTGCACAGTATTTCTAGCCTGAGATTTGATTCTATTTATTCGGGTTAAGTGGATATATAATAGCAATTTAATTAGAATTAATTACTATAACAAACATAAATCAACGTATTATGCCATTGTTTTTGTCAAGTCGAATATGGAGTGCCTTGAAATAATGGTTACGTCAAATTTGACGCATTGATGGACAGTTCTTCATAGGTCGCATCAGAAAGGGATTAAGCAGATTTCCACAGCGTGCAAGGATCCTCATGTGCATTTTGCGTTGCAGCTTAGTAAAGTGGTGAGTGATGATCAATGAGTGAAATAAAATCGGTAGTATCCTGGCGATGATCTCTCTCAGAGATGATAAGCTAACCTCAATGGCCTATACTTTTGTCTACTCCAAGCACCATAGATTATTGCACGAGTTGGAAATGCCTACTGTGCTTTCACACACAGCTCTCAGCCATCAAACCAAGACAAGTATCTGTAGACATTCTCTGGTTTGTGCTGTTTTTTATTGCATGAGCGAAAAAAACAGAAGCTGCTGCTCACTTGCAGGGGGAAATTTTTGCTGGAGAATTTTTTTCTTAGCTGTAGACATACACTTGGCAAAGCCAAGCCAAGTTTTTGAACTCGAAATGACGCTTTCACAAGGGTGAACAGTACGTTTTGGAGTGACATGCAATTCAGTGTGTTGCTATGTGGGAGCATGTCATCTCTTGAAAATTCGAGCAAGTAGGCGTTATGAATTTGAGTTTGAATGTGCAATCATCACTAACATTCGTATGAACTAGCATGTGATACCAAGTAATGCTCGCCACTGTGCAATGATGCGACAGTTCTGTAAACACAACTTGTTGCTGCATTGGCCACACCATATGTCCAAGCGAACTTTCCTCAGGTCACAATGCAGACAGAATATGAAATGCAAACGGCTATAAAATATAAAGAATTTGCCTTTAAACAATGTGTTGTACACATAATAATAGCAAGTTACGTTCAGAGGTGGTAATGATGATGAGACATTATGCCGTAAGGGCCAGTGTTGGCCAAAAAAGCCTCAGTTATTAAGTACAGTAATGTGCAATCATACCGTATTCATCCAGCAACAGTGCTACTGTTTCATCAGAAAACATAACAGTGTACTGTATTTAAAGGAGCACTGACACAAAATTTCGAAGGCGAGATAATGAGTGGAATAGATGTATGTGGAGACATAGACAATGCCTACGAAATATCAAGGGCAAATATAGCCTAGAACATATTTAAAATCAATTTCAAAGTGCATGCCGCACGACTGAGCGAGATGCGAGCCCCTCGCGACGCCGACATCAACGCGGTAGCAATGTAAACAAACTACGTCACGATTTTGTGTTGGCTGGTTGTTGGTTGTGCCCTTGCGCTACCTGCGATTTCTTCCTCCGTGCCTGACGTAGGCGGCGCCCGCTCTCGCGCGCGCCGCCTACGTCACAGTTCTGCGTGGTCACGTGGCCAGCTGTGTTTATCTTGCTACCGGAACTGCTCCTGACTAGCTCGGTGCTCTTTGAAACCGAAACTGCGACTGGGCGCTCTAAAAAGCGTCTGTAAATAACTAACCATCGCGCACTCACGCAAACGAGGTTTCCGGCCGTGATAAGTGGGTCGTAAGCTACCTATTGCAACAAAAAAAAACAAGGTGCAAAATTTTTTGTGTCAGTGCTCCTTTAAAAAAACCTTAGTAGTTAATCAAAAATATCAATTCTCACTCATGCCACAAACATTGTGGTTGACTGTATCCCAATATCACTGTAAATCACGATCTTCTCATTTTCACGTGAATTCCAAGACATATTCTGAGTGTATACCGTTGGTCTCTTCAACTCCGTGGTCACTTCCAAAGAAATAAAGCTTTCATAGAATGAAGTCATCTCAGCAAGTCTTCGTTTATCAGTAAAATATCCCTGTTTCTGTTTACTCTTGTTTAAGAGAACAAGTAAGAAAACTAACTAGGAGTGTTCACATACAATACCCCCCTACAACCCTGGACAAGTTTTCATGGTAACCCACCACAGTGGCTTAGCTATGGTGTTGCTCTGATGAGCACAAAGGCACATGTTTCAATTCCCAGAAATGGCAGCAACATTATGAATGGGTCAAAATGGAAAAACTACAGGGTATTTAGATTTATAGATGCATAGTAAAGAACTCCACTATGCTCACAATCGTATCTTGTTTCTGTTCCCCAAAAAACCCACAATTTAATGTTTACGTCCTCATGGCTTTAAAATTTTTCAACATATAAATAATAATGAAAAACTACATCGTACAAGTGCTTTAAGTAAGAATAAACCATTGTCACAGATAGAATGCCCTTAGCCAGTCCCACCTTGAAGGCCCCCCCTCATCTACGATGCCTTTAACATGCCCATGAAAAGTCCGCATTCTCATGTATCTGCAACAAGACTGCAGTGGCTACTGTTCCCCCCTAAGTAACTATAAGAAACTCTGCAGTAAGGGTAGAAGGGTAGACTGAACACGCATAATCTCACAGAGATGGCAGTGGCTTACCATCCCAAACGGAGAAGGGCTGCTGGAAGAAGCGGTACTTCCCCTGGAGCACCACAATGTACACGGTGAGCAGCCAGACGCATCCGTAGTAGAGCAGCTTCCAGGCACTCTCGGGCAGCTTGGCTACGTTCGATGGCTCTAGGGAGAGCCACCATCCCAAAGGCTGCATACAGACAAATACACAGTCGGAAATGAGATGCCTAATAGACTCATTTCCAAATTTATTAGGAAAATTATATGCACTTCACATTTGATTAATACCCGTCTTATGGTGGTCTAGTGGTTACGGTGCTCGAATACTGATCCGAAGGTCTCGGAATCAAATCCTGGCCGCGGCGGCCGCATTACCATGGAGGCAAAATGCTAGAGAGCCGTGTACTCACATTTAGGTGCAAGCTGAAGAACGCCAAGTGATAGAAATTTACAGAGCCCTCCACTACGGCGTCCCTCATAATCATATCATGGCTTTGAGACGTAAAACCCCAACAGTTATTATAATATTTGATTTTAGTTAATGGCAGCATCAGTCGTGGTTCACAAGGAAACAAAGAGCGAGATCCACATGCTGAGGTTTGTCTCTTGCACAGAGTTTCATCGTGAGTGCCACACCTACATCTTTTACGGCTGTCAAAGAAAAAAAGAAAGACAGAAACAGCGTTCACGTGTGCTTGACTGCAAAATTTCTATGCTGCCATTAACTAGGGAAAGTTCTTCGCAGGAAAGCTCGCACAAAGTAATGAGTGGGGTTTCCATATCGACATCTTTTTTTTTTCTTTTCTCCACTATCCTGGTCAAAAATAGATTGGGCACAGCTTTAACATAATAAATATGCTCTTTCCTCTCGCTTTCAATTTCACTGGAAACATTAACACATTCGCATCAACAAAATGAAATGCGACTAAGCTAAACATATACAGTAGACTCTCGCTAAACGGAACCTGAAGGGACCAGGAAAATGTGTTCTGTTTAACAGGAGTTCCGTTTACTGAGAGATAAACAAGCATGCAGAATCCTAGTATGAAACCAAACATACTAGGGGCAGTAGTTCCGTTTAAGCAGCAGTTCTATTTAAGAGATTTCCGTTTACTGAGTCTACTGTATGTGAAGACATGACAAGGGAACAAAAGCATTGACTACATCTAAAGCAAGCACTGAATATAAAGGGTGTTTCAGTTAACTCAAACAAAACATACAAAAAAAAACTGTGCACAATAAACAAACACAATGAAATCAATGTTGTTGGCTGCTGTATTGAGCCTCTAAACATTATCAAATTTTGTCAATTTTCGTTTGAAGTTTACAGCAAACCTTCTCAAACAATACAGCATGCTTTGGACACCTTAGTGGACACAAAGTTGCCAAAGTTCCCAAATGATCCCAACAGCATAATTTTTTTTTTTTGAAATTGAAATACTTTTTTTTTTCATAATTATTTATAAAATGAAGACTTTGGACATGCATGATTATGCAATACAGCATGTCATCAGATATTACACAGTAACTAACCACTTGGTCTATGGGTTATAAATGATTCTTAAAAACAGCTAATTGCAAATAAAAAATACAGCATAACTTCTTTATATTCTACAGGAGTGGAAAGATGGGGCTGGCCTTGCATTATTAGTAAGGCTGTTTCAAATTCATAACAGGACACAGCGCAACCAAACGGGACAAGAAAGACAACAAAACAAATAACATCTGGCATATAACATCCTAAAACCATGATATGATTATGAGGGACGCCGTAGTGAAGGGCTCCGGAAATTTCGACCATCTGGTGTTCTTTAATGTGCACTGACATCACACAGTACACGGGCCTCTAGCATTTCGCCTCCATCGACATGCTACCGCAGTGGCCGGGATCGAACCCGCGACCTTCGGGTCAGCAGCCGAGCACCGTAACTGCTACACCACCACAGCAGACCAAGAAAGACAGACAGGACTTGGTGCTTGGCTAACACCATGACCATATATTTCGTAGGTACAAATATGTACACGTTTTTGGGAAGTCCCGAATAGTACATGAATATGCAATGTTTAAATGCGGAGATAATTAACCTCCTTGTTGGTTAGTATGATCGACGGTGCGCTGATACACGATGGCCCAGTGGAATTAATGGTGAACGCTTCGCAGACTTCCAGGGCGCGGCATTCACGATATCTAGGCAAGATGCGCGTCTGTTCAAAATTAGGAGTGCTGCTGCACTCGTCACAATGAATTGCCAGATTGCTTCCTGCGTTTGACTTGAGGTAATTCCTGTGCTCCTTCAACCGGCCGTTGATTCAGCAACTTGTCTGGCAGACGTAAAGGCCACCGCAAGACGTGGGTACCTCATAGATAAATGCAGTCTTGCAGGGCACAAACTGCATCGCATGTTGCTTCTTGTAAACGGAAGGATTTGGGCAAGAGAAATTCACTTTCTTGAACAACGATCCCAGTTTGACTGGTGCCAAGAACACCACCCTTACACTGGCACGTGTAGCCTTCTTGATCTTGCGCGAAACGCCGCGCAGATAAGGAATGACTGCCACTTTTGCCCTCTCATCTATAGCACAGTCTCGTCACCTTATGGTGCTCCTTCAGGATGACTTCAGCAACCCTGGCAAGAACTGGTCAGAGAAGCCAGCCTTCTTCAGCCTGCATAATGCTCATGTAGTAAGCCCATGTTGTTGCCATGTTGTCAGGTAGTTAAATAAACGCTCATGCTGTAGCCAGTGCCAAGTCCTGTCTGTCTTCTTTGTCCCGTTTGCTCACGCTGTTCCCTGTTATGAAGCGATGCCAACAAGCTCAAGCTTTTACTCTTTCAAATTGTAGCCCCTGTGAATTCAGAAGTTAGGAGGGTTGATGAAATAAGGAAATTTGCAGGCATAAAACGGAATCATCTAGCGTGAGACTGGGTCAGTTGGAGATTATCGCGAGAGGCCTTCATGCTAGGGCGGACATAGAGATAGGCTGGCGATAATGATCCACCACTAATATGTCATTAGTCCTGAACAAAAAATAGCTCCCATGCTGTATTTTTTAACAACAAACACGTAAGCATGGCTTCACAAAAAAGTGCTTCTGGAACAGGGTAGGCTATTGACGTGGAAGAGGAAAGAAGATTACATGTCACAGAAGGAAAAAAAACAAGCTGAACAGCCCGAAAAATAAACCATGCAGGAGATAAGAACAAAGCGGCCCTATCTCGTCTATTTACTAGGTTGCTAAAACTATTTGTTCAAGTGGCTTTCATCCATCACTCGGCAAATATTTCTTTCCAGCACATGATATCTGTGTCAGCTTCTATTGTTTCAGCACAATATTTGCCCCAGCTGTTTCAGCTGAACTGCAAGGACCATCTGCATTGTGAAATGCAAACCACATGAATGCAGCATATATACATATATATATAGACGCACACACACAGAATAAACAGGCTCATATTTTGCCACCTGTTATAAAGGAACAATGAGGGAATGCAAGACTGCCTGGCCATAAAATGCTGTCGCAATGTATGAACAGTCCTGCGTAACTGACGTCCCGATCATTATCACAAACGTTGTAAACACAGCTGGATGGATGAGCCAGCGATGCATGAGGGAATGCAAACAGGGAAGTCTGAATCAACCTGCGCAGTAATATCATCGTGAATAGTTCTACGAAATGGCACAACAGAAAGGAAGACGAACACAGGCGTGAAACCCCAATAACTCGCCCCACATTCAACTCTTTTAAAACAATCTTGTTCAATCACACATGAAAAATGAAAATGTGCAGCTTATTAAGCAACAGTCAATTGATGTGGATGAGTGTCACTGCAGTTAAAAGACAGTTCCTGACACTGAGTTCTCAGGTGGTTCTCAATCGAATCATCTACTGCATAACAATCTCATAACTATTTTTAGTGCATTGTATACATACATATGCATTGTAACACATTATTTTACTCACATATTGCTTTGCTCTCGCAATATACCTCTTGCGATTTTTAAACCTTCGCGTTTACCAGTTTGTTCTGTGTACTTATGTTTACCATTTATTGTAATAATTATGTCACAACATCGTTGTATTAATCTTCCCCTACATAATACCCTCTCCAGGGCCTTTAGGGCTTTCTGAAATTAAAAAATACCTAAAATGCCCTGGCTTCTTGAAGGAGGATATTTATTTAGGGCCTCAAATATGCTGCATAGATTGTCAACACTTCTTTAAGATCAGTTTCACAATAGTGTTAATCACGAATCAATGGCACACCTCTGCACAGAGCATAAGATATGCATTTCATTCTGCTCTGCATATGCTATGTGATGCAATCCTCGGCACTGAAATTTTTTCGAGAGCAATGTGAACTTCATGTTCTAAGCGTATCGTTTAATCATCTATGTTTGTGTAAATAAACGAATATAGCAATTTCAAGCACTATTTCAATTGTCTCAACTAATGAAGCACTTTGCAGTTACTGCCTTTTCTACTTCTACAAAGCATTTATAGAAATAAAGAACTGCCACTCTTAACTCATAATCATGCATTTCTATAAGATGAGCTTAATTTTAAAAATGACCCTTGCAATTATATAAATAAGATGGTGCATTCACATGAAGCTGCTGCATTGCAGTTAAACTCAACTGAAACAAAACACCAGTGCAGATAAGGCATCAATGACTACCTCGTTCCTAAACAAACTACTATATGTGTACAAGAAATAATGCCAGTTGAACTTCCTTTCTCGTGATCAGCCTTCCATGATAGCAACTAACTTCTGGAGTTTTCAGCACGCAAGCACTATCATCAGCATCATCAGATTATTTTCAGGGCAGTACAAATGCCCCTCCCTGCTGTCTAATCACATGTCTTGCATCAGACAGCTTCACCCAAAGCCTGGAAACTTAATCTCGTCACGTCGCCTAATCTTTCCGCCATTTTGAACACTGTTTCTCCTTGCCAGCCCCTCAAGTTTCCTTATCATCTGAGTTTCCGCCGCATCGCTGAACGCTAGCAGACTTAGGGTTGTATGCTTTTCTTAGAGTAGATCAGTAGGCTGCATTTACTACTGAAAGTCCCTGCTAATTTGTTCCTTCATAGACAATGTCTCCCTCCAATCAATTTCACACAATAAACCCAACCAACTGCAATGAGGGTGGCAATATTGTCAATGGCTCAGCGTTTACAGTGTTCAGCAGTTATATGAACAAATGGTAGCTGGCACGTCTCCTGCAACCAGTGAGTTTTGAGTGATCACTAAAGAACCAAATGCAGTCAAAATGCAATGCAGAGGCTCTTAACTTCATCATACTACAGTGCATCAGCTAGGTGTTCCCAGAGTCCACTGGCGACACGAAATTTGCCAGCAGCAAGGTACTAAAAGTATCACATATGAATCACTGAGCATTACACTTGGATAATAAGCAATGCCGTATTCATGAACACAGATATGCCATATTCATGAACACAGCATCTGGACATACTGCGCCAAAGCCAGTGTAGCAAGTATTACAGAAAAGCGAAAAAAAAATTAATCCTCACATCTAGAACACCTGCAACATCGCTATGTAATCATCCACCTTTCATTCGTTAAAATTTATCACAATCCACACTTTTACTACAAAATACTTTCACTTTCAAATCAGTTCTGTCGAAGCCTTGATTACAAATGGGCAAAGCACTAAGCTACCCCAACTGTAGCTGCAGCTTCGTGATACACTCATATAGATGGCAGTTTACTCTTTCATGAAACTTCTTAAACTTTGCTGGCTTCCACATAACTGATTTGCCATTCCAGTGTCCCTGTGCTTTGAGTTGGATGAACGGAAACAACTTTATTGCTGCTTTGAGTTGTTCATTAACTTAACCTCACTCTGCAATCTGCTCGCCTCCTAGTTAGCTAAGGTGACAGAAAGACTGCCTAAGAAAAGTGTCGGCCAGATTTGGGGATTTTACCCAGAATCGACACATTTCCAAGACAGTCATTCCCATGTTAGATCCCCAACACCCCCCCAAAAAAAACCTTGCACTTTGTCCAGCCATGAATCAGAATTATTGAGCTCATGTGCACACTTAACAGTCTTCAGAATGTTCTTGGAACATTATTTTCAAAGGTGTGCTTTACACAGAAGCAGAGGTTGTTGTCGTATCTGTACTGCACCATTATTTTTCTATTAGTTCATATTTGAGCACATTTATTCTGCCCTATTGCATGGTGGTTGGAAACTTATACTGTAGCAATGTTGTTCGTATCAGATTTGTACCATTTCACAAACATGTAATTCGGTAACCATGATTCTGATATACATTATTACGATGGCTCGATATAACGTAATCATCACGTCAGAAGAGAGATTCGTGATGTTTCATTCCATGATGTTGCATCCACGAGAGATTCATGATTTGCAATTGTGTCCCTAAGCTATTACAGTGGACTATGATGACCATTATAATTAATTATGGGGTCCTGGATTTATTGGGACAATTTATCAATTTGTTTTTATTTGCAAATTTGTTTTCGTCATGTACACTTATTAGAATTTCAACGTGGACAAGATTTGAGACAGACGTTGTACTCAAGTGCATAATGCCACAACCTCATTGCATTGTTACTGGCTGATTATTTGCGAGTGCTTTCATGTTTTTGTTATATTCTTGCGCATTTCCACTATTTGTGGACTGTACTACACCTTTTCACTTAATTCTTGGATAGCTGAGCACTGCGGTAACGAAGCGTGTTTTAAAGCGACAGTTTCGTTCTCGCTTTTCGAAAAAAATATTCTTCACTCCAGGGCCAGTGAGGAACATATCGCACTAAAGCACACATCTTGGAGTTCAGGCTACTAAACATACAAGGAAACTCGGCCCATATTACGGACAGAAATTACGCAAGAATGAAGTCACGAGAGCTGACCAATCCTAACAGCTGAAGGTGGAGGGTGGAAAGGCGTTGCAAAGTGTCAAATGTAAGAGATTGTTTGTGGGAGGAGGGGGGGGGGGGGGGTGTTGGAAAACGCCCATCAGCAAATGGCAGGCAGTGAAGGCGAGCATACGCAATTCGACGAAGCAAGTTTCGTTTTCCAAGTCGAACGACCACTGTGTAAATAGAGGCTGTCGGAGCATTTCACGCGGAAGCAAACAATGCGAGAACTGACGCGTAGGCGTGGGCGCCACGTTATCCAAATGCGGAACGTTTTTCACATTACAACAATGACCAAACATTCGTCGCTATCGGTCACGCGATTGCACAACCCGTGGCGATAGCGTTGCTGCCTCTATCACAACGTGCTTGGGATCGGCGTTGCGACTGGCCACGCAATCGACGGTGCGCATCCCCGAGAGCTGGCCAGGCCCGGTGAAAGGCACCCCTGGCAGAGGCAGCCGCAAGGGGCGAGCGTGTGCCCTGTGCCGTGGGTGAACGGAGTGTACCCGATTCCAGGCGGTGGGCGCGTCCATTCGCGTTGTGACAAGCCGGCCGACGACGCACGCACAGCAATGGGAGGGGGAGCGCGCGGCGAGCAAAGCACGCCGTGAGATGCAACTGCGACAGCAACAGGCGAAGGCGCGCGGTCGCGGTTTTACCTTAAAGACACGATCGGTGAGCAGCCGCCTGACCAGAGTCCAGAGGACGGCCAGCACGAGGACCACGAAGACATCTTCGAGCGGTATGAACGGCCAGGGACGCCGATGAGGCCCAGCGGCACTGACGTGCTCGGAGCCGTTAGTCACGTAGAGTCCGTAGTGGCACACGTTGTACACTCCCCGCAGCACGTCGAGATACGAGGGCACGACCTCCCACTGGCCGTCGTCGCCGGACATGGCTTGACAGCACCACCACCACACCCCCCGCGAACCCGTAGTTACGTGCGGAGCTCGCTTGCCCGTACGCCGACGACCCAACGAATGCGCTGCTGCTGCACTTTCGGGCTGTCCGCGAGAGAGGGCGCGGTCGGCCGTCTGGGGAACGCGCTTCCCTGCGAACGCCGCCGCTGCTCCGCAGGCCGAATCAACGGCGCGGTCGTTTTGCGCTAGCTGTGACGCGTGCACAATGAGTCACTCATTTGAACACACGTGAGGTGCACGGGCCGCATGTATCATAGCGGATACGCTCTGTTTGGTGTGTTGTTTACGCCGTACCAAAAGGCATGAGCAGCTCTTGGAAACACGTCCTTCACATTCCGTTACGCAAGGACGCGCGGGAAATTTCGAAAGAAGGAAATGTGTTCTCTTTTTAATGAACGTCATGGTTGATGCTTACAGTTCTCTGCACTAAGCGTGACGCTTTCTATATAGCCCTCTCGGGTATAGAGAAGGTACAGTGATATTATTGATGTAGTTATATTCCCCACAGTACTCACATATTTTATGCTTGGCCGTAGCGCATACATTCTTTGTTCTGTCTTTTTTTTTGTTGTTGTTTTTTTAAAGAGATGTATTTTGCGCCGCAGTCAGACATACCTACGCAATCTAAAGACCAACTCGCCCAAAAATAAGTCCTGTTGGAGTAATTTTGTGGTCATTCAACCCATATAGTGCTCAGGGCGGGGAGGGCATGCTCGACCCATGCGAATTAACATAAATGTGAGGACACCTCAATACGGCTGTTATACCTCCCCGGCTACCACTACCTCCGCATGCCAGCGTTCCCGTAGTCGCCAGCCAGCCGCGGTCTAGACAGTGTAATTTGTTTTGCAAGATTCGTACGTAAAAAGAACATGTATTGACGCCACCTGTTTGTTATGCTGCAATATGTTTGTCACATCGCTTCTTGCGCGTGTCCTTCGACGCCTGTGTTCCGTTTCGCCAACGGAGGAAGAACGTGCGACTGAGTTCTGGCGGCCCTCAGCGCCCAAGTCACGCAGGCCGACGCAGGCGCTCGCTCAATGACCCCGAAGAGGCGCTCGCCGGGCTCGGCCACAAGTTCAGCGGCGCGCTGTGAACTTTCGGCCCGTTGCGGCAGCAAAAACCCGTACCCCCGCGAGCGTCTTGCGCGCATCGTGCGTGCGCACACCGGGAAAACGGCCTCGCATCGCTGATAGAGAGAGAACCGCGTCCTTGTGACGCGCGCTCACAGGCGCGCGCACTTCACTCGATCGTAAGCGAACGTGGAAACCCAAGAACGCGCTCTTCGTGCGCGTAGAATGATGATTACTTATGATGAAAGTTGGAAAACATAAGATGTATATTATGTCAGGCTTGCGGTCACCGATATGATCTACGAACAGAGAAATTTATATCGGGTACGCATGTGACGATTGTAGTCACTGACGTATCCAAAGGGGAGGGGGGGGATTCAGTTTTGCATGCGTATATATGCATGCACACATACAAACGCACGCACAAACATAAATAAAATGTGGCCATATCCCCCCCCCCCCCCCCCCCCGGAAAAAATTTCTGGCTACGCCACTGGCTGCAGTGATGCAACCGTGTATCTTGTGTATAAGCTCGCGCTGCTCACGCGTACGTCGCGATAAAAACATATGGCTCGTAGAAACAGATAATAATAATAAGATAGGGGGTTTTACGTTCCAAAACCCCGCTATGATTATGAGAGACGCCGTAGTGGAGGGCTCCGGAAATTTTGAACTTCTGGTGTTCTTTAACATGCACTGACATTTCGCCTCCATCGAAATGCGACCGCCGCGACCGGGATCGAACCCGCGACCTTCGGGTCAGCAGCCGAGCACCGTAGCCACTGTTCCACCGATGCGGACTAGAAACAGATGAGCGAAATCTATGACGACCTTATGCTTGACGGTGCGTCTAGTGTTTAGAGAATTTCGATATTCTATCAATGCAAAAAAAAAAAAAAAGATAAATATAGTAAACGGTTAACATCGAAAACGCCAGCGAGCTGAGAGCGCAATGACGCATACGAAACCGCCATCTCCTGTGATTTATGTAAAACATTTCGCGCGCTACATACTACACTAGTTGATACTCACCTTTTGTTTGATGTTCCTTTGCAATAAGAGTCATATGCTGTGCTGCTTTCGCCGGCACAATGAGTGTCAGATATCGCACCGTACGATCGGGATCTACCGCGCGCGATATTTTTTTTTCAAAAAAAAAAAAACATCGCGCGCGGTAGATTCCGATCATCATAACGCGGTTTCTCAGTTGAAAAGTTTTCAACTGAGAAACCGCGTTATGATGAACCCGTATACCACGTGTTTCACGCAATACGATCGGAATTTTTTTTAAATATAGGGATGAAGAAATAATAAAATGATTTTTTCTGGATTTCTTTAACCACACAGTGACACAAAGTGACTGTACGCAGACATCAGGCAACTGAGTTTGCAAGCCTATAATTAACATTTTACCCGAAAGAGCCTGTAAAATACACCATTTAGAAGCCACAGCTTTTGAAAGGTTGTGGGTTCGGATAACACCGACGAAAATGGTTTTTTTTTTTTTTCGTCTACTTTAGCGCATTTCAAGCTATATCATAATTGCTACGCTGCAGTTAAAGACAATAAGACCCCAAGCCTTCCTTAGCTTAATTGTTTGTTGGACTCATTTGCTTTCGTCTGACAAAGAACAGAGCCCCCCCAAAAAAAGTCTCCTTCTTTCGTTCTGTCACACATGTGATTTTAGCGCTGTGTTCTCATAAATTCGACCATGTAGCGCAAACCAACCTTTTGCTTAGAGAAAAAAAATGTTCTGTCTCTCCAGCTCTTGACTGTCATGTCTGGAAGAGGGATGCGCTCGTGAGGAAGCTTCATATGCGTCAGCCTTCGTTTGAAATTTAAGCTGCATGCTTTCGCACCTGGCAAGCTACTCGATACTTTGCAGGCGCGCCGCCGCGTGATCTGCGCGACGCGCTCTTCTATTTCCAAATCAAGGCCTGCTGTTTCACCACGTGTTTCCCTTTCGCACCTCTACAAAGCTACGTGCATGGTGGAAAGCACCGATACTTGAAACATTCATGACATCCGGCCTTGTTAGTATAAAACGTCCGCTTGAAAGGACGGAAGGTCGTGTTTAGCTAGTTCTCATATTTTCAAGCGACACCGTGGTATTGTCGTATACAGTATATAGGCTTTGACATAGGCGTGCGCACGGTTCCCCTTCAGGGGGGGCGAAGGTTCGTCGCAGCGTCCCCTTCGTCGAAGGTTCGTCGCAGCTGACCTTGCGCCCCCCCCCCCCCCCCCGAGTCGCAGTGCCCCCCTCCCTATTATGTCAATGTGTGGGACTGACTTCGCCCGCCCCCCCCTCTTAGGTGACTAGGGGGGGCTGTCGCCCCCAGTCGCGTAGCCAGGGGGCGGCACGCCGGGCACGTGCCCCCCCCCCCCGGAAATTTTTTTTCGCCATGGTATACAGAGCGAAAAATGACCATTTCAAGGAGGTGCCCCCCCCCCCTCCCCAAAAAAAAAAAACAAAAATTCTGGCTACGCCCCTGGTCACCCCCCCCCCCCCCGCCCCCTCCGTGCGCACGCCTATGGGCTTCGACTCGGAACTAATGCAAGCAGTCGAGATAATGCAAGTTCCGCTTGACGCCGAAAGCTGAAGGAACGACCGATAGAGGAGCCCAGAAAAAGAGAATGGCTTGGCGTAGCTTAACCTATATTTAACTTTGAACAAGTCAGCCAGGTATGTCGTAAATGGTACAAAACTATGATGTAATCATAAATACGGAACTGCCGCGGAAAGATGGATTGAGACACGGACTTCCTGTAACATATACCACAAGGAGATACGCCGGAACACTGCGATTTGATATTTGGGATAGGCTCACAAAAAGAGGCCAGAAATATACTCTGTACGGAATAGTCGGAGTGACTCGCCAAGAATGACAGTGTCCTTAAATAATTTGATTGGCAACTCAATCGAAGATGGAAGATTAAAAAGCTTTGTGTTTGTTTAGTCTTGAAATATTGGCTATACCACCGCGTGGGAATTCACCTAGAGGGCTAATGTTCCTGCGGGATTACGGTTGGCGCAATTAAGGAAAAAATCGGAGAGCTACGTGGAATATTGCCGACAAAGCGCTCAAGCGCACTACTTTTGCATGCATTGCATGACATCGCCTATGCGCCGACGGTCGGCTTGAAGAACGTGCTTTGACGTGCATATACTATAGTGGGGAGCGTTCTACATTTACCGGGGAGGGTATCGCTCCTGCCAAAGTTGCTGCGTGCGCGACTTTCAACCGAGGTGGTTAATCCATATTTTATAGACCTGTCTGCAACAGCTATACGCGCACTTCATGTATACCTTGCCAATTTCGCAAGAAAACCAGTAGCTTTCTACATAGGCGTGTGCAGGGTTCCCCTTCAGGGGGGGGGGGGGGGGGAGGGGCGAAGGGTCGTCGCAGCGCCCCCCCCTTTCTCTTATGTCAATGTATGGGTCTGACTTTGCGCCCCCCCCCCCCCCGAGTCGCAGTGCCCCCCCTCCCTATTATATCAGTGCAAGAGGCTGGCTTTGCGCCCCCCCCTCTCCCCCCCCCCCCCCGTGCGCACTCCTATGGCTTTCTACCTTGGTGATTATGCACAAAACCAGTATTCCACATAACCGTATACGGTATGAATACAGAGAGCTGAGCTAGTTGGTATACGTATTCATGTTAAAAGACTGGGCGTGCTAACAATTAAGGACACAAGAGAGAAAGAGAGGAGCGAGATGTTTGTGGTGTCTTGTCTTCTCTCTCGTGTGCGTGCTTGCACGAGTACAGCTGCTAGGCTACATGCTGTCCCAGATTGTGCGCGCCTCACGTTCTACCGCAGTATTGCATTTACTGTTGCTCAGAATCCGTTAAAAACCGGCAGCACCAGAAAGGACGTTGACACTGCACGCGGCGTCTGTTTTTTTGAGGCGCGTATTTTTAGATGAACGCGTGTTTACAAACCGTTGCTTCCGGGACGAAAGATTTGTGGGCAGTGTGGCGGACGGTCTGGGCCGGAGAGCATTCAAGGTTGCAATAGCGTGTCGCGTGCCCTGTGACGTAACGGAAACTTCTTTTCGAAGTGCTGTCTCTTGGACCCGCTTTGCGACACGCGACACGGTGTTGCCAATTTCGAACGAATCCAACTGTCATCTGTCAGTGCTACCATACACCCTGAGTGATGTTGGATAGCGTTGGCTAATGTTAGATAATGATGGCTATTCCAACGCTTATATAACAGCAACGTTGTCTTATTCACTCAATGAGTAGTCTGCCACTTTTACAAATTTTTTTCCTTTCGTTTAAGGGAGGCTTGTGCTAGTACCTCTATCGATCCTGACTGCAGTCATTGGTTGAATCACGCCTGCGCACGCGAATAGCCCGGCTTCGTGTACGAGGAGCAGGATATTTCAAAAAGACTCATTTCAGAGTGCACTTCTTTGGCTGAAGAGTATATCTAGCTCATAATGGGTTTAGAGGGACACTAAAGTGAAACACTGAATCAGTTTAGATTGATGAATTGTACTCGGGGAACTCTAATGTCGTTGATCTCATCATCATGTGCATAGGCGTGCGCAAAAGGGGGGGCAGGAGGGGCGGCCGCCTCCCCTATTCGCCTTAGAGGTGGGGGGGGGGGGGGGGGGGGCAAGTCTTCCGCCTTGATAGGGAGGGGGTGGCGCGACGATGACCCTTCGCCCCCCCCCCCTCCTGAAGGAGAACCCTGCTCACGCTTGTGATCATGTGTTTATTAATAGAGGAGAAAATCAAGGTCAAATATCATTTTTAAATTTCGCGCCGAAATTTCTGCGCGAGACGTCACGAATTTCAAATTGTATTTTTCGTATTTTGGCTACATTCGGCTCAACAAGGACTCTGGCTCAACTAAATTTTCTGAAACTTGTTGTGTTGAGTATACGGCCCACTGACAGGACGATGGGCTTGATTTTTACCTATTAGAATCTACATGCGGCCTAGTAGGTGTCGCTAAAATCTATGACGACACGGCGTTTGGTGCACGACCTCCTCTATAAATTTATAGAGGAGGTCGTGGTTTGGTGCGGGAATTTCAAGTTGGCGTGGCCACGCACATTTTGTTTTCGGGCATTTTCACTCTTACCAGAGTCTTCCAGCTGCAAGAGTGGTGTTTTGAGTATTGTGAAATTGTAATTTGCTTAAATAAGGTGAGAAATTGTTTTTCTCTCTAGCGTCCCTTTAGGGTTCCCCTTCGGGAGGGGGGGGGGGGGGGGGCGAAGGCTCGTCGCAGTATTATGTCCATGTATGGGGCAGACATCGCGCCCCCCCCTTCTTATGTGACTAGGGGGGGGGGGGGGTGCTTTGCCCCCCCTCGTGCGCACGCCGATGAATACCGGGCTTACCTAAGCTGCAGCACAGCTGAGAATTATTCGGTGGCTGGTTACCAGTTGTTCCACTTATGAGTGACCTGCCTGATTTTTAGCATCAATTAAGTATATGTGCAGGTCGTGGTCTCTGTGTTTAATTAAACATCCTGCCGCACGGTTTTTGGCCCATCCCCATTAGTGGGGGGAGCGCCACCAAGAAGAGGATCATCATCATCATCATGCATGCACAGTGCACACACTTGATGAACGTATTAGAAGATGAAGACAAGATGGCGACTGGCGTAGTCACACGTCCTGTGGAGAACCAAGGCGACCTTGTGGTTCTCGACCAGTGGCCAGAAGGTGACGACCTCAACCTTGAGCCGCACCTAAACTCCAAAAACCGACGGGCAAGAAAGCGCCCACGGGTGCGTACTGGAGCGACCTACGAATTCATTTCGTTTCGCGCATCAGGGGTTTGCAGTTTCAGGCAGCCCCAAAAAAAATTGTTGCGCACAGTTGTGATATATGGCACGTATATCCCTGTTGGCTATTTGGTGTATCGCGTACGTAAACGTTCGTACGGCATGCATCCCGCTAGTTATACTGCACGACCCAGGCCCGTAGCCAGGAATTTTTTTCGGGGGGGAGGGGGGGGCACTTGTAGAAGGCCGTGAAAAACACCTATTTTCATTATTTATTCTCGGTAAGACACCCCCCACCATACGTATTTCGGGAGGGGGTGGAGGGGGGGGGGGGGGGCGCTAGGGCACCTCCCCCCTGGCTACGGGCCTGGCACGACCGTGTACCGACGGGTAACGATTGCGCCATGCACTATGCGCAACGACGCCATCAACACTAATGTGGATAGTCTAATTCATTGAAGAGTAATAGAGATCTCCAAGATACCGCAGTGATCCAACTTTACAGTACGTCCTGTTTGGGACATAGCAAAAAGAATTCTTTCAATATTAATCGGCTACTCAGACGCATACTTTTTCCATTTGGGAATCATTTTCACTCGGCTTCTGTACCGGAGTTCTGTTTTTTATTTTTATTTTTTTTTTTTCAGTGTGAACTGGTCACTTGTAGGTGTCCGCTTGAGCGAAGCTGTATGTACCCTGCCATGAGCGCACAATTCGGCACAGTAGCGTAGCCAGAAATTTTTTTCGGGGGGGGGGGGGGGGGGGGAGGGGGGGGGGGGGGGTTCAACCATACTTTATGTGTTTGTGCGTGCGTTTGTATGTGTGCGTGCATATATACGCAAAACTGAAAAATTTCGGGGGGGGGGGGGTTTGAACCCCCCCCCCCTTGGCTACGCCACTGATGCGGCAATAATGTGAATGGCTCACCAAGTCCGAACTTTTTTGGACCAGGTTCCGTGGTGGGTCCTAGTTCATCGAGGACAGGCCACCAAGCGGTTGCTGTGGGCTTGCTGCGGATGCGGCGTCATTGCGGTAGCGACCGTCTGCGTGGGCATCGCCACTGTCATCCTGAGGCACCGCCAGGCTACAGTGCCGCACGACTGGCTATCCGCGCTGGAACCAACGCGCTGCACGTCAATCGCCTGCAGGCGCTACGTCCGCGAGCTGAACGACTCACTAGACTGGCGGCAGCAGCCCTGCGACGACCTGTACGGCTTCGTGTGTGGTCGCTGGCACTCCGGCTCAGCGCGTTCCAGGGCCCAGCGCGACGCTCAAACTCAGGCCCTCTCTACGGCGCTCTCCGCCCGCGAAGGCGGGCACGTCGGTGCCCTCGTGCGCGCTTGCCTGCGCCGTGGTCCCGACGCCAACGGCGACCTTGAACTCCTAAGCCGGTTTCTGGAGGACCGCGGCCTGCCTTGGCCACGGGACCCGACGCTGCCTCTGCTGGAAGTGCTCGTAGACTTGTCGGCAAACTGGAACCTGCATCTGTGGTTCCAGCTGGACGTGACTGTCGGCGAGAAGCCCGCTGTCGAGTTGCGACGAAGCCCAAGTCTTGTCCGGTGGGTCAGAACGCGACGGGTGGGGCGAGGACTCGGCTACGAGCGCTGGGTTGCAAGGGCCCTTACACTATTCGGCGGTGCACCTGGTGGCAACGTGAGCTCGAGCGTGATCACTTTGATCATAGCGATGGACAACTTAGTCGCCACTCTAATGGGCGCCGCGGCGGCCCACCATTCGCAAATGCTCATAGAGACGTCGGTGAGAAACCTGTCTCTGCACGTGCCGTTGGGAAATACGACGGACGCTTGGCTCAACCTGTTTAACAGAACTGTCGTCTTGCCACCTGGAATTGCTCTGGAAATGCACGATGCCGTCCTGCTGCGCGACCGCGACGTCATCAAAGCCGCCGTGTACCTCGCTGAGCTCGACGCAGAGACGGAGGCTCGTTTGGCGCTCAGCGTGGGTCTCCGTGTCGTAGAACTGCTCGGATGGATGGTGGACTCCCGGTTAGATGCGTCGCCTCAGCTTCACGGAGAGCAGCGGTCGCGTCTCTGCTTGTCTCAGGTACGTCTACCAACGTAGTACACACATATGCGACGTATTACAAACACCACGCAGCTGGCCCGACAGAGTTATTCGGGGACATATTATATCGAGAAATTCTTTTTCAGGATGGAGTGGCTGGGGGGGATGGGTGGTTATCCTTTTTGTATGTTCGTGCGTGCGTTTATGCGAAAATCCACATGAAAAAATGTAAATTTTTTTTGGGGGGGGAAGGGGGGTGGTCTCCCAATTTCCTGAATTAACAACGTCTGTAACCAGGCCCGTAGCCAGGAATTTTTTTCTGAAGGGGGGGGGGGGGGGTCACTTGTTGAAGGCCTTGAAAAACACCTATTTTTATTATTTTTCGTTGGTAAAGTACCCCCCTCCATCCGAATTTCGGGGGGGGGGGGGGGCTAGGGCCCACCCCTGGCTACCGGCCTGTCTATAACCTACAGCACTTGTATCACGTACGTGGGGTTCGCATTTCTGTTTCTGTTCGCTTTAACCGGGTGTGAAACCTTGTAAATCAATGACGTTGGCTGAAGCGAATTAAAAATAACGATTAAGCGGCTCGTACCTGAATGGAAATTGTTCGTTATGCGTAGTGTAGGTCATATGGCTGTCTGCGTGGTGTTTGCTCTGCTGCTGCCGTATGATTAAATATATATTTACGATTAGTACCTCAATTATTGACATTCCATGCACTAATAATCGTCTTCTCTTTCCTCTGTAGACGTGCCATGCATTAGTTGTGTCTTAAATGGGTCATGAACCGTTTTTCCAAGTAATCATCGACCGACCTCAGTATAGGAGTTTATTGCTCCACGAATCGATTGCTGGGAACCACCAGCAAACATTTCTCGAATTCGTCACGAACCAGCGGAGGTACAGATTTTTCGCTCTCGATCTTCTTTAGTCCCAATTATGTAGCGCTGGAAGCTACATGGGGAGGGATGGCGCGGGGAAAAAATTGTTACGTCAGCGCGCCTCATGACCTTGAGCGAACAAAAGCGATCGCTCTTTCCCGTTACGATCGTTTCATGTGCGCGAGTGTGACTCACTGTGTAGTTTAATTAAATGCTTTGCTGGGCGCGTGGTTCATTCTGGAATTGATTTGAGCGCAAAAAAAGACGAGGCTTTTGCGCTCAGATCTGTTTCACTGTGCAGTGTTAAGATACTATAGGAGGGGGGAATAATGTTTAATGTATAACTACGTTTTGTGTGCGCATGTTTTCGGATGCCGCGATACTATTGCCTGTATAGTTATACTACTGTTTTTTTTTTCTTTCCTTTATTTTGTATCTAGTGATGTGGTTTGACTGTTTGTTTCCACCCCCCCCCCCCCCTTACCTAATGCCCCTTTATAGGGGTGTTGCCATCAACTTTCGAGGCTATAATAAGCCTGTTGTGGGTTTCCTCTGTATGCAAGAACACTCCACACGAAGGGTCGGAGACAGCAAACGTTTAGAATATATTTTAATTCACTTCCAAAGTGTACCCAAATGCTCATTCTCCCGATCGCGACCCATCGCTAGCGCATCAAATCTGACGTAGCTCTATAGGAAGGACAACGAAAGTTGTAGTGACGTCACACCAGATCGGCAGTGACGTGAGTGACCTCCGCCAACTCCGCAACGTACGTACCAGCAAAACATCGGTTCATAGCCATCGCACCTGTCGGCGCGTTTGTTTTGCTGGTGCTTGTGTGGCACGTGCGTGCGAGAGCACACGATACGAGCACGACGTGCGTCACAGCCTTGTGTGGTCACGTGACCAAGCCTACTACACTGCTACGTCACCGCCCAACTCGGCGCCCAGAAACCGAAAGCGGAAGTTTTCCACATAAATAAGGCGATATTAAATTAGATAGCGAGAATACATGAATCTTGGTGCGTGTATCATGCTTCCTAGCGCTATAAGAAACGCTTTCAGCAAAGAACGCGCTAGACACAAATTTAGTGGCACCACTCCTTTAAGGTGCTTAAGGGTCAAATAAATGATGAATATCAGAAATGGAAGTGTGAATGGGGGAGCCAGGCCATGGAGCGCGGCGCCGGCACCCCGTGGCTAGAAGCGCATATATCCAAACACCGCTCTTGATTTATGTCGGTTATTGGCCAATAGCATGTTACCTGCTGTTCGACGTCAAAGAGCAGGCGCCGGCAGCTTCGACGAGAGTGAGTACAGCGGGGCGCCTTAGAAAATTGAAACGTCGCGCTTCGCTTCTAAACTGTCTTTGCCGCGCACTACGAGTTTGGCTGGGATGTTCAAAGCAGTGCCACGCTATCCGCAGGATGTGTCTTCCTGAAGGGTTCATGGGTTCATGACCCATGTATAGCATATGTGGTCTGTACTGCTAGTAGAGCACAATGTTCTCCTCTCTGATTTGGCATTTCACGCGCGATCCAGGTCCAGCACTTGGTAGGCGCCGCCTGGCACGACCTGCTGATCATGCCGCGCCACGACGGCGGAGTCATCGACGCCGTGAAGAGCGTACTGCAGCGCGCCAGGCCGGCGCTAGCTGTTCCAGCCCAGGCGCACGTCAACGCGTCGTTGACCCCCCGCGCTTCTTCTTCAGACGAGTCAAGGGGCATTCTCCAGCTGGCTCGCTCTGAGCGAGGCGCAAGCTCAAGAACGACGCCGCGACTCGACGCTGAAGCTCGAGCCGCACTCGTGGCTCTTTCCGTTCTTTCACGAAGACCTGCCCGGCGGCCGTGAACTTCGCGGGCCTCGGAGAACGGGCCGCCCGGCTGCTGCTGGACCGGTATCATCGCTCCGCCCCAAGCGGCCGGCAGCGAGACCGCAATGCGCTCCTCGTAGCACTGTCGGCGCTACGTTCGCAGGGCGCGTCCTCCCACGAAGCCGAGCGCCTGTTTTTCGTAGCGACGTGCCGCACACACTGCACGTATATGGGTACAAACGATACCGGGAAGAGGCGACGGGCCGCGCGCCGCTGTAATGACGTCGTCATGCCACTGGTCGCCTTCAAGGACGCCTTCCGGTGTCCGTCTCCCGCACTGCGACTGCAGCGGCGTTCACGCAAAACAACGTTTAATACATAAGGATCTAAGTTTATTCGGTATAGGCATTGTCAAGCGCTATACATTTCGAGTGCCTATTTTAACTGTAATTGAGTAGTTTATAAAGAACTGCATTTTCTTCTGTGCATTGATTATCACACAAAAACCGTAGATGGCTGAAAAAAAAAAAAAAAATATATATATATATATATATATATATATATATATATATATATATATAGTAGCAGTTTCACCAAGAATGTGACGCATCGATAGCTGTAGCAATATACGAGACAGCTGCACCGCGGGTGTTTCAAGAAATGTGTACGAATTAAAAGAAAATCTCTAAACAAGGTAATTGATATGTGTGCGCTACCTGCGGCATTACATTTTTTCTGTGGCGGCAGAAATCAGGCCCTGGATCAATTTTCTAAATACTCATATCGAATGACCTCAATATCAGAGCTCATTGCCGCTAAAGTGTTTGCCGCTAAAAATTTTCGAATCCTCAAGGAACCAGCGGCGTTAGCGGAGCTACGGGGATTTGTCGCGCGCTTTCTCTATCTCGTCCCTATGAGTGCACTGGAAGGTACACAGGGTTGATGACAAAGGGTGAAAGAAAACGTCAGCGCGGGTCATGAAACACGATCGCTTTCATCGCGAGAAAGTGTTCTACAGGTTCTGCACCCATCACCCCTGGTTCTATGTCTGTCTCACGCACCCGCTCCCCAATCGCGTGCGCTCACGCTCATGGTTAGTTTTGTCCCCCAGTATGGAAAAGAGCATAAAATAAAGAGGGGTGACCCGTACCACCAACAAGAGGTATAATGGGTTGAAGCCAATTGAAGACAAAGAGGGGAGGTCTCCCAAGTGGCACATCCTCACCTTCCCACGTGCGGGAAAATGGTGCACATGTTAGGGTTAAAGGGGTACTGACACAAAAAATTTGGCCTCGCGTTTTTTTTTGCTGCACTGTGTTGCTGGGGTCCTGTTAGTCAAACACGGCACCTCGTTTGCTGCAGCGCGCGACAGATATTTAATTAGACGCTCCTCATTACCGACCAGTTTCAGTTTCGGTTTGAGAGAGCTCGAAAAACGACAAGCCGCCGGGTGCAACTATCACCACCTAGCGTGCGCAGCTCTCGATCACGTCAGCACACAGAACTGTGACGCACTTCCGCACGGTCTGCACCAAGAAGTCCTTTCGAATAGGAAACGGGACAGCAGTGTCTCCAAACACAAAACTTTCAACGCGTGCGCCGCGGCCACGGACTCGCGACCAGCCGCCGAGAAGTATAGACCAGAGCACGCCTATCTCGCACCCAGGCGCCTAGGCTCCCGGCGGCATACTCTCGCACCCAGACGCCATGTTTGTATTGAACTGCCAAGGCGTGTATCTGTTACATGGTAAGTGGCGTGTCCGGGACCTTAAAATACGAGAAAGCGCCTATTCACGCCGCTCCCGCTTACAAGAAGTCGTCTGGGCACCACTGCGCTGTCTTTGGATGCGAAAACAATCAGCGCAAGAGGAAGATATCACTCAGCATTGTCTGTGAAGATGGCAACACAACATGGGAATCGTGCCGGTGCGGTGTTTTCAGATTGCACAGATTTCCATGTGCACCGAAAAACGACGAGTTCCGCCACCAGTGGATAATTGCAATCAACAGGAAAAACTACGAGCCCCAGTAAAAGTGTACGAGTAAGTACACTTACTGCGTGTATTGAAGCGTGACGCCAGCTATTTCTCTTTACAGCAGTAATTTGCGTGCAGTATGCCTGTGGTATGCGGCACCAAATCATTGCCGTACTCTTTCGCAGGCCGAATGACAATAATAGGAGATATTAGGACTCACGCGTGCACGCACACTGCGCACGTTTAGTACAAATATAACGGCGTACTGCCGCGATGCAAAGAAACGTGAACAGCGGAAAGCGTGGCTTTCGAGAGTTTCGACTCAGTCGAACTGCGACATGCCTTGACTGTCGCTAGGCGAATCTGTGCTTTCAGCCGGCGTAGCACTACATCTTGCCCTGGCTGGCACTTTCGCACCGCGTGTGTGGGTTCCGAGTGCCAGGCATGACTGGCAAATGATATACATATGCGCTGCATGAGCGCCAGCCGGAGCGGGATTCTAGCGCTGCGGTGACACCGACTGAACGCACAAGTTTTGCTTAGCGACAGTCAAGGCATGTCGCAGTTCGACCGAGTCGAAAGCCACGCTTTCCGCTGTTCACGTTTCTTTGCATCGCGATAGTACGTACTTGATAAAGTTGCTTCCGCAGTCGGCAATGCACGTGCTGTAGACATTCCGGATCGTCGAGGAAGGTCTTCTCGACGTTTCACAAGAAAACAGCACAAATTTCCAGGCGAGGAAAAGCGCGAGACATGCTTACAGCCATACTCGGGCTGGGAAGTTTCGCGTTTGAACTGCGGAGCGTCTGCTAGCCTGGCAGTTCAAGGCACGTGTTGCTGCGCCGCGCATGCGACAGATGGCGCGACGTGCTGCCTAATGGCGGCACACACTGAACTCGCTGTGTTCTGGTGCTATGACGTCATCATAACTTGTTGCAGCGTGGTCACGTGAGGGAAGTAGGGGGGGGTCACCGAGGGTCACCTCTGATGGTGTCAGTAGAGCAAGGGAGTCGATCGCTCACGCAAACTTCAAAATTAATTTAAAATACCTTCCAAGCTATGTTCGCTGTTGATATTTTGCAGATGATGTACACATGTTCACGGGAATCGAACCCGCAGGCTGTCTCGGCCGCGAAATTTTGTGTCAGTACCCCTTTAAGCATAGGAAAAACCATAACGCAGCACGGTGCGGCTTAGGTGGCGGGAGTCAAAGAAGAGAGCGGGAAAAAGGCCACCGACCCAAACAAAGTTTTTCCATTGCATTATAAGATGAGCGTCCACACCACCATGCGCCAGATGGGAGCACTTCTCCAGAAAAGAACAGTATGCAGTTGCACTCAACGTGAAAGCTGTCACAAGTGCGGAGCAGAGATTCGCCGCCTTCAGCGAGGCTCGCGTTCACGGGCAAGCCGGCTCCGCATCCATGGCGGGAAAGGAATTCATTTGTGATGCAGTGCGCGCCGTCTCGCCAGTGGCGTAGCCAAGGGGGGGGGGGGTTCAAACTCCCCCCCCCGAAATTTTTCAATTTTGCTTGCGTTTATATACACGCACACCTACAAACGCACGCACGAACATACATAAAGTATGGTTGAACACCCCCCCCCCCCGAAAAAAATTTCTGGCTACGCTCCTGCGTCTCGCCTCGCTCTTTCCCTCTTCCACACCCTCACTTCCCTTTTCCATCCCCTTGCCATATACTATACTATACATACCGTACACGCCTATTCCATACTATACACGACTACGATTTACCCTCACGCGTACTCCTATTCTACCTCCTAATCCTCACGTCACTCCTCCTTACCCTCACTTCCCTTTCCCACCCCCTTGCTTTACTGTATTGCACATGACTATGCTATACTTTACCGTATAGTGCCTCCTCCGTTTCATCCTCCTTACCCTAACTCCCCTTTCCCGCATCACTATACCATACTAAACGTGGCTGTTCTATACATGGTTTTGCCTGCGTGACGCCATATATGACCATTCCATGATTTACCGTACGTCGCCCTTTCCACTTTCATTCATCCTCACTTCGCTTTCTCGCCCCCCTTGCTATGCTATACTATACTATACATATGCCTATGCGCGCTATACGTGCGTTTGCCTGCGTGACGCCAAGCGACAACATGAGATAACAGCTTATGACAGCCCGGGCCTCTAAAGTGCTCCGCACTTAGTACCCGTACATGTCTAGCGGCTCTGGTAAACGAGCACAGCCAGTGCTCGCGGTTTTAACCTCCTTGGTGCTTGCCCCGCGACCTTCTAGGTTCACCAGATCTCATAATTGATGATGACGATGTCCTCTTCCTGATGGCACTCACCCACAAAGAGGGATGGGCCAAGAGCCGGTCGGCAGGACAGGGCTGTAACTAGGGGGTAAAGGGGTTGAGAGAGGTCTGGCCCCCCCTCAAGAACTTTTCGAGTGATACTAAATTATTTACACGCCTTCGCAGCGACCACCAGTTGCTAAAGTTCGCCGTTCTACACCCTCCCCCCCCCCCCCCCCCACTACCATCCTCAGAAAAAGGTTTCTAGGTACGGCCCTGCGGCAGGATGAGTAAGGTAAAGGAACCTAAAAAACATTGGTAACTATAGGGCGAACAATAAAACGTCGAATAAATGAAAATGCTTTTCGAGCAAGCGGCCTGACTATCCGATGAGATTTATGACGGAAATAATAACGTATTTCTTGCATTTCCTCGCACCCACAGCGTAGCACGCGCCAGACGCGAAATGCGCACTGAGGCGACATAACGGCAACAGCGTATTTATAAAGCGTGAATTAATCGATTTGTTGGGTGATTCGATTAAAAAAAAATAAAGAGAGAAAAAAATCTAGGGGCTTTAGGTGCGACATTGTAAGAAGAGCCCTAAAAGCGAGGGCACAAGAAACGAAGACGACAGCATTAAATTGGAACTAGAAGGGGCGTAGGCAGAATTTTTTTTCGGGAACTTGCTCTTCTCAGGACCAAATAAAGTTCAGTTCAGTTCAGGGCAGGAGGAGGGGCTTTGATCGCCCTTTATTTATGTTGATTGTTGCGTGTGTATTTCCTATATGTGTGTGTATTTCCTCCTATTCCGGGCGAGCGAATGTCCCTCCCCTTGCGTTGTCTCTGCGTCGCCACGTGACTACACTAGATGGTGGAAACAACCCGACGGAACTCACTGCAGACGATGCGTATCTCAACTGCCGTAACAAGCAGGAGGTCGATAAAGCGCAGTAAAAATTGTAGCGCACATGTTCGCACATAGAGTTTGTGGATCTGCCTAACAAGACTCTACTCGTGCCGAGGAAACCTGACTTGCTTACCCCAAATGTTGGCGTCATTGACGCTTTGGTAAACGGAGCAGTGGGTACTTCCACTAAACGGGAATCGCTGGGTGCCCGTACCCGTGCGACGCACTTCGACAGGTTTCACAGTAGTAGAGCTGCCATACGTTTTTTTAGAGCTCTTTTTTTAATTATAAAGTGAGTTGTTAACACTGTCAGGCGTCGTGAATAGCTTGGCCAAAAACAGCTGCTGAAGAAAAAAAATGCCCCCACCTCCCCGAAGGGAATCGTGAGGAAATGCGAATGCATTTCTTGCGCCGAGAGATTTCGCCTTCACCGACTTCTGCCATCGCCTTGAGAGGCGCCCAGCCAGCGAACGGTCGAGAGTGAGGCGCGAGCGGACGGGAGAGTGGGGCGCAGGGAGGAGAGAGAGCGAACGGCGAGAGAAGGAGCGGCGAAGCACTGCACCTACCCTCTCTCGCACCACATGCTCCGGTTGCTAGGGGCGAGGATAAGCGCGCGCGCCCGCAGCTGTTGCTATGGGAGAGGGAGTGAGAGCGGAGAGATAACACCTGCCGGCGCGCGGACGCCGCCGCGGACAACGCCGGATGCCTGACATAGCCCGACTAAGAAATGCATTCGCATTTAAAAAAATAATAATAATAAACGGAAAAAATATGGGGAGCTATTTACAACGTTCTTACCCTTGTGGCTCGCGGCACAGGTCGCGACTTGAATGTATCTAAACATACTCGAATGCTTTATTTTCAATTGTTTGTATGCAATATGAAATTGCCTGCACAACGTGGACAGTACACTTTTTGTGTACAGTAGAGTTTTGTGTACGTACGCAAAATCCAGCATCATATATAGATCCGCAGGTCTGCAGTTGTAAGTTCGCCACATTGAAAACCAGCCACAACACAACCACTTGCCAGGAGCACGGCCTCTCGAGATCGAGCGGCCGTGCCAGGAGCGTCGGAGCGTTGCCAAGAGTTTAAGTGAAACCGAAACTGCCTTCGCGCTCATTGCGACACCTAGAGGGTAATGACACACTTACACAAGCGAAAGCGAACCATGGCGAACGCATAGTGAACCGGCGAACTGACAGCTCGGTGGAACTGTACAGGAGGTGCGTGAACCCTTTAAATTATAGTTTAATTCCCATGGCACAGTGTGCCTTTGCTGGTTGTTGACATTTTGAAATGAAACGGCGTCGGCAAAAAAGAAGGGGAAGCGCTTCGAGCACGCTTATCGCGGCTTGCCGCTTTGCATCATCTGATTGGCCGGTGGTTGCACGTGAAGACAGTACGTGGAACGTGAGCTCGAGCCTGCGCGAGCCTCGTTCGACATTCGCATTTGGAACGCGGTTGTCTGACGCAATCGTCCAGAAGCTTCCACTGCTTCCACTGTTCCATCAGAGCCCGACCAAGTTCAGGTGAGCTGTTCCCTCAATTCATTTACGGCTACAGTTAGTCGCCCAGCGCAGCTAGCGCAGCCTTTCACCCTTTCGAGACGCCATGAGACGAGATTCACAGACGCGGCGCTTTCAAAAACGAAAGAAAAGCGTCTTTGCCGTACTGCCGGAAACGAAGAGCCCTGGACGCGGTCCCTTTAATTAAATGCTGCTATTTTCTCATTAGGAGCCTTTTATATACGAACAGCTGTCGCGTAACTGCTTCATATGTGTAGTTCAGTGTTTTCACCTTATTGTTTCGTAATGCCGTGTTGTGTTCTGCAATGGCGAATGCAGGACGCGATGTCAGCTGTCGCCACAAAACGCGAGCGAAGAAAAAAACTCAAGGCCACGCTTTCGTTTGGCTCGTCAAGCGGTGCTTCTGCTAACCTGCCTTCGTAAGTACAGCCCTTTGAAGGGCGTTTCGCATTATTTTAACCCCGTGCTTGTTCGGCCACCATACTTGCCACTTATTTACATTACCATCCGTGACATGTAGTGTTTGCGCGCGTTATTACCGTTTCGTTCCTTATAATCTTGCCATTTGATTGTACAACCAAGGCACAGCGTACAGGTCACGCGCTATTGGACGCGAGTTTAGGTTTGACACCTCCCTCTAGACTTGTGTTTAACTGAACTAACCCGAAGGTCGCGGGATCGAATTTCGCCCCCGGTGGCCGCATTTTCGGTGGAGGCGATAATGCTCGAGTCCCATGCATGACCGTCAGCAGGATTTTGTCTAGGGAAGGCAGTGGCGTAGCCAGGGGGGGTGGCACACCGGGCACGTGCCCCCCCCCCCCCCCCCCCCGAATTTTTTTTCGCCATGGCATACAGAGCGAAAAATGACCATTTCAAGGAGGTGCCACCCCCGAAAAAAATTTCTGGCTACGCCCCTGTAGGGAGGGGGGGGCGGGGATGCAAACGCCTGCTTGTGTGGCTTGGGTAGCGAGAAAGTGTTGGTGAGCTTGAGGGGGGGCAAGTGCCCCTTTTGCAACCCTGACGCCCACGTGGTCCCGTGTGCTTAGATTTAGGTCCACTATGGCGTCCATATCATCGTATTGTGTTTTCGGTATGTAAAACCCCCAACATTTATTAGTTTACTGAACTGTCGTGCTATATCGAGTGTCGCAGTGCTTTGGTTGAATAGCCGAATAATTTTGTTCACCCTTCTCGCATCAGACGTCAGACTGAGGTGCAAGTGCAGTTCGTAAGCTTGCATCAGATTTGTAGTTGCCCAATTTTGCCACAGGCGTTTGTGTTGATCCTGCCATTTGCTATCTAATTTCTGTTGGCACTCAACTATGTACCCGTGAACAGATAATGCACATCTTTGTGACAGTTTGCCCACAACAGTTCATATACCAAGGCTGCGCTCGGAAAGCTTCTCTGCGTATTTCTACAGTGTGTTTATGGTAACGATGCACTTCGAAACACTGCGTTTCGAAGTGCGTCGTTTAACATATGAAAACACATCAGAACGCGCCGCGTTTTAAAGTGTGGAGCGCCGCTGATATAGGCACCATCCACTGACCAGCGGGAGCTGCGTCGCTCGCACTGGCCCGTCCCAAGTTGGCTGACATTGGCCGTTAGGGGCATGCAGAAAACAGACGGGCGCATGCGTCCCCTGTGCAGCCCTGCTGGGATAGGTTTCGGTGGCGGTGCTGGTTGCTCTGACCGCCATGGAATTCGGGCTTGAGCTCGCCCTGTGCACCGTAGCAGTTTATTGTCCACGGAAACCTTTGTGTTCCTGCTTGGGTGCCGTCGCCATATGTGACATCTCCATGAAAGGCCCCTTTATAGAAATCGAGGTACCCAGATGTCGTGTACAGAATTCAGTGCAAGGAGTGTGAAGCAGTCTGTGCTGGCGAATCTAAATTTCAGAAAAAGCTTAAAACAGCGCCAGTACGACGTGGCCAACGGAAGTCGTTTCCACAACGAGACCATGGGCCACTGCATAGACTGGGTCTCGGCTTCAGTTATCTCCAAAGAGAAACTGCTTCCTGCTCAATTATTGTTGGAATCGCTGTACATTATGAAGATGCAACTTGCGATCAACAGGACAAGGCGAAATATGCTGCAAATTTACTCACGTGTGCTCCAAATTACTTTTTCTGTTAAGCAAGAGCCATCGTGTTTTCCTTTACTGTGACGAAGAAACCTGTACGGGTTTCAAAATGTTGTTTTAGCTAATAGTATTGCTTCTCGGCGAGTGAGTTTTTTTCACCATCTGGGTATAGATGTGCATGAACAGAAAAGTGATAGCAGAGTGCAGGATCAACAAAAAAAAAAACGCTCGTAGAAATGTTGCACCAAAGTTTAGCATAACGGATATGGCTGCTGGCATGGCTACTTAAGGATACTGATATATTAAGAGTCATGCATATGGCCATACTCTTTCTTCAGAGATAACTTTGAGGTATACTTTTGCTTTCAGCATTTATTGCAGACTTCATTTGTAGTGTTTTGGTATTTTCCAAAAGCATAGCAGTAGGGGACGAGGCATACAGGCCTGGCACAAATCTGGACTAACAGAAAGCTGAGCTAGTTTGTAGGAATTCATGTTAAAAGATGGGGTGTGCGAAACGCGGACACGAGAGAGATGTCGGAACAACACAAATGCTCTTATGTCCCGACTTCGTTTGTTTGTACGCCCCGCCCACTCTTTTAACACAAATCTGCACCATATGTGGAAAAGCATGTATTGCACATGTTGTAATTGCTTTCTACATGTTGACATGCTCATTACCTTATTTTTTGGATGGAAGAAGGGGAATTTAAGGGCTTGTTTTTTCTTTGGGAGACGCAACGTTAATGTGAACAGCCAATCAAGCCAAGGATAGTGTAGGGGGGTGTTATTAGTAGTAACAATGTATGTGAGATGAATAATAATGAAAGTGGGCAAAAGACAACTTGCCGCCGGCTGGGACAAACCTGAAACCTTCGAATAATGCGTCCGATGCTCTACCAATTGAGCTACAGCAGTGGTCCATCCTCTCATACATTATATTGAGTGTATATCTGTGAATTTAAATGTGGGAATGTTATCAGTGCTGCTCATACACGTGACTGTGAGTGTGGAACACCATTTTTTTTTGCCTGCTGGTGTCGCATAGAGCGATTACGTCAGCTGCCAAGCTTGTAAAAAGCTCTCACGTGCTACGTGACGGCAGACAAAAAAAGTGTTCTACACTCCCAGTCATGGACTATGAATGGCACTAACACTCTTATGTTTAAATGCTCAGATATGCCCAATGAATAATATGATTGCATGCAAGTATCTTAAACTAGTGAAATGTATAAAATATCTGTAAAACATGTCGCCGATGTGTATATATGTATGTTACTTATGTACTATGTCACTGATGCAGACTGTATTAGGAGGTCAAGACCTCGTCAGGCTTTTAGCCTTTAGTCTTTGCCTCCCGCAGGGGAATTCTGTATTTTTTTTTTCCTGCAAAAATAAACAATGTTCAATGTTCAAGTATATGGGAGGAAAATGACCGCAGCTGTACCTCGGTGGCTAGAGCTTCGGACGAGTTAATCGAAGGTTGCAGGTTCGGTCCATGCCGGCGGCAAGTTGTATTTTTGTGCCACTTTAACTTCTTCCCACTTATATCGCAATTACTACTGATACCACCTCCTATACTTTTCTTGGCTTAACTGTCTGTTAATTCCCATTAATATTGTGTCCAACAAAGAAAAGCGAGCCCTTAGTTCCCTTTCTTTCGTGCATGCAAATTAGTTGCACCACATCTGCTTATTTTATCGCAAGAGGATAACTGTCAAAACTGGTGACCCTGAATGGGATAATCAAGGTATACCTACTGCTTCGGAATTTGCATTTGGACTTCCAGGTTTGCAAACTTTGCTCGTGCACACATGTACACATGTCTATTGGGTGAAAAACATTCCAGTCTCTGGGTGCTGCTTTTAAGGTGACCCAGTTGTCAGCTTTGTGTTGCTGTGTGGATTATTTTTTGAGACCTGGGTTCTGTATTAAAAAAAAATACAAAGGAGGCTCTGAGAAATTGTGACGTACAAGATTTTTTCAGCTGTTTCAAAATACAATGTCTATTTCTGGCTCCTCCAAAACCGGTTTTTCAGGTTGCAATTGAGAGTAGCATTACTTCTGCACTGTTTGAGAGTTCCACTACGACAAAGCCGGTTAAGCCACCGACACCTGTTTAGCGAAATGTGAGAACGTTCTTAAAACACTATTCAAAATTAAGCAACCATAATTAATCACCTATAAATATCAAAAGAGATGTTATCTCACCTTAACTCGACAAGTATTTATTAAAACTAATTTTAGGTTGTCTAGTGGTTGGCTCGCTATACTTTATGGAGTAAGGGAGTTTCCAGCCTCCCTAGTGTGATTAAATGGGCTAGATAACCCTAGGCATGGCTGGTTATGGAGTAAGAAATGTTGTAACTTGGCCACTTTGTCCGGTTATGGCACTGTTTTGTCATTTGTCAATGAACGTGTAGTCTCCAGTCTTCTGTACTGGAAAACTGTTCAGCGAAGAGATTAAATCACATGCAGCATCCTGCTGCAACAAATGAATGCGTTGTTAGCCTCGTAAGCCCGAACCAGGCCTAAGCTTGCTAATGCACAGGAGCGCTTGTTTACACGCCTTGTGCCTGCTGCGCCTCATGTGGATTGGCAGTTTGGCATCAACAAGCGATGCGTGCTGGCACACGCCTGCACGCTCCTGCTAGGCAGTCTGGGCCCACACCGCTTGGCTTACGCTTACCGATTTATTCATAGCGCTTGCTATATGCACTTAGAAGCCCTCTATAAACCAAATTATTGTACAAAAGGCTATTCTGAACCACCACCTAGCATGGGTGCACTTGTGCACAGGTACGTGAGAAAGCACACAAGCAAATGCGCATGCTGCTGCTTCAGGCTAATGGACACTTGAGCCACTCCAAGTGCTCGAATCCATATTGACATTCACAAGCCTATCCTTCACAGTCAACGAATGTGCATGAGTGTAAAAGTGAGCCTGTACGTGCTATCAAGTGTATGTACGCTTTGACTTTTACTGTGCGGTTTCTTAAGCGATATGCATGAAACAGGTCCTTCAGTCATAATATAATACCAAATTCTAATGTATTTACTTAACAACAGTTTCGTGTCTCACTGTGAAAAATGCTGTAGATGCTGAAATATGGGAACCTTTCCTAAGAAATTGTGTGACAGGACCCAAGGAAGGCAGAAAGAAAATTATTTGCTGCTTTTAATTATTGTGTAAATGAGGTAAAGCGAACTGGAAGTAGCATAGAAAAAAAGCAATGCAGCCACATCATGTCGTGAGTGCAGTCAGACCGCCAGGAAAGATGTTTTTTAAATATCTTGTAGTTGCTGAACTTGTGGTGCCAATGGTACACACTGGTAGGAAAAGTTTAAAGGGCCCCTAAACAACCTCTGAAAATACAAAGAACGAGCGCGGTATTCTCTCCTGGTGTTTCTCGTCTTAGGGGCACGATTCGTGACGCCAGCAGTTTGTTCATGTGGCGTCAGGATGAAGTAAGCTCTCGATTGGTCGATATGAGAAATATCTGTTGTGAATTCTCTCCTACCCAGCTTTGCCATGCCGTCGCCTGCCCCCCTCTGCCTTATCTCCCGTGACCATCATCCTTCGATGAACTGATTTCACTCGGCTTGCTGCATTTGCGACTGTGCAAGCGAGATAGCTGCGTGTAGTTGAAAAGCGCGAAATCATGGCTAGCTCAGTGCTTAGTGCTGACAATCCAAGCGTTTTATGACTAAATACGTGGCGAGGAGGAGAACCCCTGTAGGAAGGGTGGTGAAGGCAATAAAGAAACTGTCTCAGCTTTGAACTCGGTGTGGTTTAGGGGCCCTATAAGTGATTAGGGCTCCACTGAAAATGTGTATTTTTGCTCTGTTAGTGCATGGCATTTCTAATGTAGCAGGTAACTGTATGTCTCTAATTACTACAGGCTGAAACATATTGCACAAACTTCTGCGGCAGGGTGTGTACATAAAGCCCAATATATGTGGCAGGTTTAGAAACCGCATGCTTTGCCTTTTCACTTGCTTCCCTACCTTGTTTGGCATGCTTTGTCACTCTGCAATAAGACCCTCGCTTTGCATTGTTTGAAAATATGCAATGTTCTTGCTTTGCAGCAACATGCAGGCAAACCTACCAGAACTCTTTGCAATTCTTAAGATGAAGTAAGTATAAAAAGCTTGGTGGTATTTTTAAAAGCATGTGCATAGCAGTAGTACTGGCACTGATCATTTTGTGAATTAACTGCTATAAAAATTGCTTTGTAGGCCTCTGGCCTAGTTGTTAGCAGCCTTAAAATAGCACCTAGCGTAATATTCTGCGCACGTGGTTATTGTTGCTGACGTAGGTCTAAGCAAGCTGCCTCAGATATACATCTTGTATATCTGAGGTCATACTTAGCTGTGTGTTTGTCTATGCCCTTCTCATTTGTCAATTGCAGAGAGTGATTACGGTTTTTCTTCCTCCCTTAGTGTTAGTATTAAAAGTTCTTGTGTGAAGTTTTCTCTGCTTGCCTATTCTTCAAATGTGAAATTTTGCATCACTCCCACACTGCCTGTGCCATCTTCCTTCCGCTGTCGTTTCAATAGCTGTGCATTTTTAAGGCCACGGTTAACATAATCAATGGAGGCACGAAAACAAGACTGCGTGTGGCATGTGTGTGTCGCTCATGGTTCGACAAGCTCACCTTGATAAAAAAAAAATCTTTTCATGTCTCCTTCTATAAAGACTGCTTATGTATTGTGCAAAATTGTACAAGGATTGGTTGATACCTAGCACTGCTTTATTTGATTGGCCCACTTTAGTGTTTGAAAATAGCACCAGGTAATGGTATGACCAGTGTGTCGGAACGGAACGAAAACCAGAAACGAAAAACGAAAAAAACAATATTTTTGACCGGAACGAAAACGTAACCGAAACATTATCTATTATTTCGTTCGAGAGTGAGACCGAAATTTTTTTAATCGTTTTTCGGTTCATGTAAAAACTTTTCAATCGGAACTACCAAGGTTCGTGCAACGTGAACAATAATACACATCTCAGTGCATTATTGTAAACAGTTGCAACCAGAGACGTTTACTTTACCGAAAGTGGACTTTCGTGTGCCTATCGCACTGGCCAGCGTGAAGAGGGCATTCTCTGCGCTGAATTTTATTTTATCAGAACAGCGGTCTCGCACATCAGATAGCACACTCGATGACGTGCTGCCTCCGAGATCATGCTGCCTCCGAGATCATGCTCACTCCCTTGACACAGAGCATTGAGCCTGCTCGAAAAAATTCGCAATTCACTTTTGAGAAAATAAACACTATGAATTAGAAGGGTAGCAGTTTGCACTTCTTTGTAGGAATTCGTGGTACGGTTACTTGTACTTCTCTGCAGAACGTGGAAAGAATGTTTTTTTTACTCCTGTCCCGCTTAAAGGGGTACTGACTCAAAATTTCGCGGCCGAGACAGCCTGCGGGTTCGATTCCCGTGAACATGTGTACATCATCTGCAAAATATCAACAGCGAACATAGCTTGGAAGGTATTTTAAATTAATTTTGAAGTTTGCTTGAGCGATCGACTCCCTCGCTCTACTGACACCATCAGAGGTGACCCTCGGTGACCCCCCCTACTTCCCTCACGTGACCACGCTGTAACAAGTTATGATGACGTCATAGCGGCCATTTTGTTTTGCCGCGTTTGTTCCAGCAGTCTATACTTCTCGGCGGCTGGTCGCGAGTCCGTGGCCGCGGCGCACGCGTTGGAAGTTTTGTGTTTGGCGACACTGCTGCCCCGTTTCTTATTCGAAAGAACTTCTTGATGCAGACCGTGCGGAAGTGAGTCACAGTTCTGTGTGCTGACGTGATCGAGAGCTGCGCACGCTAGGTGGTGATAGTTGCACCCGGTGGCTTGTCGTTTTTCGAGCTCTCTCAAACCGAAACTGAAACTGGTCGGTAATGAGGAGCGTCTAATTAAATATCTGTCGCGCGCTGCAGCAAACGAGGTGCCGTGTTATGACTAACAGGACCCCAGCAACACAGTACAGCAAAAAAACGCGCGAGGCCAAATTTTTTGTGTCAGTACCCCTTTAAGGAGCGCTATCGCTACCTTAACTTCAAATCTTGCGTACAAATAAAAACCGTTACGAACAGTTACGGAACTTTTGGAACAGAAACGGAACGGAACTTTTTTGATGGAAACAGAAACGGAACGGAACTTTTTTTGATGGAAAGAAACGACAACCGAAACGAAAAACATTTCGTTCCGACATCCTGGGTATGACAGATCGAGATCATTTTTGCGCCGTTCCAGCTCATGCCAAACAGGAAATTCCCAAGAAACTATTAAACATGAACTTGCCTAGCACACGTCTTTTGGTGAATTCGGTACTCTGTGCAAGTTCACGTGTCCTCTTGTGCTTTTGCGTTGTTTCATGTGTATCCTTTTCGTGGCACCTTCAAGAGATCCAATTTTTGTCAATGCAAACTTGCCCATGCGCAGACAACAAGCTCTCGGTGACGAGGCTAACGGCGGCATGACTGGGTGGTCCGCTCACAAGCACTCACTGTGAGTACCCTACAGAGTTGCCGGATGCTACCGAGCTGGAAAGCATATAATCATCACAAAAGCCCAAAGTAAAAATGTCGCTCAAATAGGAAGGGGGGTTGAAAAAAAATCACTTGAATTATTTTGTACAACAAAAATATGCGCAATTATGAACGAAAGCACACATTTACTTAATAGCATTATCTCCAGGGTAGTATCCATTCTGTTGAATGCACGTGTGCCAGTGCACGATTAACCCTTTGATGGTTTTCGCCGTACATGTACGGCACCACCTAACAGTGCCCAAATGGTTTTCACCGTACATGTACGGCACGGCCTTTATCTTTAAAACGCGCGCTTGTTTCCATCATTTCTCTCTTTTGGCGTGTGCTGCCACACTTCAGGAACACGTGGAATTTTTTTCATGCGCCGATGTTTCTCCGATGTTTTCTTGTTTTGCTTCGCAAAGCCGCGCTCGGGCAACCGTTTGCGCACCCGAGCGCGTTCGCGGTCCGGCTGGTTTAAAACGCGCGCCCTTTTCTATCACTTTTCTTGCTTGGAATGTGCTGCCATGCTTCGGAAAACTGTGAAATTTTTTTCATGCGCCGGTGTCTCTCCGTTGTTGCTTTTTTTATGCTTCGCAAAACGGCACCGGCTATCGCTTGCACATCTGAGCGCGCCCGCGGTGCGGCTGGTTTAAAACGCGCGCCTTTTTCGATCACTTCTCTTGCTTGACATGTGCTGCCACGCTTCGGAACACGTGGAATTTTTTTCACGCGCCGATAACTCTCTGTTGCTTTTTTGCTTTCCAAGGCGGCGCGGCAGCTTTCGCTTGCAAACCCGAATGCGCGCGTGTGGTGCGGCTGGTTTCGGTTTCGTCCTTCGTTGGTTATCGCTTCTCGCGCCCGCAAAGCTGATGGCTGTTTGGCCTCTAATCTCTCAAGGGGTGAACGCTTGTTACTCTCTCGTTCATGGCTCCTCGGGGCGCGATTACATCTGTTTCGGGAGGCGCTAAATTACACAAACGACGCCGCCGTGGTTGAGTCTCCTGTTTAGGGAACTCAGAAAAACTAACTCCATCTCGTTGACGATAAGACGAATGATTAATTATTATCGCTTTGTCACTCGTTTTGTTTTCCGGACGGGCTCACAACCCCACAGTTTTCTTCCAGGCGCTCAGTCACGCTGTTCGCCTAGTCTACGGAAGTGCGCGCTGGTTGCTCTGTTGCCAGGGAGTCGAGCGGTGATTCTTCCGATGTGAACTATTCGCCAAGTGCCGAATCTGATTTTTTGGATGTCATTTCGTCAGGCGAGGATTTATTTGCGAGTTCAGGCTCGGACGATGATGAAGGAACGACATCTTGAAAGCGTGCGCGGTGAGACGATCCGGATGGGATCAAAGGTGACTTTTCCCCTAGTGTTTAGGGTTAGAGGAAAAACATTTTTTACCGGGAAAGTACTCTGGTGCGCTCATTTTTGTATGTCTATGAGCTATGTTTATTATAATGCATAATTTTTATTGATAAGGAATCGTAAAAGTGTTTTTGTTTAGGATATTGCTTGATTTTACTATGAGTAAACCATGCGTATGTAACAACACAAAATGATTTTTTTGTCACTTTAAGGTCACGAAAAAAAATTCTGGACAATTTTTTTTCTTAAATAGAATGGTCTGAAGAATTTATTTCAGCAATAAAAAAAATTACACATTTTTGGCACGCATTTCGCGAAAAAATTCGACCCTGAAAGGGTTAAGGTCGCGTGTCGGTTCCCTCAAAGTATGTTTGACTTCAGCACTCGGCTACTCAATGTTATTGACAAATGCGCTATTATTAGTGTACGTGATGATCGCTGAAATAACCCTATTTGCTCATGTTTAGTTCGGCTCTTGCTTACCATGAACAGGCCAATGCATAGCCTAAGCCAGGTGCGGGAAGTGGAGAAAATAAAGAGAAAAACATTGCGAACATTGCGAAAATCTTAAAATCTTAAAATTGCGACAGTCTAACATTGCGAAAATGGTGCATGCTGCCTGTCACCTGCTAAATTCAGATGTCTTCTGCCATGCTTAGCATGCAGTTGCATATAGATCAAGGGATGATCAGCAGAATTGTAGTGGTGTTTCAAAGGTAAATCAGTTGTCTTCTTTGGGGGGGGTCATCTGCAGGAAGGACGAGCTTCTAATGTTTCCCGCGACGACACGTAGTGCACCCTACAGTGCTCAGTCGTCGCCAGACAGCACTGCAGTTTCGGACGGGTGAGCCGCTTTTTTGCTCTGCTACTCTCAGGTGGCACTCTGACTTGTGCTGCTCAATGGTTAATTGAAACCGCCTTTATGGGTGTGCATGCCAAATATGTTGCCTTTTTTGGCATCATGTTTGCAAATAAACAGGTTTCATTATATTTAGGTTATTGCTGTGCAGTGTTCTTGTGTTGGGTATGAAGTATGCTATTGGCACCAGCTTGTCGAAGTATACACGTGGCATTGCTTTATTCAAGCCACAGAAATGGTCTAGCATATTTGGGTGCTATACAATTAACTCTCAACTATGGGTAAGCAATCAAGGGAAAGTTGATAGATGAAATGCTAGAGAGATTAGCAGGCACTTGACAGTTTTTGAAAAGATAAAAGCATATTATGTTAAAGAAGCATTTTCCTTTAATATTGTGCAGCAAGCAGTCTGTAAGCATCGTGTCTGAGAAGAGTGCTTTTGCAGTCATAAAAAATATTGCTTAGGGATGGAGCTGATCCCTAGGCATCATTTTGTTTGTTGACGTCACCCATAAGCGTGTGCAGGGTTCTCTTTCAGGGCGGGCGAAGGTTCCTCGCAGCGCCCCCCCCTCCCTATTATGTCAATGTATGGGGCTGGCTTTGCGCCCCCCCCCCCCCCCTTCTCGCCCCCCCCCCCTTCTCGCCTCCCCTGCGCACGCCTATGATGTCACCGCCATTGTGCATGAAATCGAATTGCTGAGATTTTGAAGCACATGTGACCATTACCATTTACCGTTGGCCTGTTAAGTTCACTTACTAAAAATTTCGCTGGGCTTATATTTGGCATTCCTGCATCCCGATTGCATCGTCCGTGCGAATATACCAGCATAACAAAAACATGTCATTGGATTACAATGACTGCAGTAGCACAAGCATCAATTACTTGTAAATAAAAAACATTGCCTTTTTCTCAACATGTTTGCAAATTAGCAGTTAGTGTTAGATTTAGGTTATTTTGCAGTTGACTAGTGTTGTATGTTCCTTTTGTACACACATACTTCTGTATAAGTATAAAAAGGAATAAATAGCTTTCATTGTGTATTAATGATAGCTGCACATGAACCTTTTTTTTCCTCTGGCTATCAATTAGTCATAGATGTCTATTTGAAAATTCCTGTATGTTGGGTGATTAGAGATATCAGGTTTTTGCAAGTTCTGGGTTCTTTGAATTCTAGGAAGGAATATGAACTGAACATCCTTGGAGACGGCGAGAACGGAACCACTTCTATTTGGTGAGTATGCTTCTTTGTCGTAGGTAATATAATGCAAGTTGCATAGTTTTTTGCTGCGTCATGCAAGCCATCAATTTGCTGAGAAAATTGATGTTTTCAGGTCAACTAGCAGTGTTGTAGGTATCTTCCCACTTCGTGATAGAACTGATTTTTTTTCTTTGCCTGGTGTGATGGGAGAGAAGCAATGGCAGTGTGATGAGCACAAGACCACAGTTCATTTGTTACATCAGCATCATTTTGTTAATTCGTAATGGTAAACGGGCGCACCTGTTTAGGTACACATTGAGAACCCAGGTTGACCAAAATTGATCTGCAGCTCTATGCTGTAATGTACCGTACAACCCTTGTGTTAACGATGTTGCTCCACAATTGACTGCAGAAATTTGGGCTAGTTGTTGTTGGTAACTGAACTTGTACATCTTATCAACAATTGCGCAAGGAACAGGCACGGAAACATAACGGAAACAGGAAACGGGACACGGAAATCTCGTGCTGTTTCCGGGTCTCTTCCTTGTGCAATTGTTGCTTCACGCTCATTAAGATGTAAAAGTTCAGTAACCTCCAATTTCCTATGGAAGCTCATTTTATAAGAACCCCTTTTCATGTAGTAACAGTAAGTGCTGTTTTAAAATTTTACCTTTTGCTTGCCATTCATGCAGCAGGGCTCTGTTACACTGATAGTTCCTATTGCATACCTGCCAATTCTCCCGAATTGTCCGGGAGACTCCCGAATTTTGACCAAATCTCCTGATTGTAGGAATGCTATCTAGAATCTCCCGAAAAGTGGCCGCCACAGCAGAGGCGCCTTTTTTTAATCATGCGCACACGACAGCCTTTTCTGATATGACAGTCGCGGTACTGCGGAAGAGCACTCGCCTCTACACTTCTAGTTCATTGTAGCCATACGGTAGAGTACCTCTACGCATCTGGGCGAAGGCCGGCGGCCGCGAGACGCGCTCGCCACCTTACCAAAAGATAGCGAGGAAAAAGGTACCACAACTTTTAGGTCTGTTTTGGCCCCCGCATTTTGTACGCTAGGCCTACGCCGCCAGCCTAGGCGTCAGTTGTGTTTGTTACGTGGTTGTAGGAGTTGCGTGTTTCCCCGAGTTCAGTTGGAAGGTCGATGGCAGTGTCAAAAGCAAAGTAGTAGTACTTGCCACTGATTCTGGTCTCATGCACAGCTGAGTTTCCGTGCTTTGTGGCTTCGCGGAAAGGTGAAAAGTACAAATTGTGTACCATGTGCGCCTGTGATGTAAGCGTTTCGCACGGCGGCAAGGCCGACATAAAGGTGCACATCGCTTCACAGAAGCATCAGAACAACGTTCGTGCTGCGGAAGGGCAGGACAACATCGGAAGTTTCTTCCAAAAGAACTGCAATAAGACAATGCGATCCGCGCAGAATGCCTATTCACGGGGTTTCTTGTGGAACACAACTTGCCGCTAAGCGTTAGTGATCACGCAGGGCCGTTGTTTCGGAAATTGTTTCCCGAAGTGCGAGGACGCGCAGTGGTACAGTTGCGGACGTACGAAAACAACTGCAATCGTCGGGGAACTGGCTGCAGATGCCGAAGACACAATGTTGGAGGATCTGAAACGCCGTACTTTTGCAATCCCAGTGGACGGAAGCAATGACAGGGTCGCAAATGTCTCAATCTCAGTAATTTCCGATATGCAACCCCCCCCGCTGCGGTCTCCCGAATTTTCAAACTGCGAAGTTGGCAGGTATGCTATTGGTACACAAACTGGTTAGAGCAGTGCTTCTGAAGTGGGAGATTCTATTGAAAAATATTCGATAGGTTATACTGTTGCTTGTTCTCTGTATGCTTTCAAGCAATATGGAGCACTGATAATCCTTTCAAGGAGCGCAATTGCTAATGCAAGACCAGCAGAAAGGAAATTGATGGAACAAAACATATGAGACGAGCATAGTTATTTTCATGCAGGAGCGCATTCTTGCTGAAATTCCGGGAGAATAGATTTCATGCTCACTATTGCACTGATCGTGCTCAAATTTTGCAGAAATCTTTCATTCTTGTTGTCCATATCCTTTTGATGTAACAGTGAACTTGCATTTGTTTCTGGAAAAATTTGCTGCAAGGAGTGTTCTTGCCTATGTGGCAACCCCCCCTCTCATCGCAGCTAGTTTACATAGCTGCCCTGAAGTGGTGGTACAATTTTGTGCTAATGCATTGTTTTCATTGTTTTCAAAAAAAGGCTAGAAAAGTAACTCAGCCGCAGCATATGAGCTTTATGCGAAATTGTTAGAATTTCAAAGGTTTTTAGCAAAATAGGCATGTTCCATCTATGTCGAAACAGAATTCATATTTACATTGGTGATCTTTGTTTTTCATACTAAATATCGCATTGAACACTTAATGAAGGCATTGGGATCTTTGTTTTGCAGTGTGGAAGAAACTGTGGATCAAATGCCGGAGCCCCAGCTGACTGAAGATGACGCAACTGATATCGTAAGGTGAGCTGGTCAGTCTTATCCATATTTTCTGTGTGGTGCTAAATGTAATTTCACTAATGTGTTTTCGTTCGCATTAGCGAAATTACATTTAGCATGTTTAAAAGTTGGGCATGTTAATTCGTATTCATTGCTGAAGAATGCGCGGAAAGAAGTCGCAAGACTTCTTTTTGTGACAGCCTCTCCGTGCATTTTCAAGCAATGAATTGTGGTGAAGCAGTGGCACTTTAACTTTCATCTGTACAGTACGCTTCCATTCTCTTTATCATTGTACACAACGTGTAACAGGCTTGTTTGTGCCACTTTTTAAAATGCGTGTATGTCACTTTTTCAAGTGACTTCAAACACCCATTGCTAGTGTTTGGTATATTCGAAATATTCATTGGCAGTTGTTTAAGGGACTGGACACATCAGAACCAAAAGGGATGGCAAGATAGTTCGATGTATTGGAATTGATTGATTTGTCACCCCAAGGCCATGTCTGGGTGGATGGGTGGGTGTGGGTGGGAAGGTAGCGCAATTGCTGTGGCAGTTGTGCCCAACTGCGCCACGAGGTTAAACCTGCTACTGCTGCTACAGCGTATAATTTGCACAGACGTGCCCCAAGGTCTTTTCCTTTTTTTCTTTGCAGTTTTGTGGTAAAGAGAGCAGCTGCTCGAAATATGTGCGCATTGCTACTTCTATTGATATGAAGAGACAGGCGAGAGCTGTGTAGGTTAAAATCTCTTTAAAGTTGAGCGAATGGTCATGAGCAAGTTGATCGCTTTTGTTGCCTCTTGATGTATTCAGCCTACCATGTAGCATCTGTGCCAAACTACCATTCGCCATGCAATGTTGCCCATTGTGACGACCTTGCCTAGCTACAGAGACATGCACGAATCTTGTAAATGGCAATTTCAGTATGGAAGCGCGCACCCTGCCGTAATATGCTAGGCCATCACTACGCCGAGTGAGTGTGCTCGTGTAACATATCCTTTGTACAAACAGCTGGTGACATGTGAAAACATACAAGCTGCAAGTCTGCACAGAATCTTGGTGTACAGACTCCATCCCTCTCCCCCTTGCTCTTACCTTCTTCCCTTTCCTGGCCCTTGTGTGTGTAAATTTTCGTGACCTTGTCCCTCTAGCCGAGGAGAGTTTGACAACCCTGCATTAGTGTATGGTCGCTCAGGCCAATGGGGACCACATTCCCATAAGCAAGTTTAGGGCGAGGAGAGGGAGAGCAACCCTTCCACCACCCTATGTGCACACAGGCGCCATAGGTAACGTGCACTGAGCCAGTGGCGCCGCAGTGCGAGCTCCACTCTTGTGTACTATTTGTACAGTGCTAATGGAAACGAGTGGCAGCCGGCAAAATCTGCAGTCTACATTTCGTAGGCGGAAAGCCATCGACAAATTGAGCAATTCTCCCTCATATGCTACTGCTATTTTTTCCGTTGTACCGCAGTTTGTCTAGTGGTGCAGTTCGTAAATGGAAACTGTGGAAGAAGCCCCGCATGCCTAGCAAAATGCATCAAGGACCACGAGAATTAAAAAATTTATTCCCCTTGTACTGCCCTCAAAAGCTGTTGTGCAAGTGAAGCTGCACCATGCCGTTCTCTTGCGCTACATGACGGCTAAGACGTCACGTGCAAAGCTGGCATGTGACAGTTACTCAAGCACTCATGCAGCCCGAGCAACGTCTGCAAACAGAGCTGAACTACAGCCCAGGAAACTTCGCAGAACTGCCACGGATTACTAAATGCATCACGTGCAGATTGGCGATCGTACGTTTTACTTGTGCCCATCGCAAAGGGTTGTTTAACATGTCTCACACAAATGCCATCGATTACTCAACAATAAGCAGGCAAAGGAAAAAACGCATTTAAACGTCGATGGTGACTGCCTATGCTTCCTGGTTTACGCTGGCCGGCTGCACGAATCGCCCTTTCAAAACTGTCTCATCTCGGTGTTTTCCGTTGCATCAAAAACATGATCGATTCTGTATAATTAGTCGTCTCTTCGTTAGAGGCCCTAAGAGAATCCTGCACTACTAACTTTCTGAAAGCCTACCTGTTTTCATATACGTCGCCTTCGCACACATGCACTTACAACGCGCGTAGTAGACGCAGAGACTATTCGTGGCACTCCAGTGGAAATGGAAGGGGCCGCAAGTGGCCACTGTGGCACTGGTGGTGCAGTGGACTGTTGCGCCCCCTGTAGGTGCTGCACGTTTCCCATAAGTAACACCCATGCTAGGAGCGGAGTTCAGATTAGCTTCAGTGTGAAAGGGGCTGAAACCCTCGCAGCCTTCTGGGTCTGCCAATGCTCTGTGCGCCGTCCGATATAATGTATGGTTTCTAACAGACCTGCTTTTCTATTCTACTCTACCATAATAGCCTCGCATATCTACTATTGCTTCTGCTTTCCGCAGCCAGCTGCAGGCAGTCTTGCTGGAGTATGGCCCATCCCAGGAGGAAGACCTGCTGAAAGCACTGAAACCTGAGCAGGCTCGCCGGGTTTTGGCTGCGTACAACACGTTGACAGACTTCTTGGATGGGCACCCAGGATTCAAACGGAAGGATGAGGACCTGCTTTCGTTCATCTACTACGTAGACCCTGATGAGGATGATGAGGGGGCGACGATGACGATTGCTACTACACCTCCCCCCACGGCCGATCTTTGCAACGGACTCTCCGCACTGGCAGTCAGTGCCAAGGTGCAGTCAGCAGTTGCTTGATATCATGCATCCAAAGTTGTCCGAATTGCTGACGGTTGGGAGCTTCCTGTGCATACCAGACTTACACTGTACATCACACCGTATGGCGAAGTAGCACACTTTTGATGAGGGCAAAGGGTACAAGAAAGTGTGACACGATGTAGCGAGTCTAGTGTATTTCTTGTCTGCTTTGTCCTTGTCAGCACTTCACCATATGATATGGTGACAAGTCGCCAACTAGCCTAGCTTTCAACTCTACAGAAAGAATACAAGTTACTGTCTAAAAGACTGATTAGTTACTAATTGTTGCCTTAAACTAAGGGATTGGTGCAGGGCTATGTTGCTGGATATGCTTCCGGCTGTATGGCTATGTTGCCGCGAGTCTCTCATTTTGTCTTAGCTTTGCTCTTTTTGCCACAACTGCTCACTGTAGAGCATTACATGCCTCCACGATGTGTGTTTAGTTGTACTTTACCACCTTTATTTAAAGAATAAAGCATTTGTGACACGGTGTAGTGTTGGTGCTGATTATCCACATGTCATTGGGCCTAATATTAGGGCACATGACTAGTGGTTTCGTTGAATAAGTGTTGCTGCTCAGGACTCAGTCAGTTGTTATATGATCACACGTTGTTGTGTGCATTAACTTTGTTAACAAAGTTGATGACAAACCAGCATAAGCGACTTGAAGAAAAAAGAAACTGGTTTCTCACTGGGCTTATACCTACGATCAAGCTGATCTAAGAAGTCTAAGTGAACTACCATGTAGTAATTAAAATAGGCCATATTTAGTATCCACCTCCTAGCACATCCGGAGATCTAGCATGCATCTAGTCAGATGGGTTCTAATTATTGTACCCAAACCTTAACTCCACCAGATGTATTTTCCTAAAGAAAAGCGTATAAAGACAAATTGTAGGGATGATTCGTTGTGAGCATGCCATAATGTTAGTGCCTACCTTTTCATCTATGGTGCAACCCACCAGTTGTCCATTTCCCTTGTTACCATGTCTGCACACCTGTTTTACTATAAAGAAAACATGCTTGAGATTCTTATCATCGAAAGATAAACTAAGGTTATATTTACTGAATTTGCATACTTTGTTGTTGGCTTGCCATAACAGTGCCTTGTCAGTCTCTTCAGAAAGCATCCAGCGACAACACTAGTGAAAATCCTTGTTTGTGGAGGTGAACTTGAGGGCAGTTATGTTGATATAATCTGCCTGTCCTCAGAAGGATGAAGACCTCTTCTAATCTGCAATTTCCTACCAACGCAGTCCTGTATTAGGCGATTCTATCTTATGCCTGAAAATTAATTTCTTCACTCCACCTAACTCTTCGCCATTCTCGGCTACGCTTCGGCTCTCTGTATCCATACCTGACTCTAATTTACCATCAGTTATGTTCCCCTCAGGAAATGACCAGCCCAGGTCCATATTGTCGTCTTAGATATATATATACTCAGATATTGGCTGCCCCTGTTCCCTCATCTGCTCTGGTGTCTTCCTAGCTCTTCGAGTTGAGTCTGCCATTTTTCATTCCATAGCACACTGTGTGGTCCTTCTTCTGAGTGTTCAAACGAAGCTTGTATTGACTGACCTGTCTAGCTAATGATCGTGGTGTTCCGAAAAAACCCTCCTCTGCCACAGTTGGTACGTAAAACAAAATTTCTTTCCAAGGCTAGGGTTTGAACCTGGGTACCCCCGGTCTGAAAGATAGTGCCTTGGCCACTAAGCTATGTGTTCACGCTAGCCCAATGTGAATTGAAGAATGTGAATGCGTTAAGGACGATGCAAGAAACACTTGCGAAGCAGTACACTTGCTGTGGGCTCTTTATTTAAATATCTCATGTTGGGGGGACTTAAAAGACAAACATAAGGTTGTTATCGGGAATCTCGCATTTCAGGAAAATTCGGACTCCTGAGAAATTCCTTGAACACCGTTTCCATTATCATGTGATGGGCCTTTTGTTAGTCCGTTCTACAGGCTGATTCACTCTGGAAGGAACATGAGACTCCACGCCGATTCAGCTCGAAAACAGCGATCTACGTACAGCCGCTACCTATAAAGAGAGAAAAAAAAACAAAACAAATGCAGTACACCTGGCACACCCATACCAAGCTTCACTTGCCTCCATTTCCCAGATTGGGGAAGGGCTCCTGGTTTTCTGTTCTCAAGATTCTGTTCCATGTTAGAACTGGCAAAATAAGTTAGAACACTTTTCCACTTTAGTATTGGCCGTGGTAATTTGCCAGTCGTGAGTTTGGAATGCCTACTTTATGTGCACCAGCCCATCATTATTCTTCAGCAAATTTCCTTTACATAAATAGGCTCCCCTGTTAGTATATGACCAAGATATACATACCGTATTTACACGAATGTAAGTCGACTCCAATGTAGGTCGACCCCCCCCCAAAAATCGCTCGGCAAAAAAAAAAAAAAAAAATGCTCTAGTTTTGGTTTCGATTCTAAGTCGACCCCCCCAACATTGGATTGTCAAATTTGAAAAAAAAATGGGTCGACCTACATTCGTGTAAATACGGTACCCTAACATTCCGAGCAAGTGCCCCCTACAATTTCACTAATTTTGAATTTCCTATTCCATCCTGCTTAGCAGCCCGATCTCTAAGCACCTACGCCTGAAATTTGACAAAATTTGTTCCGCGTATAGGTTGCCAACCAAACTTAGCGCAAGGCCCCTCTTGACAATTTTCAGGGTCCCTGTAGCAAAAGCATGACCTTCAACATCTGTATTCCAAGACGGTACCTCTGACGACCTGGTCGGCAAAAGTAAGACCTCCGAGACCTGTGCTTGTCGCTTATAGCTGTTGCGTTATCTGATCATCGGAGGTGCTTCCATTCCATGCTTGCACGTTGCCATTGTGGTTGAGCCGTCATTGTAATTCGCCGTGCCGCAAGTGAGTAAGACTTCCGAGGAAGTCCACATGCATCGTTTTTTCCTAGTGAGAAAACTTTGCTGCCGCTGCCTTTAAAGTTTGATGCCGTTCCAGGAAAGTGCCCCCACTCCCCTTCGCCTGGTAATTTCGATTCTCTAAAGGGACGGCTCAGAGTTTAACGGTACTCTTCTACTGAATTTTTAGTTGGTTACAATTTAAGAATAAATGTAGGCTCCTCTCACAGCTGGGTACCAGTTTCACTCCCCGGTGAACAGTGATGCCCTGTCCTATAGCATTGGCTCATTTTCATGACATGAAGCACCTTTCACGTATTTCCGGTAGGTCATTTTCCCATAAAGATGCACATTCATATCGCTGGTTTCCGGTCGGGAAACTTGAACTTCCTGGCAAATTTCGGCAAAGATTCAGGCACCCCTGCTCGGGAAAACTTAATATTTTAAGTAGGAACGACGAACTTATATTATGATTCACATTAGCAGTGAAAAAGGACGTAGGATTACGAGAACCACCTTGCACGGCTTTCTTCCACGGATGGAGTGGCAGGCACGCCAGCGTTCAAGGGATGGAGCTTGTATTTGCAAGAATGTAAGAGTGGGCTTGTTGGTGGTGATACATGAAGAAACTTGTAGCGCACAAAAAACAGACGAAGCAAGTCCCGTCGTCACTTGCTTCGTCCGTGTTTTTTATGCGCTACAAGTTTCTTCAGCTTGTATTTATTCTTAAATTGTAACCGATAGGTTACAGTTCCCTAGCTTGAAATTGATAATCTCGGTAAATGTGCCATCAGTCAAACAGTTGTGCAGCAGCAGCACTAAGAGCTTGGTCATCTGCTTCACAGGATGTTGGGTACCAGTTCCACTCCGCGGTGGACAGTGACGGTGGTTCCCAAAGTGTGTGTACCAGCTCGTCCTGCAGCACTTCGTACCAGTCTGCCATGGAGGAGGAGGAGGATGACGACGACGATGGGAAAGGAAGGAAGCCTGGCTGCAAAGATAGCTGTACCCAAACGCCCTCGCAGCCTCGTTGCCAGTCGCGAGCCGTACAGGCAGTACAGCCGACACGCGACTCCGAGTCCCAGACTGAAGGATGGGACCCTGACCAGGTGAGTGACTTGGGCTGGCAAAGGTCTTGTACAGCTTGCTTAAAAGGGCCCTGGAACACTTTTGAGTTAAAATGGAATAGTCTCGCTATTAGCACATGCCGCTTCAAGAATCGCATGCCGTAAACATTTTTAGAGTCTGTCAAGTTGAAAAGGAGTTAAGGCATTTTTCGTACGCTGAAAGCTACACAGGGAGGGGGGGGGATTACAGGCGGGCAAGATGTGTCCCTTAGTCAGCTTGCGTCATGGCCTGGAGCGCTTAGTTGTCCTTTTTTTTTCTTTGAGCGCGCAGCTTTTAATGTGATAGTGAGCGGGCACGTAATGGCATACTGCAGCCGCCACAGTAACTATGCAGGTCACAATGCTTAAATCTGCCGATGGCTGCGGAGTTTGGGTATATGGTGCAGTAATTCGGGTACCATTTGTAACTTAAGTGCAGTAATGTGGCATCATTTGTAGAAAGAGGGAGCAAGTTCTAGCCGACTTTGAGAATAAACTGTAAATTCCAGGCCGCGTGCTGTACTATGTTTGGCTTGCGTGTTCTTAAGAGCCTCCGCTGCCAATCAGCAGAGTTTTCTGACCATGCTCTAAAAGTATTGCAGGGCCCCTTTAAAAAAGAGCTGGCATGGATGTGACGCCCCTTAAAAAAATATTCTGTAGTTGACTTCCTCAAATACACTAAATGATAGTAAAACGTTAACTTTCATGAATCCTTTACCTTCGGAATTACTTTTTGTAAAAGCAGCCTTCACCGAATGTGTTGCAACTTCATTGGATGTTAAGTACCTGCGCGTAGATTTGCTGGTGTCTGTTGTGAAGTGTGGCTGCATGTCCAATGCACACTTTTTTGCCTCAGTTCTTTCTGTAATGGGGTATGGTGTACACAATGTCGGCAATCATTTCTGCGGAACATGTCCAAGGGGTCTTCCTTGGGCAGGCTGTAATGGGAAGTGGAAACTGGAAGTATGTCAAGGGACTGGAGGTAAATAGAGGCATCTTGTATGGGTGCTAGAAAACTAGTGTGCGCATCTATGGACTCCATTTCCAGGACGGAAATGACATGAATTTTTTCGAGTGTGGCATAAAGCTCTTAGTGTATGAAATACGCATGTCATTGCGGTGCGTACTTTGCAGCAGATCCAAAAATGAAGTTATAAACATCTGTCTTGCCCTTGGGAGTTGCCTGTTATAACGACCTTGGTGTGGTTAGAGTGGCATTATTTCTTGCTTTGCAGGTAACTGAGCTGGAGCTACTGCTGAGGAAACGAGACACCGAAATTTCTGAACTCCAAGAGAAGCTGGCATCTATCCAAGAAGAGCATGCGTGAGTTTTAGGGTCTTAGCCAGTGCTGAAGCAAGGTACCACAATATTACTAGGTGCACCGCAGTGGAAGGCTTCAGAAATTACAACCATCAATTTCGAATCGAATTCGAATAGTATATATCACAAAAATATAAGAAAAATGGGCATATTTGCCATGACCTAACTAACCTGCACAATATTTTTAAAAATTGAAACAAGGCCTCTGCAAATGCCTTTTTTTTTTTTCTTCAAAGAAAGTAGAAGCAACTTTGAACTTTGAATAGTAGCAGAATTTGACTTTCGGTAGAATGCAAGTGATAGCCTGTAAAATATGTTACGTTTTAAAATTTACTATAGTTAGAGTATATAAGCCGGTATAACAAGCTTTTAAGCTTAAAAAAAATGAATCGATGCGAGTCGATTCATTCAAAAAATTAATCATTTAACCGTGAAGTGGGGCTTCGCGGCAGTGCGGATTTCCCCTGGATACGTGTTTTCACGGCATGCACCACTTCACTGTAGTGAAACCACCTTTACAGGAGGTTATATGCGGACTAATATACTCCTGGATAGGTGCTTTCACGGCTTAGCACTCTTACACTACAGTGAAACCACCTTTACAGGGGTTACATGCGGACTAATATGCATCTATTCATTCGTTTCGAATACTTCGAAATTTTCAATAATTTAAATTCGAATCGAAGCGAATTCGAATACTGCAATATTCGTTCGAATATTCGAAGCATTCGAATATTCGCACAAGCCTACTAAAAACGTCTCTAAATAAATAACCGTCGTGCACTTGTGCAAACCAGGTTTCCAGCCGTGATAAGTGGGTCGTAAGCTACTTATTGCAACAAAAAAAAAAAAGTGCAGAATTTTTGTGTCGGTGCTCCTTTAACATGTATCTAAAGCTGAGTACACGGGCCGCTAACATTTGGCCTCCATTGAAGTGCGACTGCCATTGCCGAAATCGAACCCACGACTGAGCACTGTAGCCACTGTACCGTCACAATGGCCCTGTGTAAGCAAGATTCCAGTTTGTTTGGGCTGAATGTATTTCTTGGAGAAGCCTTGAAAGCTAATTTATTCAGGTCTGTTTAAGGTAGTTTTGTTGTAAAGCCTGATGCAGCAAAATTTCACTGTTGATAAATTCTCTGAGCGAGGAGTATATATTGCATGAGCAAACGTGCACCTGATAGTTCTAGGTATGATAGGTTGGGTGTGCCACATGTGAGGTGTTTGTTTGCCCCCTTATCTCTGAAGCCATGTTATCTTGCGTCAATCCCTGCAAGTGGTAGCATTGGCATTTATTTTTCCAATCTTTGTATGAAAAACTAATTTTGCTGGCTTTTCGTTATGTTAGTGCCAGATTTGGCCCTTGAATTCCTCTATCTGCACTGTCCAAAACATCTTTCTTCTATATAGTCTGAAATGTTGTTACATCTTTCTTCTACATAGTCTAAAACCTTGTTTTAGTTCGCCTATAATGCTCCGGGGCACCATTTTAACCTGTGGTTCTCGTCCATGGATGTTTGGGGACTCCTTGTGGACCGGTAGAAGTGATGAGGGACACCTGCAGTGAGTGAAAAAGGGGGGGGGGGGGGATAAATGAACACAGCATGCAGCATTGTGAACCTTCCTGGGGTCCGTGACACTGCATTTTGCAAACTCCATGGGGTCTGTGGACCCCCATTTGAGAACCACTGGCCTAAGTGCTCAAAAATAGGCAGTTAATTCGCTCGATGCTATGGCAAATGTGAAGATAGTGTTAATTTCGAGACATCTTTTAAATATGTTAGCAGATTGTGTGAATTGCTAGCAGTGTGTGTTGATATGTTTGAACCCTTTGTTGCAGCCACGAGATACAGGAGCTTCATCTCAAGTATGAGATGCTGCAGAACGAGCCACTTGTACCAACAATTCAAGATGAGGTCAGTGGTTGCTTCTTCATCCTTGTATACACAAATATATCCATTCCACTGTGTGATCAATTCAAGGAAGTCTACTAAACAAGAGCTCCTAAAGGAGTTTGAAGACTGCAGAGCTCGGTGAACTGATGCATCTGTCATGAAAAATTGGCAATTAAATTTATTTTAATGAAGGGAATGTACTTGCAGGAGTACATCTTCTTTCCTTGCTTCATGTAGTAAATGCCCTTTGCGTTGCTATGCTTTTCACTCTTGCTCACCCATTGTCTAATTATTAGTCTGGCCAATGAGCAGGAGCGAAAAGCATAAAAGGCATTAGCATCAGAGGCATCGCTCCACGATAGCACCCCAGGTTAGTTTGATCTTGATCGGAAATCTCGTCTGTTGCCCATACATCTCTGCGAGACAAAACTTTCGTTATTTCAATCCTGAAATTGGCCTTTGCTAAATAATTCGAACATGTTTGAGTTACTGTAGGATACAATGATTCCTCCAATACCTTCAATGCTAAGCAACACATACACTTATTAAGGCTGCTGCTTTTTGAGCGGTGCGCTGCAGTCACCATTGGGGCTGAATGCATGCAAGACAGCCAGCCAAGTTTGAATTATCCGTTGTCTGGTCATTTCACAATCAATATAGCTGTTTTCATCAAAATGCACCGTCATCTATACTTTTTTTGCAATATGCAAGAAAATTCTTCTATTAAGCTTTAAGTTTAATAAGAGTATTCTACAAGTTCATGGTGCTGTGCCTGCATTTTTTTCTTTTTGCTTGCTTGCTATAGCCTCATGTACAGTACTCACAAATTCAAATGCTACGTCAAAATTTTTTAGTATAACTGCTGGTATGCGCAATTGCTCGAAATAACCATGTCATGTCGTGACGAATCTGGTCTCTAAGTACGGTGCTGGCTCTTATCTACGCGTCCCAGTCAAAATTACACCTATATGACCCGAACTGAAGACTGTGGAAACGAAAGTATGTACGTTACGTAGCCCTTAATTGTCCCGTTTCAGTCCGTGAGTACTGTACATAGTCTCTCTAATAGTTACATTTGGAACCTCGCAGGTGTGTTTTGATATGTTGTCTTTCGTACCACAACGTCGGAGGCAGCACACCTGTCATTGACGAGTTGGACGCTTGTGCAGGTGAACCAGGAGTTGGGGAGCAGCAGCAGCTCGTACATCTCCGAGGAGGAGGTGGAGGTGGACGAAGAGGAGGAAGAGGAAAATGAGGGCGCCGAGGAAGCGGCCACCAAGATCGACGAGGCCGAAGACGAGGAAGGAGAACAAGGCTGGCCACAGGAAGAGCCACCCGCTGTGCTCCGTCAGAGATCTCCACCCGCTCGTGCAGAGCCCGAAGAGCAGCTACACGCACTTTCCATTGAGCCGAGGCCCAAGCAGGCACCCTCGGTGGAGCAGAAGGTCAAGAGGCCAGGTGAGTCTCTCATTTTAAGCCCTGCAACACTTGGAGCATGGTCGGAAAATGCTACCTATCGGTAGTCAAAGCTCCCGAGAACATGCAAGCCAAACATGACAGTGCAGCGTGTGGCCTAGATGTTACAATTGGTTTTGACGCGATAGACCCCTTTCAAAATTGCAAGTGCGCTTCCCTGTGCTGCATATTTTCCTTACTCATGGCTGCGCCTGTTATCCTTTAAGTGGAGAGGTGGCCCTAGTGAAACGTGCCATGGGTTTTCTATCATGTGGGTTTATATCAAGGGAGCCCAGTGAACGTTTTCCACGCCATAGGGCAAGCAAACTGCGCTTGAACATGCTGTTTGCAGCAAGTGACCAGCCGCCATTAGTAGGGAAAACCGCACTGCAGGAAAGCTAGCTTTACAATAATGAAAGGGGTCTATAGCATTAAAGAGCTCATTTTGCAGAAATTTCGGCGTTGGCGTCGTTGGTGAGAGCAAGAAAGTCATCTTGTCTGTGACCGAAAAATCGAGAAAGATGAAAATAAAACAATAAAAATCTTCGGTTCGAGTTTGAATCGAAACCAGGCCGTCTGCATGGCAAGCAAGCGTTGGCTATTGAGAAGGCGATGTGCCCGGTACCCAATTACACTATTGCGTTCTACTCTTGAAGGCAAAGTCAGCTTGAAATCGCTTGCTTTTCTCTTGACAACTGGTGCCTTAACCCCCCATTTCGGACGAGCACTGCTCATCCTTCCCAAACTGTGCCCAAAAATGTTTGGACGACTGTGGCTTCTTTGCTTAAGATAAATCTCCTCATGGGCGTTTTGAATGAGACTTTGCTCGTTTCCAGGCTTGTTCAACTCGTTTCACCGATTGCAGCACTTGTTTGGCAATTTTTTTAAATTTTAACCGCCATTTCACATTTTCTTGTGGTCAGAAAATGGCATCCAGTGTAGGCAAAGGGTGTGTTGCCCGTGCATCGCGGAAAAGAAGCCTTTTGTCATTGTACAGCTCTTCAGGTGGTAATTATTTTAGATGCCAAAGTTCACTTTTCCGGAAGCGTGAGCGATAGTGATGATCACATCGGTATTACTTGTTAGTCAGATAAAGACTGGTCAGGGAATACCATCAGGAGTGTGTGTCATACTAGGGAGGTTGACATGAACATCCCATCAAGCCTCCTCTGTTAGTTTCTAGGGCGTCCCCGGTAGGGACATTCCTAGGGCCCCTAACTTCATGCGGTGGAAAATTTGGAATTCTGCAATTCCAGATAGAGAAATCTGCGAGAAATTCCATCACAACCCTAAACATGCACAATTCTGCGGCAATATTGAACAAATGCAAGAAGGCACATCCATGAATTTCATCCATGAGTTTCACAAAACTAGTTTCGGTTGTAAAGTCTTTCTGAAAATGATCCCCGCGTATTGCCTGCACAGCTTTCAAGCACTGCCGTGAAGCCACCTTGGCAGACCAGAATTCGACTGTTTCCTTCGGAGACATCGTAAATAAATTTTTTTTATGAAATGTGCTCGAGCTCTTTTTTCTTATTTTGCCGTGCGATATTAGGGGGGAGTCGACCTACATTCGGGATCGACTTACAATCGTGTAAATACGGTACTAAAGACTTTTCGCGTTCCTGCGAAGAAAAAAAAACACCGTAAATTCCGTGATTTTTCGCGGAATCGACCTGTTTTTCACATTTCCGACGAAAAAACATAAATTCCGTGATTTTCCGCGGAATCAGCGGAAAGCTAGGGGCCTTAGGCATTCCATATAGCATCACCTGATGGCTTGATGTCATATTCGCCTGTTTCTTGCATTATTTTGTGAATCAAGAAAGACACTAATAGGCCATGGAATAAACTTCATTAAGCGAATTTGACTTCATATACGCTTCAATTCTTCGTCAATCAAAACGTGCTTTTTAGAATTAATATTCAATATCAAATTTAAAAAAAAAAAACTTCTTAGGCAGAAAAACTCACACAGCACACATGGCTATTTAGAAATCTTGAGCTGCATAGTTACATGCCACGACATGCCCGTGCTGCACTCTGTACTGCTAGAATTACTCACTATAGAATTGCATCAGCACACTCGCACAGAAAGTAAGCCACACGTTAAAGATAATTTAAAGGGCTCATCGTCATGGTGTGTGCCACGTCAGTCCACCGTGGTAGTGCCGTGGTTAAGGTGCTCGGCTGCTGACCCGAAGGTCGCGTGTTCGATCCCAGCTGCGGCGGTCGCATTTCGATGGAGGCAAAATGCTTGAGGCCCATGTCGATGCACATCAAAGGACACCAGATGGTCTAAAATTTTGGTGCGTAAAACCCCGGATCTTATTATTCATGCACTGGCAAACGTGCATTCAACAGGATGGAGACTGCCCTGGAGACAATATTAAAAAATGTGTGCTTTCCTTCGTAGTTGCACATATTTCCGCTGTACAAAATTATTAAAGCGATTTTTTTTCAACTCCCCTTCGTATTTGAGCGACAGGTCTTTTTGTTTGAATTAGAAATATTTTCAAGAATGGGGAAAATTGGTTAAATTTCCGTTTCTTTTGGGCTTCTTCACGAAAGTCTCTCTGATTTGGCTTCTTGTGTGGTGATTGTCTAGCTAGCTCAGCAGCATCTGGCAACTCTGCTTGACAGTGAGGTACTCGCGTACCCAGATGGGGTTAAGGGGTTCCCCCCTCCCCCCGTGTTTTGAATTTTACTTACACAAATGCACACACGGAACATAAGGTATGGTTGATCACCCCCCCCCCCCTTTCCAGAAAAAGTTCTGGCTTTATTATGAAAATTTTGCGCGCACATAACACGAAGACACAGCGAAGAGTTGACAAGGACCAGCGCTGGCCCTTGTGAACTCTTCGTTGTGTCTTCATGTTGTGTGCACAAAATTTTCATAATGCAGCCAAACCAACTAGCCCCGCCTTTCCGTTTTATTGCAGTTCTGGCTTTGCCACTGCAGTTAGGCAATGGTTGCTGTAAGAGCTTGTTAGCAGGCTAAGCCTTTTTTTTTTTTTTTGCAGGTTGCACATCTGTACAAGAGTTGTGAAATCTACGTTCTGAAAGAGCAAGGCATATAGCTCGTAGTGCATGGGCAAGCCTGAATTGAGGGAGTGTGGGATCCTTGTCGGTGGTCAGTTTTTATGTAAATAAATTCTGCACTCGGGTGTCATTACTCAGAGGAGTTTGGTGGCCGCTGGCAACTATGGGGGCCAGGCTGTCTCGTGTTGTGGCTTAACATGGGGCTGGGACTGGGCTCAGCCGATCGCTGAGCTGCTTCATGCAGTGAGCAGTGTATTGTAACCTCAAGGAATTGTTTCCTTGTAGCTGCCTTTTCTGTGTACTTTGGATGCCGAGTGTAGCAACTTCTTAAACCTGAGGCTTTTGAGCTTCCTATTCCTCATAGAGGGACATGAGTTGGACTTTTGCACTGCGGGATTGAGTGTTGCTTCTTTCATTCGTCACATGATCCGATATGTATCCACATAGGTGTGTATCCATGAAAAGTTTAACAATGCAAATCTAAGCACAAGTTGTCGGACACTCCGAATGTGGCTAAATTATTGCCGTCATACATGGACACCTTGACGTGCAAGGCGTAGTCAAAGCTAGAAAATTTGCTTTTGTGGTCATTCAAGATGCTAAAAATTTCTTTCAGCAGAGCGGCCTCAGGTGCCAGAGTTCTACGACCTCCACTGGCGCATGGAGCAGGCTGCCGCTTCGTGCTCCGATGTAGAGTCCATGTGGTCGAGCCGTGGAGGATCCCCGACTAAGAGCAAGGTGAGCTGCCGTGCTCTTGATGGGCGCAACCATACTTTCCCAAAATTAACTAGAGGGAACTCTGGCGCTGCAAACGTTCAGCCACCATGAGAATGATGGGTAGTACACAGATTTGCCTAGTCTTCATGCTTGCGGGCTTCGAACGCACTTGTGGCTTTGTTTATTGCTGTGTTTTGGTTTTGTTCTGAATAAAAGAATGGACCGTTGTGAACTTCGTGAGCCGATTTGAATTGGTGATCCTAAAAAGGTCAAGGTGGTGAAGCGTAACTGCGAAACCTTTGCTGCACTTCGTATTGCGGCAAAGCAGATTCAGGCCACACGAAGCCAAACGAAGCTGAAAGAACGAAGATTAGACAAATCCGTGTACTACCCATCATTCCCATGCTGGCTGAAGTGCCGTGTATTGCAGCTCCCATAGACTCTAGCACCAGAGTTCTCTCTAGTGTATTTATGTGAAACTCTATAGGTGCAACGAGAGGGCGGGCCAGCCGTTATGCCATTTCACGTCCGAGGGAAATTGGAATAACTTGTATGCACTCATTTTTTCACCTTGGCTCATGCCAAGTGATCGTCACTTTTTTTCTTTCGATGGGCTCACTTTGAGGCGGGCAGAGTTGTCGTTACAACTCTGCATGGCTAGTTGTCATGCTGAACAAGTTTTGGAAACATTTCACGATGTTTTCACGACTTTTTACAAACTTGGCCCTCAAAAAATCCGGGTAAATTCAGTCAGAGATTGAGCCATTATGCTACCACTAGTTCAAGGTTAAAACAATTTACTTTAGGGATAGGTCAAGAAGTGTAGTAATTTATGCTATCTACTTTTGAAACTACTCACACCAGCATATTGAAAAAAGCAAATAAACAACAAAAAAAGAATGATGGCCTTTGTATTATACCACGCTTGCCAACAATTACTTAGTTTTGGCTGACTTGGCCTCTTCCAGAAATGTTTGTCAGTCAAAATTGGCTATATTAATCCTCACTGACTTCGTCAACGAAGCTGCAATGAATAGACCTTATTCATTTGCATGACCCCCTAGCAATGGCCAGTGCCCTAGCAACGTCTCGTACCGCCATGTATTTGAATGAGCGTCATAGAAGCCAATTTAAGCTCACTCAAGAATGGCCGTCCATTATTAGCATGTACCTGATGTCCCCAATGGATGTCTCATAGCGCCATGTATATTAATGCTTGTATTGAATGCTTGCAGAAGGTTTAACAGCATATGCACTAATGTGTCCCCATTAACGACTGCAAAAAGTTCTGGAAAAAAAAATGAAATTCAGCGCGACACCTTCACCACATTCCTATGAAAATTTGCTGGCTGGCGCACCCTCTTGTTAAACCTTGTCACCGGGGAAAGCATGGCAGTGCGCATTTGGATGATGGTTCTTTAAGGGAAGTGCCATTAGCCACGATTGCTTGTCATGTGAAAAGCATTCAGGAAACACTCTTCATTCTTACTTATAACAGCAGCACAGAAGTGCCTGAAATAAAGACTGACATGTTCTGTGTATACTACACATGGTACATTCAGCACCACATTTGCAGGCTTTGGCACTTTCAGAATTATTTCTTTTCCTCTGGTGACCTTTTTTCAGACTGCCAATCCTGTGGAAATCCTGTAATGCCTAACTGGGACTAAATACTGCTGTTGGCCACTGTACAGTAGACTCCCGTTAAGACGAACTCGAAGGGACCACGGAAATTTGTTAGTCTTATCAGGAGTTCGGCTTATCAGAAGTGCCCCCTTAAAAAGACATGCTAACATGCCAAGTGCATCCAAATATGTTTCTTGACAACACTGAATGGAGTAGGCTCTAAATTGGGTGGAAATAACCAGAAAAAGCATTTATTTGGCTCAACTTAATAAAAACTACGCCTTCCAGTAGAGCATTTACGCGAATCTAACAAGCACCCGATTTCGCAGGTTCATAATAATGCTCTTGAAATTTGAATGTATTGCTAACACATTTTAACAAGTCCGTAGCATGGCCCCATGTTGACAATTCGAAAACCATAAAAAAAGGGAGAGATAAGCACAATTTTCCTTCAAAGAATGCAAAATTTATTCACCTGGCAGTTCATTTTTTTCGGTGAGCCTGGTTTGCTGGCACTTATATCACTTCTGTATAAGCCTCGATCGCGTGCCAACAAAACCAATATACGCTGAGCTGTATAAGAAAGTGCGAGCTTTTCTTCGAGGTCCGCGTATTTTCCTGTTTTCGGCCCGTAGTAACGTTTCCTGATCAACGTGCAGCTGAAGATCTCCGTTCGCGCTACTCATGGTTACAAGCCTCGGGCACACGAAAAAGACGCAACTCAGCTGTATTCGGTGTGCAAAATAACCGTCCTTTGTCGTGAGCTTTTATAATGGAAATGGCGCGTCACAATTTGCACTTTACTGGGAACAGATACGACGCGCGCACAGCACCTATGCGAAACAACGCGAACTGCACCCAACATGTGCTCGGCCGCCATTGTGGGAGGGCGATGACAATGCACCTGACCCCTCTGACGGGAGTGCTAACGTCCGCAAACGTGGTTTCGGTTTCGTACGCGATTGTAAGGCACAGGAAATTTGTTCTCGTTGTCGCTTTTGTTTGGCCCCCCCCCCCCCCCCCGTTTTCGCCTCTGTAAACAGCGGATGAGAAACCCTCGTAAGGGGCCCAAGGTTTTTTGTTCTGCTTTTCTTAGTTGAGCCCTAGCGGGGGAGCCAAAGAACGTGGGAGAATACAAAAGGACGCAAAGGCTTGGGTCCCCCCCAGCCATTGCGTCCCCAACTTTTTGTTGCTTTCTTTGCTGATAAAGCCGGCACTTTCCCCACCGGCATGCTGGGGGGTGAGCTGCCGGCTTTATGAGCTGCTATGCGCTGCCTTTCTTTTCCGCTTATCTCGCTCCCTCCCTCCGCGTCGCGGTCGCTTCGGGTCTTTGCGCCAGGAAGCGCTTTTTTTTTTTTTTTGCTTTCTCCCGTTCGCCTGAAGCCCCACCAAGACTGCAATGTTCCTTGCGCAGAATCGCCAGCATTGTCGGTCACTGCGAAAGTTCGTCTTATCCGAAGAAACCTGTTCGGCGGTTCGTCTTAAGCGGATTTTTTTTTGCATTGAGTCTACGGGAAACCAAACAAACGTTCCCATGTTGTTCAGCATAAGCGAGAATTCGTCTTAACCGAGTTCGTCTTAACGGGAGTTCACTGTATTGTGTTAAGTTTGTTTTATTTGACTGTGAAGCCGTTTTCTTCTTGGTGTGCTATGTATCAATTTCAAGAATGCCATAAGCCAGCATAACTTTTTTTTTTTGCTGTTTCAGACAGAGCAGCAGATTGCAAAAATAGTACAGATGTTAAAGAAGAAGCAGCCGGACTATTCAGAGTGAGTTTTTTTCCATTTTGTTATTATTTTATGCTTATCATCTTGCATGTTTATCATCTTTCGAAATGGCCATTGTTGAAGCCAATGCACACTGCATTCTAATGTTCAACCTCTTGAGTAGCACCTATTGTCTATTTGAAACATTTAATTGGTAGCTAAAATAATTTCCCTATGCACAGACTTGATTGTACGAAAAAGGGTGCTGCATGTCCAGCAAGATGACTTTGTGTCTCAAAATAACTTGCTGGAAATATTGTTCATCACGTGTCACGTTGACTTGGTGGTTGTGGTATTCTACTGCCAAGAACGCCATGACTGTAATGACTGTTGCTAACGAGGACATTGAGGCATGGGGGGGGAGGGGGGGTGAATTAATAGTCAAACCTCAATATATTGAGTTGGGTATAATGAATCTTTTGCTATGTCTTTTCGGTAATATGGTGGGGAAGACGCGTGTTAATAAAGAGCTTTCAGATTAGCAAATGCCATTAGGGCCAGATGAGACTTCGTTATGAGGTTTGGTTGTTGGTAAATATAGCTCTAAAAAAGTAAATCCCCAGCCCTGGAGGGGACACTGAGTGGACAGGGCATTCTAGAACGTAACCAACTTCACTGTTGTATCAATTAGTTTTTTTAGATCCTAGAAACTCGCTAAGATCTCAATCCCAAAGTGAATACTTCAGCATTTCTGTGGCTAGCTCTGCTTCAAAATCTGTTCTTAAAATCAGTCTGCCCTATGTTGTATCATGCTGTGTCTACTTATTGCAATTGAAGTGACGTGGGCCGTGGACTTTGAGCGTCCCAGGTCTTTTGGGGCTGGTGTGAGGTATGCTGTAGGGTTCGTGCCTCGAGTTTTGCGTGCAAACCTAGCCAGCAGAATAAGTGTACCAAGACTGGTTATACCCTGTGTGCGTGCAGGCAACAGATCCGCAGGCACGTGGACCACGTGCGCGATCTCCAGGGTGGGTTCTCACGAATGACCTTCAACCACATCGTGGCGCTTGTGCTTGCCCACATGAAAAATGACGCACAGTGAGTCTTGACAATTATGCATCACAGCCTTCTATAGCCACATAGGCTTGATGATGTGCAACACAGCCTTCTATAGCCACATAGACTTGATGATGTGCAACCTGTGTTTATTACTTGTTGTGTGGTGAGGGTGTCTGGTGGAAGCATGTACCGCTAAGTTCGCCAAAACTAGCTGTTGCAAACGCCATTCCATGGCACACCCGTAAGTACACATACAAAGCTTTGTTGTTGGCTACGCCAACAAGTCACGTACAGTGGGTGTCCCGGCTAGCTTAACCCTTTCGGCCCTGACACCACCACACATTTCCCTAGCACCTCAAAAATGAAACTAAAACTGCTTATTATTGGGAGAATATTTTTCAACGATCCCCGCTGTAATTGACATCAAAATTGTGGCATGTTTGCGGAGCTGGGGGGCCACAAAGAAGCTTGACTGAAGTCTTGGATGAAGCCAAGGTGCGTAAGCTGAAGCGGGTAAGCACCATTTTCACGACGACATACCAAAGCTGTTTCAATGAGTACAGTGAAATCTCGGTATAACGAACTTCAGGGGACCGCGGAAAAATGTTCGTTATTCTGAAAGGTCGTTATAGTGAAACCCCGAAAATTTACCATAATAGCATTTCAGTAATGCAAACGTCCTACCTTTGCAACGGTACGTCCTGGAACTCGTTTCTCACAACAATGCACACGTAAACGTCGGACAAGGCACGTTTATTTGAAATAGTCCGCGATCTTTTTTTGACGGGTGCAGCACAAACTCTGCATCACGAACGATTCTAGACCGTCCGCATTTTTATGCACTGCTTCGGTCGTTGTGCCGCTTTTTTTCGATGAATACGCGGAGTTTCCTCAAGTAGTCCAACGCATCTGTGGCCGACACGGACTCGTCGCGATCTTCGGGTGCTACCGTGACATGTCGTCCATGTCATCGCTGCAAACCTCATCCTGAGTCTCTGTGCCCTGGACGCTCTGCAGGATGTCATCAGTCGTAAGCTCCGCTGATGTCCACGTCGCCTCGTCACACTCGACATAGTCGTCAAATGTGGTTGAGAGATCGACGGCTAGCTGCTCGGCCACCTCGCTCCAGAGCTCGCTGGAACTTCCCTCCACTGCCGGTTCATCACTTTGTGGTTGGCCATCTGTTATCAGGCCGGCCTTCTTCCAGCAGTTTTGAATGGTGGTGGATGTGACGCTCCACCATGCACCTGTGAGCATTTCCGCAGCCTCTCGGACGTTGATGGCTGTCGAGCGCTGTAGGCGCAGGTTTATGAGCAGCCGCTGAACAAGGCGCTTCCGGAAGTGCGACTTCACGCTCCTTATTATTCCTTGGTCCAGTGGCTGAAGTATTGATGTGCAGTTCGGCGGCAGGAACTCAAGACGCACATTAGTAAGCCGAATGTTCACAATGTGCGCCGAGCAGTTGTCAACGATCATCCAAATGTGCCGCCCCGCCTTCCTCATCTTTTCGTCCATAGAGTTTTTTTTCGTCTACCGTCAGCAGCCACTCTGAAAACAGCTCGGGCGCCATCCAGGCACGCTGATTTGCCCGATACTGGCACGGCATCGAAAACCTCCCGATCACAAGAGGCTTCAGCTTTTCAGTGCCATGACATGGGCACATTCTGTGCTCTCACGTCTGTAAACCAAGTGAGCACTGCTGCGTCAATATTCTGAAAATCGCCGAGCCGCAGTCGCTTCCTTGATAGGGCAAGCTGAGATTCGTGCTGGTGCTTGAAGATCTTCTCTTTATCTTTGAGAATCGTGGCGATCGTCGACCGCGCCACTCCACGTTCTTTAGCCACGACGGCTTGTTTCTTCCCGTCTTCTATTTCACGAAGAATGTCTACTTTCTCACTCAAAGAAAACTGCTTCCGCTTCTTCGCCGTAGGAGGAGTTGTTGAGCTCATGACAACACGAACGCCGACACGCACTTCCAACACAATAAAATACGCAGAAGAAAAACAAGATGGAGAGGCCTGACACGGGTGACAGCACGCGAACAACTGATAAAGCAAGCAAGAAAAATGCGATGCGTTGTCGTCGCCTCCGCAAAAGCAGGAAAAAAGAAAAGAAATGCCCGCTTCAGCCAACGCGTTGCTTCAGCTAGAGTGTACACTCTACTTCAGCGTTGGCTCTTCTCCCACACCGTCTCAGGTTTTCCGAGCCCATATTCCCCGGCACTCCGCTTACAAAACCTGATGCGTCATCGCCTCCGCAACCCTCCGCCCGTGTCTTTCTCCTCCCGCGCCATCTCAGGTTTTTGCGGGAGGGCGTCCACTCTTTGCGCCAACGTTTATAGCGCTGCGTCGTCTGCTACCTTGCAGCTCCGACTGCCACGACCGATGCACTGAAATCTGAGAATCCTCGCATTTCAGGATATAAGTTCGTAGTACTGAGGTGTTGTTAAGATGACGGGAATTAAATAACGATCGTTATTCTGAAATGTTCGTTATTCTGAAATGTTCGTTATTCTGAAGTTCGTAGTAGTGAAATATTTTTACATTGAAACTATAGGCACTCGGCGCGGGATTTCTTAAATGTTCGTTAATGTGGTGTTCGTTGTAACGAGATTTTACTGTATCACACGGACAAAGAAGACAATGGTTCACATTTTGTGTGCTCTAGCGAGTCGCAGGAATAAAGCCATTTTTCTCATTTCACAACCACCGAGCCCTGATGACCTAATTTGACGCCATGTTCATTAATCCATAAATACTTTCATCACTGGCTCAATTTTTCGGTTGGGGGGCTTCCGAGGTCCTAACTATTAAAAAAAATGCTCACAAAAATAGTCTCCAACCAAAGTAAAAAATCGAGGGCTGAAAGGGTTAAGGGACGCTAAAGTGAAACAGTGAATTGTTTTAGATTGATAAATTGTCGAGCTGTGCGAATAGCAGAATTTTGGGTGCGAAGCGGAATTTGAATATTGAAGTGCGAGTCGAATCTAATATTTCTCACATATTTCTTGAATATTTTTCTAATACTTTTCAACTAATTATTTGCAGAATAGGCATCACTAATCTAACGAATGGGGCGTTTCAACTTCTGTGGAAGCCCAACTGATGTGGCGGACAAGGGTGTGCTCCCTTCGAGTCCGGAGTTCCAAATCTGCCTCGTAGACATCAATAAATAAGAACATCTGAAATTCTGTATGCTAAAAATACAGCGAAATTGACCATATTCTTATGAGATCGCAACATGAAAGTGTCTTTTGGCTAGGTTGAGGAAACTCTGGTGGGGCGGTGTTTCGTAGTTGTCATCCCAAGGATCGGGCATTGCAGAGGCCGAATTGTATTTATGTACACGATTTGGTGGCAACCAAAGTGTTGCCAACAAAACTTTACACGTGTTAGCCTCTCCTCCTCTTTCAACCTCTGTGGAGGCCCAATTGATATGGCGGACAAGGGTGTACTCCCTTCAAGTCCGGAGTTCCAAATCTGCCTTGTAGACGTCAATAAATAAGAACATTGAAATTCTGTATGCTAAAAATCTTCGGCGTCCGATTTTTTGGACTTCCTGCCCAAATTTCTGGTCCAGCACAGCACCCCAACTCTGCCACATCCATCATCTCTCCGTGTTGGAACCAGCGTTTTCTTGAGTCAATACATTTGCGATCGTAACGGAGCCTGAAAGGCTGTTTTGCCGCAATACGAGAGTGTGATGAGGTGAAGCATATTGAAAATCTGAAGGGGTCACTTTCAATCGGACATTGACTGTATTTGTCTTTGGGAAGTTTGAATAGTTCGAATAGTAAAATTCCAGTGCGAATCGAATCTAATAGCAAACGCTATTCGAAAAATATTCGAAATTTTGAATATTCGCACACCCTTAATGAATTATACTCTGAGAACTGTCGTTAATTTCACCATCATAGCTTAATTATAATTAATAAAGGAAAACAATCAAGGTTAGTTTCATCGTGGATTTCAGTGTATTCATACTTTGCCGACATTGGCTCAATGAAATCTTTCTGTAAGAAAACGATGTACTTCATTTTTACTTATTGGGAACTACGTAGGACCTAGTAGACGCCATCTAAATCTACGTCGTAGCTTTTGGTGCAAGAATATCAAGGCGACATCGCCACCCGCATTTTTTTTGCTAGTTTTCTTGCTTACCAAGCATTTTCTTGCAGCAAGTGTGGTGATTTGTTCGGAATTTAACGGTAGTGATACACTTCGAACGAGAAAATTGCGTTCCAGGAAACGCCCCATTCATTAAATTAGTCATGCCTATTCTGCAATAATTAGTTGAAAAGAGCTTCAGAGATGTGCAACTACGTGTTTGTGTACTTCTGTCGGAATACTCTCAAGCATGAAGGGGCATGAATGAATAGCATAAATAAAAAGCAATATTAACCCTTTGATGGTTTTCGCCGTACATGTACGGCACCACCTAACAGTGCCCAAATGGTTTTCACCGTACATGTACGGCACGGCCTTTATCTTTAAAACGCGCGCTTTTTTCGACCATTTCTCTCTTTTGGCGTGTGCTGCCACACTTCAGGAACACGTGGAATTTTTTTCAAGCACCGATGTTTCTCCGATGTTTTTTTGTTTTGCTTCGCAAAGCCGCGCTCCGGCAACCGTTTGCGCACCCGCGCGTTCGCGGTCCGGCTGGTTTAAAACGCGCGCCCTTTTCTATCATTTTTCTTGCTTGGAATGTGCTGCCATGCTTCGGAAAACTGTGAAATTTTTTTCATGCGCCGGTGTCTCTCCGTTGTTGCTTTTTTTATGCTTCGCAAAACGGCACCGGCTATCGCTTGCGCATCTGAGCGCGCGCGGTGCGGCTGGTTTAAAACGCGCCTTTTTCGATCACTTCTCTTGCTTGACATGTGCTGCCACGCTTCGGAACACGTGGAATTTTTTTCACGCGCCGATATCTCTCTGTTGGTTTTTTGCTTTCCAAGGCGGCGCGGCGGCTTTCGCTTGCAAAGCCCAAGAACGCGCGCGTGTGGTGCGGCTGGTTTCGGTTTCGTCCTTCGTTGGTTATCGCTTCTCGCGCCCGCAAAGCTGATGGCTGTTTGGTCTCTAATCTCTCAAGGGGTGAGCGCTTGTGACTCTCTCGTTTATGGCTCCACGGGGCGCGATTACATCTGTTTCGGGAGGCACTAAATTACACAAACGACGCCGCCGTGGTTGAGTTTCCTGTTTAGGGAACTCGGAAAAACTAACTCCGTCTCGTTGACGATAAGACGAATGATTAATTATTATCGCTTTTTCACTCGTTTTGTTTTCCGGACGGGCTCACAACCCCACAGTTTTCTTCCATGCGCTCAGTCACGCTGTTCGCCTAGGCTACGGAAGTGCGCGCCGGTTGCTCTGGTGCTAGGGAGTCGCGGCGATTCTTCCGATGCGAACTATTCGCCAAGTGCCGAATCTGATTTATTGGATGTCATTTCGTCAGGCGAGGATTTATTTACGAGTTCAGGCTCGGACGATGATGAAGGAACGACATCTTGAAAGCGTGCGCGGTGAGACGATCCGGATCGGATCAAAGGTGACTTTTCCCCTAGTGTTTAGGGTTAGAGGAAAAACATTTTTTACCGGGAAAGTACTCTGGTGCGCTTATTTTTGTATGTCTATGAGCTATGTTTATTATAATGCATATTTTTTATTGATAAGGAGTCGTAAAAGTGTTTTTGTTTAGGATATTGCTTGATGTTACTATGAATAAACCATGTGTATGTAACAACACAAAATGATTTTTTTTGTCACTTTAAGGTCACGATTTTTTTCTTAAATAGAATGGTCTGAAGAATTTATTTCAGCAATAAAAAAAATTACACATTTTTGGCACGCATTTCGCGAAAAAATTCGACCCTGAAAGGGTTAACATATTGTACCTCCACTCAGTGACAAAGCAACTACTAGTTCCAGTGCTAATAACACTGGAACTAATAACGTACAATGGTGGTTCTCAAATTTTTAGGCTTTGGGCGCGTGCGGAACGCTTCTGATGTAGGTCATTTTCGCCACAGGGCTCTGGTGTTGTGGGAAAGCATACAAAAATTGTAGAGGGGCTAGTTGTAACGGGACACAGCACATTTCGTCCCTTAGACGTGTGCATGCACTGTGTAAAAGTTCCAGCACGATTGCTGCTGTCTGTTTCTCAACTGATTTGCAGTAGTTTTCAATTAAAAAACAGCCTACGCCTGTTTGCCTTTTCCACTTACAGGCATACTAATAGCATACTAACTTGGCATAATAGCTTTGTTTTCAGGCATACGAATTTTGACAAATACAAATATTTTTCATGACCCATGAGTTTCATATTTAGATTCTACTGTATGTTAAAATATTAAGTGTATATTATACTTGCACTTAGGAGCCTGTGTGAATGAGTGTTACAGAGCTTTTCTTTTTTAAAAAATTCTTTTCAGATAAGCACAGAAGATTCTGCCGGTGGAGACAGCACCTCCTTGGAAGTACTGATGCTGCAGCTCCAGCAAGGACACTGCACGCGGCCATGCCTTTTTTTTTCTTCTTTTCCAACATTGTGTGCAGTCTTCTGCTTTCAATTGTTTTTCTGCTTGCTTTATTTTGTCTTTATTTACAAAAAGACTGTATATGTGGGCATTCGTGCTTTCTGTACAAAGCTTTCAGAGGTTTTTTTTTTTTTCCAAGCAAGCGAGCACTAGTCCATTTTATTCAGCTGTACAGGGCTCAAAAATGTGCCGTGTGTGAGGTCTGTTGGGGCTGCTGATCTGTGGGCACATCTTAGGAGTGTGCCATATTTGTGCCTTCCTGTGCCAAACGCCGTCTTGTCAGCCTGGTTTCTTTCCGGTGTCGTTTACAAAGCCTCCTTTCCGGTGACTGTGATCTCTACAAACTGGTCTCGCAACATTTTTTTTTTTTTGCCCCATGCGATCCTTTGCCACGTGCTGTGCACGTGGCAAAGTAGTAGTATGTTTAAAATGGCTACGCTTCACCCGGCCTGGCCTTGCCGCAGACGATTGTGCAGGTTTTGGTCGATATTGTTAAGAACAAAAATAAAACATTTCTGTAAGATCCTCTTTTGCTTGGCCTTGCTTGACCAAATTTTTCTACGACTGTTTATGTGGCTTCTTTTAAGTTGCAAAAATAGACAAAAATGGGGCACACTGCACGAGGACTGACTGAAGGTACTCAGGCTTTCAGTATTTGTGAAGCATGCACAGTTTTTGCCTTGTATTGTGTTCCAGCGAGAATTAATGCAACTGTCTGGTACAAGTGGGCAATTTCTGCATGTGTGTTTGAAAGAGACTAGCTGGTGTTAGTCGTTCTGAATGTTGCTAGGACAATTCTGGACTTTAAAGCGACGAGAAAGAATGGAGATTTTCGTTAGATAAATTTGCTCACTGTTGCTGCCTTCCCTCATCGGACCCGAACACGGACCCTGTGCAATGCCATGTATATGGGTATTCTCGAGAGATGTTGACTTTACTTGCTTTGAATAGTGCCTGGGTGGACTTTCTCCTCTACATTTGTTAAGAGTTCCGAGTGTTCATAATAAAGATCTTGATATGTTGCCTTTATGTGGCTGCTCCCAACGTGCACTGCAACTAGTGTTTGCAAATGTTACTTTTGTACGTTCTGACTTCAGTGTGCAATAGTTTTGAAAAGGCATGTCCAATGCAATAGTGGCAAGAACAGGAGAGTTGGGATGGTAATGTGCAAAATCTCTGCTCTATAACCTTGTGATCCGTTTTGGAATGCGCTGTTTAAAGATGCAGAACATATTTTATCTATGTGGTGACTCCGTTGTTGCACAAGTCTTGTGTAAGTAGGCTCTCCATGGGATGTTCAAAGTAATTGTAGGAACAGGCAAGTCTAGTAATCTAGTCTAAAAACTTTTCGAGAGTTTTGGCTTTCCAAGATGTCCAAAGAAAGTGGTGGGAACGAAACTCTGATCGGTAATTGTGCAAATTCTGTACTCTAAATCTTAATTGTAAGACCATTGTTAAAACTGATACATAAAAATCGATCCTTGAGAATGCATCTTGCAAAAAAAAAAGGGGGGGGGGGGGGTGCGAGAGGGAAGAAAATCTTTGGAGGTTAACAAAGGGAAGCCTTGCCGAGGTTCTAACCAGCATTTTCCTTCATTGCATCACGTGCTTGCACTGCTACATGCATATATTGAAACGCAGTAGCTGCACTTGCCTCTTGCATATGGACAACCTGATCCATTCACGTATTCCCTGTAGCCCGAAGCTCCCCCCTCACTGCAGCTCTGGTTGGGGCCTCGGATCCTTAAGTAAATGTTTTTTTTCAAACTTGTGTCCAACTTTTATTGTGATGAAGGGCAGGTCGGTACTGTGCCATACGATAGCTCTCCACTCTTTCTGCTGCAGACATCTCCATTCACAGATGTTAATTTGGTTATTAATTGCAGTAGTGGCACAAGGCTGACAATATCAGTCTGGTGTATTGTGCATATCAGGGTTGCTTATTTATTGTGTATTTCAAGGCTTCTTTAGTACCATGACTAAACTAAAAATTTCTCTGCTGCTGATGGCATGTCTAGTAATAGTTGACCTACTGCAGAAATTTATCCCAGATTCGAAGTTTTGCCAGTTGATAAACTAAAATGCTTCAACCACTTGTCAGCTCGGAAGTGCTTTTGCCACTCTATGCTTTTGCCAATATGACGAACTCTCCTAGTTGTGTAAGTGAGGCATGTGAGATTTAGTACTTTAGTGTGTGTATGAACACTAACCTTTTGAAGCCAGCAAGAAACTTCTTTACGCAAGTTACACATGAGGAAAACTTAGCGTAAACCATGATAACTCTTGACGTAATCTGTGGTGCATCCCTCTGCTCAGTATTGGCGCGAGAATGCTGCATAATATTCTTGAGACTCCAATGGATAAGTCGGTGGTGGTGAAAAACTAGGGATTTTTGCAAGGACCAGGAATAGGGGTGTGCTAATAACATTTTAGGCAGCGTTAAGTACGAATCAATTGTTGGAAGTGAACAGAATGAAATTGATATTAGATAGCTTTAGAATAAAAAACTGTTCTTGCAGTTGATACTGAACAGTGTAGACATTCCTTATCAAAAGAAGTATGGCATCATATTGCACATTATCAAGTATTGTTTTTAAACACACAAATGGAGCATATGGTATAGATTAGCTTTCTTTTTTCTTTTGTGTTGGCGAATGCAGGACTCCTCAGAAAATGCAAAAATTTTGTGAACGTTTCCTTCCCAGAGTTATGTAAGCTGCGCTCTCTTGGTTAATGCCTTTATACGCCAGCTGAGATCAAATATTGTTTACTTTTCCTCCAGTCATTAGGCTTGATTGTGCACAGCTCATATTTTAAATATACAAAGGTTACTTGCAAAGATATTCTTAGTGAATTATGACAGTGATCTGAAAAATGAATCTAGTGGTATAATATTCTTTTACATAGTTTTGAATTTTTGCGCACCACAACCCGTAAGAGAAGACAGCGGTGCATAAACAATACGTAAGTAAATAGAAGGTGTGTGAGTAGGTTATAATGAAAGCATTTGGGAAATCACAGTTGCTGAAGCAGCATGCAAGGGTAGGCATGCCTTGGTCAACACAAAGATGGGCCACTGAAACTTTGCACGTAAGCATTGTGCATTTTACTTTAGAGAATGTAGTGTTAAGCATAGGCACACCTCGGTCAACAAAAAATGTGCCAGTAGAACTTCATGCATGCATGTGTGCCTGTGCGTTTAGAGAATATATTGCTAGCTAAAAAAAGATTTTGGCAGTTAGAAGGCTCTGTTCGCATGAGGGTTTTTGTAGTCTTGGCTCCCATAATTAAAAGAAGAAAGTCAACATTTTTTGCTGGAACCTTTTGACTTTCGGTGCCGCTGACGAGGTATATCGCAGCTTTATTTTTGGGCAACCTATTTCACAAGTACCATTTGAGTCTGTTTCCAGCTGCTGCTTGGGTTGCAAAAACCACTCTTTGATCCTCTGTGTTGGTCTCGGGCAAAGCATAGAAAAAAGTGTATGCATTATATGGCGTCTTTCTCACTGGTGTTTACTCCCACATACAGATATGCTGCGACGCCTGTGGTGGCATTGAACCAGACTGACGCCAGCTATTTGTTTGTCGGTTTTTTTCCAGCATTTAGAATGCAGTGCTGCCACAGTGCTCCATAACAACCAATAGTGACAGTTTCATTCGGCGTGTCGAACTAATTCCGAGTCTAAACCTGAGTGTGATTTGAAGTGCATGACTCCAGCTGGAATGGATTAGTTTCCACACTTTTATGTGCCAAAACAATTATCAGACTAGGTTGCACCATTGTGGGGAGCTCTTCAAGTTTTTATTGAACGCATATAATAAAGCAAACCAAACAAGCACACTGCCACCCTGCCAGGAGCCTTCTTGCTCCAGCAGGATAATGCTGATTCACTGTGAGTGCACATCATGTGATATCATTTTTAATAGTTTGAGTACGAGTGAGTCATTCGGTGTTTTGACTGCTAGCGATTCGAAATCCAATCGAGCTTGGCAGGGTCTCGTTATTGTCCAAATTAATTATGTAAGGTATGTTAGTGACAATGTTTTCATAAATAATAAATGCTACAGTTGATTAAGCAGTTTGTTCACGTTGCCTGTTCCAAACAACTAATTACTGTATATAGATTCACATGTTGCTGAAAAACAGCAACACTATAAATGACAATTATGCATCACACTCTGGGTTATACTCATAGGCGTGCGCACGGGGGGGGGGGGGGGGGGAGAAGGAGGGGCGCAAAGCCAGCCCTATACATTGTAGGGGGGGGGGCGACAGGGGGGGCTCAAAGTCAGCCCTATACATTGACATAATAGGGAGGGGGGGGGCGCTGCGACGAACCTTCGCCCCCCCCCCTGAAGGGGAACCCTGCGCACGCTTATGGTTCTACCCATAGAGTGATGTCAACATTCAACTGCCATATATTTGTTTTTTAGGTCATCATGATTTTGAGGCTACATCTACCATCATGAGCATGGAGTAAGAAGTTTGGAGAGAGCATTACATCAAGCAGCCTGCATTGGCTAGTGAACGCTTTTTGAAGCGAGTAGTTGTTTCATAACTATGCGACTTTCATTGAAGCTTGCTAGCTCTGACGCGAGTGTGAAGTGTTGAACCACTTGGGCAGATACTTTTTTTTTTTTTTTTGCGCGACGCTTCCTTCGATTTGTTTCCCCTCCATGATCACGAGCATACTTCCACCGTGATCAGAGGTCCATGATCATGAGCCACAACCGGACAACTGGGCTCAGACGGGCGTTCCTCGTGCGCGCGTCGCGTCTCCCTTTTAACCTGGCCGTGCATGAGAAGATCTGTGGCAAAAACGCCACAACGAGCTTTTACGATTTGAAAATTTTGCAGGTACAGGCTAATGTCGCGAGTAGGGCCAAGATGCCATATTGGACAAGCCGTTCTGTGGCCAAGCTCGGTCCTTTAGCCCAGAGAACGCCGGCAGCCTAGCCACCCTGGAATCAACAAAACGCAAAAACAACACGCGCGACAGTTGTCCAGTGGTGGCGTTTGTGGTGATTGTAGTTGTGAAAGCTGCGTCCCAATTATTCCCTTGTCAATATATTGGTATATTCTATAACCACTGTACTGCTAGGTTAGCTGCGTGGTAGTTGGTGCCTTTGAAGTGACACGTATCATGAGATACTCACAGAAAGAACAGTTGAGGTTCTGACAGGTGTCTGGCTATGCAAAGTTTCGTTTCCTTCGTCTAAGACGCCGCACCACCGTAACAATACTACATCGGCGCAACAGCACGCTGGTAAGTTTGAAAATTCCACTTTTCATATTGCAGTCCGTTGGCGAAGACGACGCAAAACCAGCCTTCTGAGTCGCATGCGCTTTTGTCGCATTTGAAATGTGCGCCAGCATAAATAGGCCGTTACGCTTTCACCAAGTCTTTGCTGATATGTTGTGTCGATGAAAAAAAGAAAAACACATGACCACCGACGACGGTGAACGCTAAAATGCTAGGCATGGTTCATGTTCTTTGCTTGCTGAACATGTGAGTGCAGAACGGTGTTTTTACGTACTGCGTAGTATACAAGCTTGCTGAATGCACCGTGACACATTTAGTTTGTAGTACGTCACGTGTGTGCTTTCAAAGTACAAGTCAGTATCTTAGCTGAATGCTTCATACGTGAAACAATGGAGCTGACATTTAATGTGATAACTCGGTCACCGATACTGAGCCACCGCAGAAAAGGTGTGGTTGGCAGAGTTGACTTCTTCGTATGTCGCGCGAGCAAGCTTACTCTGCGTGACGTGTATATGACGGGGATAACTATAGTATGCGAGTTTAATTAGTAATACCTTCGTAATCACCCTTCAACTGTCCATATTTATACCGTAGTCTCTTGGGTGCCGATGCCTGGTTCTGTCGAGACGGATGTAGTAATTATGCGCCTCAAATTTATGTCCTTAACGTCAGATCTTGATTCTGTTTCAGATTTTAAGCGAGAGACACTGAACTGTACACACTTCGCCACTTTTTGTTTAACATACTCTTTGCCTTATTGCTTGTTTAACAACAATTTGTGCATATTGGGGCGCTCTAAGATCGCTGGAATTCATGCCACCTGTTATTACACTTACTTTTCTACTCTGAAGCTCTTGTGATTTGGCAATATATCCACAGATCAGACAAGTACAAGACGCTCCTATTGCAACAGCAGGACTCTAGGCAAAGGGTTGCGAGCTGCATCTGGACGCTTGCTCTGCTACAATGAGTTGGTCAGATGGGGCTTGCAGCTATTCGCAGGCACTGAAGGGCTCAAGGCATGCTTCGCCTAATGGTGACACTGACGAGACAAGCCTGCATGCTCTGGCGATTGAGCCCAGGTGTGACACATCTACTTGTGAAAGGAGGCAAGGTTGGTGCATTCTCACTGCTGGCCATCCCTTCGCACTTGACCTTGTTATTATGGCAGTAGTACATTGTTTCATGCACTGAGCTTTTCGCATAGTTGCTGCAGGTACGAATTTCATAACTGTTCTTTCTAGCAATAAGAAGTCTGTTTTAACAGCGGAGCTGTTTTGGGGCTGAGCCTGACAACAGATGATTGCTTCGCATGTCACGCTTTGGTTCCCAGATACCATAGATGGCGTCACAGATGAAGTGGTAGCTGCACAGGAAAGGGTGGCTCAAGTGTGAATATGGCCTAAAGTCGTCCAGCAAAAACCAGTTCCCAGATATGCCCGTAGGTGGCATATCTGGGAACTGGTTGTGGACGAAGTGGTAGCCACACAGTGAAACCGTGAAGGGTAGCTCGAGCGTGAATAGGGCCTAAAGTCACTCTAGCAGGGGCGGGTGTGCCAGGGGCTGCCGCACATCCTTTCCTGTGCGTCTCTACTCTACAAATAACGTAATCACAGACACCCACACAAACTCGCAAAAGATCACAGAAAAATCACAAGGGAATGACGGAAACACGGGAGAATTGCAGCTCCACTCTTTCTTCAGAATTCACACTGGGTGGAACTGGAGTAACTTTTTTTCATGGTGCTTTTAAATGCGAAGCATTTCTTTGCCAACCAAAGGCACTTTGAGCGTTTGTATCTATGTATCTATCGAGCCACCTATGTCTTGGTGCCTTCATGGTCGTCTCCTTAACTTGACACGCACCGAAATATGCATGGGAGGATGTTTGTGTATGACGAACAAGATTTTGCAGGTCATTACATTAATAGCCCGAGGTGCTTGTCGCGTACGTCATGACACCCTTTCCCTCGGTCACGTGGCACATACCAGCATACCACGGCCCATGGAATGTGGGTATGAGCCACAGGTGATTGACAGGTTATATTAACCCCGGAACGACGGTAACTGACTTTGAACAGCTTAACCCGGCAACATTTAAGGAGTACTGACACGAATTTTAAATATTTTGAGTTGTTAAATAACAACACGTGTCGAGAGCCCTAAAAAGAGTGCTGTAGTGCTTGGGTATGCATTGAATACATTTTTAGTACCCCCCACCTTAAAAAAGAAATTTTGGTTTCGGTATTGAGGGGGGTGGCTTCGTGGTGACGTGTCAGCACAAGTCTGACGTAACGGGAAGACTGCAACTTGCGAAGTACTAGCAACATCTGTCAGTTTGCTGTCAGTTGCACGTGTTAAATAACGATGAGTGAATGGTCGTCCAGAGACTGACAGTGATTTCTGTGATTTAGGCTGCATGCAGTACGCTGATTTCGCAAACCCAGTAAACTGTATTGACTTGTTGTGATAATGTCCATTGCGGTGAGGCTGGCTTGCGGATGCTGAGTGACGAAAACTTTGAAAGCAAAGTAAAATATTTTATACGTGTTGTCTGGCTCCAGTGTGTGGAGGGCGTTGATAGTGCATACCATGGAAAGGAAAAATATCCCTTTTGGGTTGCCTCAAAATCATGTCAGTACTTCTTTAAGGACCTTTCGTCACAGAAAATCAGATGCCGGCGTTGGCAGCATTTTGGAGAAAAATTCAGAGGGATTGAAGGAATGAAAATTGCGATTAGAGCTGGAATCAAACCTAGGCATACTGCGTGGCAGTCAAATACTTTACCACAGAGCTACGCTAGTACTTGAAACTGGTTCTGAAAAAGACCTTGTACACTTGTCATGTTGGGGCAGCGTCAATCATGGTTGCAGTGTTGGCTATCTACTTTCATAAAAATGTAATAAGCACTGCATATGAACTCATGTGACTCGCCAAGCTATAGTCAACCATTGTGCAACCCGGAGGAATACTGTGAAAACTGCTGCTTATGATATGCACATCATCGCACTGTAGCATTCTGTTCATTTCACTAAAACTGACATCTGCTCTAACATGGCTGTTGACGTGCCTGCAAGCCCACAATATACGCAGAACTACTTTAAGTGCACAAAGACATCAGTCCAACTTGCCATGCTTGGCTCAAAGCAATAAAAAAATGATGGTACAGGCCGCTACTCGCCTACTGCTTTGCATGACATCAACTTGCAGAATGGGTGTGATCAGCCGGAATTTTTTTTCCTCGCATCATTTATAAAATTGAGTAGGCTGTTGTTGCACACTCAGCAAAAGCCTAACTCAGCTAACTGCTTATCTGTTTGCCAAGCAGATACCTTTTTTGGAGTATGAGCATGTGCAACTGTGAAAGGTGTCTTGTAAAATTGCTTCATGATTACATTATGGTCAGCATGCCCAGTGAATTGTGCATTTGTGCAGTGGAGCAGCATCTACCAGTACTAGACATTCCGCAGCGGCGTTCATGGTCTGAACCAGGTTCAGTGTCGCCTGGCTTTGAAACCTACTCTCAAAATCTCGAGGTGGGTTGTTCTTGTTTTCTTGGTGTAATGTGATGTTTAAATTGTTTTATTTTGATTTTCCAGCATTATACTAAGTCTTCAAAATTGCAACATTTGCATTTTCAACGGGCACAGACTGGGGGGCCTCTTTTTTCCAGTTGATCTGCGTGTGCTGTTGAGTGTTATACTTTACAAGAAAAATGTCCCATAGTGAAAACACTTTTTAAGGGCAATATTGGTGCATGCTTAAAGGGGCCCTCCAACACTTTTAAAGCCCCTATTTTTATTTGTGTTTTGCGTAGAAAGATGGATGGGGATAATTTTAGCATAGGTCTAAGCGCCGATATAAAATGATTTAGTATTTTAATCACGACATAAAATCACTACATCGCTGCGGAACGCATCAGCACGTAGTGGCGCTCGCCAGAACTGTTGCGGGCGGAAATGACGACTATTGGCAGCAGCCTATGATTGGATAAGTGTAACGTTAGAAGAGATCGTCTGGTGCCATCAGAACTGAGATTACTAATGTGTTTCATTTTTCTTTCCTGCGCTTTTTCTTTGAACCCCGAACAGACGCGGCCGCAAACAAAAAAAAAAAAAAAAAAAAAAAAAAAAAAAAAAAAAAAAAAAAAAAGATCACTGCGACTACAAAGCACGACAGAGACGCTGGCGACCATTTCGGCTTGCGCGGGTCGGATGTCCATACGAAAGGCTTCCCTCTCTCTCTGTTCCCTCTTCTTGCTTCTGTGCGTTTGCGAGCTGCCTCTTTCGCACGTGCGGTAGGCTCTTCATTGTTGTTGAAGGGGTTGAATGCACCCTTGTAGTTCGTCGGGCGGCTCACCGAACAACTCCTCAGAATGAGAGGAGGGAGTGACATGGAATGTTGTAAAGAACAGCAGAAAATACCTCACTTCGAAACAGTAGCAAGGTAAATGTAACTGGTAGCGAAGCTTCCATAGAAGCCCATACGTTCAGAAAATGGCGGCTCATGAGCTGCTCATGGGGCTTAGCGCCATCTGTGTGAGGAGGGAACACTTCCGGCGGAACAAAAAATAAAGCGGATGTGACGTAATAGCTGGTAAAGAAGTGACGTCATTTTGTTGGCACTAGCGCGAAATTTGATCCCAAATTATTTTTCGTGGGCCCTTGATCGCTAAGGACTCGCGCTAAGGCTATCGCCGGCGAGTCCTCCACGAGTGCGCTTCAAGTAAATGCCAGCTAAACTAATATCGAATCATGACTAGATTGTGATGTTTAAGTGTACTACCGTTCAATTTTCCTCGGTTTCCCTAGGAAACATTCTTGGAACTTTCATTCGGCGTTGGTGGCATCTTCCGCAGATGGATTAAAGCAAGCAGCAGCGTACCTTTCACATTTGCAGCGTTACTTATTTGCTTTGCACATACGCAGGTTCTTTAGCGCGCACATTGCTTGTGTTCTTCAGTTCTAACAAGAAGAAATGACGCCAAGTCATGCCAAGATTATGACATTCAAGTTTTATTCAATGGTCACAATAACTCGATTTGATTACACTGCACACAGTGAGCACCAATTGAATAAGAAAAAAAGTGTGCGGACTCTACATGCGCATTGTTTTTTTTTCTTATGCTCCGATAAATTACCGTTTCGTATGCGAATACAGGTATGCGAATTGTAGCGCGATAAATAACTTAGCGATCTGCTCACCGATAGCACGAATAATCACTGCGTGTTCAAGAAGGAAACCGGGCCGCAGAAATACTGATGCATGAAAGTCCAGTGAGCACAGTCCTCCGAACCGTTGCCCTTGTTTCTTATCTAGAAGACATGGGTCGCCAGGCATACGTGTGTTGCTGCTGCATCCTCGCCCAGCACGTCGTTTCCGCAGGTACCGAGGCAAGCACTCGGCGTTAAATGTTATCCGCATCGTCTCGCTACCCGTTGGGCATTGTGCTCAAGACTTTCACCAACGATGAAACGCACGTCACAACTTCGCGCACAGCACAACTTAAATTTTCACCACATTAATTCGGAGAACGCAAGCAAGTGCGGAAAACTAAAACACGTGAGGGGGGTGTGTCATCGCGGAGACGAATTTTACGAGCGTGCCTTTCCATGCAGCGCAAGGGCTGCACTGAGTAATAATGGCATGCACAGAGGGCGCTAGAAAAAATATTTTTCGTAATCATAAAATACTGTCATAAATTTTTTTGCTCATTGCACCTACATAATATTGTTGGGGAAATAAATGCCATTTGTTAAACATAGCATTACTTCGCCTTTGAGTAAAACCTGGTTTTTCACTATTAGTGTTTGTTCCCTCCAAACATAGTCGCGCTTCAATCGCAGCTCCCATAACTCCCCATGCTGATGTCGCTGGCAATAGCTTCTGAACCGCTTTTCGCCCGAAGTTTCGCGACCTATTTGGATAGACCTTGACAGTAGCGCCCGCTCACGTTCTGACAAGTCAGGCGTCGGGCACCACGTTTGTTACTATGGTGACGACGTCAACAACACGTTGGAAAGGACAAGCAACAATGGTGTGCGAGCTTCCCCTACGTAGGCGCTTCTACCTCACTTCATTGGGCATCCCGCCGACGTCACAGGGCGAGTGAAATGTGGTCAGGTGACCGCGCGAAAATCAAGTTGAGGGTAGGGATTTTTTTTTCTTGTATTTTGAATTTTCTAAACCGAATAACTTAGGACTGCGTGCCGTTATCACTGCCGTTCTTGCGGCATTAATCTGTCTGTACTTCAGTCTACACAACCCACGAGTAAAAAGTGCGGGGTTGAATAGTGTTAGAGGGCCCCTTTAAGGATCCTAGGAAGTATTACTTTCTTTGGTCCTGTGAATCCCTGCAGGAGCTTTGCGGCAATTATGCAACACCTACATAAATGAAGTACGAAACCATTTTCAGAAATGTTTTGGCAGTGCTAATTACATAATTTGACCAGCCTTCCGCAACGTGGGATTCTGGTTGTTCTTGAAATTTCACTAATGTATGTTCATCGCGTCATGAAGTTGGGTCCTTCCACACCAACTGTCGCAGTTGTGGGGCTCGACAAAAATCAATTTTCTGTAAAAAATCTGAGAAAATTACACACATATATGGACATTACGTCTACAGTACTTTCCCCAAATAATCTCAGCGGCAAACATTTTCTGAGCACATGACCGCCATTTGAATTTCATGAAATGTTGGAAAACCAGGTACGATAAAACAATTCACTATAAATCGACCGTTACAGGCATTCTTTCAACACTTGCTTTCTTGCGTTTTTCGAATATCGTGATTTCATTATAGGACAGTTCCTTATAGTAGCTTTATATTTTTTGCTCCTTAGCGTGTAGGTAAAGTTGAGTAAATTGTAGTGTTTTCAGGAATCTTTTTTTTACAAGAAACGATTATCGATCAAATGCACATATTATTTTTATAAAACTCTCCATAAAACATACTGTCTCCTAACTTTCTTGTCTTGCCTGTGTGCTAGCTAGCTAGCTAGCTAGCCGCCTACGTCTGGGTGCTCCAGTGATCACCTCCTTAACTTTGGATAGACCAAAATTTGTATGGGAGGGTAAGAGGGTTTGAGGATTATCACTGTCCGGTCATGACATGAATAATGTGAAAATCCCGTCACATACGACGTCAAACCCTTTCCTCCAGACACGTGTGGCACATACCCGTATACAGCGCAGACCATTTATAACGTAACCGTTTACAGTGCAGGACCGGCTATAATGCGGTTTTTTCTGACTCCCATTTACCCTCCCATAGGACTCCATGTATACACATACCGCTTATTGTGCAGTCCCCCAAGATGAAAGACCGGTTATAATGCGGTTGCCGGCCACTCCTCCGAGAAGCGAGGGGACGAGCGCGGTTATCAGCGCAGGTGCGCCGGCCGGGGAGAGATCGACGACAGCGTTACGGAGGAGGGGGACGCGGAAAGAATGACCGAGGCGCGAGGGGGGAAAAAGAAGGGGGGTGGGGGGATTACGGGGAGGTGGGGGGGTGCAGCTGCCCTACGCGGGTGCGGGGTGTGAGGAGGGGGAGCTGGTTGGGTACGCGACTGGGAAGCCTTCGCCGCTTTTGCTTCCCGGCCGCCTGTCATGCGCGCCCCGCCACGAACGGGCGCCCGCGTCCACCGCTGTTTGCGTCGTCGTAGAGCGCAGATTTGCGCGTGCGAATTTGAATACCGCGCTAGTGACAATGCTTTGAGACGCGATCGAGCTTTCGCCTTCGACGACCAACTGGCGGACTTACAAGCTTGGAAGACTTTTTTCAGGATAGTTGCGGCGGCTGTTCTCCCGACCGCGAACCGAAACTTCGTTGATCAGGACGTCTTGAGGGGCTAGTTGGTTCGTTCTATGCAGGAAAATAATTGCGCACTCACGAGCAAACCGAGGGCTGTACACGCGTGCTTCCCTCGGTTTAGCTCGTGAGTGCGATCTCTTCTACGTCCGATCTCCGTGTTTCTTGGGCAAGCGTCTCGCGACAGCATGCCACATTGCAACGCACGCGCTAGGCCTAACGAACGCTAGCTGCCTCGTCGGTGGTGGCCGCGGACTATCAAAGTTGCGGTTTGGTGCCGAGTCAACGGAACATTTCGCACTTGTTGCATTTAGAAGGGGTGCCTTACATCTTCGACGAAAATGAGGGCCTGTGTGTGTAACACTCGTGTGGCGGTTCGTGGTCGCCACTGTTTTCGACATCGCGCACGCGCCCGGAAAATCGAAAGCGTGCGGAAACTTCAATTGCCGTTTGACGTGTAGTTTTTGTGCATTGTGGTATCGCGGCGAACTCCGCATAACGGAGGAGATCCGAAAAGTTAGTTGGTGTCTTTCCGTTACGGCGCTTTTATTTTTTTTTTATTTTATTTTTTTTATTATTTTTTTTTTTTCCGCACGTTTGTTATGTCGGCACCGCAGGTCCGCGGACGCTAACCGTTCAACATTTTCAAACTTAGGCGGATGCAAACTTACGTCCCAGTCGCATGCCCCGATAGTCGGAATCGCGCGGCTGTCTCTTGGTCCTGTTGTTTTGCACACGCGCAGCCTTTAAAAAATGTTTTGGTTATAGTGCGGTACCGCTTATAGTGCGGATATTCGCGACTCCGGCGACTTACGTTATAAGCGGTCTATGCTGTACCACAGGCCGCTGTATGCGAGTATGCACCACATGTGTTTGACAGTTTACATCTACCGAGAAACGGCGAGAACAGACATTGTTAATCTAAATGTGAGGGCGTTAAGAAAAACCGACATCGGCAGCGTTGACCGGACAAATGCAAAGAATAAATGTTATGGTCCCAGCAGGAATTGAACCCAAGCATTCTGCGTGGCATACAAGTATTCTTCCACAGAGACACGCCAGATCTCAGAACTGCTTTCGAAAAAGACCCTATGCAGGCGTAATGTTGGTGAAATGTCAATTGTGGTAACAGTGCTGCCCATCTAGTTTTATGAACATTACATCTGTACTCCACTGGTACAGACGTTACGTCGGGTTAGCGTCAAGTGTAGTTAAGCATCATCCACTGAAGTTGATCTACGTAGCATTATCCAGACGTGACGCCTGCATCATTGGAGTACCATCCTCGCAAGCACAAGCGCTACATTTCAGCTCACCGCCTATGGTGTTGGTAATACCCATGTTGCTCTTGGCACCGTTACGCAACTCTAAACAACTGGTTATATAAAACATATGCGACTGTTCAACATACATATCTGTGCGTATAACATGTGTACATATGTTTAGCGTCATTTCGTAATGTTTCGCTCAACAAAAATTACACCACAGTCACCTTCCCTGCACATGCTTCGCACGACATCGATTCCCATGGTAGGTGGGATCTGCCAAAGTTTTGGTGCATCCAATGTGAAGCTTTTTTCCTTATGGACTCAAACAGCGGTGTGAAATGGGGGGGGGGGGGGGGGTCTACAGTGAGACTTCACCGCCACCCCCTCCCCCTAATGGAGCACTCTGTGCATGCCTATGGTTACTTGCAGATCAGATGTGCAAGCAGCCCCTGTGCAGCACCCGGACGGGAAGAGAATGGCATTCACCGACATTGGGATGCCTGCGATGCAACAGCGCAACGGTCACCAAAGCCGTGCAGCTATTCGCAGGCACTGAAAGGCGAAAGATATGTTCCACTCCACGGTGACACTGACGAGAGTAGTCTGCATCCATTGGCGATCGAGCCCAGACACGACACAGGTGTGCACGAGATCAGGAAGCAAGGTTGGTGCATTCCGACTACTGCCTGCCGCTCTTCACAGATTTTCGCTCGAAGAAGCAAAACTGTCGTGTGTCAGATGATTTGGAATGATCAACGGCACAGTGTTTCATGCAAAGAAAGATGTCACCGTTTGTTTCGGGATTTCGTAGAGCTTACTGTTCGTGATCCTGTAGAGCTTACTGTTCATGATCCTGAACTCAAAGGAAGCTTTTTTGGACTTAGCAAAAAATAATTTTTCAGCGAAAGCAATCAGAACAAATGGGCATATTTATCACAGCTGTAAAGCTTTTTTTTTTCTGTAAGGACACAGCTGCAGCAAGTTTTATGTAGCATGCCAATATTTTTAGGAGCTGCTGGCAGTTAGTTGCCTGCTGCATCGCTATCAGCTCTGTTCAATTGTGTATGTGACTGTTCGGTGATAACACCCGCTTGCAAGACATTTTTTTGAGCCAATGCATAGCAGCAACCAAAATTCGTGATGCCGTAATGGGTCTTGCTTGGCTCTGAAAAATTGCAGTGTAAGGTCGGAAAACAAAAATCTCTGCCATCATAAATGGAGCTGCCATAATGCACGGTGTTGCCTTGCTTTCGTGTAATTCTTCTGTAGTTCTTTTGCTTTTGTTGCGTGCAACATTTTTTCGATGTTGACCGTTCATCGGACTGAGTGGAATGCAAGGGTTTTGGTTTGGTGAACATGATAGCATCGGCATTGCATTACTGTGGGCAACGCCCAAGACTTTTTTTGCCATGCCACGGAGGCAGAATAAATGCAATATCTTCGCTTATTTCATATCACTGCAGTGTGTTGGGCATGCATTTCTTTCGGCTCTATGCGGGACATGCAGATGCTGTGTAGAGGACTTCACCGCCATGCCATCAAATCATGGTCTCGCCAGATCTCAGTTTCAACAAAATAGATTTATTTACGTTATTGAAATGTTCTTTCTTGATTTTTTGTGTAAAAGTGAATCATCAGGTGACTATACGTAGTATAAAAGCTTGAATTTCAGTTTAGTGTGAAGTTTTGCTAGAAAGAATTAAATTGCCAATTTTACTGACTTTGTTGTATCAATGTTTAACTTTATACACCAACGCCTATAAACTACCCGGTATATCGAAAAGAGACATTCATGTTTCTTCATGGAGCAGTAACAACTTTTGCAGAGTCGTTGGTATGTGATACTGGTCCAAGTACGGTTGGGCTGTAATGGGAAGTAGGTCCTTGTCACATTTTTTGCATTATCTTGTATCCAAACAAACAAGGCACCCCTTAATGACAAGTTTCTCGGCGCACAGAAATAGTAGTATTGAGTTCTTGCACTGTGTTATGTGTTGATGTTATGCTGCATAAAGCTGTTGTGTATTTGTCCAGCGGTGAGGCATCCACAGACGCCAGACTTTTACGACCTGCAGCGACAGTTAAGTGTGGATGGAAGTTGTCATGGAACGAGTGCGACGTGGTCTTCATCTGAAACAGGCTCAGAAAAGAGCAAGGTTGGTTGTTCTCATGCCGTAGTTGTGGAAAGTTGCTGTTTATTTTGCATCTTGGTAGGATATGGCTGGAATTTCGCATTTTGATGTTGGAAAACCCAATGTTTCCTTTGAAGCCAAATCTCCCCACTGCTGTTCCCTCCCATCTCATTCGTCCATTATTGCAGTTCCTGAGAAAAACATTTGGTTCATTGCAAAAGCTATTAGGAGTAGTAATTTAATTTTTTCAAATATCTCACTCGGCTGCTCATGAAATTTTTACGTTATTCAAAAAAATTCAAATGTGAAAGAGTTCCTAGCAAGCCCTGTGGTAGATTGTATAGACCAAGGGCCGACAACCTTTTGAGGCATGAAGCCGACACTGCGGGGGCCACATGGCAGATGAGGGCGTGTGTGTGTGTGTGGGGGGGGGGGGGGGGGGGGCTTTTCAGGCAAAGAGAAAAATTTGGCAAATTGATAACAATGGTGTACACACTGGAAGAGAAATCATGTTTATTGTCAGTACGAGTGTCGCAAGGTTGCAATACATAAATGCAGGTTACAAGCGGAAAAAAAAAAAACTTTCAACGTGAATTTAGGTGCTGAACATACTTAGCCAACTTGCAAATATTAACATCAAGGTTGCTCACTTGCTCAATGAGTGACGCAGAATGTCGTAGAGGTGTTCATTGGTTGGTCGGGAGGCCTTCATCATAGGCGGTGTTCTGTCGGTGTGCCAGGGGCCTGCATAATATTGCCACGCGCTATCCTTATTTTCACTCTTGTATTCGGTTTTCGCCCACAAAGACCGTCAGCAAAGCTCAACTCAAACCGCACCTTATTGTTCCACAACCTTCGCGATTATTGTAGATTGTTTTGTTAAGATTGCGCGCAAGACGCGAACCACTCGAGATTATTCCAGAGCGTGCGCGATGACCAGTGATAGGGCTGGAATGTTCGACGCGTGATGCATATAAGCCGGCGCGCTCCAACGATGTCCAGTATTGACGGCCGACGCTCTGTTCGCCGCTATCAGTGCCAGTGTGTATTGCTCTATTCTTACTTTCCGTTTACCGGCCACAAGTTCGGCCAAATAAACAGTTTCATCTTGGATACGTCGCATGCTGCCTTCGTCGACGTCACGACCACGTGACAATATTGACTTGCAGGCTGCATGCAGTCCGCGTGCCGCAGGTTGCCGAGCCCTTGTGTAGACCAATGCAATATCTTATGTATCTGGGTACTCGCTAAGTTAAGCAATGTTGTTAAGAATGTGTTTGTGTTTGTATGGTGGCAAAAAAAAAACAGCTGCCTGCATCTGTGTGTGCCTTGGTGCAAAGCACACTTCTGCTTTTTAAATTTTAATTTTCTTGTCTGCTAGTTCTGGCAGACTGCTTATTACATGCATGAACATTTTGGCACACTCTAGAAACGAAACATTTCAATTTTATATTTTTGGCATCAATATTGTTGCTGATGTGTGAGTGATATCTCGAAGGCACCTGGCGGTGTTCTTTTTTAGTTTTTTTTTCTGCAGTGAAAAATCATCACAGATGCAAGGCATAATTTTGCCTTGTTTGCTGTGTCTTGTGTACACTTGCCAATTTAGAACTTTTTCTCACTCGTTCATTTCAGTGTGCAGCACAGATTGGAAAGATAGTGAAGATGGTAAAAAGAAAGTTGCCAGAATGGGAGGAGTGAGTACCGCTTTAATTTTTTATCTCCGGTAGCCCTTCGGCTTTAGGAGACAGCATTAAAAGAAGGTGCACATTAGTTTGAGATAAAGTGATAGATGTATCACGGTGCCCAAACAATTATTTTTATCGAGAACTTGCTTCATGAGCAGGAACAGTTCTACCTCTCAGATAATGCAGTACTAGCTCCCACAATATAGCGTATCACAATTTATAATTGGTAAGTTGTAACTGAGCAATTATGATGATTGGGGGGTATGCAAATATTCAAACTTTCAAATATTTTTCTAATAGTGTTTGTTGTTTGATTCAATTTGCACCGAAATTTTATTAATTCGAAGAATTCAAACTTCTGGAAAATAAATATAATGGTTTTATTCACTCCAAATCACATCAATTTTAAAACTATGGCATGCTCCTATGTTAACAATCACACGAAAAAAAAAAAAAGAAATTCCCCATCTCCCGCTAAAGGGAACCATGTGTGGATGCGAAGCAGTGGGGAGACAGCTGAGCGGGAGGAATGTCGCCGCTCTCATTTCACGGCAGCGGTCCGGGCGCTCATCGCGGCGATGCACAGGAGAGAGAATGAGGCACGCGCGCTCCGTCATTTTCATACCGCGGAACTACCGTGGCGCCCCCCAGCGGAGTATGCAGCTGTCACACCACCTGTCGTGCGCGCCGCTCCGTAGAGGATTCCTAGAGGAGAGGACCGTAGGAGAGGAGAGAGAGGGGGGAGGGGACGTGCATGCGCTGTGGGGATGTGGGACGCGGGTGCCGCTCCGTAGAGTAGATCATTCTTACAGTAGAGAAAGGGAGTGAGTGTAGGAGAGGATAGGGGAGGCGACGCACATGCGCTGTGGGACGCTCCGTAGAGTAGAGGATTCCTAGAGTAGAGAAAGGGAGTGAGCGTAGGAGAGATAGGGGGAGGGGACGCGCATGCGCTGTGGTGGTGTGGGACGCGGGAAGGAGGGACGGACTAAGCCCCCCTCCAAACACATGCAAGCAAGATCAAGAAATGGGGTCAACCTGGGCGACAGACACCACCTGCCTAGCCATTGCTAAGCAGCCTCTCTGTGCTCTCGGCCATGACTCTGATGACTGTAGTAGTGGTTGACGGCCTTCATATTACTACAGTGTTCTGGTTCGCATAATGGGTGCTTCCCTACTTCATGAAAGTGGCCGGACGCGGGATGGTGGACGCGGGAGGGACGGACGGACAAAGCCCCGAGCATAAGATGCTTTGCATCTAAAAAGGCAAGCACAATGCACTCTCATAAAAAGCAAAATTTATTCTGGTGGCAGTAACTTTCCTACAGTGCTTTGATCGCATGCTGCTTCCAGGGCCGTTGCCTTGACGAGCTCGGTCTACACGAAGCTGCTTGAAAACGTCTGCTAGCTTGTCATCGAGGTCCGGATATTTTCCCATTTTCGGCCCGTAGAAACTTTTCCTGGTCGATGCGCAGCTGAGGACTTCCTTCCTTTGTTTGCACCACTCACGGGCACAGGTTTCCGGCACGCAAAATAGACGCGACATAGGTGTCCGTAATGTGAGGAATAACTTTCCTTTGATATGAGCTTTCCATAATGAAGGGGGGCATGTCACCACTTCTACTTCGTTGAAAACAAATTAGGTGCTGACAGACCTTAGTCGAGCGCTAAATGAGCCAACGCGGAGTGGTTATAAAATGCATTTCGTGACCGTTTGTCACTACATCCGCTGTTCATGGTCGTGCTGCGAATACCACGAACGTGGTTTCAGTTTCATACTCGATCGACTTGTTTTGCGAAATGTGCTTTCCTAATAATGACCTGGCGCAACGAAATCAGCCTGCGATGCAAAATTCGTTAGTGTCACCCTAGAAATGGCGAAATATCAAGTTATTCAGGCTCATGCCAATACTGCACGTTATGTCAACCGTCACTGCGTGACAGCTATCAGCACAGTTTGGTTTTCATGCAGCGGACAGCGTGCTGCCTCCGGGTGTACAGGTTACTGTGCAAGAGGAATTGTTTTATTAAGGCCCATGTTTTGCACTGCATTTTAACACGAAAACATTACTTGGCCAGGTTTGCGAAAGTGTGTGCTCGTCTGGCGTTTCGCAAAAGTCGTTTGAGAAAGACACGTGACCTCTCCTAGGGCAACCAACACTGACGTCAACAACTGCCGCAGAAAGCACTCACAGCTTTCTTCAGAAGGGGACTGATGTGGAAATCTTCAATTGTCATTTTTTCGTGTCACATGAACGACAGTCCTCAAGATCCTAGAAAATGCACTGGCAAAGCGTGAGTGCACTATGAGAAGTAATTAAAGTATGTTCTTAAAAGCTAGTTTCGGTTCCTGCTGTACCCTGACGTCACCATATGGCATGAGCTTCTCGTCACGTGTTCGCGTAAGATATCGAGACATTTCCACAGCCGCTCCACTGCATGGCTCTGTTGGTGACGTGCAAGCGGCCATTTTGTGTGTTTTGGTACCTGACATCACAACTTGCCATACCGGTTTGTGAAGTCATCAGAATTGGCACTGTAGCGTCACGTCACGCTAGCGTCGATGTCAGTAGGTGCGCCATGCGAAAACTGACTTTAATATCAAAATAGAATACCTTATCAGCATTTTCTAAGCTTCACACTTGCTCAGCTCTGTCTCTGTATACAGGAGATTGGTATGGTGCAGTAAACTCAGCTTTGAAAATTCGTCTCAGTACCCCTGTAAGAGCAGGCATCTGACTTGGAGAATGGAGCTGTAGTTGGATGCCATTTCTATCCCACCCTTGCACTGATGTGTGCAGGCAGGAGATCTACAGACGCGTAGTGGACCTACGCAAGGCGGAGGGTGGCTTCTCGTACATGACATTGAACGCCATTGTTGCCCGTGTGCTCAGTCACATAAGGGATACTGTACACGGTGAGTCACTCCACATTTTTTTCAGTCGCGACATCTCGCAGATAATTTTGTCCAACATTGTCTGCGCCAAATATACACAAGGAGGTCTGTCACATGCTTGATACTTGGTGTCCTGAAAAAACCCTTGCCATCTGGTGTGGGTGTGGGTTGGTGTGTGTTGAGTGGGGCCTCCGACCCCGTCCAGCCTCAGCCACTTGGCCACTTTTGGACCAAAATAAAGTTCTTACTCACTCACTGTTGTGACAAGTGCGTTAAGTTAGTTGATTATGAGCAATAGACCCCTTGCAAAATTGCAAGTGCGCTTCCCTGTGCTGCATATTTTCCTTCACCATGGCGGCACCTGTCATCCTTTAATGGAGAGGAGGCCCTAGTGGAACGTGCCATGGGTTTTCTATCATGCGGGTTTATATCAAGGGAGCCCAGTGAATGTTTTCCATGCCATAGGGCAACTAAACTGCGCTTGAACACGCTGTTTGCAGTAAGTGACCAGCCGCCATCGGTAGGGAAAACTGCACTGCAGGAAAGCTAGCTTTACAATTATGCAAGGGGCCTATCAGGGCAGGGACAAGAAAAATAACCGGGATGCTTCGTTTTCATTCAAGGCTGTTCCTTGTGCCAGCGATGTTCTCATCGGTTGCTTGGGCTAACGTTCACATTCTGTGGGTCATGTTCTGGCTGCACTCATTTTGACCTGGCCGTGTTTCAGGTTTTCTGCGTGTTTTATGAGTGTTCTGCATTTTTCTATGAACATATATTTTGTTCCCAATATTGCTGCTTTTTTGCTTCATGTATAGGGCTACTGCCAACTCAGTCACAGTGATATGGAGACTAGGTTCCTAGTTACTAGTTGATACGGAGACTAGTACAACTAGGCTGTGCACGTTATGACCTTTCGGTATCATACGTCTCTTATACGGCTTTGATGTTTTCTTTTCTGGTGGTACGTTTTTCATCTGTGGCATAATAATGAAAAAGTAGAGATCGGTTTGAAATGGGGATTTTCTATTTATATTGAGTCATGGATCTTGGGGCCAGCATGATGCATAAAAGCAGCAGTTATAATGATGGTGTCAGTATAGCAACATTGGTGCCAGTTGAACTTGATGTACTCACCAGACCTTAGGTACGGTGGGTCATTTTCTTGCCTTGTTTGGTCTGCATGTGAACGCTATGGAAGTAATTGCTTTCGCAATAAGTGGCTTTGTCGTTGGCTACAATTGCCTGAATTTGGGGTATATATCTTAACGCAGAAGTGTAATATGCCGAGATCCACCCAAAATTGAAGCATGTCATTTCTGTCACATACTATGTGACGTCAGTACAAGGGCACGTGGGTGGCTCAGAAAGAAATGGAGAAAAAAAAAACTTTACTTAGTTACCTGACCTGGGAATTGAACCCATGTTCTGACTGGCAGCCCAGTATTCTACCACTGAGCCACGCCAGTGTTTGACACTGCTTTGGGAAAAGAACCTTGTAGAGGCATCATGTCTGGCGAGGAGTCACAATAACAGATGTAATATTGCTTGGCAGAAGCACAGAATCTCCCCAAGTGTCGCTCGCAAAGGTGCTCAGCCATGATTCATAGTCATCATCAGCCACAGCATGAAAAGACAGTGTGGCCAGATATGTGCACGTATTGCCTTATAGGTGCATAGTGGGTAGTCCACAAAACAGTCAATTACGACGTAGTGGGTACTTCCCCAACCATACATGTAGCAACTGCCGTCCAAGAGTTCGCAATGGTCAGTGTTGCGTGCACAGACATTCTTTCCCTCATGGCACGGTTGAGGTGTCTACCGAGAAGCGAAGCATTGTGAAGCGAATGAGAAGTTTATGCAAACGGGGCCCGATAATGCTATCATGTTCCATTCTTAAATGGGGAGCTTAAGTGTCCGCCAAGTCTTAACAGGATAGGGTTCTTTGTCATGGTTCGAACGTCATTTTTGTCACGGATGTGACATTGATGAAAGGGCACATGGGTAGCTGAGAAAAAAAAAAAAAATTTCAGAAAAAATTTGTTAGTGGACCTGGAAAACAGATCCGACTCTGCACTATTCGAGCCAAGGAACAAGAAATACCGATCACTGTGCCACAAATGCGTGCGGAATCTTGTGTGTGAACCCATAATAAATGTTTCCCACTTGGACAGTGATGGTGCCACCATCTAGGAGCAGTGAAGCAAACTACAGCGCCGAAGTGCTGTTAGATCATCTCGGCATGGCCCAGTGCTGTCATGAATGCATCGGGCCAGCAATGAATGCGCCAGGGAGAAGTACAGCGCTTCCAGGCGTTTTAGGCACACACTTTGAATTAGACCTCTTGAATTCATGAATCTGAGCGCGATGCAACTTACCGGATTAGTCTGATCAAAATGCTAGTTGGAGATGTAGCAGTTGATGTCAGTACAGGTGCATCCACGTGAAAGGCAGTCGTGCTGGCACTTAACAATGCAGACTGTGTTTAAAGTTTGATTCTTAATGTCTAACAGAGTCACAACATCTGCTGTGGAGCCACGTTTCACTTTCGTGTTAAGAAATGATTCCTTTTAAAGAGAAATCAACATATCTTTTTTAATTGGGGACCATCCTGTAGCATCATTTTCCTGTGCTTTCATTTTTATTTGTGTCTCGATGCAGATTCTGCGGTCAGGCCTACATCGTAACAGTCATCAAGCAACCTGTGCCTTGGCTGCATCCTTCATGCATGGCATTCAATGACCAAACAATTGTTGAATTTCCTACTCAACTTGCCTGAGATGTGTTGTCACTGTGATATGTACATAGAAATTGTCTACATTGGTGCCAACATGCAATATAGGACTAAAATCTGCTTTTATTGAGTCAGGAGTGTTGGCTATAATGAACTTTTTGCTACACTGAATGATGCTGCCTTTGTTTTTTTAGAATGAAGTCTCTTAAAAGAAACCCTTGTTTCCAGTGACAGATGTCAGTGGTATTTGTGTAGATCTGCATTTTTGACGTAAATAAAGAAATCATATTTTGTGTTGAACAGCTCATTTTTGTTCCGTTTTGTATCTGCTGCATTGATCTGTGGCAGGCTTAACTCTGTTTCAGGTTGGGGGGATACAATTTTGGATGCGGTGACAGTATGCCTTTAAAAGCAGGATTCAAAAGCACTTTGCTGACATTGTGGCTTATATAGGTTTAGGTGGCTACTCAAGGAAACCCCATGCAAGCATTACTGATCTCGAGCCATCGACTAAAGCCGTGTGTAGTTGAAGACGTAGGCCTCCTAAACCAACAAATTAGTGAAAGGAATTAAAGCATATCTAGAGAAGTAGTCTCAGAGGTTTGATATTTACTGGGAGCTACCTCACACTACAATTCTGTTTGGGACATTACACTACATTCGTTGTTTGCTCTGCTCTGTACGCTGCTTCTTTTATGCACGTAATGCCTTCCAGTGAGAACTTGAGCACAACAGTAGAATGTGGTACAGGTACTGCTTTAAATCTGGACTTAGATTTTGTAACACTAATCTAATTACCTTTGCTATTTCATGCACACTAGAATTGACCATTCAAATTGTCAGCTTTATTCAGTTCTGTTCAAATGTTGGGAGTAACAATACCTACTGCATTCTCAAGGGAAACTGGAAATGAATGGCACTGAGGACTGTTTCCAGATGATTTCGTTGTGCGAGCACTATGGTTTGTTATGTAGGGTTACTGATTCCTGATTAAATCCATAGGGCATCTAATTTCTCTTCCATGAAATTTATGGTCATTCAATACGAATTCCTCAATTTCTGTCTGCAAATTTTTTTCGAGGTTAACCAATTTATTTGCCTATTGTCATCTCTCAGCCCCTCGCTAAACATAGTATGTACATTTCTTTAATATTGCTTAGCATAACGCATAAATAAGGACTTCATTTACATCTGATGACATGATGTGCCTGTTTTTTATTGTTTAACTGTAACGTACCAGTGTATTGGCGCTAGTTCTTTTAAATTTTTTCCTTTGCAAGCTTTTAATTTCACAGATCTGTCTTGAAAGCCATCATGTTCATGTATCAAGCACTGAAAAATAAACAGCTAAAAAAAAACCCCTCTAAACTGGGCACAGGTGTAAAGAAGACAACAGGTTATTCCTCTGACCATGTGGTATCTTGTATACCACACAGGCATCAGTGCAAACCAAGCGCATCAGTGCGCAGTGCAACGAAGGCAGGCAATATTGCCCAACTACAAAATTTAAGTAATTCATGCCGCCTTCCCAGAGTCGGGTTCTTTCGTTAGTTCAGTAGGCACCATGCTTTCACACAATTCATCAAATCATGCTATGATTTCTGTTCCGATGATATTTACCAAGTTGTTTACTGCTTTGGTGCAATTCTGGAATTATTAATAAAGTGATAAGTCTTGCATTGGGTTGCAAGAAAGCCACCAGCGAGGTTTTTATTGTAATAATGCTCTCTCTCAACCAGTGGCGTAAATCAAGGGGGGTCACAGGGTGTCCTGGCCCTCCTTGTGTTCAGACTGGGGGGGGAGACACCCCTTGCAAGTATCCCCACTTGAGGTTTATCTTTCAAATGTCATGTTGGAATTTCTTGACAGTTAAGGATAGCGCACTCCGCAAAACCAACTCTGAAGTCTGACGCCATTCACTATGGGCTTTCTGTAATGCTACAGGTTACTTCCGACGTGCTGCAAATGTTAATTAGGCTGGGTTTTGAAATGCAAAGTAAAGAATCGCTGATGATATACCGTTGTTTATGTCGACGATTTTTGGGAGCCATTCACAATGAATGCAATCGTCCGCCTCGGTGGATCAGTGGCTAGGGTGCTCGGCTACTGACCCGAAGGTCGCGGGTTCGATCCCGGCCGCGGCGGTCGCATTTCGATGGAGGTGAAATGGTAGAGGCCCGTGTACCGTGCGAAGTCGGTGCACGTTAAAGAACACCAGGTGGTCAAAATTTCCCGATCCCTCCACTACGGCGTCCCTCATAATCATATCGTGATTTTGGGCCGTAAAACCCCTCATATTATTATTAAAATGAATGCAATCGCTCGACTACGATTGGGCTTTTTTGAAAAAGATCACTGGTGAACATAAAAGTGCGTTTCAAGTAAGTTTCCAGGGGTAAATCATGGGAGGCTATTTCTAACAGGTGTGCACGATGGGGTAATGAAGGTGAAGTTAAAGAAAAACTGACCTTTACGCATTACCACAAAAAATTGCTAGCATTTTTTTAAAATTTAATATTTAGCACGAATGCCAGCTGGACATGTGCTAGAGCCTACCTACAAGTTACACTTACAAACGAACCTCGCCACGCAACGTACGCTTATACTACTGCTGCTCATGCTCGTTTCTTTCTAAAATTTAATTTGAAAGCATGATTTTAGTTGTTTCATAATGAAAAATAAAGCTTATTTGTAGAAAACAAAATGGCTGCCATTGCAATGTACGTGTGTCTCCCCTCTTGTGCTTTTTTTGGATTTACGCCACTGCCCTCAATTGATCATTTAGATCAATTAGGCCGCATAAGACAGCCAAGCGGGCCGCATGCGGCCCGCTTGGCTGTCTTGCGGCTTCTGGCATGGCGTCAACACCCCTCCCCCCTTTCCCTTGCCACTGCCTATCTGAAGGCCGACATGACAGTTTTGACCTAAAATGGGATTTTCGCTCAAAATAAACACGATTTTTAATGCAGTTTTACAAGTTAGTGTCGATTCGCCGAAATTTTACGCTTCGCCTGCAAATGCCCTCCTCCGCCCCCCTCCCACCATTTTCTGTGCGGCCCCCCGGCTTATCGGCTTCATGCAACTTGGCCCTCCGCGTCAAAAGGTTGCCGACCCCTGATTTTACTGTGCACTGATATGATTAATTACTCTGGTGTCTGGGATATATACGAATATTGATATGATTAACAATCAACTCTTGTAAGCAGCGCACGTGTGTGTGTGTGCATGTGTGTGCGCGCGCGCGTGCTGTAGGCATCTTAATTTTTGTTGTGTGTGTATGTGTTCATTTCACATATTAGCGTTTCCTATGAATTGCCTATGCATCCACACTGCCACATTGACTGACTGCATGCAAGTCTTGTGTTCCACGTTGTGTAGACTTCAATATATATATATATATATATATATATATATATATATATATATATATATATATATATATATATATATATATATATATATATATATACATGTTTGATGTAATATTCGGAGGTTGTTTTACTCGTGCACACGCGTGTTCTGATGTTTGACGCTGAGATTTGGTTGCGCCACCATTTTTGCTGGCATAGACTTTGCCATAATAGTTGACGAGAAAATGCACAAATATATATGGCCGCCGGGGCGGGCCAACGGACGCCGGTCGCGTCGATCGCACCTCGCGTCTGACTCTACAACGCTCGCGCTTTGCTTGCGTAGCGTCGCTGTGCCCAGCGTGTCCAATCATGCAAGGAGGGAGACACGCGCATCGGGTTTATTCTGACCGACCACGTCTCAATGGGCACAGGCGTTCGGCGAACACACCTTGGAATTTACAAAGTGTCCAATTTTTTTTTTTATTTCTAGCTCCATGCAGTGGTGTAAATCATGGGGGGGGGGGGGGGTCAGGGGTCCCCTTGTGCTGAAGCTGAGGGCGGGGGGGGTGGGGGGACACCTTTTGCAAGTGTCCCCCCCCCCCTGAAATTTCTCTTTCAAACATCATATATCTGAATGGCTTGACAGTTAAGTATAGCCACTCAAATTTAATGCTTTTTCTTCCCTTTTTTTTTTTTTTTTTTTTTGTAGCGCGTACCGTGTTCATTACCCCTCAGCTGTGCGAGACTATTGAAATCGCAACTGCCACTCGATTGGTTTCAGAAAAGGCTCAACAGAACAATGCAATTACGTCAGCTGGGAACACATGGTCGTTTTTCAGTTTGATTTCAAAGCATGATTTTAATTTTTTTACAAGTAAAAATAAAAGCTACAACATTTATAAAAACTATTAATAATTGACGGGGTTTTACGTCCCAAAACCACGATATGATTACGAGAGACGCCGTAGTGGAGGGCTTCGGAAATTTCGACCACCTGGGGTTCTTAAACGGGCACCTAAAATCTAAGTACACGGGCCTCTAGCATTTGCGCCTCCATCGAAAATGCGGCCGGGATTCGATCCCGCGACCTGCGCGTCAGCAGTCGAGCACCATAACCCACTAGACCACCGTGGCGGGTTATTTATAAAAGCAAAATAGCCGCCGTGGCATGATGTGTGTCCCCCCCCTGGTGATTTTTCTGGATTTACGCCAATACATGTACAACTTAGCTGCAGTCGAAAGTTGTAAAACCTGGTTTTATACAACCCATTTGTCATGTGTGTGCACCTAACATTTTTCTTAACCGCTGGCTACGCAAACGTTTCGGCGAGATAGTCGACGACGTGGACTCATGACACGGTGCTTCGGGGAATGCCAGCGCTGCAGATTAAGAGTCCCCAGAACTGCATGGTCACTCAAACGTTATACAGTTGATTAATCCAACTAGCATACTCTGACCTTGACCTTTCACAGCGCGGCACGTGGCCTGCAGGTCATTCATTATTGGAACTCCGGAAGCGCGTGGCGGTCTCCGCAGTTTATCGCACGATCTCTTCGATAAATGGGAAACACGCGTGTCCCTATATGATGAGTCGATCGACGTCAAAAAAAGAAGAATGAGACAATACACAGGGCTGCGTTATTAATACGGAACAAATGGCTTCGCTATTTGCTGCTTATGTCTTAACTTTTTTTTTTTTTTCGCGTACGACAGCCATATAGTTTCGCTATTTGCTGCTTATGTCTTAACTTTTTTTTTTTTATTTTCGCGTACGACAGCCATATAGTTTCGCCATTTGCTGCTTATGTATTAATTTTTTATTTTCGCGTACTAGCCTCAATAAAGATATTGCAGAAATGGAACAAAAAAAACAACAGCAAATGAACATTCATGAACGGGCATCCAGAAATTCTCAGAAAGTGCAGGTGCGGCGCCACGATGCTTTTACTGGGGTGGGGAGGGGGGGCACCCATGACAAGCGAGTTCTTCCAAGGGAGCAGGTAGGCTGGGAACTTCGCTGTGTTTTGAATATGTGCTCTTGAGACTCTTCCGGGCTAGAAATTTCAGGCTTCGATTGTCGAAAGAGCATGTCAGTGCGCATAAGCGTGCGCAGGGTTCCACTTCAGGGGGGGGGGGGGGGGGGGGCGGAGGTTCATCGCAGCCCCCCCCCCCCATCCTTATTATGTCAGTGTATGGGGCTGACTTCGCGACCTCCCCCCCCCTCTTGCCCCCCCCGCTCCCTATTATGTCAATGCATGGGGCTGACTTTGCGCCCCCCCTCTCGCCCCCCCCTTGCCCCCCCCCCCTTCCCCCCCGTGCGCCCGCCTATGTCAGTGCGGGTGAAAAAGGTAATGTTAAGGGCGTGGTCGCCTCGTACGTAATGGTCTGGAAGAACTTAATTGTCAAGAGTATCGAGGCGGGGAGAATCGGAGTGCAAAGAAATTTCAGGCACTCATCGTGGCAACGCTTTGCAAGTGTAGCGACACCCATCTGGGAAATGAAATTCGACGGAGAAAAATCCATGTCGTATCTTCTGCAAATGAAACTTTTTTTGAACGGATTCTAGTTTCTTTTTATATCACATTTCCCTTAGGAGTTCACACAACGCAACCGGATGCGACAATGGTACGAATGCAACTTTTGTATGTAAGAAGTTTGGTTTCTTGAGGAGCAAGACGGAGCATACGATGTAAATAACCTGATCTAGCTCTTAAGGACCTTGTTGCATGTGAGATCAATGTGTTTGTACCATGACAAATTGTGTCGTAAGGATACCGAGGTACATGAATTAGAACACCCTGCACAAACTAGCATTGTTAAAACCATAGTCAAAAGTCGAGGGTTGCATGAACGTCGGTTTAAAGGCATAAGACGGTCTTCGAGAAGTCATTCATTTGCCAAGATTTGGACCGGTTACAGAATTGACAGAAGGAATTGTTGAGGGTGGCGTGATCAGTCAGAGATTTAATAGCATATCTTAATTGCGTAACTGTTTACGCCTTTTTCTTCACGAGACAAGCTTCATTATTATTTTTTGTTTGTTTTGTAAGCTTTAAGTGTTGAGTTAGGGGAAGAGACGAAGAAAAAAAAAAGACGAATTCAAGACGCCTGTTTCGAGCTCAGTTTGCAGTCGTTTTCATCTGAAAACTCGTAAGCACTGATGATTTAATTGCTACACCGGTTCGCAAAGCGGCCTAGCTGCCGATCGATCAAATCAGTGCTGCTGTCGTCGTAACGGACAAAATTGTAGGCGCATGTATCGACTTAACTACGTATAAAGCGCTAGGTCGCAAAATGCAGCTGCTACCTGCGCCTGAGATTGGTTACGTTCCGCGACTTTGCGTTCATTTAAATGTTGCTACCGAAGGTAGATGCATGGCGGGCAGGGGTGTATCCGGCATTTTGATTTTGGGGGTTGTTAACAGGACGCGGGTGGTGGAAGTGTGGGTGGTAGATGAGTGCTTGTCTGTAAGGTGGAAAGGGGGGGGGGGGGGGTTCGTCTGGATTCATTCTTTGGGGGGAGTGTTGGGATCCTTTTGGGGGGATGTTGGGGAGGGGGGAGGGTGCAAATATTTTGTAGATTGTGTGCTGACGAATGGGCACTTTCCCGTGGTAACGAAGTGGTTTGTTGTGTAACTTCGACGACAGCCCAGATAAAAACGCCATACTTGTAGATATTGTGACGATTCCAGGATTTCGTTGAGTTCGTATTTTGAGGCAATAGTATGAAGCCGTAACAGAAGTGCCGAAGGCCTGTGAACTGTCGCTTATACGGCGATTTTTACAGTATGACGCTATTTTAGTGAGTCACGGCCGCTGGAGACATGCGCTTGCATTCTGTGGCCGTGGTCCAGCAACTAAAAGAAAGTACACGTTTATGGAGTCCATAATAGCATTTTACATTCATTGAGCTAGATCATTGCTATATACCATAGCGGCATCCACAGGATTACCTTGCATTGAATGTCAATGTTCGCGCGGCAATCATGATAAGCACGCAATGCACCATAAAAAAAAAAAAAAAAAAAAACCGTGTGAGGAAGCGCTTTATTGACCTGGATTTACTTACGCTTTAGTTACACACACTTTTGTTCATACATTTTTTCCACCTTTTTTTAGTTCAAGCCTTCTATAAGTTGTTGCAGCTTTGGTTTGTGTGTGATTCTAAGCGCAACGCGTTCGTTTACGTTGATGAAGGAGTTAAACGTAAATGTCAATGCATGGTGTAATACTGCACGTTCAGCCATGCTTGACTTTCATACGCGGATTCAGCAGTTTGTGCTCTGTTCTGTATACTCATTCTGGTCTTTGGAATGTACAAGTGCCCACTATACTCTTTATCTTTGTTTATTTTTTCTTTTTTAATTGGACTCGATCAGTTGGTTCGTGCTGGTTATACACTCTTCGCAGAATCTAATTTTCCTTTAGATACAAAGAGTGACTGAAGGCTGAGCTCAGGGCCGTATCGCAGCCTGGGACCGCTGCTTTAAACGCAGTGCATTTTCACAGCCCGGGGTGTGATCGGAATTTTACCCCAACGCGCATTTTTTTCTGCCTATCTTTCGCGATCTTGCTGCGACATGCGAGTTCAAACTTTTCCTCCTGTCGGTGTTCGTGTTCCTCAGATGCGGACGTGCGGCGAAAACGAATAGGCGTATTGCATTTGCGACTGCTCAGGATTAGATCTCTCGACTGTGTCTGAAAGTGTGTTGTGTACTTTGACGAAGCCGGCTCATGCGGGCGTCTTTTATAAGACGCGCACGTAGCGCACGTGTCTGTGTATGGTTTCCTCTGAAGCGCAATATGTCCTCGTGTGAGTAAACGAACTTTCGCGAGGAGACACAGTAACGCATGTGGACACCATCCACAGAACTGCGATTGCGTAAGCTGTAATGCAGGGGGGGCAAGAGCAGTTGGGTCGGATATCGGGAGAATATACCGGGCCGCTCCGATGGCACAGTGCAGCACTATAGTTTCGCACTCATTTTCGCAGATCGTCCTGACAACCTCCCGGAGGAAACGCTTGAGGAATGAGCGCACGAGTGGCACAGTCTTCGCGACGCATTGTCTCTATGGACCTACAGTACACGCCGCGTCCGTCTGTTCATCAGCTCATAACGCGTGCCTTGAGAGATCTGTACTGTGACATGGATATGGCACAAACACACGAAAGAAGTCCGAGTGCCTACTTCACTCCGGCCGTCAGCTTCTCATGTCGATCGTGGCCCTGATCACCAGCGAGCCGTCGCGAATGTAATCGCCGAGTCGCTCGACCGCCATGAAGGCAGAGAAACCCGCAGGCGTGGTCGTTGCGCATTGTCTTTGGCCTGTGGAAGGCCTCGAGCGGACACCGCGCGTGTGTCGGGTCCACGGTCTTGGAAAGGTCCGCCCGGCCGCTCGCCGTGTCGACGACGGCCAGCGTGATGACGTGCGGGAAGGGCCACCTCAGTACGGCGTCGTGCCTTCCCTTCCAGAGCGTAAAGTAGATGCCCAAGACGCTCTGGTCGTCGTTGCTGGCTAGAGTCTGTAGCGGAGTCGTCACCCTGTTGAGTACCAGGCTCATCCTTAGGGCGTAGCCCTGGTTGCCCGTGTAGAAGATGGGACTCTCGACCTTGGCGAAGCCACCGTTCTTCAGCAGGTTCACCTTGGCCGGCGCGTCCTTCAGCTCCCATAGGTACTCCGAGACGATTGCGTTGTTCCGCACAGCCACGGATGCCACGTGACTCGCGTATTCCTTGAGGAACACGCGGAAGCGTACGCGGACGGCACCGTCGCGCACGTAACCCCCGTTCAGGAGAGCCGCGTGGCTCGCCATGCGGCTCTCGCCACAGCTCCACTCGGCCAGTTCTTGAGCGGGCTTCTGGAGCGCTATGTCCGGGCAGCCGGACGCCGCGAACGTCGTGTGTACTATGTCAGTCGAGGAGTCTTCCTTCTGGTCGACAATCACCATTTCGTACTTGTGCGTGAATGGCCACTCGAGCACGTCGTCGTAGGCACCTCGCGTGAACACTACGTACAGGCCGACATAACCGGACGCCTTCTCAGGGTAAAGGCGCAGCATCACGCGGTAGCCTCCGTTGGTCAGATAAAACTTGTCGCTGTCTACAAACTGTGCGTTGCCGAGCTTTGCTTGCACGACTTTTTCCTTTATGTCCGGGACGAGCCAGTCGTATTCGGCGACGACGCTGTCGTCACGGAACACCAGTCTCGCCATGTTTGGCGGCTCGATCTCCTCCATGTAGACCACGACCTTGACCAGTAGGCTTCCGTAGCGGATGTACTTGCGATTGTACACTTCGTCGTAGGAAATGGCACTAGAGGATCCACACGCGTCGTTGCGTCCGAACGGCCTCCAGAAGGAGCCGACGCATGCTTCGTTCTTGATGTACGGGTTGTTTGGATCCACGGCTACCACCACATCATTGCCCCTCTTTCCGTGCTGCTGATCGATGATGATGAGGTCGAAACGCTTCACGAAGGGCCACTGTGCCAGCGAGTCGTAGCCGCCTTCCAGAAGCGTGAGGAAAACGCCGATGCTGCCGTTCGTGTAATTTTGGAACTTGAGCTGCATCTGCATGAGATAGCCCTGGTGCCTGGTGTAGAACCGCTCGCTGAGCAGGTTAGAAGGCCTGCCAGAAGTAGCGAGGGCGATTTTCCTTTCCACGCTGGGCACTTTCCAGACGTACTCGGCTACCAGGTGACGATCCTTCACCGACACGGAAGCGAAATTCGGCATCTGGTCAAGGATGGCCGTGAAGCGTAGCAGGATCTTGCCATCTTTCTTGAAGTTGCTCCGCTCGAGGGCGCTAAACGAAACGAGCTTGCGGAAGCCGCACGGCGTGTTGGGCTGGAACTGCGGTTTGGTGAACGCGCTGAGCGGGCAGACACCGGAGGTAGGATCGATCACGCCTTTGCGGTCGGCGGTCAGGAAGCCCGCCGACTGATCCACTATGGACAGCTCGAAGCTGTACGAGAGCGGCCACTCGAGCGAGTCGTCGAACTCTCCGGGAATTGACGACCGCGAAGAGGCCCAGGTGCTCGTCCTCGGAATGGAAGGTCAGCTGGAGCACCATCAGGTAGCTCTCGCTGTTTATGTAGAAGAGGTCGCTCGTCAGGGGCTGCGGCTCACCCTTGCGGGCCTGCTTGATCTTGGCGTCGATGTCGTCGACGGCCCACTGGAACTCGGAGACGAGCTGGTGACCGCGCATGTAGGCCTTGGCTCTCTTGGGAATGGCGCCCTTGTCCTCGAGGAATATGCTGAGTCGCACCTGGAGGCTGTCGTCGGACACGTACCCGAGCAGCTTGCTGTGTGGAATGAGGAACGACTTGCCGCACCCTTCGACGCCGTCGTTCCTGCGCTCGGTGGGTCGCTGAAACTGTTTACGCAGTCGGCAGATGGCCGTCATCGGGTTCATCGAGACGTGAACGTCCTGACCCGAACCCGACGGGTCGACCACGGTGATGTTGAAACGGTACTGGAAGGGCCACTCGAGCGAGTCGTCGTAGCGGCCGCGTAGGATGGTGAACCAGACGCCCATGTAGGGTACCCCGTTGGACGGGTTGATCCGACCGAAGGATAGTCCCAGCCGCACCCGGTAGCCGGGCTTGCCCGTGTAGAAGTCGGGGCCCGCCAGGTTGACTCCGTGCATCACAGACGAGCGCTGCAGGAGCGCGTACATGTCGCGTACACGCCATTCGTACTGGGACAGGTAGGTGCCATTGTGAGTCTCCTTGACCTGCGAGTAGCGGTCTGGATCGCCTGCAAAACGTGAAAAAAGAGGAGGATGAGAGAGACGATCGCTTATAAAACTGTAAATTCGCATCGTCAGAACACGTGCCTACATGAATCCCTGTTAGCAGCAGGCATATAGTTACTACCTTATTAAACTGTTCCAAAATGACAGCTTCCTGAATTTAATGGCGCTGATTGTGCCACAGCACTTGCTATTAATACACAACGTTGCCATCTATTAGTATTCAGCATTCACTATAGGCGGCATTATTGAAGTAGAGTATTAATTGAATTTCTTTTATTCATGGTGTTTTCTTGCACACTTTACGTCTAGTTGTGTTAAATCTATGACACATAATCTGGAAGTAGGCCTTAGAGTTCTGCCGCAATATGAAAGGGCATATTCAGAGGGGATGCGCGGGTGTGCTGGACCCCTTCGTGAAATATGTGCGCTCAACGTCAGCGTACAGCACGTGATAAACACACGAACTCCATCCTTGCCGGCTAATACTAATAATATAATAATATCTGGGGTTTAACGTCCCATAACCACGATATGATTATGAGAAACGCCGTAGTGGAGGGCTCCGGAAATTTCGACCACCTGGTGTTCTTTCTTTAACGTGCACCTAAATCTAGGCACACGGGCCTCAAGCATTTTCGCCTCCATCGAAAATGCGGCCGCCACGGCCGGGATTCGATCCCGCGACCTGCGGGTTAGCAGTCGAGCACCTTAACCACTAGACCACCGTGGCGGGGTCTAGTGGTACTGTACTATAGCTAGAACGTTCACCAGTATATACGCGAATAGACTTACTATTATTGTTAATATTATTACGCATTAATTATTGCAATCATCCGTGTAATCACCTTCATCAATCGCCTTCACAAAGGTGGAACCCCTCCTTGAACAAAAAACCTAGATCCGCGCCTCCGTGCGCTGCAAAAACGTCCCTACAATCCCACATCTTGTTATGTATGTAACACCTTAACGGTAATTTTCCGCGTGCTCTAATATTCCTACGTCATGCATCGTGCGTATGGTTTCTTTCAACATGGGTACGTGTATGTAGGGCCTCACCTGTGCTGCAGGTGGCGCAGAGAAGAACACAGAGACCCACTGTGAGGCTCCAGCACAGATCACCTGTAAATAGAATGTCTGGCTGTAGTTGAACCTTGAAAGCAAGACCGATCGTGTTCGGAGACGTAGACACTCTACTAATTATTTATCCCGAACATTATTTTTATCAGCACCTTATAAATCAATCAATCAATCAATCAATCAATCAATCAATCAATCAATCAATCAATCAATCAATCAATCAATCAATCAATCAATCAATCAATCAATCAATCAATCAATCAATCAATCAATCAATCAATCAATCAATCAATCAATCAATGCGCTTATAATATCAATAGTTTTTTTCAGGACTAGGCTGAATCAAGGAGACGGCACCTCGGTAGACTTTGAGCAATAATAAAGAAAACTCTTCGGCAGTCATGAATTGTCTACTGTGCAAACATTCTTAACTGCTTCTTTTCGCAAGGCCGCTGCACGAACGATACAAGCGCTGAAAGAGTGCTACGCCGGAGGCTGTAGTGCCGGGCTTGATTTAATATCCACCATGTCACGATGGCGAATCATGCTGGGCCTTGTTAACCTGTGCTTCTATCTCGAGTGAGCGCGGCTTCAGCGGCCATTCGTCACTGGCTGACCACAGAGGTTACGGCCGTCTTGCTGCACGCTGCGCTGCATGTCAGCGCAGCCGGCAGGCGTGATCACCCACCGTGCGCTTATTAGTGCGGCGCGTTCCGGAAAGCTGGCAGCCGCCGCTGTCGCTTAGAGCCTTGAAGGCTCCCGTCGTCCATCCAACGTCTCTCGCCTCTCGAGCGTGATTTCAGGCATGACTCGCTGACACGTGCGTCTTCATTGAGAAGAATTGGCGCATGCGCACTTTGATATATGTTTCCTTTGCTCCAGGTATACTGTTTAGTGGCCAAGCGAGCGGGATCGTGGAAAAACTGGTTGTCCGCCATGAGCGGTGGGATGGAAGCGTTCAAAGGGCATCGTTGAATGAGATGCCGATTGGACTTCTGCGCGGGATGTAGGACGTGGCATGGCCACGGGAGAGAATTTGTCGTGGAGCTTTTAGCAACGCTACTTGGCGGCTTATGCAAAAGAAATCGCTTGAGACATTCGAGCCTCCACTCATCGGCGTTCTAACTGGCGCTGAAAGTACTCATTCATGAAAGACTGAGAGGACTTCATACATTTAAAAGCGTGATAACCTTGCACACGTAGAAGTAGGTTCTCGACTGCGTTGAAAGCTGCTCAGCGTGAGAAGGTCGTTATGTCACCTTGAATTCGCTGTCGGCTGTTTATTTTATAACGTTTTAGTTGAATGATGTCGAATGTTATGGAAGGCAGCCGATAAAACGTATAAAGCGAACAAGTAGAAAGCACGGCACTCATTCTCTAGACCGTGTCAAGCAGCTAGGAGGCGCCATTTGTACATATAGTTAGATGACATAGAAGATTGTTTTTATTGTGCGGAACAAGACTGACACCTGATAGGTGACTTCTTACAAGCTCAGCAAGATTACTCTGTTCGCCATCTTGTCTAGTCTTCGCGCTGCGGCAGCGTTTCTTTCTATCAGCTAACGGACCCTAGACACCAGTCTAGGGCGGCTATTCGGCCGCTTCAGCCGCCATTTTTTTTTTTGCAGAAATATGCAGAGACTGACACCAGTGGCGTAGCCAGGGGGGGGGGGGGGGGGTTGGGGGGGGTTCAACCCCCCCCCCCCCCAAATTTTTCAGTTTTGCTTGCGTATATATGCGCGCACGAGCATACATAAAGTATGGTTGAACCCCCCCCCCCCCCCCCCCCGAAAAAAATTTCTGGCTACGCTACTGACTGACACCATAATGATGCCAAACATAGTCGTACCGCATGCTGGGCTATCCCTGTGATATCATTGTACCCTTGTGCTATCATTCAAGCATGAACGTAAGCTTGTAGTCATGGGCGTGCGCACTAGGGGAATGGGGCGCGCAGGGGGGGGGGGGGGTCCGAGAGACCTGAGATGGGGGGCGCAAAGTCGGCCTCATAAATTGACTTAATAGGGGAGGGAGGTGCTGCAATGAACCTTTGTCCGCCTCGGTGGAACAGTGGCTACGGTGCTCGGCTACTGACCCGAAGGTCGCGGGTTCGATCCCGGCCGCGGCGGTCGCATTTCGATGGAGGCGAAATGGTAGAGGCCCGTGTTCTGTGCGATGTCACTGCGTTAAAGAACACCAGATGGTCCAAATTTCCGGAGCCCTCTGCTACGGCGTCTCTCATAATCATATCGTGGTTTTGGGACGTTAAACCCCAGATATTATTATGCAATGAACCTTTGCCCCCCCTCCCCCCTGAAGGGGAACCCTGCGCACAATTATGCTTGTAGTTAACGCGAGGTAGCAGCTGTAGACGGCGCCAGCGTCCGCAGTCACGCGCTCGACCTCTCTAGACAAGTGTGATTCAGGCTGTACTCCTTAAGCAATCTATATCTTGTATATGGAACACCTTCGTTCATGTGGGATGGGCTAAACTTTAATGATACAAAACTGCATTGATAGACTTCCAAAGAGCGTGGACGATGAAAACATTTCTTTATAGAAGTGCAGTGCATAGGCCGCATCTGGCATAATCCTTCATAAATAAAGTGACATAATCCCAATAAAGAAGGATGTAAGGCAGGGAGACACGATGTCCCCAATGCTATTCACTGCGTGCTTACAGGAGGTTTTCAGTACCCTAGACAGGGAAGCGTTTGGGATACGAGTTAATGAAGAGTACCTTAGTAACCTGCGATTCGCTGATGACATTGCATTGATGGGTAACTCCGGGGGCGAATTGTAACACATGATTACTACTGAATTGTACAAAGAAAGCAAAATGGTAGGTCTGCAAGAGTCCCGGAAGAGAGCAGTGATTGTGATAGGTAGCGAAGCACAGGAACTTGTGAAGGAATACGTCTACTTAGGACAGGTTTCAACCGCGGAGCCGAGCCATGAGACTGAAGTAACTAGAAGAATAAGGATGGGATGGAATACATTCGGCAAGCATTCTGAAATGTTTACCACTATCCCTCAAGAGGAAGGTATACGTACAACAGCTGCATCTTACCGGTACTTACCTACCGAGCAGAAACCTGGGGGCTTACAAAGAAAGGTTCAGCTTAAATTGAGGACGACGCAACAGCAGAGTGGTTCAGGGCACAAGCGGTTATTAAGGACATCTTAGACGAAATCAAGAAGAAGAAACGAACATGGGCAGGGCATGTAGCACGTAGGCAAGGTAACCGCGGGTCATTAGGAGTGACTTGGATTTCCATAAAAGGCAAACGCGCGGTGGGGAGACAGAAAGTTCGGTGGGCGAAGATGAGATTAAGGAGTTTACGGCTATAACGTGGCCGCACCAAAGCACAGGACCGGGTCGATTGATGAAACATGGGAAAGGCCTTTGCCCTGCAGTGAGCAGTGAGCGTAGTCAGACTGACGATGATGATGACGATGATGATGATTAAAAGTGCGAAGAAGACGGGGAGGGTCCCTGTTCCTGAACTCCTATGGCGATCTTTGCAATAGCCCGGGCCCGCCGGACGAGCGCCCGACAGACCTCGGGTGGAGGCCTTCCCTTCCTGTAATGCCTAGACTGCGCCTTCTTGCTGGTTTGTAGACACTGTGACAACGAGGTCCGAAACGGGTTAAGCCGTGGCTTTGTTGGCTGCTGTCCTTGCAGAAACCGTGGCTTGAATTCTAATGCCCTTGGCGAAAAAAAAAAAGGGGGGGGGGGTTCACAAGATGATCACGGAGTGTGAGTCTTTGGCCGTCAGCTTCCGTAACGTCTTCGTATACGTGCACCGCCTGCCGCTCCTTTCATCACTGCCTGTAACATACGTGCTCATTTTTGTCCTTTAGGGACCTTCGCTGCTTTCTTGAAATGAAGCCCGGTTTAAGCAGTCAGGCGTCGTTCTTGAGCCACTTTGTACGGCTTCGCCGCAGTAATTTCCCGCATTTGCATACGAACGCGGGCTTCGGACGCATTCCGCTGGGAAACGCCGTATAGGACGGCGTGGTCTCGTTTATGCCTGCGCCGGTAATGAATACTGACTCTCGGCTGCTCGGATGATTCATGACTGTCGCTCTTTCACTTCGCGTATAGTTTTGGTTTGGCACGTTTTTGTTGTTTTGTTCTGTCTATCCCATTCTGGGTCGTCTACGTGAGACCCCGGAGTGATAGAGTGAGAAAGATGCCGCAGAACTCATTGCGCGATGAATGCACGGTTAGCGCTGCTTCGCGAACCGTTCGCGGGGGGGGGCTCGCTTGCAAACCGGGGTCCTCTTTAAGAGGACGTGGAAGAAAGCGCGTTTAAGAAAGAAGGTGCCGAATAAGATTTCGCAAGCTGTTGTGTCTGTGTCCCGCGGGAATTCACTCGCCCGGCCTCGTTTCGTTAGTTTTTGTGCCGCAGTGGTTTTCTTTCTCGCACAATAACGAGGGGTTGCTTTTTTTGTTTCTTTGCAGAGCTGGTTCATGATTTTGCGCAAGCTATCAGCAGGCACGATTTTAAATGCTGTAGAAATTGAAAAAGACTTGCTTGTTTACGTCAACCGACGATACCGCTAAGCACTTAGCAGTGGCGCAATATGAGCTTAGCGGTGCGCGCAAAATGCGACGCATACGAAGAAAAAGGTAACGCTGTTCTAATATTGAATGCAAGTGCTTGGCAACTCACCTTGTCAGTTATTAAGGCGAAAGCCTTAGATGCCTCATGAAACGCGGAATGTAACCGTCGGCGTCAGTAGCGTAGCCAGAAATTTTTTTCGAGAGGGGGTGCGTGTGTTTGTATGTGTGCGCGTATATGTACACATGCAAAATTGAAAAAAAAATTCGGGGTGGGGGGTTGAACTCACCCCCTATCTATCTATCTATCTATCTATCTATCTATCTATCTATCTATCTATCTATCTATCTATCTATCTATCTATCTATCTATCTATCTATCTATCTATCTATCTATCTATCTATCTATCTATCTATCTATCTATCTATCTATCTATCTATCTATCTATCTATCTATCTATCTATCTATCTATCTATCTATCTATCTATCTATCTATCTATCTATCTATCTATCACTCGCTCGCTCACTCACTCACTCACTCACTCACTCACTCACTCACTCACTCACTCACTCACTCACTCACTCACTCACTCACTCACTCACTCACTCACTCACTCACTCACTCACTCGCCCTGTCTTGCACACTCTGAGATAGTGATTTGATGTTAGGAAAGACGCTAATCTCTGCAACCCTTGGAAGCGCTGCGCAGCGTCGTGTGTGGGGGGAAGAGGGGGGGAGGGTAGTGAAAGACAGAAAAAGAGGGGAAAGGAAAGGTCACCTTCTCGAGACGAAGACTACCATTTCACCACCGCTGCGGTGAACACTGGTCGCCGGCAAAATCAGGGGCGCGACTTTCGCATTCCTGACCCACGTGACCGCAATGCTTCTGGGCACGTGCTTGCGCTCACGCCAAACACGCGCGAAGATCGGTTTCCGACCCCCCTTACTCCCGCTTCTCGTATTCCTTCCCGCTCTTTAGCACATTGACGGGAATGCGGCCAATCAGGGAGCGCACGACCGGCAGCCTCGGGTGACCCCGGTCTTCAGTCAAAGGGTCAGGCAACCGCCTTTCGAAAATTATTTTGCAACCACCCTCCACACCGACCGTTCGGCACATAAATCAGCGGACTCGCATGCGCAAACACACAAAACGCAAAGGACGCGGAGCGGCTCGCGCAACGACTTTCGACCAGAGCTACTTCCGGCTCCAAACACGCTTGCGCGCGCGCCGGTCGGAAGCTGCTGCAACACGTGCGACGGAAGAGCAAGCAGCGGCGCTTTCGAGCTCGCGCCGATGAACGAGCGATTGGTGTGGCGTGCCTAGCCCTCCCGGCGGTCAGCCGATTGTGTACATGCTTCTCGTATCTCGGCCTGCATCGTCCGTGACTGGGAGCGTGATCGCCGGCTAACTGCAGCCGTCGAGCGATCGGCACGGTTCGCGCTCCGCCAGGATGTTTCGATTTCGCCGGGCCGCGCACGTGAGAGGAACGGCCACGTATTTGGGCTATAGAGACGTACGCTTTCTCCTTTTAGAGAATGGTATTCGTGTACCTGAAACGGAAGTGAAAGGGGCGCCGCGTGCGCCTAGCTGGGCCTGTTCGAAGCCTCCCGTGGCCTCTTGCGCATCGGATGATTCGTTTCTTTGGATCTCGATGAATGCTGGTATGTGACATCAGCATCGCACGCTGTTTGCTTATATGAAAGAAGGACCACGTGCTGCTGTCGCCACCCCCTCCCACCCCTGTCCTCCGGTTGGCCTCCTTTGGCAGCCAACATAAGATAAATCGAAATCGAGGGTCTAAGTTGCACGAAATGCTTGACTTATTTCCAGTAGAATGTATGTATAAGCAGTTGGCAATAACGACTCATTGCTAAAAGAAACCGGGCGGGAGAGTTTCCGTAACGTGTGTCTTAGTTCTCGGAAAGCTGTGATATATGCCATCTTACATGCGGTGCTTGCAATTTAATAAAAATTGCATGACCAAGCTTACGTCCCCTCATACCTAGTTAGTAATACTTCGTTACAGTAGATATCGTGGCGGCTCTCGCATTTCTGGTTTCATTATAAAAATAATAAATGTCACTGAAATCAAGCGTGACCAACCAAAGTTAGTATTTCTCTCGCTATAACCGATCATTCGCTATATCAGTGGTGTTCGTTGTAACGAGGTTCAACGGTACCGCGAACCAAGTGCGTTTGTGTGACTCGATTCTTACATCTTAATTGTTATTTTTTAGCTGCTCGAAGTTTAATTTCCGTGCCCAGTGACTTCGCACGACGCAACCAAACCTCGCCACGAGTGTGTATTGTTCGTTTGCGGCTGCCGCGGATGACCGTGCACACATTTTTCTCATTCGGAAGCTCGTACGCTGCTTGCATTTTCGCCGATGCTGCAGCCCGGCTGGTTTGTCCCTGTTTGCTTACAGGCACGCCTGGCGACGCTCTCGTTTCTTGCAGCCTTATTATTACTTTTTTTTTAATCTTTCACCCTTTGTTTTCACGTTGCGTGTGGCTCGGACGTTCGTATCTCTCGCTCTTGATCTGCTGCCGTCGCGCTGCATGCAGCAGCAGCCTGAATTCCCTCTTCCTTCCTTGCGGTCGTCATTCTGTAAACGTTGCGGGCCCTTATTTCTTTTTACTGCGTACCGGATTCACTCCTGTAAGGACAGCACTCCTTGCCCTCTGAATATCTTGACAGCGTGAATATGGTGCTTGCAAAAAGCCAAGCGCGAGCTGGCTTAACAATTGTTTGGGTTTTACGTCCGAAAACCACGATATAATTGTGAGGGACGCTGTAGTGGAGGGCTCCGGAAATTTTTACCACCAGGGGTTCGTTAACGTGCGCCGAAATCTAAGCACACAAGCCTGTATACATTTCGCCTCCATCGAAATGTGGCCGTCGCGGCCGGGATTTGATCCCACGACCTTCGGGTCAGCAGTCACTCATTGTAACCACTAGACAACCGCGGCGGGACCAAGCTGGCTTGCTGTCACTGCGCATACTGCTTCGCGAACACTACGCACACGTCTGAGGTGTTAATTTGAATAAGGGTGTTCAGTACTTCGAAGAAATGTAGCGGCTGTGAGAGAGCTATGGGAGAAGATGGCTTTGCTGCAAGCGACCTCCGGATAAACAGAGAAAAAAAGTGGTTTCACACCTGCTAACTGCGTTGCTCTACAAGGCACCAAAGTGGCGAACGTTTATTGAAACACTCGTTCTAATTAATAGCTTATAACAAGTGCTGAAGTGGAACTACCACTGGCCAGGCACGCCAAACTATGACCCCCCTGGTTTTACAACACCACTACGTGGTGATAGACGCCGTGGGGCGGATAGCTCCCAATTAACTTTGACTACGTGATGCTCGATCTTTTACATATACAGTTAGGTATACCGCGTATCCGAATGGCACCTTCGCAGCCGAGAACTGAGACCTGATCCGTCGCAACGGGATAAGCAACATAAGAGTGACCAATAAGAGCGCAATCGGAAGGTTGTAAGTTCGGTCCCTGTCGGCGGCAGTTGTCATTTTCGTCATTTTACTTTCTTTCACATCTATGTCCCAATTACTACAAGTACACTTAAAACTGTACAATTAACGCCCCCTGTACCTTCCTTGGCTTCATTATCTCATTAAAAAAAATTCCCCATCTCCCGCTAAAGGGAACCATGTGTGGATGCGAAGCAGCGGGGAGATAATCAGCTTGAGTGGGAGGAACGTCGCCGCTCTCATTTCACGGCAGTGGTCCGGGCGCTCATCGCGGCGCTGCACAGGAGAGACAATGAGGCGCGCGCGCTCCGTCATTTTCATACCGCGGAACTACCGTGGCGCCCCCCAGCGGAGTATGCAGCTGTCACACCGCCTGTCGTGTGCACCTGCTCCGCAGAGGATTCCTAGAGGAAAGGACGGGGGGGGGGGGGGGGGGGGACCGTAGAAGAGGAGGAGAGAGAGGGAGGGGACGTGCATGCCCTGTGGGGGTGTGGGACGCGGGAGCCGCTCCGTGGAGTAGAGGATTCTTAGAGGAGAGAGGGGGGAGAGGACGCGCATGCGCTGTGGGGATGTGGGCGCCGCTCCTTAGAGTAGATGATTCCTAGAGTAGAGGAACGGGTTGAGCGTAGGAGAGCATAGGGGAGGCGCATGCGCAGTGGGGGGGTGTGGGACGCGGGGGGCCGCTCCGTAGAGTAGAGGATTCCTAGAGGAGAGAAAGGGGGGTGAGCGTAGGAGAGAGAGGGGGAGGGGACGCGCTGTGGTGGTGTGGGGACGCGGGAAGGAGGGACGGACTAAGCCCCCTCCAAACACATGCAAGCAAGATTAAGGAATGGGGTCAACCTGGGCGACAGACACCACCTGCCTCAGCCATTGCTAAGCAGCCTCTCTGTGCTCTCGGCCATGACTCAAGGAATGGGGTTAACCTGGGCAACAGACACCACCTGCCTAGCCATTGCTAAGCAGCCTCTCTGTGCTCTCGGCTATGACTCTGATGACTGTGTTAGGGTTGACGGCCTTCATATTACTACAGTGTTCTGGTTCGCATAATGGGTGCTTCCCTACTTCATGAAAGTGGCCGGACGCGGGACGGGGGGACGCGGGACGCGGGACGGACAAACAAAAATCTAGCCCTGAAAAAAAATTCTCTTCATTCATCCAAGTGAAAAGCGTTACTTAGTACTGGTCACGGCTATTACTATATTTCAAAGTTAGCGTGCTTTCTTTCTTTTCTCTTCTTTTTTTCTACGCGTACTGATGCGTATACCATCGTCTTCTGGATCTTGGGAACTCCGAAGTAGTGCGAGCCGTGCACGAGTAAATACGGTACACGGTCCGTGCGAATCTCTTTTTCCCGCGACTCTCGCTTAAGTATTCGAACGCACGGATGCGGAGAGCCTCACTCGAGTCTCTATAGCATTCACGTACACAGAGGAAGAAGATGGAAGTAAAAAAAAAAAAACGGTACAAAAGAAGGAACAAAACACAAAGGCTGGCAGTGACTCTTTTTGATTCACGTAAGCGTACGCACTGGCCGGGTCGTGCGAGTGTGTACACACGCCGGCCGTTGGTTGGCGAACATCTCGTCCTGGAGTGCGTGCTTGGCGTGCAGTTTGCCTGCGGAACCACGGTGGCGTGCCACTACTAAATAGTACCGTGCTGCGCGGCTATGAGTCGCGGCTGTGTGCCATGAACTGAGTCGCACGGTGCTTCTTGTTTGCTTCCGAGCGCACATCACATATGCTGGCTGAGATCCTCTCGGGCCCACTCACGCGGTCCGAGCGGCAGCGAGCAAAATGGCCGCTCGGAGGCACGCTGGCACACGGTATATTTCTTCTGGAGGAAGCGCCCTGCTTTCTCACAGGATGCATGCACCCTCTGCAGACAAGACTCCAACATGAATCGTGTGAGGACACTTGCGAGATACTACGAGGAAGTATTTGAGATAAGATACTAGATACCAAGCAAACAAACTGTACTACTGCTCACTATAGGGCACTGAATACCAATATCTGAGTTTCGAGAGCTTCAGAGTACAAAGTACTGGGAAAACGCTTTTAGTTGTATTCGAGATGCTTTCTAAGTTCGGCCAAATAGTTTCTTCTTTGGCACGCCGACTGTTGCTTTCGTCTACGTCACAACCACGTGACAATATAACAAATGCTGAATGGCGTTATTCGTGCCAAAAACCACGATATGATTATGAGGCACGCCGTAATGGGGGGACGCCGGATCAATTTTGACCACGTGGGGTTCTTTTACGTGCACCTATATACACGGGTGTTCTTTGCATTTGGACCCCCACCGAAATGAGGCCGCCGTGGTCGGGAGTCGAACCCGCGTCCTCGAGCTTTCGAATCTCGTCTAGCTCTAGCGCAACTTAACCTGAGCATGAAGGAAAAAGACATAAATAAGGAACTAAAAAATACAGTTGACCCTTCCCTTCAAGCTCAGACTGAGTTGCGCTAAAGCTATACAATGTTATGATGCATCAACTCGCCCAATCAGCTGTATATAGTTGTCGAGCTTTCAAGATGCTTTCAAAACATGTACAAGACTCTACGCAAAGAAAACATTGTCCGGCATTATTCATTACAGCGCTATATTTTGCCAAACAAAAGGCGCCGCGGGCCAATTTACCAGCAACATTTAGCGGACCCCGCTAAAAGCAGTTTTAAACAATTTGTGTTAGAAAGCCTGCTCTCTTTAATGGAGATATCGGCGCCTACAGTGAAACGAACTGCACATCACAGCAGCGTCGTTTCTTGAGACAGAGAGAGAGAGAAAAAAAAAGAAATAAATAAATAAATAAATAAATAAATAAATAAATAAAGAAAGAAAGAAAGAAAGAAAGAAAGAAAGAAAGAAAGAAAGAAAGAAAGAAAGAAAGAAAGAAAGAAAGAAAGAAAGAAAGAAAGAAAGAAAGAAAGGTACTTTCCTGACGTAAACGGCAAATATTCCAGCAATATGACGCTGAAAGAAAGATTTCATTTTGTGGTATCATGTGCAGTGTTCTGTTGCCTGAGAGAGCGAGAGATATATATTTTAATGAAGAGCTGGAGATGTTTGTCTGGCTTTTCGCCTGATATGCTACTCCAGGTGCTGGGTTATGATTATGATATATACACCGATAAATACATAACAGTAAAACGCATCAAAGTGCACGCGTGAGGAAAACGACACCAAGGTTTTTTGAAAAGTGTATTTGGCTTTTCCGGGCTCTGTAGAGCAGGCGCTGGTGAAAGAAACTGACGGTTCCTTTAACTAACGCTATGCAAAGCGCATGCGAAAGATTAATGCCCTCAAGAGACACTAACTAAATTACCTAAATTTTGGTATACCGTTCGTGTTAACGGCACCAACGACGAACGCCGGATTTTTTTGACACATTAGCCATAATGTGGTTTTCGCTTTAGTGATGTTGCCGCTTCCCCCTCTACCTCCTAGGTGCATACATGAAAAAAAAAAAAAAAAAGCATTGCCGTGAATAAATCATAAAAGTCGGGGTTTGGGTTTCTCCTTACGCGGAATAAATTTTCGAAAATTACATTTGTCTCAGTTGGCGAGTAATGATGGCTGCGAGCATTCAAACTGAAAAGGCTGGTACCCTTCGTGATATTTGAAACGGGATCTATAGACGCCGGTGATTTCATGTGACGACAAAAACGACAATCGATCTCTTCGTTTACACGCGCTCCGCCGTTTCTTCAGGAGCGAAAGCCTAGATTCCACGAGAGCCCTTAAGGATTTGAAGTTTGCCAACAAAACCTTCGAAGGGGCGAGTTTTTATGGATTAATGGCTAGCAAAGCGGGAAAGGACAAAGACGACTGAATAATACATGACGAACGTATTTTTCTTCTTACGACTTCAGTCTACTACATCCGCGGATTAAGAACAAGCACTTTCTTGACGAGTTTCGCGTTATAAGTATTCTTGTTATGTGAAACGACAGTCTCATTACAATGCGTCCACTGTACACCTCTGCTCCCGACGGCACACATAAGCTCTTGCTGGCCCGGAAAACGCAGCGTCGCGACCCGTTATTTCGCCACTGTTGCGTGCATGCAATCGCGTCGGTATTGTAGCTTTCTCTCTTTCCACCCGTTCCAGTTTTCGGTCAGACTTGCGCATTACGTTTAGGCGCTAATTGAAACAAAGCGACTCGGAGCAGAGCTTTCTGTTTGCGCGCAGTCCACTCTTCGAGACCGTTATTTGTTGAGAAAGCGAAACAAAACTGCTTCGCATATGGAAATCGCTCTCGTTTCTCCCGCGATGGTCCGCAGGAAGGCCGCTTTCTCGCCTCCCGTGCTTCCGTGACTACAGCGGCGGGAAAGTGTTGCACGCAATTATGCGAAGCGCGGTTACACTACGCAACGTTTTTACGACGGGCCGCAGAGCGCGCGCCCCGGGGCGAAGGAGAGGGAGAAGGATGCAGTTGGGGGGAGGAGGGAGAAGGGTGGGGAGCGGCCACGGTCATCTAACGGGACTTTCCGCGTCCCGTTGCCGCATTCGCAGTTGGCGCACGTAACCGCCGCGCGGCATGCTCAGACGGCACACAGCGCGAGTCGTCGTCGTCTTCGACGGCGCGGCGACCGCAAGACAAGCGCGAGGCAACGAGGTCGGTCGCACGAAAGAGAGCCGTCCTTGGACCGGAGGAGCGTGGAAGGAACCGCTATGCCCGCCGGCAGTATACATAGAGGCATCCCGAAGTTGGTATAATACCGTCGCTCGCCTTGTCTGTCCTCTTCTCTGCAGTATGTACGCGGTACCGAATGTCCTGGCGCGCGGTAATGTGAGGATAGCGTTATCCGTTGCGCTGTGAAGACCGAACTAGTTTGTTCGCGCTCGCATTAGGTTATCGTCTTCGGGCCGAAATCACGAAGCTTTTTGGTCATAACAGCCGGCTTTCGCTAACAGTATTCTCATCACGATTTGTTGGCACCTTCTACTAAGAGCTCTAGTGTAAGAACTTATTCCGTGTGACTACAGATAAGAGCTTTTTTTATTTATTCTGTATAACCTGGTACGGGAGAAGGAACGATGGATAGCCCCGCACCGGCGTTATCACAATTCAGTAATACGGGTCTGCAAGAAGCGTAAGTTATCGCGGAGAATAAAATCGGATGTCTATTTAGAGTGATGGTGAGATGCGACGCAAGCACAAGCGAAGTTTGGTGTCTGTTGACACCGAAGCTGTGAGTGAGTGTACGTACATCCTCCGTCGTAGTTAACCGGAAGACTCATTCGTTTTCGTTCCTCTCGTGATTCCCGCTTGCGACGCTTTAAAATGTCTTCCACGGCCTTCGATGTTTGCTACTTACAGCTCACATTCTTACGAAAACGGGTTGCTGCTGGGTATGTTCGGGTTAAGTGTGGCGGCGCGTGTAATATACGGCCTAGTATACGACTGCACTGCGATAATACGCCTAAACCGTAGTTGTACCACGCTAAAACTGTACTATACTGCAGCATCACTGTATTTAAACACGCGCACTGGTTACTGACTTTAAAGTGAGATGTCAAACCGAGGATGTCACTGCAGCCAACGTTTCTACAAGCGGCGCCCCACTTTCGTGAGTGACGCGGATAACTTTCCTTATCGAACGTCGGCTTCGGTGACAGAGTACACTTCCCATCATGCACTTGGATGCCTCCGTCTTCTTTTTACATCCCTTCGTGTTTGTCTAATGGCTTTTGAGTGACAGTAAAGTGTTACAGTTCAGTTCGAGAAGAAACGTATTAATATGGTAACTCTGTATCCACATGTTTGAGTATGGCGATATCTTCGTTTTCCGCCAGGTAGTATACGCATGGGGCTTTTGTGACCTTTGGCTGAAAGTTCCCTCCTGGCTTGTCCGACCTTGTCCGGTCGTGCTGGCATGTTATTATTATTATTTTATTTTTTGGACGGTTTGCATATACGACTTCCTCGTGGAGATAAGAGGGGCTGTCGGGGGTTACGTTGGGCTTCACCATATGCCGCATGCCACGGCAGCTTTTTGCCTGCATACGGGGGTTAAGTTCAAACGGACGTCGTGCGGTAAAACGATCGCGGCAATAATTTTTAAGGTCGTTAGGTGCCGCGCGCGCGGACTTTACGACGGCGCACGGATGTTGTGCGTGTTTATGTAGTTTAACGCGTTTCCTTCCTGCCTTCGCGAGTCCGTGCGTACCAGGCGCACTGCTTCGAGCGGCGAAAGAATCGATCAACGCCTGTATAGTAGTAAACAACCGGACAGAACGCAGCCGGTCGCGAAACTTACTTAGCGGCGTGCCAATTGCATTGCTTCGGGAATCCCCGGCTGCTCTCAGGGACATAGCGGTCGGACGTTTCTGCTAACCTTGCACTTTCGAAATAAAATAAACTGAAAGAAAGAAACGGCAGCAGTGTTTACGCCGGTGCTCGCCCGTCGCCGGCGCTGTCGTCTCGGCATACCCCAACCGTTACGCATCTTGGCTTTCATTACCGGCTTATCATCAACGTTTATTTCTCTTATCGTAGATTTCCGTCTGTTTTTCAATTATTTGCGTACGTGGACTTACGCCTAATTGCATGAGTATGCGTGGCTAAGCGACGGATATAGAATGTGTGTGCTTTCGCACCTGCCGATGGGGCGTTCTGGCGCCTGCCTATGAGCAAGCGTGCGAGCGCGTGCAGTTCTTGGCTCGCTATACATCGTCAATTCAAAGCCGAGAATCGGGCTTCGAAAGAGCGATGAATTGGGTCGGTTCGTGGCAGTTCCAAGAATTGGAACGCGCTCGGGTTTGTTTTGAACGACCAAGTTGATGCAAACTCTGAAAAACAAACCGAAAAGTAAACTGATGGTTCACTGAAGGCGTGTTCGCCAATTCTTTTTCTCTCTCTTGTTTCCATTGCCCTTCTGCAAGCACAGGGTAGTAAACCAGCCGCCTTTTTATAACTTTAAGATCCCCTCCTTCTTCCTTTCTTTTCTTTTTTTCTCTCTCTCCAAAGAAGCTTGCATGTCTTTTGTGTGAACAAAGGCATTTCTCCTTTTGCTCGGAATAAGAGAATAAATCGACATTCACGTGTGCTTTTACGCATCGAGATTCCGTGATATAAGTGTACCATTCACCTTGAAAACGAGGCTTCATTATTCGCGTTGAGCAACTATCCGAGAAATTGTCGCGACTGTCGATGCACACTGCCGGTGGGCATCGAAAACGGACGCTAGGTGCATTCAGTGACATAAGCAGCTTGTTTACGAAACGATAAATTAGAGTTACCCCGCTCGCTGCCGATTACGCGAAGCTGCTAAGCAGTCCATGTATACTTGCTAATGAATGACTGAGCATATTCTTCATCGCATAGGCTCATACACCCATGGTTTTGGAGTGTAATTCATTAAAGTTCTCGTTCGTTAGAGCTGTTTGCCATTGACCGGAATCCTTCAGTAATATGGCGGACAATACGAAGATTAGCCGTCGTTTACTTTGCAAACCGTAGTGCAAGGACTCTTGTGTGTGCTGGTGCTTCATTAATGATAGTTAAGCCGGCGTAGCTGCTCGTGAACGAATGGCCAACGTGTACCCTCGGACAATTCATTAGCCGTGCATCTCGTAAGGCTTGCGCACATATCCTCGCATTGACGGTAAATGTTTACACGAGCGCTGCAACCAGCATCGCCAACGCAGTGAGTCTAATTAACAAACATAAACTCATTTTCGCTTTCGTTTCGCCGAGCATGGAAAGCTGACCGTAGAAAGAACATATTGGCACGCTTAACGGGTGCGTCGTAAACTGGAATGGAAAGGCCCGCTCTGCACCCGTACGAGAGAGGCTTTCCTGGCGAGCCAACGTGAGCCTTTTCTCGTTATGGCGTCCGGCCGATGTCAAGGATGCTGGGGGTCGCCATCCCATCTGGACACGCGGGCGGCCGTTCACAGTTTCGCCGACATAGAGCGCACAGTGCGTGCAGTCATCTCGTTAATCCTGGCTTGCCTACGCGGCCAGTTGCAGGACAAGCATGCATAAACATTAGATCCAAGGAGGACTCCATCGTCCGTCCTTATCGTTCGTAGCACCGTGTCTGTGTACATGGAGCGCAGTGCGCATTCCCAGTGCTGCGCGTGCTTTGCCTTCGGAAAGGATTCTAATATAGTTTCGCCATTTTTTCCCCCCCCGCGGACGGCATTCCTCGATCCTCTTTATACACCCAAAGCCGTGACTAGCTGCTGTAAATACGTGGGAACGGTGTTGTGAGAAAACCTAGCCGATTGGTCAAGCGATAGAGTCTGCGAGTTGAGGTCCCCGAGTCATGTGGCCGACAGTGGGCTCGCTGATCGCGCCTCCGACAAGAATGAGGCTCCAATGAATTAAAAGTCAATAATAGAGAGGCAATATCGTTTTGGTATACTCAATTTACAGGGTGCGCACTATACTTTACATAAATCTTTGTATAAGGTCTGCATGGTGCGATGACTGCAGCTTTCGTGAAAGCTTAGAAGAAAAAAAAAATCTGTAGGCCAGCGTCATTACCTTTCCAATCTATTGGCCCGTATTCACAGAAAGTTCTCGTGCTACAGAGAGTATTTCAGCCAGTTTTAATGCTGGATCTACCGTTAACGGTGATGACCAGCCCAGGACAAAGAGCGCTTTCTAACGAACAGCTTTGTGGAGATGGCCCCTCACGTTTTCCTAGACCAACATGTGCAGAGAGAGAGTACAATTGGGCTACACTCACTTCTGACGAGCGCGCGTGTGCGCGTCAGAAGCGGGCGAGACCACTGGCCGGTGCACCTAGGGTTGAAATGTAGTGTGATGCACGTACATAAATAACTTGAATATCCAAAAAAAATGGACGGGGAACCAGGCGCCACCGTAGCGTGACTGGTAGTTCACCGTACGCGCAACGCGGAGGTAGTAGGTTCGGCTCCTATTGGCGGCAGGCCGTTCTTTTTTTTTTAATTATATGTTATTTAACAAATGTTAGCGCTTTGATGTAGAGCATGCTACTCTTTTTCACAGATAATATAATTCGTGAAAGCCATAGCAATGAAAAAAGTACATAAGAGAGCATCTAGGAAGAGTTCATGTATGTCAGTAAAAAAAAAAAATTATGACTTATTCATGAAGTCTAATCACGTAGCGACACGAAGAACCTCGCAAAATTCAGTCCGGTCGTATAACAATATAGTTAACATAAAATGCAGTCACACGCACACTGTATATGCTGAAAATAACACTCGTCCACTTATATGATGCCTGCCTCTCAATTAAAAACAACAAATGGCGTTCCTTTTGTTGCTTTTCGCAGCTTCATCATCTGTCGGCTTTATATGTAACATAAACAAGCTCATCGATCGATTTCGTTCCTTCTCGTTCATGTTTTACGAAGCAGGGACACGGTGAAAACAGAAACAAAACAGAAAAAAACACAACGTAAAGGCTCAAACTAGTTGCTCATTGATGGTTTCAGCAGTATCGTTGCAATCCTTCTTCGTCGTCGTATCCTTGTACGCGGTGGTTCGTCTTCAGGCCGCGAAACACAGAGAACGAAAACATACTACGTCGCTGTGGGAACCAGCGCAGAGAAGCCACGTCGCCGCACTAATAGGGAACACGCGTGTCTGATACGCGGAAGGATGCCGCACGGAAACGACGCTGTTGAACACGAACGCTGTCGAAGCCAGAGAAGTCTCGGCTTCTTTCAGCGAGCGTTGGCGGTACCATTTAGCCCGTCGCGTGTTTGCGTCTCGGGTCGCAGCGCGGATCTAATTGACGGGGAGAAACGAGCGCTGAATGCGAGTGTCGCGTGAGCTGCAAGAGCACGACATGGAGAACTCCTATACTCGAACCGTGGTGTGTTTAGTGCTGACTCGATGGGTGAATTTTACTGCTGCTGGCTGATGATTGTGATGTTGATGCGAAGAACTCTTTGCAGCTAACATGTTCTATCCGTATAGCTTGTGCTCGTGAGAAGTCCTGTCCGTACTAACTAGTGTAGCCGAATGTAAATGTGACATAAAACGAGAAAGCGTAAAAGAAATGCCGTGGGAACGCCCTAGCCTTAACGTGCGCTCACGAGAAACTTGTACTAATTCAGCCGAAACGGTATCGTGCATAAAAAGGAATGGCCTCTTGGAAACTCTCTGGGTAAGTCATTACCTTGATGTGTACACGCGAGAAGTCGTGCTGGTGCTAATTAAACCGAATGCGAATGGGACATAAAACGAGAAGGCGTAAAGGAAGCTCTGTAGTAACGTCCTAGCCATATAATGTGCACTCTAGAAAAGTCTTGCTCGTACTAAAGAAAGCAAAATCAAATGTGACAGAAAACGGGAAAGCGTAAAAGAGGAGCTATGGTGATGTCCTGGCCGTATAATGTGCACTCTCGAAAACTCTTGAGCGTACTCATGAAACCAAAAGAAAACGTGACATTAAACGGTAAGGCGCAACGGAAACGCCTTGGTGCCCTCCTAACCGTGTGACGTGCTTTTTCGAAAATTCTTGCTCATTGTAATGAACTCGAATGCGAGTGTGACATGAAACGAGTAGGCGTAAAGGAAAAGCCGTGGGAACATCATACTAACCCGACGTAACGCGTTGTCAAGATCGCTGAGTACGCGTTTAAAAAAGATCGACAAAAGGTTAGACGCGGAAATGCTATGATCGGAAACGAACAGCAAAGGCAGGGAAATCATGTTTTCCGAGTGCGTTCGCAAAACCGCTCCACCATTCGCGTGTTTTCGTTTCGGTTTACGAGACGAGGATTTTATAGTTTTTCCCTATAGGAAGTGCGATGCTCTCGCTCTCAGACTGAGACCCACGGCAGCACCACGTAAACAAGTCATTAGTGAAACTCGAACTTTCCGACAGCCAAAGATGGAGTACTCTTTGAAATCAGCGTCGAGCGCGGTGAGCACTCGACAAATCTCGCCTTGTAATCAGTCCTGCATAGATGACAAAGCTTGCTTCATTCTTCATCCTTTTGCAGGTATAGATTGCTGCTTTACATAAGCATGCTGCCTCACCACAAACTGAAACGTGAACATGGTTAAAAAAAAAAAAGAGAGAATTTTTCGCGCGTAATATCTTAGATGACGACGTGGTACCGATCCGCGATCAGCTTGCAAACATTTTGCACACATCAGAACTCAGCATCCAAGTCGGGGCATAAGTCGGGTTTCTTGAGTATAACCCTACTGCCGGTGACTGCATAGAGGGCGCTGCTGAATCATAAGCAAAATATCTGGAGTGGGTCATTAGGTTGCCAACGCGTCGAAAGCCGAGAAGCTTATAGGCGAGTGTTCTTGTGAAAATTATCACACTGAACCAATTGTGCCTTAATTATAGGTATTTACCAATCAAAAATTATTATGCCTAAGGGCAGACTTTCGAAAAAAAAAAACCAAACAAGCAACATTCGCTGGCAAGTTTAGGTTAACTCGAGGTGAGTCTTATGCCGGTTGGGAGACCCAGCTCTGCAGCTCCAGAACACTGCAGAGTGATGACGAAGATTGAGAGACTAGATTAGGGACCAGGGGCGTACTAAGTGGGGTGTTTCAGTGTCAGGAAACCCCCGAAATTATTCTAGCGCTGCATACCGTGCACGCTCTGCCCTTCTTTTCAGGAAAGTAAATGTCCTTCACGAATCAAGTCTTCGGGGTGCTGTGTGCACTCGAATTTTTGTGTAGATATTACAGTCATCGATAACATACTATCGGTGGGAATAGGCGTGGTCACGAAAGTGTTAACGACATAACTAACCCTTCAGAAAAATGACGAAGATGTCCGTTTGGGCGCGGGGCTCTCCCTTCGTTATTTTTTGTTTCACCGTCTGACACTCTCGTAAAAATATTTATGACTGCGCCACTGATGAGGGGGGTGAGCTTTCTAGCTATTCGGCGGGATATTTTCTCCAGCTATCTGGGAGGCCATTTTGCGGTCGCACTGAAATCAACAGGGGCGTAGCAAAAGCAGGGGACGTAGCCGGAAATTTTTTTCGGGGGGGGGGGGGGGGGGCACGGGCCCGGTGTGCCACTCCCTGGCTACGCCACTGAGCTAAAGGACAACGCTGGATGACTTGCTTCGCTCAATAAAACAACGTTGTTTCGCACTGTTGGTTCGCGACTCGCCTCGCTGCGATGTCCGCGCTTAGTCTGTCCTTTTTAATACATTATCCAGGGATGGTTTCTTAGACAAGTTGTTACTAGATGCCATTGCCATAAATTAATAATAAGTATGATCTAGCATGTTAGTGAGGCGTTCTTGGAAGAAACTGAAAGCAGCGTAGTGCGGTTGATGGTATAGTTTTCTCATTACTTTCAGCCCCTAGTCCGCAGGAATTATAGTATAGCACTCCCTTTGCGGAAAGAACTGAATAACTCAGCTCAACAGCGGTGCATGAAACGACGGCAATATGTGCCTTTTAGGGCGTTGTAGTGTTGGGTGTAGAGTTGATTTCGGGCCGGAATTTTCACGCTCAGCTATGTGAGCTGGCGGGGAAACCTGCGAGTCTGTCAATTGCACGAGTTGTATCAGAAGCCTGCCGCTATGTTGCCTGTCCCGCGCCCGGCTGCGCGTCCTCCGCTATGGTACAGTGGTTTATGGTGCACAACTGCTGACCCGAAAGTCGCGGGTTCGATCTCGGCCGCGGCAGTCGCATTTCGATGGAAGGTGAAATGCTATAGAGGCCTGTGTACTGCGCGATGTCAGTGCACGAGCCCTATAGCTGGCAGGGGCGGCGCTAGCGGGGAGCCCCCCCACTCCCCCCAACTAGAATTTTTGGCTGCCCCCCCCCTATGCCCTCCCCCAAGAGCAAACATAGTCAAAACAGAAGGCATGAGTAACCCGTCTTCCTGCCCCCCCTGGCCGAACTCACTTGTCGTGGGTGCATATCCTCCAGTGAAAAAATCCTGGCGCCGCCCTTGCAAGTGATCGAAATTACCTGGAGCCCCCCCCACTACACCTTGGTTCATATTCATATCATGGTTTGCGCAAATTAAAACCCCGCAAGTTAATTATTTGCCAGGCGGCGCCACAACTCTCGAATAGGCCGGCGCTATTGGAAACTCAATCGTGAATCCTGTGTTTTGTAAAGTTGGGCATTTACTGGCACGCGAGCTTTTGTCATAGCGATGGCTTGCGTCGTCCCTGACCGGTGTTTTACGGTTCACGGGGCACGCCACGGCGTTCCCGATAAGTGCGCTGGTTGCTCTTCGCGAAGCTGGCGCAAGCACTCGCTCATACATCAACTCCGGGGAGCAGCACCGCTGTTTGGTGTTCCGGATTATGAAAAGTAGCGTTGTCGTTTCGCCCTGGTTTCGTGGCGCCCTTGGCGATGCTAGCACACGCTGTATACTATGCGTTGACCAACCGGGATACAGTATTATATTATATATGCGCTGACCAAGCGGGCGAAGTTGCCAGAGCATCGCGCTTGTTCGTCCGTAAGTCTCGTTTGATCTGGCGCGCTCGAGGGGCGTTCTTTGGGGAGAAAATAGTTCAGGATGCCGCGAAGGACGTCGACTCGACGTTCGATTCATGCGTAAAAAAAAAACAACACGGTGCCCTTCCACGAGGCTTGCTTACTCCTTTGCGTTCGAAATGGTGCGGCGATATAGGGTCGCACCGCGGACGCCATGCAAGTATACATCCGCAGCGCGCCCCGCAAAATCGGCGAAAGCATAAACGCGCGGTTTTGACCCAATTGCGGCGCGCGTCACGTAATACCTCCTTCGCGCCCTTGGCCAAGCCATGCCAGCCCGGCGCTCGTGTGCGGTTCACGTGATTATGTGATGTGCCGCAAATTGGCGGGAGCAACCGCATACCGGTCGTTTGCCGCCGGGTTGGTTCGCGTTCGGGAGAAAAGCGCTAATGTCTGTCACGATCGGTGAATTCCTGCTGAAGCGAGTGGCATGCTGCAGTGTGCGAAGCTTCCAGCGCATGCCTTCGACAGTTGTCGATGGCGCAATAACCGCCCCGTATATTGGGTGGCGGAATGAGCAGTAACGTGTATACGTACTCGGAGCGCGTGAAGCGCACACAAATGGCTGCTGTCAGACGTGTTCCTGAAAGAGGGTGTCCTTGCGCTCATTGTGACATGAACTTTCGAAACTCAATTATGAACCAAATGCTTTCGATGTTTACCTGGTGTAGAATAAACAGCAATAACAGGTGTGACTTAGTAGACCAGTACATGCCAATCTATAGACAGAGTTTCCAACATTTCATTCATTCATTCATTCATTCATTCATTTAGTCATTCATTCATTTTCGTAAGGGCCCATTGAGATCACTGGGCCTATTATCATGGTGCATCTTTAAGAAATTCAGAAACCAAAAGAAATTGTGGCGTTAACGGAAAAAGATAAAGATAACAAACTTTAAAAGAGTCGCAAATATTCCAATGAACGTGTAAAGCAGTTAAAGAACATGCGCGCGCAGGAAGGAGATGACGATATATATGTAGGCTAAGTTATTATGCTTGGTTACAAGGGACGTTAACGTGGCTCATGGTTGTGGCTATTATTGATTGAGCAGGGATGATGTATGTATGTTCTGTTCTGTTCTAATTGGCTTGCTAGAACAGAAGATAACAGAAATACGTCGCCCATCTCGTGTGTGAACATGAGTGCTTCGCATGAGTGTTTGTCCGTATTTCTTGACAAAGCGGTCTCACAATTACCTATTTCCTTCATAACGCAGATCTGGAACGAAGTCTAACTACTCCATTCGGCTAATTCGTTTTGGTAAGGAACAGTGGTTGCCAGCAGAACTGTAAGGTCGCTCTTGCCTGCTGAACCTGCTAAGCATGTTGCGGTGCTCGGCTGCTGGCCTGAAGGTCGCGGGTTCGATACCGGACGCGGTGGTCGCGTGATCCCTCCACTACGGAGTGCCTCATAATCATACTTTCGTCATGATTCACTTCGTGGAGATGCGTGGATTTGTTTTTTTATTAGCTGTTACATTTTTGAAGTTATGTTGGTTGGGCTAACAACTAGTGCTTTTTTAGTGCCAGTTTTCTATCCTTAGTGTGAGCCGTTTATTACACTTAACTCAACTTTCCTGTTAGATTACTTGGAGAGATGGCACACGCAAGCGAAAATGCGGAAGAATCTGCTTGCCGCTTACGGATTTCGACTAGCGCAATTAATTAGCCCTTAATGGTGCGCAACGCCGTGGCTGTCGATCCCTTTCGCTAATTTAATTAGTTTCTTTACCGTATCGCAACCTTTCTGAACTGAGTGCCGGCAACGAAAAGGTGTCTTCTGACACGTGTGTTAACAAGGTGCGCGGCAAAGAAACCCGATTTAATTGATTGGATGTTTCGGCTGCTGTGGTGGTGCAATCCACTTTGGGAGATCGGCCGACATTCCGGAGATAAGGAGAGCCAAGAACGTCGAATCAATTTTCAGCAATTCAATATTAAACAATACGTATAACAGTCTTCCTGGGCTTATGAGTTTGATATTTTGTACATGTATGCATCTATTGATGATAACGGAACCAATATTGCTTAAAAAACTTTCAGTAACAGAAAGGAGAAAATTCAGCTTTCAGTTCTTCTCAGCTTGCTCAGGGAAATAGAAAACTGCGTGGACAAACATTCTTACGGTTCGAATCTGGCTACGCGGTGGTACCAATTTAAAGAAAAAAACTGAAGAGTCAAGTTCGAGCCACGCTTTCGAAAGATATCCTCTAGTAGTATCTCCCTTTGAACTGAAACTGACGACATCCTAAGAAGGAATCTTCAAAAGATTCAATCTTATTAGAGAAATAGCGCTATAGGGGATTGCGCAAGAACACATCGGCGTGTAGGTGAATGTTGAAGTGCAGGGGGAGTATTGGCAACGCTGTTTCGCAGAGCCAGACTATTTATACTGAGAGACGATCTACTGTTCTTCGAATGTGCCGGTTGTCGACATTGCGAATGTAATATTGCTTTTTTTTTCATCCTACTTGGAGTCTGAAGCAAGCCGTCCGTGCGTCTGCGTCAACCTTTTAAGCTTTCATTAAACGGTATATCTCAGAGCTGGCTTTTGGAGCGTAATTAATCAATAGGAACGAAAGTAATCATCTCATGGTGCAGAATATTACAGCGAATTGAACAGGCAGGAGACACACGGGCTAGCGGGTATTGCGTGCACACCTCCTTGCAATACGAGCAGCAATTTCTGCGTGGGTGGTGGAGAACTGAGGATGAAAGAGCGCGATTAGAACAAAGACACGAGGAACAAATACCACAGGAACAGCGCTGACTGCCAGCTGAAAGTTTACTTGAAGAAAACCGGCCTCTTATACAATCCCAGAATAGACAAGAAGTCAGCGCGCGTCCTGTAGTATTCCTTACTTTGTGCTCCTGCTCCAGCAGCGTTGTTTCATCCTCAGTTCTAAATATATGAGCCTTCATCAGATTTTTGTAAAAAGTCGAGACCACTTAGTGAAGCAAACCAATGAATACAACTCGTCCTCGGTTTGCACACGCATATATGAGAGAAATAGAAATCAGTTCTAAACAGCATATAAAACAAATTTGGCCAGACGACTCAGTGGCATGGTTTATAGGCGTTAAGGCGCGACGGGTTAACGTTGTATATATTGAGGTAGAGAAAGCTATGCACGCAATACACGGAAAAGCCACATTTTCGCGCGAATGTGACATTGAACGATTTATAACTTTTCGCAATGAATACTACATGATGTCTCTCATAAGCGCTGTGTTGTTCCTAGGTAACAAATCCTTGAACAACATACTTGTATGTCTTTCCTTCCATATGACGCAGTAGGGGATTGCATTGATGTCGCGCGTTCAATTAATGTGGAAGCTCTCTGCGCGGATCGTTTAGTTACCAGCGGTGAAACATCTGTTCGAGAGAAGTGGAAGGGTGTAGTTAATAGGCGGCACCAACCTTCCAAAAGAAAAGGAATCTTGTTCTTTCTCTTCAGCGAACATCAGTGTGTGTGAGACCTTCAATTCGTGCCATCGCGAAATGGCATAGGCGTTGCCTCGACACTGAAGTGTCCCGTATATTTCAACTCTCTTTCTTGTCTTAATATATCCAGACAAAGCATAGCTGGAAACTGCTTTGCGACTCGGATGTAATCGCGCCGTGTTTAGCTACCCAGGACACGCACTGTGATTTCGCTCTGAATTGCGAGATGGCTATCGCGAGGGTGTGCGCCTATTGTACATTCGCGAGGCTTTTGCCTTTCGTTCTTCTGTTGCCGTTCAGTGGAAGCTTCACTGATGTTTGCGAGTCAGGTGGGCGGCGTATGAGACCTCGAGGTACCTCCATTGTTGGCGTTAAGTGATCCGGGAGCAGTCCGGCGCTCTTTAAACATGGCGGTCACGTCTGAACGTAGCCGCGGCCCTGCTGCATACGCATGTCCAGCGGTTTCTCCGGGACTGAAATCACTGCGGTAAGGCGCTCTTCACTAATAATAATTATATCTGGGGTTTAACGTCCCAAAACCACGATATGATTATGAGAGACGCCGTAGTGGAGGGCTCCGGAAATTTCGACCATCTGGTGTTCCTTAACGTGCACTGACATCGCACAGTACACGGGCCTCTACCATTTCGCCTCCATCGAAATGCGACCGCCGCGGCCGGGATCGAACCCGCGACCTGCGCTCTTCACTCGTAGCAAAACTCAAGTTAATTTGTTGCTTTTGCGCTAAACTGCACAGTTGTCTATGAGGGGCGCCGTATGTAGGCGGAGGGCTACAGATTAATTTCGGTCATCCTGGGTTCCTTAGCTTACGTCTAAATCTTAGCTGCCAGAAAGAATTCCGTAGACAACTTTCAGTCAACATTAACGCGTTAATTTTATCATGAAGAGGCGAAAAAGAAAATGACAGCAGAACAGCTGCCCTAAAATTCGGCGCTCAGTGAATGTGGAAGCCCGAAATTGTGCTTCCTGAAACTATACGTCACTGGCAACATCCAGAAGCTTTGTATCAAAATTCAAGCGGCGAGAACATGATGTCAACTGTAGAATGAAAAACGATCACTGCTAATTTCGGTCGCACGTCTATATATTTGCCAGTACGAAGTGTCTTTCGATAATAATGATGATGATGATGATGATAATAATAATAGTGTGAGCGCAGTCACTGACTCTTCTTTGTCAACTGGACGTATCATCATCATTTGTACAGCTTCCTCATCTGCATATATCATCATCAGTGTATGTCAGCATCGAGCTCGACTCGAATAAAGCGATTCCTCATAAGTGGTGGTAGAGGTGTGGGGTAATAATAATAGTAATAATAATAATAATAATAATAATAATAATAATAATAATAATAATAATAATAATAATAATAATAATAATAATAATAATAATAATAATAATAATAATAATAATAATAATAATAATAATATATTGTCTCCTATGTGCCCAAACCACGACATGATTGTGAGACACGCCGTATATATAGTGGAGGGCTCCGAAAATTTTGGCCACCTGGTGTCCTTTAACATGTACTGATATCGCACAGTACACGGGCCTCTACCATTTCGCCTCCATCGAAATGCGACCGCCGCGGCCGGGATCGAACCCGCGACCTTCGGTTCAGCAGCCAAGCACCGTAACAACTGTACCATCGAGGCGGACTTTCGATTATGATAACGGCAGTATACCTAGTTGTTCGGGATAATGAAATTCCCCGTCTGTCGGAACGAAAGCGTCCAAGAATCTCCGTGCACTGTCTGCTGCGAGATACAGCTGTGCAGAACGGTCACTTCTTTTTGCTAACGAGCTCGAAAAGGACGCACCTCGTATTGCACAGGTGCAACACCAGGGAAACGACGCGGGCAGTCCTGTTCCTGTTCTCATATATAACGTGACGGGATCGGTGTTACAAGCACGCGCACGTGAACCGGTCCAGTATAGGTCGACGGCGGGGGGTCTTTTGAATGTGCGTTCGTATGTATGCACGTATATGCTTGACATGTACGGAAGGGCGTCTTTATCCCGCCTACGGGTTCTGTTTTCCTGCTTCCTCCATAAGCCTACATGTATCCGCTGCGTTCGCAACTTTGAGCCGGCATTAGCCGTTCAAACATTGCCCGGCGGCATACCGCGCAAGCGAAAGGATGCTTCGATGCATCAGACAGGGTGACAGGAATAGCTGTAATAGCACCGTCGAGGTGCTATTACAGCTACCCCGGCGAGAAACACGATTGGATCGACAAAACGAAAAACTTCTCTGTCAGACAGGTCGAGCGCTGTTTTTGCGTCTTGAGCGGTAATTGTGGAGGCCTTTCTGAGCGGCATTCGCGAATAGCTCGTACATTATCGTGCGTCTTTTGACAGTTGACAGCTTCTTTAAAATTGTTCGCTTGCGCGTCACTAAGCGTAAGCAGGAAAGCGGTCGTTAGCTGCTGCTTCTATTTTTGCTGCATTCCTCTAAGTGACCATAAAGGGCTTGTGCCAGGGGTCATGGGTGCGACCCATTCGAACCTCTTGCTTTTTGATAACTTAGCGCAAATAGTACGGACTTGAAGTGCGATGGGACGATTCAAAGCCAAGGTGGTAATCGTGTTTTTAATGGCGTTTGCCGCGACGGTGGTTTCTATTAGGATTCAGACAGTATAGTGCGTTCTATATATAGCAAAACTTCTCAAATTTCTATGCACCGATACGCAAGGTATAGTGTTTTCCAGAGGTCACACACGTTGTTTATATCGAACCGCCATTTGCAATTCTCGTTTTCTGCGCAACCCGTTAAATTGGAAACGCTGAGCACATTGGCCGTTAGCTACAAGTTAACGTGAACTCTAAAGGCCTGACCACACGCACCCGCTGCAGCGCGTCATCACGTGGGTATTTGACGCGGCGTCGCGCCCTCTCCCTAAGGAGAGAGGGGGGCTCGCAGCTTCGCGTAGCCACGCGCCCTCTCTCTCCGTAGGGATAGGGCGCTGTGCCGCGTCACAAAGCCACGCGCTGACGCGCTGCAACGGGTGCGTGTGGTCAGGCCTTAAAAGATTTTCGTGTGAAGTTTTGTAAAGACGCATCGCTTGTATGTGTGCCAATGGGTGGTTTTTAAGCGTGCATTTTCAGTTCTCGATTAATTTTTCTCTTTCGTGTAGAGCCGACATCTTCTGATGATTTTCAGTATCTGCTTGAATTTTTTAATTTCATTTACTCCTTTACAATCTGTGGTGATTTCGCAACAGTGTTTTGGGATTGTTGGATTGTTAAGATTTACTTAGCCGATTTCACTTAATGGTCAGTGAAAAAATGCAGGGGGGATTCAAGAATCAGGAGAAACATTATATTCGTCACCTGGGCCGGCTAGGACAGCTTTCATGGAAGAACTAAAGAGCATCAAAAGTACATAACCAAAAAACTGACCTTTGAAACTGCGGTCACAGCCATAGCCACCATCGGGGCCACCTTCGGCATGTATTATTCGACAGCGAGCAGAAGATTAACTTATCTTCATTTCGCACCTTAGCGGCGAAGACAATTGGATTTCCATACAATGCTCTTGCCACTGTTTGCAGAAAGGAACGAAGGTGTTGCTACTGCAATGCTGTCTCTTTATTGATCGTACACTGTGAAGTACTGTACTTTAGATAACCGCTTACGTACAAGCTTACTCAGTGCGAGTAGAGATCTTGCTCTGCGCGTGAGGGACACAAAGGGACGTTTTAGTTTTCACTGATCATACAATGCGCTGCCTTCCATTTGACTATATTTGACGTTGCCACGTGGGAAAGCGACACTTACACTTTTTTTTTTTGTTACACATGAGAAGTAGTCTTTAGCGCTTGAAGCAGTATCGCTTGGCGTGAAATATACAAGAACACGCCATTCAATTGGCGCTACGCCCGATGCCTTATATTAATTTTTTTCGGAGAGAGCGCTCTCTCATTGTCGGCCCGCCCAACGTTTTCCACCGTTACCCGTTCAGAAGACAAAAGGAGCGCTGACAGCTCTTCTTAGGGAGTAACTCTTGTTTCATATTCAGTTCAATTCTTAACACTTTCTTAGATTGTGTATACGGGTTCACTCATGCAACATTCGCATGGAAGAAGGCGGGGGGGGGGGGGAGGGGGGGAGGTGAGGTCTGGCTCTGTACACAAGAGTAGTATGAGACTTTAGAAAACGGTGTTAAGTAGAGGGCATACATTTACTCCCGGCCGAAAGGAATCGCCGACACTCTATTACGTAGATCACACGTGTCTTTCGCTTAACTACATGTGTGCGCGTTGCTTTTTGTTCAAGAAAGGAAAGACTTTTCATTTTACTTTTACAAAACGCGATTAGCTCAGTCTCTTCGCGAAAAAACGAAAATTTTAGTTTCAAAATTTTCACACCCATTACCTCATCAGCTGAGGCGATCGTCTTGTGCGAGGCAGAGTAACGCGCATTTCTTTTCCCGTCAAAGAAACACATGACCTGACGAAAGACGAGTCACAACGCGATAATTGCGACATAAACGGAACTTGACATCGACAGTCACAGCAGGACCCGTGTCTATTCTCACCTCTGTCTCCACGTCGTTCCGACGGAAGAGTCGAACTCCAGCGGCGTCTTCGTTCCAGGGACGGCGGCTCGCCACTTCTCGACACCGCGCGATCGTCGCCGCCGCCGCTTAGCGCCGCACTCGCCGTCATCAGCTGGCAGCGTCGCGACGGCAAGAGTTGGCGCCTACCGGCGTCCCGACGGCACGGTCTCATCGGCCACCGACGATCGCGCTCTCGTCCCATATTCCGTTGCCGGGACGTGCAGCAACGTACTACGTGCCCCGGGCAGCAAGCTGCCCCGCGAGCACTCGACTTCACCGTTCCGGCGGCGGCTGCAGCCCCTCACCACGACGGTGGTGGTCACTGCGGCGACGGCGCATCCCGTATCCACGAGCGCCGGACCATCCCCGCTCAGGGCACGCTACTACACTACTCTTCTAAACGCGACGAGCGTCCGCTGCTGCCGCTGCTTTGCTCCCAGGCGCCGCGGTAATCATTTCTCTTTTGCTCCCCCCTCGCCGCCGGGCAGTTTCACTGAGCAAGAGAGGGAAAGGACGAGAAAGAAATAAGGGCCGACCCGCGAGAAGAGAAACTTTTTTTTTTACCCACCCTGGAGCATCGACGGGTGACTTCTCCGGTTCGTCCGGCGCGGTTCTTCCTGGCGAGAGGAGGTGAGATCCGCGTCCGTTCCTGCGCGTATGTGTGTGTGTGGTGAGTGTGAGCCTGCATGTAAATCGCCACACTGGTGGACCCGTCCTGGCTGCCTACTCCCGGTATTCTACGGGACCGAGAAAGAAGGAAGCGCGTGCCTCGGTGATGCAGCAGTGACGTTGCTGTCATCAAAGGATCGTTGTCCTTGGTGCGCGATTCGATTCCGAAGGGCGAGGGGGAAGACAGTACCCCGGTATAAGCCGGACTGATTGCGCCGTGCTCTCGTTCGGGTCCCGGCCGATAAAATGCGACGGGAAAGTGCTTTCGAGAGGATATATACGCTGCCTGAATGGTAAAGGCTGCCGGAGAAAGTGAAGCGGCGTGTGCAGTGCCCGGCACGCTTCTGCAATATCAACTATGCCTCAGTTTGCGCGCGATACAATGTTCACTGTGGCTGAATCTGCCGCGACCAGTGAATTACTGAACGTGATGTTTCTCTATGCTGGGCGGTTGTCAATGGACGGTGGTCTACACATGCACAGCACGCCGAGCTCTGCATTGCGACTTCGTGCCAGGTCTAAGCAGCGCGGTATCGTTAATCTCTAACGCATTTCAGGGTTCTGTGGACGTCTACAAATGATGGACACTAACGCCTTACAGCTATGGCTTCATGTCGTGCCTGTTTTTGGATTCACCGCGCACATCGACACTTTCGTCGAAAACAAAAATAAAAACAAAAACAAAGAGGATTTGAGAGTACACAAAGTACAATAAAAAGGTGTTTCTCAGACGAAGCATAACAGAACACTGGACATCCAGACAGTCAACAAGTGGTCAGTTAGACCAACGGAACTTGATACCAAGGAAAGAGAAAACAAGCCGAGGGTGGCAGCGAGTTAGATGTGGCGACGAAATTTGAAAGTTCACGGGGATGAAATGGACTCAGCCCGTGCAAGATTGGGTATGTTGGGGACCATTGGGAAGAGCTAGGCTTTCGTCCTGCAGTGAATATAAAAATTAGACTGAGTATGTTGATGATGATGACTGCTAACCAGAAGTCCATTTCTGTCGCATTCCGCCTTTCGTTTCTTATTTAAGATTTATAGCCACAACTGTCGAGCGTTCTAGCTGCTTGCTTGGCACTATCACATTACAAAGCAAAATGTAAACAGCCGACAAGGGCAGCGCAAAAGCTGAAGCAGTTTCTTGCATATTCTGTGGCATATGTTTTCATGGTGAACCTACATGCACGCTCGAACGCGTGTTGAGTGTTTCCTGCTACTGCCGCGTTCATTTCATTTTCGCCTGATATCGTCATGTTTTTACGCGCATAGCAGCGTTACTTTTCTCGGTCGATTATAGTCAATGTATTGGCCTGTCACGTATGGTATTGCTCTTTGGAGAGGTGTCCATACCTCTACACGATAAGTCAGAGAGAAATAAACGAGTAAGGGACATAAATAACGAAAAAGCACATTTGCCGGTCTGTAATTTAACCTTGGCAAAACGCGCAAGGGCAGTTAGACGACACCATAAGCAATGCCAAGCAGTTGGCAGAACACAAATTTCATCACGTCCACAACGAAAGCGTATGGTGTCTCCCGGCACCTTGATATCGGCTGTTCTCGCCACATTGACGCTACACGTTCGTAATATGCATAGTGTATAACCTTGAATCGAGTGCTGACGACAGTTACGTTAGGCGTTTAGCGATTACTATACCTATCCAGCACGCATCGTGAGCTCTGTTCCCATCTTTAGCATGAACGAATGAGCACCTAGAAAAGTACGCGCAAGGGGAATTGAGGGGAAGTGGATGGTTGAGGTCGTTTCTGGATAATAGAAGTGCGTAAAAACATTGTCTATTGCTGCTGCTAAATAAGTGAAGAACACCAATTGATCGTGTTGCGTTGGCGGCGGAGGTATGTACGTTTATAAGAGACGATATCCACAAGAAGCACCCGAAACTGGAAATTTGAATGCCACTTGTACTGAAACGGCGCGTCATACCGTCCTTCCAACCACCAATACAGGCATGCTCCCATGATGCAATAGTCAGATCTCTCTATCAGGTAGACGTTACGTGGCGACTGGGATTGTTTTCACCGGGAATATCTACAATTGCAGTGAATGCAAGTGGCGCCTCACGCTCAGCCTACCCGAAATACAGATTATTCTAACACACGATTTCGCATCGGTATGGCAGACACCTCTACATGCGACTCCTGCGGAACTGAAGAGACCATCGAGCACGTCCTGTGCAGCTGCGCTCGCTATGACGCTCAGCGATGCCCGCTCCGGATGGTTTTGAACCAACTGGACTCTAGACCATTTTCTTTACAGAAGATTCTAGGACCTTGGACGTGCGCTTCGATAGCGTAGAAAGCAACAAAAGCGCTTATGAAGTACCTCAACTCAATAAATCTGAGCGACCGCCTGTAGACTGGATGTGCTCCCCCAAGTGTGCTCGGATTCTGTGTATCTCTCTTTCCTTCTCTTCTTCTGTCTCTCTTTTCCTCCCCTTATCCCTCTCCGCCAGTGCAGGGTAGCAAACCGGACGTGCGTCTGGTTAACCTCCTTGCCTTTCCTTGCATCTCTCTCTCTCTCCTCTCTCTCTAACACTAGCTTTCGGGGATTGCCAGCGTGTGGAAGTCTGGAGGTGGAGTTTAGCAAAACGCTATTGCTCCTTCGACAGGAATGCGGAAACAATTAACAAAGCACTCGCTGCCACCCGTCATTTACCACCCGCTTGCAAGCACTTCCGATTTCCCTGTTACCGTTAACAGCGCGCAACTGCTCGCGACAAGGGAGAAAATGTGGCGGCCTAAAATGCTCGCAAGACGGCGCCGGCTGTCGAACGGATACCAATCGCGCATCTGGGACCGTATTCACCGAAACGTTTTACGCTAAAAACTTTCGTAAGAGGTTGTATCAACCAATCACGATGCGGGACATATCATTAGGGAAGCCGGTTGACCAATGGGAAAACGCACTTATGAAAGAGAGGTTTTTTTTTCACTCACCTCGAGTCTCGAGCTGTCGATTACATTCCAATAGAAGCTGAGAGCGCGCGAACCTTTCGAATCGCGCGGAAGCAACTTTCCTTGCGCGGCAGAAGGCTGAAAGCGGTTTCCTATCCACCATGCGTTGGCGCCTGTCTCGCTGGGTAGGGTTTTTTTTTTTGTTTTTTCTTTTTTTTTTGTGCGTCTCTTGCTGTCCTGGAGCGGGCACCGTGGCGACGACGCTTGTCAAGGAAACAAGATTATACCGCGCTTAGGAACAAAAAAGCGCCAGTCCGTGTCTCACCGTTTCCATACTTCTGTGTTTTCGTGCCCTTTCCACGGTTTATTTCTTTCTTTTTTTTCCCTTCTCCGCACCATCGCGGTCTCCGGCGCAGTTGGGCGTGAGCGCAATTGCAGGCTGCGTGAAAAGTCGCGCTCGCACGGCCGCTGCCAGTGGCAGTTCTGGACCATTGCCGGCGACTGTGCACCGTGAAAGCCTTGTTGCTGGAAGCGCGTGGAGAACGCGCTTTTTTTTTTTTCATTACAACTTTCAGTTCTTACGCTTTATTGGTCGGCACGTGTATGCAAAATCGAAGCTCACAGGGTCCCTTATACATTCGCCCACGACTCGAAAGCGAAATAGCATATTTTCCTTCTCAATCGATGTATTGATCCTCCCCTGCCCTCTCCGAAAGCTTCCTGCACCCAACGTGGTATTGCATTGCCTCCAGGATCGGGGGCAATGCAAGCTTTCTGCACTTGCCCGGGTTTTGCACTGCCTCCGTGATCGGAGAGAGAGAGAGAGAAAAAAAAAAGAAATGCTAAAATAGCCACTTCCCCACGCAGAGTAGCAAGTCAGCGATTTGTACACTCCGGCTAAATTCTCTGCCTTTCAATAAATAGTTCTCTCTCTCTCTTTCAGGGATCGGTCCACCTTTGACCAAGCTACTACGTTATGTGATGACGTCATCATGTGACGTCACTAATTTTGGCGATCTGTGCCATCATGGTGACGTAATATAGTGACGTCATACATTATGTGACGTCACAAATTTTGGCGATCTGTGGCATCATGGTGACGTCATATAGTGACGTCATACATTATGTGACGTCACAAATTTTGGCGATCTGTGGCATCATGGTGACGTCATATAGTGACGTCATACATTATGTGACATCACAAATTTTGGCGTACTGTGGCATCATGGTGACGTCATATAGTGACGTCATACATTATGTGACATCACAAATTTTGGCGTACTGTGGCATCATGGTGACGTCATATAGTGACGTCATACATTATGTGACGTCACAAATTTTGGCGATCTGTGGCATCATGGTGACGTCATATAGTTGCATCACTCATGTTGACGCCGATGGTTATTTTTCTCGTTTTATGAGGCATCAAAGGCTTTCGCCTTAAAGGGCCCCTCACCAGCCTCTCAAAATAAGAAAAAATGAACGCATTATTCTCTCCTGGCGTTTCTCCTCTTTCTTGCACACTTTTCGGGACGCAGACAGTGATTCCCGTGACGTCTATAGTATACATGCTCTCGATTTGGTCCCATATACGCGAAATATCAGATGTGAACTGTCTCCTGCACTGCTTTGCGATGCAGTCGCCCATCCGTTCTTCCTTGTCTCGTATTACTATCGTGCGCGATCAACTCATTTCACTTCATTTTGTGTGTTTTCGAGTGCGCAAGCTGCGATAACAGTGTGTAGCCGAGCAGCGCGAAATGTCAGCGCTTAGTGCTGACATTGTTCACGCGCTTTTAAGAAATAAGTGGCGAGGAGGATATATCGCCTGTAGTAAGGGTAGCGAAGGCGAGGAGGAAACAACTCCCTCGTCTTTGAACGCGGGGTGGTGAGGGGCCCTTTAACAATAGCAATTGGATTTAACGCGCTTATTGGTGCCGGCTCGTATATTAATCCGCCTTTGAGGTGGAAATGCCGGCTGCCTTCTTAAGCTTTACCCGACCTTAGGGTTCCATACTAAGTAGGATCAGCCGCATTGTCATTCGACGCTTTCGTTGCTGTCACAATTGTCGTTCGAGCGCTTTATTCATTATGGTTAACATCATGCCTCCTTTCCCATCATCGCCTGATGGCCGCAGTATTTTCTCTTCGACCCTAAAACAAACGCCCGACCGACCTCTTCGTCACCGACGGGCTATCTCAACTTGTTCTCTGGGCAATACTATCGGAATCTACTCTTCTCTTTTTTTTTTTCTAAGCCATAATGACCCTGCCACTATAGTGTTACTTTGCTATAGGACAGCTACGTATCATTACTGCTTCTCAAAGTCGTTTTGCTGAATTTGATGGTTGCGGACCGATATAAGACAACAATACAGACACGCCATGCAGTAAAGCGTGAACCTGCATCATTCTGCGCAGGAAAAATATAGGTATACCACGTTGGTGTAAACATGAGTAAACAAAGTAAACAAAAGCAAATGGTGAAGAAGCGCTTTGAAGGCTGTGAATGAAGAAGTATGGGACTATATATTGGTCTAATATCTCACAACCATACTTTCTAAAACCATAACGTACGCTCAATGTACAGTATATCACTATCTCCGAAAGTTCAACACGCAGTGCCTCGAAAGTCGAATAGAACGTTCACTCACGCATGCTTCCGAGGATGCCGACAATAATGCAGGAAGCTTCCGAGAAGTTTTCTAAGCCTCATTTTAATATTTAAAAGGAGTGCTGCTATATTTTAAAGTTGTCGCATTCCAAGTCCGTCTAGCGTTTCTCGTCTATAACTTCCTTCTAAAACAACCCCTCAAGGGTTCACAAGCATCCAAAAAGTTGGCATAAGGCCCAGCAAGAATAGAAATTGTGCCATGAACTCATACTTGGGCGACCTGCATTCTTTCTAGTTTCATCGCAGCAGTTTCGCCTGTATGCAAGAGCAAAGCCCGACATTTTTCAAAATTGCAGTCTCACAGGAACTTCATATGATTAAAGCCCTCGCTGCCTGGCTTAACTCCGGTAAAGTTTACAAGATGTGGAATGGTTAACGAACGACATCGCGTCATAAGAAAATGCGCGATGTGGGCCGCCAGTTATAAAACGAGGCCTGAGCAAAGCCCCTTTACCGCAAGGCAGCTCGAGCAAGTGTGTATGTGTGTGTATATATTCAGAGCCTTACGTTACTCTACCTGAAATGCGGAAGTAGTTAACTCAAACTTCGCGTGCTCGCTCGCGCAAATATTGCGTCGCCGTGCTATTGACTTTTTTATACTTGCTGCTTCCAGAGAAGGTTGATCCGCTGAGGTGAATTTTCTTAACAATAACCTCGACAGGCCTAAACTATGTAACCGAAGACCAACCAGTTTCACCCGTCATGAAAACGAGCGGATTGCACGCGAGCTCATGTATGGCCAACCAGCGATGTACTGTACATGGTTGTTCGTAAGGGCAGTACTTGCCGTTGTTTCATGTTAAGGTATCCGTCACTTCGTGTCCCCGCTGCTGTTCTTGCCATTAGAGCTCGGATAACCGATCCATCGTGCCACAAGGAGAGAGCGTATAAATTTCAGGTTCTAATGGCATTTTCTTCGTATCTGATATGGAAAGGCATACTAGATGTAAACGGGCCATTTGGAAGGCTATCATCATTCCTATGAATTCTAAGATTATTTCTTGAACGCGACAAATCTGAGCGAGATTTCTTATGAGGATGTTAAGTACTCTTGCGTCGGTGCCTACTGCAAACGCGAGTTCGAAGGTTCCACAAGCGCACACTTCTCTGCGTTACTGTTTGAACGCGCACATACAATGGAGAAACTTAGCCTACTGTAACTGACAGGTTAATGTCGCTGTTTGTTTATAATTCGCATATATAGGTGATGGCTGATGCCTGTTCTTAGAGCTTGGTTAGACATGCATGTCAATAATCACACCGAAATTTGCTAGGCTGATGTTACGGCTTTCTTCCCACTTTTGGTTTTCAATAGAATGCGCTTATTTATATCCTTGTAGGGGGAGGGTCTGATTTTATTTTTGTTAGATACTTCTGCACAATTTCTTCGCACAGACGTTGTGGGTAGCCTTGCTTGCGAAGTATGAGGTTGAAAACTAAATCATTGAAGATTTTTATATAATTTTGTATTGATACGGATGACCTAATATGCCTTGGATAATCTGGGCAGCCGCCCAGCGCTTAAGTCAAACGTACCCAAAAAACCGTGTTAGAATGGGCTATACTACTCACGACACCATCAGGTAATCGGTTCTCAGGGCAACTATAGTTTTAAACGTTCAAGAACGAATATGTAGAATACTGGCGACAATACCACAGTGTTCACTCATTCTCACACCTAGCTGTTGGTATTGGGCGAACCTCCTCCACAAACCTTAGGTGACATGAGTGGTACTCTTTGCCTAGCTTATATATATCTTGGTTCCAGTGTTCGTTTCCATGTAGATGTTCATGCGAAGAAGAATGAACCGCATCACAACCAGAGAGCAGGCATGTTCCCGTCTCACCAGCATCTACAAAATTATATGTCCTACCCTGAAGTCCCGCTTCGAATCTGCTTCCAATAAGAATGAATTGCCCGCAGCAGGAGAAATCGCGAAAAAAAAACAAAAAAAGAAGTCAAAGACGTTTTTGAACTACCTAGAAGAATTTCACTGTTTGCCCTTTACGAAGTTTATGGTGCTTGTCACTTTTATTTTTGAAGATCAGGAGAGAGTCGAAGTTGACTTTTTTCCCGGAAACAACAGGTGAATGCTGGAGACGCGGCGGCGTCGTGGAGACGTATCCGCTTATCCTTTGATATCGTTGTCAAAGGGAATAAAAGAAGAACACCGCTGCATTCGCGTGTCCTTTGTCGAGCAGCACAAAAGACTGAAACCAGAACTGACGCCGGCGGGCTTTCTTTTCGACCGAAAGCGAAGCCGTTCACATTACTTGTAAACAAGCTCGTCTTTCGACATGAGAAAATCGCGGCGGGATTTAAGGCTGGGAATAGCAGGCAGTATGAAACGCTGCCCGCACGAAAGGGGAAGTAGGGAAAAGAAAATTCTACGGTAGCTTGGCTTTCGGAGCTGCGCTTACAGAATTGAACAAGCTAAAGAGCAAAAAAAAAAAAAAACCATAAGTTCGCAGGAAAAGGAGCAAAGCGAATGAGCCAGTTGTCTTGTCATTCTAGTCCTGTGCCCTCTTGCGTTGCTTTGTTTGGCCGAGCGTCCTTATACAAGTAAGTCGAGGCTGACGTTTCCAGGATATATACGTTCCTCCGCTCTTTGAGCGCAACACCGGGTCTTCACTTCGATCCGCCTACGCTGTCAGAAATGAGAGCCGACGCGCAACGTTCACGTTAGTCGTCAGTTCAAGTACAGTGCGGAATGCGAGCGGCTCAGAAGCCGACATGCCAGGAATGGCTCCGAGCCAATATGAAAGGCTCAATGGCTTCGAAGCCCGGCACGTGTTTTCGTTTTCGTAATACGAGGCTGCGCGCCGAATTATAATACTTCAAGGCTCCGCGCAAAAGCCATTGAGCTTGTCATCGAGCCTTCCGTTACTTGAGTAGCGTCTCTGAACTGCAGTGGCGTACAGAAAAAAAAAAAAAGCACTCGCCGAATCACTGGCTGCCCACAGACAACTATCAGGCCTGGACGTCACACTACAACGTTTTTTCAAGTGAAGCTGGCTGTGCGTTACGAATCGGTGGCGGCGGGGGGCGGCTTTGTACGCGAAAAGCTTGGCGCCGGCGAGTGTACATTACAACTGACGATGAAAAAATGAAGTTTACACTAGCCGTGTAAAGCTTAACAAACAGCGAAGCTCGGTCGATTTTCGGGGCTTTTAACGTGGACCTTCTTGGCCTGATGGTCTTTCCTTGGCGTAGACAGAGTAGAGTCGAGCCACAGCTTGTCACAGACCTTGCAATAATGCCCAAACGCCAGCGCCAGAAACTCACGCGCAAACCTGGCTGTGGCACACCCCCGGTAGAAGCGCGGGCCTTTTGTCGCTCGTGCTCGGCTCGCGCCACGCCGGGCAAACTCGGCGCGGCGGCTGCGCGGACTGTCTTCATCGGTGGGCGTGGCTTGTCGACGGCTGCTCCTCGGAATTGTGGTGCTCCTCGGTACGCTCCTCGGCGCGTACGCGGCTAGGCGAGGTTAAAGCCAGGTGGTGCTCATCTGTGGCTTGGTTATTGCTAGGCAACAGGCGCGAAGGGTTTCTTGCGGGCGGACGGAAGGGCGTGTTACCTCCAGCTTTAACAGCTGTTTAAAAAATGTCGTCTAAAGCATATACGTGGGGGAACCGTGTGAGTTTTCCTTCACGGGCTCGTTCTTCTTGTCGATGAGCAAACCTCTAAGCCCTCTTCTATGCTTTTTCTCGCAGGGCTTCCTTGTGCAGCATCTTCGGCCACAGGTACTATACCTCGCGACAACTTTCTGTGGCAGCACAGCCAAAGCTACGTGGGCGGAGCTTCTGCACATGTGTTACTACGCCAAGTAGTCCGTTCGCGGGCGATTTCAATTTCGTTTTCGCAAGCGCATCCAACATGTTTTCGCGCGAACATCCAATGTTTATGATGTTATTTTTGAAATAGTGTTGTAAAAGATAGGTTATATAAAGCTTAAAACTAAAGCTATGAAAAGCCTTGAGGTATACTTGTGGATGTAGCAGTGAAGGAAACCTACATGGAATCACTCCTGTGCCCTCCTGCGAATTCCATTATAGCACTCATCTGCCAGCGGTTTAAGACCGCGTGCAAAGCGAGCACCATACAGTGATGCTTGGATTTGTTTTTCTCTTTTTCTTGGTGTTTTTTTTTTTGGAAAGCAATAACATATTCCTTATTGCTAAGGAACGCAGGAAGCAGCTTTATTGAAGCTGTCAGATTTATTTTTGGAAAAACAAATGGCACGACCGAGCAGGAACGCTGTATTAGGAAATTCAACACACTGGCAAGAAACAACGTCCTAAATTTCGGTTAATACAGGGTCGGAATGGTCTTTTTCCTTCTTTTTGGAGACGCAAGAACTTTCTGGAGACGCTCACGTTACTTTGTTTGTGGACGCGAAGGCATCGACGGGTAGCAGAAATCTTGGCCACGACCGGTCACGAGCGGGCGTCTCACGTTCGTAAATCCAAGCGGGTGAAACGCACTCCTTACTCGGTCAAGAACGCTGTTTTTACGCAGGCAGCGGCATAATAGACATGAACACGCCTGTTGCCCAGGGGAAGTTTTGCACTGGTGATTTTATTCTCGAATATCACTGTTCTCGCAAAGCGCCAAGAACCGCTCCCGCCGTAGACGCCGACGGGCACGGCGTTACAGTACGCGATCTTTAGCATGATCGTATCAGCAAAAGTAAATACCGACCACGTATGGAACGCAATTTATGAAAAGGGTCATTGCTTTTACATACAGTTCCCAATCGCAATTTGGCTTTCAAGCTGCTGGTCTTGCTGCAGACTGAAGTGTCACCGGTGTCACTCTCAACGTGGTTATCGCGATGAGAAACTCACTTGCGCTGATGATATCAGTCGCACACAACTTCTTTCTCGGTGATTGCATATGCGGGAAACAAAATATTTGACGACGCACCGCTGTCTTCGTTCCTTTCTGATCGATGAATACAGATCACCTAACGAACACGCACTCATGCTCGCTCACAAGCTTCGATGTGAAGTTGCTGCAACCGAGCGACGCCATCGTTGTTAACCGGGGCAGGAAAAAGGTGAAATGACACCGGAAACCAGAAAACTAGAAACAGCAAGAAACGAAAATCCCGCACGGGATAAGCTTCCTTAGTAACAATGCGAACAATCTTGAACATAATACCTATATCTTTTCTTTTTATGTCTTCCTTTATGCTACGTAGTCTATAAAAGTTAGCGTTCGCGGACTACATGCAGAAGCGCAGTAAAAAAGGGCGTGAATCGGCTTCGTAGCCTTGGCTGTGCTGCCACAGAAAGTTGTCGCGAGGTATACTCACCAAGCTAGTTACTCTTTGTGGTTACGCGTGTGCGGTCGTCGCACCGGCATCACAATTCACTAGGCTCCTCCTGACGACCCCGCGCAGCTGCCCCTCCCCGAACCCTTCTCTAACATCTACGGTCGACGAGTCGTACACGTCCTACATCGACTCTGGTGCGCGGTGCTGGCGACGTGATTTGGAAGCGTCAGCAAAGATTTTTTCTGCGGCAGGAGGCAAGCTTTCACGGCGATGCTATCACGTATACATAGATTCGAAGAGACTCGGCCGACGACGTTTCAAGGACTCGGCGTTATGCCTGAGCTCGGTTGCTTATCGCCTGCGTGGTACTGGATGAAATAAGAGGAGCTACGGTCGCGCTTTTTTTCTTTTTTTCGATACGAACAATTGGAAAAGTATAGATTGCGGGAAGTAAACGACCTTGGCGCGCAGAGAAAGAAGTGCTCACGCTGACTGCTTAGCCTCGGTATATTACACCTGCGCTGTACACAGCGCTCTGTTATGTGCAGCGATGTAGAAGTTGCGACCTAGTTCGAAGCAAATAAACGCACTTGGTAGATAGATAGATAGATAGATAGATAGATAGATAGATAGATAGATAGATAGATAGATAGATAGATAGATAGATAGATAGATAGATAGATAGATAGGCTATTTGATTGATTGATTGATTGATTGATTGATTGATTGATTGATTTATCGATCGATCGAGTCCGAGTCATCGGTCGCAATGACATCTGATGCATCCCCAGGACGCATCAGGGCCATTGTAGCGCCTATCATATGGTTTTTGTGTGGCATATCCGGTTTTGGAGAGCTACAATTTTCCCAGGAGGAATGGTGCGCGGTGTTAAAAGCCCCTCCCCGCTTTTCTTCAACGCGCGCACATGCACACATGCCATGTATGAGTCTATCATAAACGACCGCATGTAATAAGCATCACGAGACTGTTGTAACATGGATTGTTGGTTGCATGTGATCAGCCTCTAACTGCACTCGGGTCTGCACTGCCCGCGTACGCTGCCTAGAACTGGTAGGTAGCAGTGAGCGCTACTGGGAATCGAGCTTAGAGCGTAGTCGGCTCGAATTACCAGGATGGGGCGGGACGGCGACATTTTTTCCCTCTATCTTGTTCGTCTGGTCTTGTTTCTTGATACAGCATCGCTTGCGCTGCATTCTCTGCACACCTTGGCGCCGGTCTATACTTTGTCACTTTTACTCAGGTGCTCGGCGATCTTGGACCTTGAGATCGAGGTAGAGATTATAGACTCCTTCGCCCTACCCCACGAGCCTTTATTTTTTTAACGCTTCATTTTTCACTGTGCTATACAGAACGGAGGGTGTGAGGATAGAGACGATCGCACGAATGCGGCTCACACTATCGTCTCTTTATTTCTCCTCCCTTTGTACTGCACAGCAGCACAGCGGGCGAATCTCTTCTTCGAAGCGCGCATGAAACAACTTGCTCGTTCGTATTCTGAAAGAGTTCTTTCCGAGCAACGCCAGTAATCCGTTCTTCTTACTTCTTCGTTTCCTGTGCGTCGCGATACGCTGTGACCGTCTGCTTATATGGGTTCTTTTACTGCTTTCATTCACGGCATGCGCTGGAGAAAACCGCCCACCGCAGTGCGACGGGCGCGACGAATAAGGGACAAAATAACGACGGACCCCTAGCTTTCCTCAAGGTCGACGGCACAACTCCGTGAATGCGAATTTACATAACACGTCTCCGTCTTCCCGCATGCGATGAAAAGAGCTTTGGGCGCGCATGAATGGGATCCAACAGTATCGTAACCGGGTCTCTGCTGGCACCATTTGCCGACAGGGTCGCGGCGCAGTTGAATTCATCGACGCTGCCTGCTCTCTCTCTTTTTTTTAATTTTTTTATTTGTGGTTTTGTTTTGAGATAAGCAGCCGTCTACGTAGAAACACTAACCGCAAAAGTGCGTTGACTGGGGGTGTGCGGCAGGTAGCGTTTTGGAAAGACTGATGACAAGATGGCGGCAAAAAAAATTAAGTAAATAAAAAATGTAGGAAATTGGCCAGTTCGTGAAAACCGGCGGACAGCGAAGCAGTAAGCGCGCGAGTGTATGTGATTGGCTAGCGAGGTCACGTGGTTTCGCAATTACCGCCGCTAGATTTGAAATACGTGCGCTTACACTTGATTGGCAAAGCGACATCAGGTGACCTGCGGGATCAAGCAATGGCGTTTCAGCGAACGCCTCACGTCACGTGATTTACCGCCTGGATTACCCGTATACTAAGTTAGTTGCAGCGACATCCTTCCTCACAGCGGCGTGCAAAAAAAAAATGCAAAAAAAAGTCCGACAAGCTAATCTTGCACGAATGCGCGCGCACAGTCGACCTCTCATGTTTGAAGCGAGCGTCGAGCATTTAACTCATTTTCTTCATTCACAGCGCTTCCTGTTTTTCGTACACATTCCACTCTGAGATCCCGCTGAGAACGCGGTGCACTTGATCTCGGAACGTCCTTCGCACTTTGCTCCAGGAAAGCGCAGCCTCTCACATCTAAGCACCTTTTCATTCAAGGATTATTAATCCTTGGCCTTAGACTAGTGTCAACAGCTGCAAAATGACCTTCATGGTTATAAGAAATTGATTGGACGGCACTGGAAATTGGGCCAAAAGAAGGTCCGGCTACTTAAATATATTTGGCGTATACTTATAGTCAGTACCGCGAGGCTGGGAGTGCAAGAGTATCTGCACGTGCGTGTGTGTGACTGAGAGAGAGAGAGAGAGAGAGATAGAAGGAGAGAGAGAGCGAGCGGTAGGCTAGAATAAGACCTTTCTAATTTTCCCGGTTGTCTTGTGTTCCTGTGCTATTTCGAGACGCGCTTCAAATGTCCACTATTGGCCTGCGTTTAACTTTTCGGGCATTCTTCAGGCGATGTGCATGAAGCATAGCATGATCGTAGTCAATCTTGCTTGAAGATAACTCGTAGCAGCGCTCGTTCCACATTGAAGTTGGTCCACGCTAATTCTAGCGCAATAATAGAATGTGCCCGCAAGGTAATATGGTTACTTTTAACTTCCCCACACCCTGTCGTTGAGTTTAATTGTTACTATTACAGCTATACTTTCAGCTACGGCGTCGTGACATCGGAATACAAAGGCGGCCCTGGGCATTTGAAAAGTTAGCTGTGATAACAGGTGATGATATCCCATGCGTGGAGGAATATCCTGGGGCAGAATCTAAAAAGGTTTTGGCTCCTAGGTGCTATATTAGCCATTGGTCGGCAGGCATCAATAATGATATGCCCAGCATCACGATTGGCTGAAATGTTCTCTTACGAACGGTTCTAGCGTAAGATGTTTTTTGTGATGTGGTTTCCATGCTGTTCTATTTTCATTATTTATTTAGGTTACAAAGGCAAATGGTGCCATAAATTATTGCCTATTGCCATAGTTCGCCAGTACTGCATTCATATTCCACTGTAGTTCTCTCACTGTTGAACTGTATCCACTGGAAATTCGTCACGAAGAAATTCGACGAGAGAGAGAGAGAGAGAGAGAGAAAAACGATCAAGCATGCCAAGCGGACATCCTTAAGGCCTGTAAACATTTAATATTATGAAAACAATGGTGCATATACTTTTTATTTTTTTCTACTGAAGTACGGTAGCCGGTACTAGTGTCGAACATGCAACTTGGAGCTCAGGCACAGCAGCACCGTGGCCCCTAAGCTACTGCGACAAGTGGGTTATCTAATAAGCTCATTCGAAAGTGAAAACCATAGATAAGAATGTCGTTCCTGCAGCTTGGGCAGTCGCTAACGGCGAACGAACGCCATTATAAAAGAGAAACCAATGAACAATCCAATCTATGGTCTGCTTCGCACCCATAGGAACCTACTCCTTCCTTACTATTTGTAACCTTGACCATGACATCCAAGGAACACCGAGCTGAGTTTTCGAAAGCTTTCCTCGCCGCTGATTTTATAAGACCTCAACCCCCAACCCCACTTCAATTTTAATGATGATAATAATAATGATGATGATGATGATGATGATGATGATGATGATCTTGGGATGACTGGTACCTACCCACTCAGGGGGATCGTCCAAGAGTCGGGCGGATCATGTGGTCTTACATTTTTCAAATCGTTTATGGCGTAAATTAGAAATATATTGTAGCAAGGTCAACAGCTGAGCTAGTTGGTATGGTTCCATATTATTTAAAGCAGCTCAAACGACAGGACGAAGAAGAAGCGTTCGTTGTGTAGATAATTACAAGGCTACGATGTCGAGTCCCCCCACTGAACTTTTACCTTCATAGGTCGGGTCTGGCTCAGTCACCTTTATGCGTTCACTGTAATGAGAGCGAATCTGGAGCACTTCTTTTTGACATGCCGAAGATTTAAAACACAAAGAAAAAGATTACTCGAAGAACCCCTACGAAAGTTAGCCCTGAATTTGACTCTTCCGGTGATTCTTTCATTTGGTGCTACCACGTTTGGTTTTAGCCACAGGAGCGTTTTCAACGCTGTATCTAATTATTTAAGAGACTCTAAAAGAATGGAATGTTAAGGTTAGATCACTTCAATTGTCTTAATTACAGCTATATATATATTTTTTGGTTGCTTCTCTATAGGTTTTTTTTTTCGCTTTTTCTTCTTCTTTTTTTTTTAAATCATGAGAATTTAGAATACTAATCTGTAATGCAATTCATTTTCAACCCTTTCCTCCAGTAATGTGAATTAGTTTCTTAAGCAAGACACCGTCCGATTTCATGGCCTATCCCCCGAGGTGGGTTGCGCCAAAACAATAAGGATCAACCAACCAACCAACCTTCAGGAAACAAAACGGATGTGACCCTAAATCCCTACTTGTATAAGTATTAGTATAGCAGTAATGAGTAATCTCAAAACAAAAAACAGAAAATTTGGTTTTCTTTTTTTTTTAGTCTGTTACTGAAATTCTAATCAAGATCGGGAATGTAGTGTCTGATCTGAACAATTATTGCACTCTTCCCATTTTTATGTACGTTCTTTTTTTTCCTTTTGTTATTACTATTTAATACTTGAAATATAAACAAAAAAAATATTCATATCATCAATTCTTGGCCAATCCCCCCTGAGTGGGTATGAGCCATGGTAGAGGAATCATCATCATCATCAACGTCCACTTCTTCGTCCGGTCGTTTGCGCTGCTTTAAAGGATATGTAAATTAGAATAGTTATTTTTAATGGATCTTAATTTTACTCTCCTAATACTCATCTAACGTCGGACAACCTCCTTCTTTTTTTTTCTTTTTGAATGCTACCCACTGCGATACCCTGATATATTTGGCCTCGCGGTGCTCTGTTTGAAGTCATGGTTTCAAATCCATCATAGGTGGCCTGGATTTCAATGAAAGTGAAAAGGAAGAAAAAAAAAACCGTGTATTTAGATTTCTGTAGGCGCACGCTTAAAGAATCCCTGTTGGTCCAAATTAATATGGAGTCCGCCGTTATGGCGTGCCTCGTAATAAGATCTTTGTTCTGGCCCGTAAAGCCACCGAATGAAATAAAAAAAAACTGTTAATGCTTCGCCGGGTACTCTGCGTACGTATACTTTAATTATTTAAGCCCCACATTTATCCAGATAATATCTCGTTTTTAAACGATAAAAGAATCGCTTCTTGGGCATATCCAGTAGTGGGTATTGTACTTGATTCAGAACAAGAACAACAACACGAGCAAGCGTTGCGGTAAGTCTTCGAACACTTAGCAGCAATATGTTTAGCGCGACGATACCAGGGACCAGAATGTTATATTCACGGTTGTAATCTAGAAAAAATGGTAGTGGTCGCTCATTGAGGGTTCCTGTCATATAGCTTTAATAATACTATGAACGTGTTAGTGTGAACGCGAAGTTGTTGAGTAAGTGTACCGTGTCTCAATCCACATTTTACGATTGCTTCTAGGTGATTCATGCGTACAAATTGTGAATCGTTTCTTAGCTTTGCAGAAAGAAATATATAATCGTCTGAGAGCCCGATTAAGGCAGTAATAAACCAACATACGTGAACGGGACGCAATTATTCACACGTTATCAGATAATTGGAAAAGTAAAGTGCGCTTAGGCAATTTCACGTTTAATTCTGACCTATATAGTCAATAGGAGTATGATTCAACGAAAATGAAAGAAAGAAATAAAGAAAGGAGGTGAAATTTATGAACGACATGTTAATGTATTTCATTATAACTAACTCATATCATGTCGAAAACATTTTTGAGTATATGTGTATATATTGCATACTACTGCCGAGATGTCGAAACACGAACCGCAATGTCGCCTTTAATTTCAGCGAGTAAATTGCAATAACAACCTCTGGAACACAGGGCAGTCGACTATGTCACAATCGCTTCAAACTTCGTTATTAATTTCTTAGTTGTTGCAGATGAACTCTTACCATTTGATTCTGTGCGTTGAAGCAGATGTATTATCTTTCGAATTTCTGAGGAAAAAAATAACGATACAGTTGTCTCTGCGCCTAATTAACGTCGTGTCATTTCTCTATACATTTACTTCTTGATTCACGCATGAACATTATAGCGTTGGGGGGGGGGGGGGGAGCAGGTTCGTATAGAAAACATAGAGGCTTGTACATCTAATGTATGGTCTCAAATAAATGTTCGGATGTAATAATAATTTGGCCATCGAGCGCCGCGGACACATGGGCGCAGAGACAGGAGCCTATAGCCATACACAGACTCTCATGGACATACATACACATAGACGCGCGCAGACATAAACATACTCGTAAGCACACAGACACATGCACATAGAGAGAAATAGGTTACATATATGTACATAACCACATACAGACACATCCACAGAGAGAGAGAAGGAGAGAGAGAGAGAGAAAAATAACAGACGTGCGCGCGCGTTCGCATAATTGTAGTTTTCGTGAAAGACCCGAGGGCAGGTGAAAATGATTTTCTTCGGTGGCTCGCGCAGGCTTCAGGTAGAGGGATACGGCAGGAGGGAGCAATGTAAATGATGGGAGGAAGTTTGGGTTCTTCCACAGTTAGTTCTTACCTTTTTTATTTTATGGCAGTTCTTTATATTAACAGTTTCAGAGACGTTCCGGTGTCGGTAATTTACGGGCTACGGCCGTAACCTTTGTTCTAGCTCGTCCGGAGGTGGCGCGCGGGGCGAAAAAGATAAAAAGTTTTGACTTCAAAGAGAGTAGGAACCGCTGTATTTGCCATCTCCGACCTCTTGTTCCTCTCCGCTCGCGTTTAAAAGAAAAATATTTTGTACTTACTTTTCCGCGCTCTCATTTCGAGTTCATCGACTGGGGAACCGGCGGTTGGAAACAATTCCGAGAAATACCCCGAAGGCACGTTTTTTTTTGCTTCTGATCTCGTTCATCCTTGACGGTAATGAGCATAATCTTAAAGATGGAACAGCAATAGGCCGGGATAAACATTGGGAGCCGGGGCAGATATTGGAAGCCCGGCGCTTTTCATTGTACCAATAATATTTTCTGAGAAGTGAGAGAAGCGGCTTAAAACAATAAAGAAGTTGGGAGAACGTAAAGGAATAATCTCGTAGCTGGCAATTATCCCTAGACAAATAGTCCTGCCGCTGTTTTTCGTTCAATTGAAGCAATATATGCGTCATGTACACTTATACGTTTTTTCTATTCCTAGTTGTATGCAGATATAGCCTCATCCCGCAGGGCGTTTAGATATTTCTACGCTTGCAGTTCTAGCGATATAACGCTTATAATTGATAAAGCACACGGAACGCTAGTTCACTTTTTCTTTAATTTTGTGCGCTCACATGAAACTTCAAAGAAGCATAACCATGTCGCAGAGAGCACCGAACTAGAGTGCAGATAATATATTTATTTGTATATTTTGCTATAGGTAGGCTGCACTGCTTGGCATTTAGCGCTGTATTATGGAAACTTTGTTCCTGCGTAAGTTGACAGACCCTCTTTATCAAGAAATAAGATTTCATTTCGTCATGTGCTGTGTATGCATTTCTTTTTCATGTTTGTATCCACATCTGTACGAACAGTGCGTGTAAACAATTTTTACAAGATACATATTAAGCTGGTCGAAATTCAGCGTGCACCGATGTCGAAAGGCGTGCGGAGTAGGGGTGATATACAGCTTTCCTGAGCCTCACTTAAGACGGCCTTCCGAAAATAAGTAAAAATATTTCTAGTGATGTTCCGATATCGCCACGTAACTTCCCTTTTCTCTTCTGACTACACGCCTGCATTGTTTGTGAGCGGTTTCTTGTATTTTGTATGCACTATAGATTAGGTGTTGACTCATATTTCAGATGACTGGCGGAAAGTACTTTATGGTCGCATTGCTTGGGGTTACTTGGTAAGCACTTGTATATTCCGTGACAGAGAAAAAAAAATAAAGTGGCGAGAGCCGTGTTTTCGGGAAAAGAAACGTGACCAAGCCAAATGACTGTTCCATCGTAGAAGTACTCCTTAAATGTTTCCATTCTTTCTTAGGTTGTAGTGAAAATGCAGCTATGGCGTCCAGCATAAATCCGGAAATCCCTCAATTCCGCACTAAAGCATCCCCGAGACTGTTTCGCGAGCTTTAACTCCATTTAACGAGGTTTATCTTTGTATACTTCACTGCTTAGAACCATTCACCTTGAAGAGTTTCCGTTGAGCAGCAGCGCTAGAAATAGGCAATGAAATGCTAATGCGTTAGGCGCCTCCGAGAACGGAAAACGCAGGAGCTTCACCGGAAAGCATAGCTTCGCTCGCATGGAAGCATGCACGGGGGGCCAAGGGCCACACGTTACCGTCTGTCATGCAAGAAAGCTCCGAGTTGCAGTGTTGCTCCGTACCATATGCGTGAAAAGCAACGAGTGCCCGGTGCTGCGGGCACATATAGCTGTAGTCCCTCATTTGACCTCCTTACACCGAGTAGGAATTAGTATGCCCCATCACGGTCAAAGGTTCTGCAGACAGTTGAATAACTCAGGCGCGCGCGTGGGCCCGTCCTATATCCGGGATAGCCTCATTTTATTCCCTAATTGCATTCTCAGCCTTTTCTGTCGCTTCTTTATTTCTCTCTCTCTCTCCAGGTCTTACGTGCACGCAAACCTGACCGTTGATGAGGCGACCACGAAACTTGTCGTCCTCGGCTCTGGCTACAAGAAGTACACAGCACCGTCCCAAGCCGGTGAGCCAGCTTGTTCTTCGGCGAGCGCGCTTATATTTGCGCTCGTGATGATTCCCTTTTATACGGCGTATACTAAGCGCCTCTTTTTGCTGCTTTTCTTGGCCAGAATAAAGCGTGTCTCGGCGCCATTTGAAAACTCTCGCTTGTCGGTTAAGGACACCGTCTTCTCGCCGCGGTTAAGGCCACGTGCCTCGTGCAATCGTGCTCATTCTGGTTAGCTACTCAATGCACGTTCGAAGTTAGATACCGGTAGGGATGCTGGTGGTGGGCACAGTTAATATATATGGCTGAGACATGGTGCCTCCTCTTGATCTCGCAAACAAGAATAATAACACTGAACCAATCCAGAGCATATGCAAGGTACTCTGCTGTAAAGCACCGGTGCCGATACAACGGATTCGCCTGGAATATATTTTTGTTAAATTTCCAGAGATCAACGCTGAAACCTTCGAAATTGACTATCGCGATATGTTGGAGACTCCACTTTCCGTTGTGTGGCAAAGAATTTTCACGCGCCTGAGGTGCTCGATTCAACGGATACGTGTCGCACCTTTGACCTAATCGTCCGGTGCAAAAATAATGCTGGCATTGCCCAAAATTTGTCTTCGATATATCTCCGTGGAAACTGGCACCGGTCAGTGTTTTTTTTTTTTTTTTTTGATCACAGAAATACATTATTAGACGTAGAGAAAGCCTCAACCTTTAATTTGGCTCGCAGCCTTACAGGAAAGAGGGGAAAAAATGATGGTTTGGGAAAAAAATTAGAAACTACATCCGGAGTTTCCTTCGCCGGATATTTTAACAAGTCAGGCGATTCCGCCGCCAAGGAGCATCGTTCATCTTTGACGCTGCTCTTGAAAGGGTGACCTTGCGTGCGCTACATTTTTGGCTCGCATCGAAGTGAGGAGCGCGGTCATCCGTGTCCGCGCGGACGTAACGGGACCCTGCCGTTTTATAACGTTAGGATCATTCTTTAACGCTTTTCTTCGCTTCGCTCGGACAGTCCTTGTGATTCCTGAGCTAAGCTTATGATGTAGGTTCCTCTTAGTATTCAAGGGCGACGCCGCGCAGAACTTGGTCAAAGAACGAAATAAAAAGAAAGGAAACTGTATGTTGCGCAAGGCCGCGTGTAAGCATGCTCCTATGAAGGGGAGGAGGCACGGCGATGGAATCCTGCGGATCACGTCTCACCGCCCGTCCGCGTGTTAACTGTAATGCTGTCTTTAGGTCACTGTATGGAAAGACGGAATTTTGAGGAAATAGAAGGAAGCGGAGAAAGGAAGTTGAGAATCAGAATAGCTAAACTTGGCTGCATGCCTTGAATCGAGAACCTTTACTGCAGTTTACATGCTCACGGGCGTACGTTTTGCTTTGCAACTCATTAGTATGCGTGCTGTACTATAGATGTTATACAAGGAGGCACGGGGTGCCACAGACTGGCTGGACGACGTTTCGATAGGTGGGCCTATCTTTGTCAAAGGTGCTTTTGACAAGTAAATGTTTACCTATCTAAACGTCGGCCAGCCTGTCTAGGGTACCATATGTATCCCTGCTTAAGCAACCTCCATAGCACATTGTGCTTCCATTAGTTTCTACCCTCGCGAAAATGTGGTGGCATTTAGCGACTCCTTCAAGGGAAGGCGTCCGTGAGGGCGTGCGCCGTGCTGCTTTCTTTCTTTCGTTCCACTGCGCTGTCGAGAGTTCTAAATAATGTGTTGAAGGAGTTGGTATTCCTTGTGCGTGTGCTCTGTCACATATACAAAAAAGCGCAAGAAAAAGATATACGCACTCCAGGAACAGAAACCGATAAAATGGCCAAGTGCTTTCATAAAGAAGCACTTCCGTTGGCACGCTATAACATAATTTCACGGGGACGTCCAGCGGCGGCCCAGCCGAACGTTGCCAAGAGCGACTGCGCTTCGTCACGGAACGGAATCTTAATTCGATGAACCCGTTCATTCATAGTTATGACGACTTGGTCGGTTCCCCGCTGAGATTTGGAAGGCCATCATGAACGGTTCATGTTACACAGAGGGCCAGAGCAAACTGCCCGCGGGTCAAAGTATTACGCCACTTTCTTGAATTCGAATTGACTTCCCACCAATGTCAAGGTGGGTGCTTGCAAGGCCCATTTTCGTGGCCGGCGCGATAAATCACAAGAGCATAATTTAAACGCAGTATTCTGCAAAAATAGGTCAGTAACGGAAGAAAAAAAAGTTCCACAGCTATACGCTAAGTGTGGCCTGTTGTTAAAGGGAACGCTGTAGTAAAGACTCGCCATATAATGGCACGGGAGCTATATCGTTTTCCTTTTTACACACGGAGTCACGGGTTCGATTCCCATGATTGATATCGGCACGTAGCATAACAGAACAGTACAGACCAAAGTGTGCTCTATGGCGTAGGACATGCATGAGTACACGACTTCGAACGTTGCACTGTGGCATGGCCACATTGTTCTAAGAGGATTTTCTGCATACATGTCAACCTAAAATCATAAAGATCGGTTACGCTGATAGGTCGTGCCAGTCGGCTGTATATGTTTTTCTCGGTAACTATGCGGGGCTTTTGTATCTACGAACCGATGACACGTCTCCAATGAATCAGACCTTTACTCCGACAGTGCATCTCTTTCCCTACAACTTCACAAAGGCTAACGTTTGTTTAGACCTAGCTTTAATTTTCAAAGCTGCATGCAAAGTAATGCGGAACGTAGAAGTTTAGAACATCTTTGAAATGCATTTGTTATGATTTAATCTGCTTTATTTCCTCTTTCCACCTCCAGGTGAACCGGCGCAAGTTTACCTAGACATGAATTTATTGAACGTGGATCCACTCTCCGGTGCGGAAAGTGTAAGCGTCAACACAGTTTCTGATTGGAACATTGCTTTCAATTTCCTCATACTTGAACAGGTGATTGCGTGCCAGCGGCACTGTTAAAAAAAAGTTACACCATCTTCCCAAAGGGAACCCTGATGGGATGCGAAGCAGCAGCGTTGCGCACGGGTGGCGTCACGGGTTGAACGGCGCTAACGCGGGTGCTGCGGTGAGCGCTGGAACATTCGTTTGAAGCGATGGCTGGCGTAGGTCTTGTCGTTGCGCGTCAGGCGGCAGCTGCGGGCGCTCCGGTGAGTGCGCGGCAGGCGAGGGAGAGAGTGACGTCAGCGCGCACTGCGAGGGGAGCGTGACGTCAACGAGCAGCTGCGGCGTGACCTACTTGGCACCGCTCCAACACCTGCGGCGAGGGGAGCGCGTTGCGGCGCGTTCGTCCGTACGCACGGAGGGACAGCGTTACCCAGCCTAGTCAAATAGCTGCTTCGCATCTAATAATCACCAACTGTGAAGCACACAGCGCGCCTAAATAAAGTGCACCTGCAGAAAGAAATATCAGCAGATTCTTACAATCCATGCATTTGTGAAACTCTAGGCCCACACCACACTAATTCCAAACAACACGAGCGAGGTGAGATAACGCTCCTGGTGACAAGGCAACTTCCTTTGTCGCCCGGGCGCCTCTATTTTGCGGAATGTAGATTGCATTCTAATGTGAATACACCACCTTAGAAAGAAACCACCTGTTTTAGAAGAATAGAATGTTATGCGAGTTGGCACATCAGTCGGAGAAAAAGCGCGTACAGAAACAACGCCTTGTCTCGCAAATTGACCCGTCTCACCGAGTAATTAATCTGAAGGTGAGTGACTACGCTCCACAAGTATTCAGTCCCAAATTGAATCGCTTACATCTACGCGTTAGTCGGCGCAACAGTTCGATCACGTGCTAGAGGTATCGCTCATCCATACTCTAGCATGAGAATCGTAGCCGTGCGCAAGGGAGGGGGGGGGGGGGCAAGGGGGCGGCCGCCCCCTCTAGTTACATGAGAAGGGGGGGGACGCAAAGTCTGGCCCCGATACATTGACCTAATAGGGAGGGGCGGCGCTGCGACGTACCTCCCCCCCCCCTCCCGCCCCTGACGGGTAACCCGCACGCCTGTGATGAGAATCACGGCAGTTGACGATCGCGAAGTGGTCGCTTTCTCAAGAAGCCTGTACTGCAAATATTACAGAAGCAGAGACGACGAACATACTTTTGTCAGTTACTCGAATTAAGGCAGGACAGCATGTGTTGTCAACATACTGTCACCAACCATCGTACATGTAGAGGACTTGCGCTGACTTCACTGAAACAGACGTGTTGGAGTACCAGCATGGTGGGGAACGAAGTTTGTGATGTCACGTTAATGTCACCACTACATCGTATTCGGTTGCTTTCCTTGTTCTTGCACACAGGCCAGAAACATTCCAACGACGTCGTTATCACATTCAAGCAGGCTAGTCGCCTCGTGATTATGTCGCGTGGTGCTTGACGTAATCAAAGCCACCATTTTGGAGTACCAGTACTTTAAGAACAGGCGTCCATGAAGTCGCGTGCAAGCTATCAAAACCGAACACGCCTTAAGGTACTTTTTTTTTCCCGAGGAAAGTTCTACAGATTTCTAATTAGGGTGCCTTGAAAGCTGAATGCACCTTCATTCTAAAAAAAATTGACTTTTATTCACAACTCTGTCTTTGTTAGCGGTGAGCCGCTACACAAGTCTTTCCGCTTTTCGTATTAGGTTCGAGGACTGTAATTACTTGGGAAGATTATGCACATGCCCCTCCACAGACTTAAGAAGATACCTGTTTCTTGCTTGCTGAAGCCCTTGGAAATATGTGGAACCCTGGCTTTATTGGTCTTGTCTTATTTTTCTAGCTGCAAGTAATGATCACTACAGGAATAGGGATCTACCTCCTTATGCAATAGCTTTAGAATCTTTAGCTCAGTATGTTCTTCTGTGTAAAAAAAAATTTAACAGTTCATGGTGAAAGAAACTACTGCACAATCTTCGAAACTCCATTCAGCGTTACCATTGACTTTCAACAACTCAGCCTGTCGACCTATAAGTGGAAGGCTGACGAGGCTGTTCTGATTCGGGATGCTACACGGTACTGCTCTAAGAGACGTTATGAAAGGTGTCGCAAGAGATGGCGCAAGAGATGATGGGACATTAGAAGTATAAGCACGGAGTATCCGGTCTGCACAGCCCAACGTTCTTAGAAACCAACTTACTATAACGAGTCATATATGTCGCATGAAAGGCAAAAGTTGAAATCACCACAGTTTGCTTTTTCTTTTTTTTTTTTTTTTTTTTTTTTTTTTTTTTTTTTTTTTTTTTTTTTTTGCATGGCTGCGTTGAAGGACATGATGACGAATGGGAAGCCGCAAAGTTCCTTCGGGATCGTGCTCACCGGGGGGCACCGAGTGGGAGGTGCGCGTGGTGGGACACAGTTCGCGGCGTGCGTGTTACGAAACCAACAGTTGGCCGTCGGAAATAGAACAGGCGTCCCGCAAGAAGGACTGCAATCCCCAACGTCATCATGTCAAGGCGTCGTGCAGCCGTTCTCATTTCTCGTGGGACGGGCACGTAGCGTTAGTAGCTCAGTAATGACGACTCGAGGAAAGGAAATCCGTCAGCTCTCTTTTCGCAAGGCACGTTCGCTTGGCGCGACAAGTAACGTTCTTCCCAGAACGGGAGCGGTGCTTGCGACATTGGCCAGAAATACTCTGGGCACGTTACGAAAATGAATCTATAAATTCTGAATAAATTCGTGCTCACGAACCTAATACAGAACTTCTGAGGAGGCTAAATCGTGATGTGGCGTCTTAGATCTTGGACAGTGCGTCGCACAGATTGCCACGATTACGCTCCAACTGTCACCTCCGAATTATAGATTTCACTGACAAAGTGTTTCACGGATTCACATTAACGTTTGAGTACCTGGTACTCTCAAATGGTTAAGAGAATCTTTTAGCACCTTACGATGTCGCCATCAGCAGTAACTTCTCTAGGTTGCATTCTTTTAGGCCCATTTGAAATACCTCAGAACTGCAATGCTTTCATGTCGAGATGAATTTCCGCATCCAAATACTGCGGCTTAGCAACATAGCGCGACTTGCGCAGGAGCACGCACGTAGAGCCGCGGACTTTACCTGCGAAACATAATTGGCCATACAGAATGCAACAGGTGCCTGCAGACTTTAGCGAATGCGGGGACTGTAGAGCCAATTTCAAGGCGAGCGCAGTGACTACAGTTCAGCTTCATTATTACCGCTATTTCGTCATTACATCACGCGCAACCGTATTACGACTGTCATCATTATCAATTATTTTGAATGGCGACTGACGAGAGATGAATACGCGCCGGAACCAGACAATGTCGGCGCTCGCAAATACGTTTTTCGCTGCGGCGTTGCCGTGTTAACAACAGGCTCAAGATGTTTCAGTTCGACGTTGTTGCTTTTTCTCGGATAGTATGCCTTAGCTTTTTCAGTTTCGTGAAAATCTTCTCGTCTAGAGATTTCGCTATGATGATGGTCAAGTTTTGTTCTAACATCCGACCTGACCTCTCTTGCTATCCCTTGGGCTTTCTTCAAGATCAGCGCAATCGCATGCAACTTTCATATGTATTGGTTAGGTGCTCCATTCGCGTTATATTCACCGATGCTTCGGCGAGTGCGTGGGTGTTTCAGGTGGTTAAAGCGGCTCAATGTATTCTCGCGCAAATCTCTTCATATTGGCCTGAGGTCTTGGATGTGAAAGCACTGTGAAACTGCGAACAGCTGCAGCAGGCGTTCACCCCATACAGCTTTGCCTAAGAACTATAGAGCAACTTGAGAAGGAACTTTATGACCTGTCAAGCTATTGCAGCACACTGAACAAACAGTAATTTATAGGCGTTGACTCAGGGACGATAAGTTCGTTAAGCCACCACTGCAGTCCTTGCGTGGGGGGGCTTGTCCTCTCCGGTTTTATTTAAGCACACATTTAGGCGGCATGTCAAGCTGACGGAAAAATAAAGTCCCGACAGCGTAGTACATGCATACTTTAGCTAAAATGTTCTACCAGTCATAACAATAGGGAGTTATGGGCGTTAAATTAAATGCGAACAGCTGTAAGCATTCGCAACCGTATAGTGCGCGCCGTCCAGTCAACACCGTGGACAGGACCCGCGTATGCGCTGTGCTGCCAGACCGGATGTGCGCGCCTGTCAGAGGTGATGACTGGAGGGCGCTCGCTATATCATTGCTAATGCTTGCCGCTTATTGCGTGTCATTCGATGCCGATAGTACGTGAAATGGCAGTGTACCAACATCCGTCGGCACTGCAACCTTTCTTGTCCCAGGAATTCGGGCTGCTTGCTCTGGTACGGCTGAGGTGGCACGACCCGCGGCTCAACCTGACCTTCTTCAAGCAGAACAGCTTCGTGGCGCTGCCCGCCTACCTGGAGGACGAGATATGGACTCCACGTGTGGCCTTTCTGGACGCCAGCGAGGTGCGACTGCTGGCAGCCACAGCTGACGACGCCTCGCGCATCACCCGCGTTTCCGAGGACGGCACCATTGCGGACACACGCAGGTACCTTGTCAAACCGTGGCCTCCGCGATTAGTTCCGGCTGCGCGCTGCCGGATCTAATTGCGGAGGCCATGGTCAAACGTTGTTTATTGTAAGACATAACGCAGGGCTCCCATGTATCACTGAGGAATGATTAGTTAAACACGTAAAAATATTGATGTATTTCAATCGAGAAACTATGCGCTTACGATGATTGTTTCAGAGTATGCAAATTGAAAAATCAAGTCACGAATTAAAACGAGCGGTAGATCTCCTTTGTTTCTTTTGGCCTTCGATCCGCGTTTGATTCGGGTGTGCGATAACTATGTTACATGTTCCGTCGCAATAAATTTCAATGACTTGGTAAGGTAATAAAGAACGGTTCTGCGTTAATGAAATCACTCTTCGTATGATGATATCACAATGAGACGTAAGGGGGCAAAGCCGGTTTCTTGGAAAATTAAGTGCTCCAATTGAAGAAAAATACTTAATCGTACTGGACTGCATGATAGCAGGAAGCACCACCAGTGTGGTACATCGCTTCAAGCAACGTGTTATCCAGGCTTATGTGTTCGGGTATGCGTGGAGAGTGTATTGAGAAGCGAAAATTACCTTTCAGACAACTCGGAGTGCTGCACGACTTACCATAGTGAACCAAACCCGTTTTACAATAATTTAGAACTCGAAGGCAATTTCTCAAGCGAAAATTCCGCCTCCCGGATGATGTAGAATTAGAACAAACTGAGGCGAGGTAAACTTGAAGTTCAGTTTTAGGAATTATGCGCTGAATACACTGGTGATGCTGTATATCATTTTGCAACCGACGTCTGTACATTGTTATGTTGTGACCTCTCTTCTGATCTCAACCCTAACAGGTATGTGTTCAGAGTGTCCTGTGCCATAAACTTGGATCTCTATCCCCTGGACACACAGCGTTGTCCGTTCAGGATAAAGTTGCGTGAGTTGTTCATCTTGTTCCGTTATGTATGATGCAACGCGTCACCTTTACACTGCATGATGTATAACTTACTACGTCACAATTCTGTGACGTTGCGGTCGTTGTTCGGCGTACCAAACTGTTGCCCAAGTCATGACTTGCTGGCAAGGCGCCTGTAGCTGTCAAAGTTTCAATCGCCTCTCGCGCAACGTTAAGCTGAAGTTCTTCTTTTCTCCTCGACTTTCTCCTTGCTGTCGTGCACAAGAAGCAATTTACAGTTGAGCCGACTGCTCATAAGGCGGGGCTTGCGATAAACAGCTCAATGTTTGCGCTGCTGTCAGCATTGCTCAAATGTATACCGCACATATTTCCACAGGCTTCAACTGGAAGTTTTTAGGGTGCGGGCTCGAACTTCTTGGATATTACATTTTTTTATTTTTCGGACGAATCTTTTGCGCTGGAAATACTGAAATTTCTGCCGCTGGTGAGCTGGCGTTATTTCTCAATCCTAGTTCTTTCTTGGAACCCTCTATTTAAAAGCGAAGACGTCGCTCCAAAAAAAAAAAAAAAAAAAAAAAAAAAAAAAAAAAAAAAAAAAAAAAGAAAAACACACACACACACAAAAACAAAAAACCCGATCGTTAAGGAAGTTTGCGGCTAGTTAGGAGGACTTAGAATATTTCACATCATTACTCGAGTAACTAAGGCGTCTAAAACAACGTGCCAAAGCGCCACAATCAGTGAGACATAGACAAGAGGCGCTGCTTGTTCTCACAAATGCTTAATGTTAAGCTTTCAGCCATGTGCGTTCACTTGCCATTAAGTATGTGTGATTGTAGTGACCAACGTGGCCGGTTCCCGGCACCGTGTCAGTATTCTCGCTCTGCACGCCACAATTATTCTTTGTGCTTTCCACAGAGGGTCACACGGAATCTACGGTGCAGCTGCATTGGATCAGCGCGTTCAAGACTGGCGAGGAAAACGTGCTCTGGTTACGCGGTGCGCGCTTACACACCATCACGCTGAACACGAGCGAGCAGACACTTGATTCAATCGCAGGTGAGGGCCGCTGGAGTAGCACCGTTAATCAATGTTATCTGACCGAAGCGCACGAATTACGACAATAGATTAAGCGGTAACCAGCGACTATGTCCATGGTGGTTAAATATTGTATTTCGTAGGTGAAAATACTAGCTCGCTTTTGCTTATGTTTAAGCAACCACGCTCGTGACATTGCGATGCGCTGAGGTGCGGAGTTTGACAAAAGTTTTGAGGTCGTTCTTCGCGCGAGAGAATTTCGCGCCTCAACTTTTGGGCAGATGTCCTGTTGCTCGCTTGACGCTCCTTAGCTCAGGATAGGGTACAGTCTATCCTTATGCAGCTTTTGAACAATGAGAATTCTGTACTAGCCCCAACGTGATTGTCCTTGCCAGCCTGGCCCCATGCGCAGTTAATCAAAGGCATAACCAAGTTGGTAAAGGACGCCTAGGCCAGGAGAGCCCACTTGAACACAGCTACGGATCACTGTTGTGGCCTCTGATGAATACATATTTCGTTGTAAAAAGTCTGCATACCCATTCCTTTAGCTTGAGTTTAGTGGCCTTCATATAATGTACTGTCCACGATTAACAGGTTTAAAGTGGTCTCGGAGAGAGGTACTGCACTAGAATTTGCTCTTTAAGTGCAGTAAGCGTCAAAAAGTTTACAGACCACGAGGCACAAGAAAAAACTGCATATTTAGGCTACTTCGCCAGACAGCCTTGAATTTATATTTCGGGCTTGTTCTGAAATGCGTTAACAACTTGTACTGTGCAGTTCGACTGAATACATTCACAGATAACTGGGAAATTTAATTTTTGCCCCCCCAAACCTACAGACCTAGAAGTCTCTAAACTGTTGGCACCGGCTATACATAATCAAAACTGCAGCTGAACAGTATTATGCGGCGAATCACTGTATATAGCGAGCGATCATGAATAAATCTTAAATTCGAAAAAAAAATTATACTGAAAGCGAACTTTCATTGTTCTGCCTCGTTTTCTATAAAATATCAAAATTCTACTCCGTTGACCCATGGTCGCCTTGCTCTCGGTGCTCGCGCAGGCCCCCAGCGATGCCTGTTATTACAGTTCGCGTTCGGCCGCAACCCGTGGCCGCACCTGCTGAGCACGTGGCTCCCGTCGGCCATGTTGGTGCCCGTGGCCTGGGCGCGCCTGTGGTTACCGGGCGGCGGCCTGTTCCTGCCCTGCGCTGCCCTGGCCGGTCTGACGCTGCATACCACGCAGTTCAAGGCGACGCTGCACGGACACGACCTGCTCACCGCCATGGACGTCTGGCTCTTGCTTTGCCTGGGATTCGTGCTGGGCGCCTTCTGCGACTACCTGATCGTCTGCAACGCGGTCCGAGCGCCTCGCTGTCTTTTGACCTTATCTAGCGCCTCGTTATCTGTTGAGCTCAAGAGTGCACGTGCAAGATAATACGAAAATTCGCTAACAATAATAATAATAATTGATTGGGTTTAACGTCCCAAAACTACGATATGATTATGAGAGACGCCGTAGTGGAGGGCTCCGGAAATTTAGACCACCTGGGGTTCTTAACGTGCACCTAAATCTAAGTACACGGGTCTCGAGCATTTTCGCCTCCATCGAAAATGCGGCCGCCACGGCCGGGATTCGATCCCACGACCTGCGGGTCAGCAGTCCAGCACCATAACCAACTAGACCATCGTGGCGGGTCAATTCGCAAACAATATGACCATGAATTATAAAGAAAAACAATATATACAACACGCAGCGGCGAGCAAAAAGGGACCAAGTAGCATTTAAAAAGGCTAACTCGTTTTCAGTTAGTGCAATAGATGGCTGGCGTACGCAGCTTTCTGCACATCTTTTCAGGTGAAATGCTTCAGTCATTTCGCGTGTTAGATAATATCGGTGACTAAAGAAGCGTCACGCAAGACTCGGCGCTTGTTTTTCTTGCCTCGAATACACGTTTGTTGTGAGTGAGCTGAGAAACTTTCCATAATGAATTTCTACCAACTCGCCCAGGTTTTTTATACTCTTGCAAGTGACATGCCTCGACTAACTTTGTCCCTCGTCTGTGTCGCGCAGCACGTTCAACTGTATATGCTGACGTACTAACTCACCCAACTTGTCGTGTTAATCCGTTTTGATCGTGTTTCCTTCCACATACTTATGTCGAACATATTATATATTGCTGTCTTTAAGGAGCAATTATGCAGCGTGGCCGAATAAGTCACCGCCACTTATCATTGCCTCGTCCCGTTTCTTGACGCAGAACCAGCGGACGTGGAGCATGCAGAAACTGGCTGAGGACGCCGCTGCGGATGACTGGAGCCGCATCTCTGACCAGGTGTACGTGGCCGACGGTTACCGACTCACGCACGAGGCCGGCACCCAGACGCCGCCGGACGTCGGGCTGGACGAGGCGCGACACGATCGCCGCGCTTGGATTGTCTTCGTCTTCGGATTCCCCTTCGTCACGGTCTTCTACTGGGGCTACTATCTGGCCGCTTCTCGCTGACGCCGTATGGCGCATCATCCCCGTACATTGTCTCGGGTGCTATAGTCACGTACTCTAAGTCTTCTGATTGTTTTGTATGCATAATTAAGCGAGGAGACCACCATGCCTCTCCGTTTCTCTAGACGATGCGATTTTGGAGACATGTGCTTTTCTTTGTGCGGCTATTGTTATAACGAAAAAAAAAAAGAAAAGATGTTTGTTAAATGCAGATGCGTTCTTAGGTTGTCTTCATTTAGCTTAGAGGTGTAGATACAACCTTCACCATCTTTTAAACGTGTACTGGTGACCATTTGAATGATGTTTGCTGGTGTCTCTATAATATGGCTTCACTTGCTGACATCATTTAAAGGCAGAGATGGACAACTGCTCGCAGGCAGATGAAAGAGGGCACTTGTTTTCTACATACCCTGGCTTCGACTTGTTAGAACAAGTTGGAGATAGGAAGCCGTCGTGGTAGGACTTGCCCTGGCGAAGGAAAGACCCCTCGCCTCTCAAGTCTAAACGGTGGCTCCAGTCTTGCTCGGCTACCTTTTGATCACTTGCGTGCATAGGACGTCCTGTCTACGATGGCTGAATGGGTGATTCATGCTTTTTGTACTTTTTTTTTATACTTGGTCACCTGATAACATGTAGCCACTACACACGATTCGCTGTCATTCTTGTTTCGCGAGTTCACTGCGCAGTTTCAAGCTCGTATAGCGCCACTTCAGGAACGCAGTCGCAGCGCGACACAAGGGCCAGCCAGAAGCGAATGAAAAAATACCTGCGTGACGCAAGTCTCCTCCTGTGTGTCATCAGGCTCCTTTCATTGCCGGAAGTGTGCGACGTGTGCTGTGTTCGCATTGTGATCGACTGCCCATCATCGTTTGCAAAACTCGCAGCTTCCAACGACTTAATATTCTTCAGATGAAACACAGTCACTGACCAAGTCAGATGAATTTATCTGACGTTTCGGAACCGCATACGGGTTCCTTGTTCACTGAGCAGGTCTGGAAGTCCTTGTCAATTACGTAGCCAGTAGGTGACGTAACGAGCGTGCGTAAATGGCAGGTGTAGTCCCTGTTGTCCTATTCATTGTAGCTTGCCTTGACTGAATGATTAGTGATTCTAGGAGCCCATGGGATGATACATTCTTTTCCTTGGAGACGATCGTAGCATAGTATAACGTGGCAGCAGAAAGCACAGGACCGGGTTGATTGGCGGAACATGGGAGAGGCCTTTGCCCTGCAGGGGGGCGTAGTTCAGGCTGATGATGATGATAGTAGCATTATCCCAGTCAATGATGGGCATTATGTTCACGCACATGCTCAGCAGTGGCGTTTGTCGTGTGGACTGTTATATCAGTAACGTCACGTTGGTGTTCCTGAGACTTCGGGAGAACTTATCGGCTTCGCCAATATACACTTGACGGCAATCAGCGTACGGTATGTTCTACACAACCCTAACCTAACTCTCGACCCTAACCCTCGTTGCGTCGCCTACTTGCTACATAACTGACAACGACTTTCAGTCCAGCTCAATGAACAAGGAACCCGTATGCGGTTCCGAAACGTCAGATAATTTCATGAGACTTGGTCAGTGACCGTGTTTCATCTTATCCAATGCCTGACTAGACGGAACTTTCGTCGAACTCTTGACTACTTAATATTCTTGCTGGAACATATATGCACGGTGACAAGAGTCATGAGTACAGAATTGAAGTAAAGCTTTCTTTGCTTTCTCTACCTGGTTGTGGTCGTGTTGGTTCGTTAGTAATAATTTTTTAGGGGCGAAGCTCCTTAGCGTGTGGGTCTGTCCCTCCTTTGTAGTATGTAGTAGTAGTAGTACGTAGCCACGCATAGCGGAATGTACCCACTCCACGTGATAAAGATGACGATGACGCCTGATGGTACGGTATGGAAAAACTTTATTTATGTCCGTCGGGGCGTGAACTAGCACGTAGCGGGCCGCTCCCACGTCGGGACAGATAGGCCTTGCCTCTCCGCCACGTCGTGGGCCCGTTGGACTGCCCATAGTTGATTTTTCAAATCCGGCATTTAATTCATGAAAAACTTCTATCACAGCTTCAAGCTTCAATCATGTTTGACTCTCACAAGTGCGTTGGTTCTGGCGTAATTTCCGTGCGCACTCCCTTGAAAGCAAGAACTTAGCAGGGTACTTCCCCATCAAGCTAATGCTATTCGTTTTCACGTCTGCCGTACAGCTAACATTTCACTGTAAATAAACTAAACAATACGCTCAGTACTTTATCTCCAATCTTTCTTGCTGTGCGCAGTTAAAAGTGACACCATGGTTCAGCGCAGTATGAGCTTACGCCGCCCAGAAATGTAGTCTACTAGCAGGATGTTTCATACAAAGGTCGTCCCTTGCGGCACGTTTTCTTTTGCTTATTATTTCATTTTTTTTCAGTTTTTTATCTTTTTTTCTTCAAGCGCTCCCATTGGCAACAGCGCGACAAGTCATTATCGAGTACCTGCAGTTCCGAACTGGAAATCGAAAGCTCACATATGATACTTGAGTATACAGCGAGAGAAGCTTACAGCAGGCAAAAAAAGAAAAAAAAAACCCACCTCGAATTGCCTTGCGAATGATTCAACAAAAGAAACCAGTCTCCAGTATGCACATCGTGATTCTGCGCTTTAAGTAATCTCTCAGGCATGAGCCAAAAAAAAAAAAAAAAAAAAAAAAAAAAAAAAAAAAAAAGAAATGAAAGCTGTAGATCCGGTCCAGCTTTTGTGAGCGCAACAACGTACGTTCATTTCTTTCTGATGCCCCACTGGCTCACTCACTCCGCTATGCAAACGTTTAGTGCAACGTACCGAGGCGCTTATACGAGAGAAAGTACGCACGCATTCTGCGATAAACAGCGGACGTTGATCGAAACGAACACGACAGAACCTGAATAAGTAATGGCTGAAAATTTCGACACGCACAATCGTCCGCGTGCTCTCTGCGCACACGAAACGTGTGAAGGGTTCGACAATAACTGGCCGTCATTTGCATACTGGTTAACGACACGACACCCACGAACTATACTATTGGGGGGGGGGGGGGGGGGGGTATCTATTGCTTGCCCATCTACGCAATGTCTAGATATTGGCGTCGGTACAGCTAGATTAGCTGCAACGCGTTACATCAGTTGATAACTATACCTCGATAATCTAGTAGCTGGTGAGCGTGTACCTTATCTGCGTTCAAGAAAGAGTTGACATATCTGTAGTGTGATATGTTAATGCTGTTGTTCTTGGGGTCGCGTTCACCACAAATAGACAGTTAGGGTTATGCGAGCGAACACTTGTACTTATCATATGCTGCCGTCTTGTTCTTAAGAGGTCGACGAACTGGTGCAGATCAGTAGTCGTCCTACTCGTCTCCGCAAACACTGCTACGCCAGAATGATATTTGGCGCTGAAGTCAAACACGAACAAAGAGGCCATGGCCACAGATGTTGGCTACTGTAGCTGTACAAGAGGCCAGGCAAGGCTGAGAAAACATGAAGGGCGCCGGCGGGCGTCTGGACGCGTGTTTGCCATCTTTAATCGCTGTCACAAACACGAAGCCGACACCGCAAACAGCGAGAGGAGACCGTGTCCTAGCTTGTAACACTACGTGTTTGCCTTCTCTGGAAAGAATCAGCGGCCGAATTCACAAAGCTTCGTTTTCGTAAGTGCGTTTTCTCAGTACTCAGCCGGCTTCGCTAATGATATGTCCCGCATTTTGATTGGCTGACAATTTCTCTTACGGAATTTTCAGCTTAAAACGATTTCGTGAATACGGGCGCAGAACTGTAGCCTCTTCAGTGCTCATCTCTTCAACACTTTCCCGTTCTTTTCATTGCAAAGCTAGTGGCCGACTAGAAAATTGTTCCGGTCGACCTGTGCTCTGCCTTCCATATTAACTTTTAATGTTTGCGCGCGGGGTCAATCCCGGCCGCGGCGGTCGCGTTTCGGTGGAGACGAAATGCTACAGGCCCGTGTTTTTGTGTGATGCTAGTGCATGTTAAAGTTAAAGAACCCCAGGTGGTCGAAAATTACTGCGATCGCGTTTCAAACGAAACACAGTGGCTGGTGGGATACACATTAGAGGGGAGTTAGGAAGGAACTTATTATTATGTTTATTTCAATAGCGAAAACTAAAATGTATTTATATAGAGAGATACGAATGAGCAAAAGGCAGGGAGGCTAACTGGAATCGATACTTCTGGTTTGCTAATTTACGCAAGAGAGAAGTGAACGAGAAAAAGAAACACATAAAGAAAGGGAGGAGTCAAAAAGCAGGCTCGCGAAAAAAAATCTCCCATTCACCGGTGTTCTTAATAAAGTTGTTACCCCCCCACCACCACCACCATTACTCTCTTGCTTATTTTTCATCAGCGGGTGGACGTATCCGCCACGATAACTTTATTGATTGACAGTCAATCAATCAATCAATCAATCAATCAATCAATCAATCAATCAATCAATCAATCAATCAATCAATCAATCAATCAATCAATCAATCAATCAATCAATCAATCAATCAATCAATCAATCAATCAATCAATCCGCCGCGATCTAGCTAAAACCTAGAGACGTGAAAATTTGGGCGAGTTGGGGATGCACGGTGAACCAGCCTTGTGTGTCTTTCATTTTATCGTCATCGTCTCGGTTGTTGCGCTGTGGTTCACCATAGGAAAAACTTCCTGCACAACACAGAACTCTACAGAGCTACACAGACGCCTGTGGATACACCATGAACCATGTCCCAACTTCCCACGGTTCTACCTGTGGATAATCCGTTTGTTTCATCTTCAGACAGCCTACTAAACGGGGTTTTCCTTATCACAGACTGCAGGTGCCTGTGTGCTGGCTTCATCAGAAACATTGCACTGTGCCATTGCTTATCAAAATGGAAGAGAATAAGGGATTAGTGGCAGAGGGCAACTTTGGGGGCCGGAGAGTCGACGTCCGAAGCGATAAGCGAGATAGATAGATGCTGAGACAAAGGCGTAGGCCAGTCTTCGACGTATCTTCACGTGGTTCTCGGAAGGATAGTGTTGGCGACGCTGTACCGAGCAGTGGCAACAAAACAGTATTCGTGGCGAAACCTTCAGTGACTTTGCAACGGGTTAGGTGAGTGCGTTCTATACAGTAACCTCTACGGCTACAGTGCGCGTGTTGCCGCTGGACAGCCCCGTTGCGTACGTTTGTTGTCGATCGTCCGGTGCTATTCGTGATGTCCATACCCACCGCCGCTAACATCGAATAATAGCCGTTCTGAACGTTACTCGCTGGTTCACGGCGAACGTCACTGTCGTAACCTAAACCAACGACAGCCAAAAATTTTCCGGTCTGACTGGAGTACAAGTTCCTGCGGCGATAAATGCTGACTATTTTATCAGATGCGGAGCGTGCTTTAACCTGCTCTAAGTTGTTGTAGGTGTATGTGCATTTGAGAGCAGTTGTTGGGTTTGTCAGCGGATCGTGCCGAATCCGCTGGTCCTAAACACCGCTGTGATAAACGCAGAGATATACTCCCCGTTCACAAGTTTACATTGATAAGTTTAGTATGATAAGTTTATATTCCGCACAGTGGAAAGAGAAAGAAAAATGTTCGGAATGGAAAAGTCGCTGATGTAACCAAAGATATGTCTTTCATCATACTGTTGTATGTGTAGGCTGTGTGGAAGCTGTGCATGTGTTGTAAATGTAAGTGCACTCACCGCATATCTCGCACACATTTTAAAGAGCAGATTTTTCACACACACATATTATGAAGTACTTGCCGTTCGGACGGCGTTTGTTACAGCCTACAGAAGAAGATGGCTATGCACGCGGAGAATATTGTCTGATCATAGACGGCACACCATAATATAATAATTGCTGGTCGTTCTACGTCCCGAAACCATGATATGATTATGAGAGATGCCGTAGTGTAGGGCTCAGGAAATTTCGGCCACCTGGGATTCTTAAACGTGCACCTAAGCACGCGGGCCTCCAGCATTTTTCCTCCACCGAAATGCGGCCTCCGCGACCGGGATTCGATTCCCGCGACCTTCGAGTCAGCAGTCAAGCACCATAAACACTAGACCACCGCTGCCGGTCGGCACACCATAGAGCCCCGCTTTTCTTTGAACGAAAACTAAAGGTGACCGTCAGTACATGCCACCTCCTCAGTATCCAAACCGGTATTTTTTTAAAAGACCCGCTCGTAACTCGTAAGGCGGGCTTACACGCAGAGTGGCACCATCTATTGGTAAACGGAAACAACTGTTCGCGTGACGTCACCGGTGACCTGGATTGAAAGAAGGTACCGGTTTTTACCTTCTATCATCCGCACGAGTGCTGCCGCGACAAGTGGTATGCCGTGTACCGTGTTCTCAATTTTTCTCGCAACAGATTGAGTCCGTTAGCCTCGCATAAATTGAGGCCTTCTGATCTCGTTGTTATACCCCGAGACTATATGCAGATTAACTTGCCTCTAAATTGATCTGTCGTGGTTGTCATGAACTTTTCGGCTCACATATCACGCAGCTAGGCAATTTAACATTCAGTTTGCTTTGGTTATGTTTAGTACTTCTCAACGCTGTTGACGAGTAACAGCTTGAGCTTACTGACGCGCGTTCCAGAAATAATGGTTACACGCAAGTGTATATACGAGGAAGGAAGATAGAGAGAGAGAGAGAGAGAGAGAGAGAGAGAGAGAGACTCTTTATTAGAAAAACTGATATTTGCCGGCGTCTATATACCGCTGGCATGCTACTCTGTAGAGGGATTAGGAATGGGATTAAAAGATTTCAGAAGAGAGGGAAGAAAAGAATGAAAAAAAAATGGAATATAAACAAATATGAAATGTGCAAGTAAACCTGATAAAAGCTATTTACAATAAGAAGCGCTCCTTTGTCTCGACTGTATTCCTTTCTTTGAAGAGGTCATTAGGTCCTGAAAGAATAACCTCTCTTCTTATTACGCGTTTTGCGAAAGGCGAAAAGGTTCTTGCGCACACTTTGTTGTCCACGGTGCATAAAATTTTGGAAGTGTACAGACCTTCTAAACTTTTCACGATGGTGTAGCAAAAGCGCTTTCTCGATTGTCTCTGCTTGATGCAGGCAGAAACTAAATTGCAATAATTAAGTTACTTTTTGCTGTAACGAATAATGCAATGAATTACTTTTGCGGGCTGGTAATTTGTATAGGCGTTGAATTATTGCAGGCGAGTAATTTCAGAAAAATTACTCAGTTTCCCATTTCTTTTGACATGTCCGCTGAAAAAACTGACAAAAAAAAAAGGAAATAAAAATAACAAGGACAAGTTGAATCCGAGTGGAAAACCTCAAGCGTGAGAACGATGCAACAAAGGATGTCTGAGACAAATGTATATGTATAAATTCTACCTGGGTTAGTGCATGAATGATGGACTTTTATTAAAGTGATTGCAAAATAATTTCATGATTTATCAAGAGAGAGAGATAGAAGTAATAATAATGTAATGCCATTATTTTCGGCCAGATGTACTGTGTAACGTAATTTAATTATTGCTTTAAAAAACTGAAAAATAATTAGTAATGCAATTTAATACTGCTTCGGAGCAATTTTGCCATCTCTGATGCAGCCCTTACACAATGGATATAGAAAGCAGGTCCTTAAGTGTGCTAAAAGACCGACAAGAGTGATTTCACAGGCTGGAATAGTCATTCTATTCCCAAGTTCTCTCCTCATAGCAACGACGATTTGCTACTTATCTCGCCTGCACGTATACGCCAAGCAGTCCGCAAGTTTTGCACGGCTGGATGATTCCAAAAGGGTGCGAAAGACACACATTTCGAGAACTCCTCGCTACTATGAACGACGGGCTTAGAGAAAGATTTTAGGATTAAGCAGAAGCAGAGCCTGGCAATGTCACGGCGCGTGCCCGACAGATCTCGCACATGCTTGTCGATTGGATGAGGGGAAGGGGGGCCTTAGGAGATTTCCCCAGAGAGTCTTGCCTCACGCACGGGAAGAGACGAGAATTAAGGATACAGTGTATTCTCGGAACCCATTGGAAGGCGCTAGGAAAATGAAACCTCGGTTACCTCGCATCGTATAAACGTAACTCTAGGTGCGCTTCTAGACGGCCTAACGAGCTTGCCCAACTTTAGTCTTCAACGAAGGCGCGTGGCGGTGACATGCAAAAGAAAAGATGACATTTTCGCCATTACGCGCGAGCTAGTGCAAGAGGCTCGCAAAGACAAGAATGTGAGCACGTCGTGCGCAATGCGACGTTCTGTTGCGAGACCAAGCGAGATTTGACGTAGTGCCAGCATGAACGACCATTTATAGCTTCTTCTCCTTTCATATTAGCGCGATGCTATAGCATATTGACGTAGAACGATTTCACACGAGGCGACACCTACATTATTGGTGGATTCATTTGTTCGAATGAGTCTTAACAACGCTGCGTATCGGCGCTGAGTCAGTAACTATAATAATAATAATAATAATAATAATAATAATAATAATAATAATAATAATAATAATAATAATAATAATAATAATAATAATAAAACGTGGTTCATCCCTCCATCATAGGAATCGGTATATAACACGAAAGTGAACCGTGTCTTCACAGGAATATGGTTGATTGCTTATTGTACATTGATGTATAAGAGCTTGTATGATGTCTTTCAGTGTTTGGAAGCTGTACGCTTACAAAAAGCGGATTTAAACAGTCTATAGAGTGTCTAAATCAATTTTTGGACAGTCTATAGACAGTCTAAATTTATTTTTGTAAAGGTAGCACCATTTTACATGGATGCACCCACGCTGACGCCTACTGGCGCATCTCCGTCCCGACGAATAACGCCAAAGATAACGTTTAGCCCTTGCGATAACTGAAGTAGTTAACGTGCACCAGGACACAGCATATGCTGAATACCGCGCTAAGATGACATCAACAAGCACATAATAAACACAATCTTCTAGGCACTGTATATACACTGGTACTCGATATGCACTTATTCAAAGCGTCGTCATTTGGCGAGAGAAACATCCCCAGTTGTTGGGGAACCTGCGCCTGTGCCACGCCGTGGCCTGTGCTAATGCATATATGCGCACAGCGCTTCAGTGACACAATAGGCCGGCTTTATAGCTTAAGCCGTACCCGCGGGAAGGCGTTCCGCACGCCGACGTTCCTCGCTGTGCGCCAAAAGCTGAAACTACCGAAGCGCTTTCTGTTGACATCTTCACTGCTGATGTCTTCACTGTTGATGACTTCACTTCACCGATCTCAGACGGCACCCCCCCCCCCCCCCAGCCAAGGTCACTTTGAAAGGGAGATGGTGCGAAAGATACAAGGCCCGTTTGCAAAGCCTCGTGCGTGAGCGTCCGTGGCGCAATGGTTAGAGCGCCTGGCGCCTATCGTCGCGGACCGAGCGGGGGTTACGACTCCCAGGTCATCTAAACGAACGAAAATTTTTTCTTATCATTTTTATTGTACTGACGTATTTCCGTGACGGAAATACGTCATTAAAGTCTTGGTGGACACCCCGGCATAAAACACTTTCGTGTTAAAAACAATTTTAGAAAGCACTTTCGTGTTAAAAACAATTTTTGCTCCCCAATGTGCGCTGATGCCAGTATCGACCGTCGACTAAACTTACAGTAGCTACCTGGCGTCGTCAGTATTGCGGCATAACGCTTTGTAAAAGCCCATTACACTGATGATGATGATGACCTCTTGCTGATGGCGCTCACCCACAAAGGGGGGATGGGCCAAGAACCGGGCGGCAGGATCTTTGAGTTTAATACATAATACGCTAAAATAAACACTGGTGCATTACTTTTGAATTCGTCAGCGCTACATGTGTCTTCACTTTCTTCACTTTCTTTTCGCACTGGACTCAGCGAACCAGTTGGCGCTTCGGCGACCGACTTAAGTCTAGAGCACCCCGACGATTAAGTTGCGTGGAGCTCCCATGTAAAACGAGGCCGCCTAATTTGCGTTCGAAACCGGCAATTACACCCGCTTTTCGGTCGCAATCAAAAAACCGCGAAGCAAGTTTCTTCATCACACAAAGTGGTACTTAGCATCGATCATCAAGTAGGATTGCGAACTTCTACTTCCTCAATAGGGCAATTACGTGTTCCCTTTTATATCGGATGTACCTGCAGATTGGTGCTAGGACTTTCTTCAAGACTGTCATATTAGTATACAGCGTCGTTCTCTTATATATATATATATATATATATATATATATATATATATATATATATATATATACCGTTACCCTATCTGACGCGTGATGCGGAAATTCATATCGTAGGCGGTTGCTCAAGTAGAGGAGTAGCGCTAAATCGGGGCTGTACGTGAGCGGGCGCTTCGTCTGGGGATTGGAACAGGAGAGAGGAGGGGCTAGGTGAAGCTCATTACAGCCACGCCAGTCGACGACGCTCTTTGATCCTCGGCGCGTCCCTGGCACGCTTCATTTTTCAAGCACCGCTCCAGAGATTACCGCGGCTTCTGCCGCCATACAGACTTCTTCTCTTCGCCCAATTTCGCGCCGGTCTCGGGGGAAATCTCGCCGAGTTTCCTTGCATTCTTCTAACCGAGGGGCGATGAGACTCCGCCCGCCGAGTCTTCCGGGCTTCGGACGTCAAAGAGTCGCGGAAACGACTGCGTCGGCGCGACTCATCGCGAAACTCGGCGAAGTTGACAGAAAACTCGAATGCCTCGGCACCGCACGGTTGGAGGAAAGCCCCCCGAGAATAGAATGGCTTTGGCCGACTCTATTGAGCGTCGCAGATCTCCGAGCTCGATCGGCCGCGGAGCTCGGAAGCGCGGCTCTATATACTTGCGGGGAAGAAATATCGCCCAAATCTCGCGGAATCGCTGTCATATTAGAGGTCGTCCGCGTGGCTATCGACCCAATTCATGCGTCTTGTCTTATACGGTTTTCGTGCTTTCGGCTGAGAACGTGATTTGCTAAATTGCTCGCGCAGTGATTTAGGACAGGAACCGCAGTGCTATAGGCGTCTTGCTTTATGTGGCTCTGTTTGCCATTACATCGAAGTCGAATCACCGGATGCCTCATTGAGGTGAGCGGCGGCGGAGCGCAATTAGGAAGTGAGATGGTTCGAAGACGTTTAGACGTAACTGTATGAACCGGGCTCGTATTCACTGTTTCGCGCGGTGGTTGCGCGTTCCGTGCGTTTAAGCATGGTCGTGAGTTTGCCAGCGACGCTGTTAGAAAATGTGAATTCAGGGCTGAAATTTCGCGAAGATTGTTTTCCTCCGATTCTGTTCATAGCTTGTCATCTATTCTATCGAGCGGCCAATTCAAGCGAAAGCGAAGGTTCTGCGTTGTGTCGTAAAAAGAAGTACGATCTTTTAAATAAAAGTCGTTATCAATCGTTGCAAGGTATAACTCACAGGCTTTCTACGCTTCCCTTTGGAATAATATTTATTGTTAAGACGAAGACAATTCGATCGGTAGCTGCACATGATCCACAAAGTTATGCCTTACCGATACAACACATGATTATGATTAAAGCTGGGATATTAAAGAATGAATGAAAAATAAATTACCGAGAAGTACGCGGTGCAAGTTTAGCGTCCTGTCCGGTCCGCCATAAACATAATAAAACGACGTGAGTGTAATTTTTTTATTTCTATACAAAGCATGATTGAAATAAGCAACTGTTGATGAAAAAGGTATTCCTTCCGCTATCGCAGCATGGACCTTAGCCTCTCCAAAAAGATGCTCAATATCCATGCACTCCGATAAAGCTCAGAAGTCTCGAATTAAGGGAATCCAAACACTGTAACTGTAATAGACGGACGAATCTACGAAAGCGCACTACCGCCATGTTATTAATTCACATAAAGTCACGTGTCAGAGACATTGATATACGTCACGACCAAAATTTCCTTCCCTGTTCTCGTTTGCTCTATCCCTCACGAACGCTTACCAGTTCTTCTTTTAATACAGTTGATCAGAAGGAATATTCTAGACGAAACACCTAGCACTAGGCAATGTTAGCGACATGCGGACGATTCACAAGCCGTGCCTTGTTTGATCTCGTGGAAAAGTTTGCATTGTGGGAACCATTTCTGATGTTTGTCTACAGTACTCACAGATTCAAAGGCGACATCAAAATTTTTAGTATAATGTCTGATAGGCGCAATAGCTCTAGATAACCACGTCATGTTGCAACGAATCTGGTCTCTAAAGGTAATGTTGGCTCTGATCTACGCGTTCGAGTCAAATCACGCCAATATGACCCGAACTGAAGACGTTGGAAACGAAAGTATGTGAGTTACTTACCCCTAAGTTGTCTTTTTTCAATTCGTGAGTACTGTACCGAAGCTTATAGCTCTCAGTACTGTGCCGGATAGATTTTCGGAAGTGTTACCACCTGAAATTCATTTCGGCTTCTTATGTCGCAGGTCGAGCCCGTTCAACGCCAAAGCGATGGCAGCGTGGCTGCTGGGATACGTCTGCGCATTGCTTCTGTCATCATGCCACAGTCCTGCAGTGGCTATGGTGGGACTGGAGAAGCAAGAGCTTCTGGGTGGCTACCGCGCATTCTGCAGCAAGTACCGTTGCTGTACTCAGGAGCCAGACCACGCGAACATGGACTGCTCGGCCCGAAACGCCTCCGACCTCCAGGAAGTCTCGATTCCAGCGCCGATCACGTCTCTGTCTCTGAGGTACAACCGCATCTCGCAGCTCCAGCCAGGCTCCTTCGCAATAGCGCCCACACTTTCGAGGCTGGACCTGTCGTTCAACGAGATAGACACCATCTCGCAGGGCTGGTGGACGTCGGGAAGCGGTGGCCGCGGCAAGGCGAAGTCGGGTCTCAAGTCCCTCTCGCTGTCCAACAACGCGGTGCAAAGCTTCAACAGCTCCTCCTTCGACGGTCTGAGCACGCTCCTGGCACTCGACCTGAGCTACAACCAGATACGAGTCCTCAGAGGCGAGAGCTTCGCGGGACTGACGAATCTCGAGGAACTCGTGGTGGACCACAATCCGATATACTTCGTGCGGGGCGACGCCTTCGCGACACTGCCGCAACTTCGCGAGCTTCAGATGAACTACTTGGATCGCTTGGTGGTTCCTCCAGCCGCTTTCCGGTTCGTGCCCGCCATCAGGACTCTGGGGATGGCCGGCAACAAACTTGAACATGTACCCGAGCGATGCTTGCATTTCCTCAAGTCGCTGAGGTCGCTTGATTTGAGCAGGAATCCGTTGAGAGTCATCACCGCGGCGAGCCTGCGAGGCATGCCGAGGCTGAGTACGCTGCGCCTCAACGACCTGCACATGCTGAGCAAGGTGGATGCGAACGCCTTCGGAGTCCTGCCACTCCTGAAGGAGCTCCACCTGAGCTACAATCCTCTGCTGATGGAGGTAGCCGAGAAATTTATATGAACCCAATGAGTGAGATTAACTTGTGGTTAAGTTGTGGTTGTCGATCGATTTCATCTTATAGCACCAAACATAGAGCTTAGTTAAGAGAAAATATCTGTTTTTTTTTTCATGTATCCAAACGTCGTTTCCTGCCTTCAAATCGTTCGTCATTGCTAGCAACCGCTTGATGTTATTTTATCGAGTAGCAGAAGTGACGAAAAATGCATCATGGCTAGAAAAGAACACGATCAGGAGAGCGGTGTTACCCGTGCAGTCATATCTCTGGTAATACGACAGTGATATACCGAGCGCCTGCAGTGGTGACTCATGCTTTTTTGTTAACGGTAACCCCGCTGAATTACCTACAGGGCCAGTATTCACAAAATACTTAACCTACAATTGTTCTTTAACGGCGGGAGAATAAGAAAGAGAACTTACAAAAGAAAACATTTTGTAACTATGGCCCCCGCATTCTGGATTTTCGCCGCCAGTGAACCATCAAAGGCAGACATAGATTCACCGGAGCGCTGGTGTCTGGCCCAGCGTCTGGCAAAGCTAAGAACGAAAGCGCTGGTATAGACTGCAACCGACCTGTAAGCGTGACAAATGGTAATAATTTCCAAACGGGCGTTGTCTTGTAGAAGAATGTGACGTCAACCCTGAACATTTCGCAAAACTAATTGTATAATTTGTTCGGATCTTACGTGCCAGAACCACGGTATGATTATGAGACACGCCGTAGTGGAGGGCTGCAGAAATTTCGACCATCTAGTGTTCTTTAACGTGCACTGAAACCGCACAGGACACGGGCCTCTAGCATTGCACCCTTATCGAAATGCAACTCCGTAGCCGGGATCGAACCCGCGACCTTCGAGTCAGCAGCCGAGCACCGTAACCACTGTACCACTGCGGCTGACCAGCTTGCAAAATTGTACCTACTATAGTCGGGTACAACTTTAGAAGGCAGCGGCATTTTCCCCTCAAAGGCGGATGCACACGAGCATCCACCAATAGGCGCGCACTTCATTTGACGTCATGAGCCGGACGGACGGAGAACATGCTGCCATCGTTGCTGCCAGCTCAGCGCGCAAACGACCGATCGTTGGCAGCAGTGTGATAAGATAGCCGAGCGTCTAGCTGCCCGAATGAGCATTTTGAGCTCGCCAACGATAATCAGGGTTAACAATGGTGTTTCAATTCAGATATGCGAGCATTGAAATGTGTTTCTATACCACTTCTTAAATCGAGCACCATGTGTGCAGGACGTTGCTTATCAGAATGGAGCGGATCTGCTTATTTATTTGAGAGGTCACGGAATGGATGGTTGGCTGTTGCGAACCCACCGGCGAAAATTTGGTATCCCTAATAAGGGCTGTTCTTTCGTTAATAAGAAGCCGCTATGCTTCGTCGAGTGGCTCAGTGCCAGACAGCTCGCACTCGCGAACTCACGAGATTGCAGGTTCGCAACCGAAAAAAAAAAAAAAGAAAAGCCTATCACATTGAAAAAAAAAAAACGCTTTTCGGTGTAGGCAACTATGATTTAGGGCTATCCGGAGTTATACCGCAACATGCCTCCCGATTTAATCATATCAATTGCCTAGGGGAAAAGAACGCCGTGTCAAACGGGGGCGCTTTTCTGTCGGAGGTCAATCCCGGAGGTCAATGTCCAAACATGATGCGCGTTTCTAGAAATCACGTGATCGGCTGTGCCCCCTGACAGTCTTGCGGAGTGATAGTTATGGCAACACGTTTACTTGTACGAGGGCTGCCGGTTGCCGGCGCCGTCAACATATTTGCGGTAAACATGTTTACTTCTGCAGATAAAGGACAAAACTAGCTGGCGACGGCAGCATCACGTGCTACTCACATAATCGACGCGTGTGCTGAATTGGTTTGTTTGAAGGAGCGTTTTCACAATACCGTGCTCCAGTGAATCTTTTAAGAGATGAAGTTTCCATGCGTGTAGCCTATTTTAATTACTCTTTATCGAATAAGGGATATGCGAAATTCTGCAAGTGCACTTCTCTATACTTCTCGTTTGGCCCGCACATGAGCTGGTACCAAACGACGCGCGCACTAGGAAGCAAGTTGTGGGAGTGGGCTAGTTGGTATTCCATACTTAAAAGGTTCAGCGCAAAATGTACACAGCTAACAAGGAAGCGACAAGGACCAGCGGAAACTACCAGCTGTTGTTTATTACAGCAGCACTCAAGTGAAACTCGTCCAAAAAATCACGCCATATCCACGAAGTGAATGGTGATGAGTGTTGTTGTTGTTGTTGTTCCCTTTGGTACGGCTCATACCCACTCCGGGGGATCGGCCAAGAGATCACTATATGAAGCAGTTAAGACTTTTCGATTTTATGAATTTTGATGTTGTGCTCACAACCAAAAGAACCCCATATATAATCAGAAAGTGTGCAATAATTGTTTTTCACCGATTCAGATCAGACACTATATTTCTTTTGTATATAACTTGAATTGAAAGTTAAAAATAAATAAGTAACTGAAATAACAAATGGAATAAAATATAATAAACTTTTTTTTTTGTTAATTCATCACTGCAGTTATAATAGGTACAGAAGTAAGGATTTTAAATTCGCATTCGTTTCGTTTCATGAAGGTAATTGCAAACGGCATCAAAAGCATCCTCGTGGCTGAAGCCCAGATCCGAAGCACCGAAAGAGAGTATATTATCACTTGTGCAGTTCAGTCCCAGTTTAGCAAAAGGGATAAGAAGTAGTCTTTTTCTTATTAATCTGTATCGGGGACATGACAAAAAATAGTGCTCGATTGATTCCACTTCTAAGCAAAAGTTGCAGAGGGGTGATACCGCCAGACCAGCCCTGTATGAATATAAATTTAACGGAGGAACACGACATCTTAATCTAGTTATTAGGACTTCCAATTGTCTGTTATTACACCACTGGCTTTTCCACGGAAATTTTAAATGACTGAGTGGGCGAAGCTCGATCGTTTTCATCCATGGCAGAAAGAGAATGTGTGGTCTGGAACGCGCTTATACTTGTTCTTGTTTACCTTCCACTGTGGCTCACACCCACTGTGGGGGGGATTGGCCAAGAATTGAGTGGTATTATATAAACTGTTAAGGAAGTTTAGAATAATGGAGGTTAAAGAATAAAAACCTTATAAATTTTATATGAAATTTTGATAGTCGCTCAAGGTCATCAGCGTCATCGTCATCGTTATCACGTGTAGTTGGGTACATTCCACTATACTGGAACGCGCTTATACTTCATCGTTATCACGTGTAGTGGGTACATTCCACTATACTGGAACGCGCTTATACTTCATCGTTATCACGTGTAGTGGGTACATTCCACTATACTGCGTCATCGTCATCTTTATCACGTGGAGTGGGTACATTCCACTACACCGTGGCTACCTACCTACCTACCTACTACTACTACAGAGGAGGGACAGACCCACACCCTAAGGAGCTTCGCCCCTAAAATGTAGCCCCACTAGGAAAGAACATCGCGCGCGGGTGAATTCAAGTATGATAGTTCCTTATATGTTGGAAGGAAAGAAGTGGATTTTTTTTTCTTTTTTTAAGGGCTCGTTTTTCCTTGTTAGGACACAATATTAATAAGAACTAACACACAATAATGCCAAAGAAAGTATAGGGGATGTTATTAGTAGTAAGTGTAAGGTAAATGTGAAGAAAGGAAAGTGGGCGAAAAGATAACTTGCCACCGACAGGGACCGAACCTGCGACTTTCGAATAACGCGTCCGAGCAGGTTCGGTCTTCTGAAGGAAAGATTGTAGCGCAAAGCAACACACGGACTGACAAAGAGCACGAGACTCTTTGTCTGTCCGTGTGTTGCTTTGCGCTACAATTTTTCCTTCAGAAGTCATGAACCAACTAGCCCAAGAAAACGTTTTGCTAAGGTTCGGTCCCTGCCCAAGGCAAGTCATCTTTTCGTCCACTTTCCTTGGCATTATTGTCTGTTCTCAATAATCTTATATGTTAGAGCGATAGAAGGTTTGCTGGCGCAGCTTCCATTAGCTATCGCCGCAGCCTCAATGATGATCATTTCTATTAGGGTGAGTGTCCAACGCTGCTGCTCTGTCGGGAGGGTGTGCTATTTGACGTGCGTTGTCGTATGCTAAGAATTGTATGCACCGCGGACTAAGGGTATATACGAAGCCCTGACCTCGTGCGACGCGCAGTTGGACCCGGACGTCTTCTACAACGAAGAACACAAGCGGAGCGTGCAGCTCAACGGGCTTTACCTGCGCCGCACGGGCCTGCGTAGCCTTTCCCCGAAGCTGCAGGATTGGAACCGGATCGTGGACGCGGACCTGAGCCAGAACAAGTGGAGGTGCGACTGTCGGCTCAGCTGGATGGCGAGCTTGTCGGAAAGGCTGCCCGCCGAACACCAGCCCAGGTGCGGAACCTCCCTATAGTTCTTGGATCCTTTAAGGAGCAATTAAACTTGGCTTATGGGAAATTCGTAACGGATTCGACACCCGACTGCATTCTCGTGGAGGAGATATTCGGGAGCGCCTGTTCGCTGATTTCTGTCTATGTATTTTTTAGCACCCTTCTTTGCAGCACTCTCCAGCCCTTTCATGTTCACTGTTTCATAGCATGTGCGCTGGGATTCCAAAACGTAATTCCAGCGGTGTATTTCTCCGGTGTATTCAAATGGCTTCTCTCAAAATGTTGCTTCGATATACAAAAATCAATCAATCAATCAATCAATCAATCAATCAATCAATCAATCAATCAATCAATCAATCAATCAATCAATCAATCAATCAATCAATCAATCAATCAATCAATCAATCAATCAATCAATCAATCAATCAATCAATCAATCAATCAATCAATCAATCAATCAATCAATCAGGTATGTCAAAGTACTGATATCTTATACGTTGTTTCGCACAGCCAAAGATATTTCTAAGTAACAAAACTCGCAGGGCGCCTTATGCATTCGCCTAAGGCGACTTAAAGGCGAAAGCCGTCTTCTTTTAAGTGCGGAGCACTTTAGGGGGCCAGGCTGTCGTATACTGTCGTCGTCGCTTGGCGTAACGCAGGCAGAACCACATATAGCATAGCCAGCTGTAGAATATTGAGCGCGCGCTCGCGCTAAAGAGAAGTCATCTTGTTCTTTGAGCGCTTTGATAATGACATTAGTTGCGGACATTACTGCTATGGCTTGGGAAACGCGACAACACAAACCACGCATAGAAATTGAAAGAGGGAGCAAGCGAGAAATAGAAAGAGAAAGAGAAAAAAAGGGCAAGAAAAAAAGGAATAAAGATAAAAATAAATAGAAATAACAGGAAAGAAACAACGCAGAAAAAAGTGGAGGAGAGAACGAGAAAGAAAGAGAGAAGAAAAGAGGGAGAAAGCCGAAGAGAAACAAAAATGGCTTCCCAGCTCCGCACTTCCGTCAGGCTTGACACGACTAGGGCGAAGCTGCCTTAATTTTTTTCTTCTCAGTCGATGTTCTTATCCTACCACGCACCCCTACGGAAAGCTCTCTGCACCTAGCGTTGTTTTGCACTGCCTCCGGGATCGGTGTTCCAAGCTCTCTGCACCCCCCCCCCCCCCCACCGCATTTGCACTGCCTCTGTGATCGGCCCACATTTTACGTATAGAAGATGTGACGTGATGACGTCGTAATGTGATGCAACGCTGCGAAATCATAGCGCCGTCACCATGGCCAATTACCGCGTTTGATGAGGCCTCTAAGGCTCTTGCCTTAATAAATAAATAAATAAATAAATAAATAAATAAATAAATAAATAAATAAGGGTCATTCCATGCCAAATCATCCAACGTTTTTCCGACCATCATGAATATCGCTGAAAAAATTTCCACGTTTTCGCGGAAGCTCAAAACTCATTCTGCCCGCTTGTTTTCGTTGGCAAAAATTTTGCCGCCTATTTGTGACAGTTCATAGCTTTGCACTGGTGAAGTTGGAGGGCATTGAACAACAATTTTTTGCAATTCACCATTATGTGATGCGGTCAATAAAGTGGTGTTTATGGCAAGCAAACGAAACAGCGTGACTGAAAAAAATTATGCATTCTTGAAGTATATCAATATTTACAGCCTTTTTTTACATGATAAAAAGTGATTAAAATTGCTGATTTCGACATTTTTTCCCCAGAAACATGCCAGTTAAAAGAGAATAAATGAAACGGGAAGTGGTGGTCTGTGTAACATACTACAAGCGAAAAATATTGTAGGCGATCAAGCTTTAAAAGTTTGTCTGAAAAAAAAATTGCAAAGTTGACATTTTTTAGAAAAATCTTTACCTTCAACGTGAAAAAAATCACATTGGTGGTCAGAATAAAAATATGCATGATAGGTATTAGATAGCTCTGCATCTTGTTTAAATGTGTGTGAAGTTACAAAGAGGTATTATTTTTTTAACGCGAGAAATATTTTTTTGAAATATAGTATCTGTAGCGGCCTTCGCCCGTCGCAACAGAAGCTGCACTCGACAACGGCAACAGCGCGTCTGCAGCAGACGCCCACTCACCAGCGATGCAGACGGCAAACTTTGCATCATTTTCAAAGCAGACGAAAAAAGAAAGGGAGAGGTTGTCGTCTGCGTTTCATTGCGAACGGACGTACGGTACGTGCGATGGGGCTAGAGCCTCATGTGCTACAGTTGAGCCATGGAGCCATCAGTGATGAACACTCACAGCATGTTACCTTCGTCAGGGAATTCTGGCAGTGCGCAAGGTACGTTATATACATTTCATAACTAGAAATTATTTTAACATATGTAGTAGATAAGTGAGAAAGAGCGCTGGCATGATTCACGTAGTGCATTGGTAAAAACTTTCGTAGTATAAACGCTGAACTTTTTCCTATACTATATTTCAAAAAAATATTTCTCGCGTTAAAAAAATAATACCTCTTTGTAACTTCACACACATTTAAATAAGATGCAGAGCTATCTAATAACCTATCATGCATATTTTTATTCTGACCACCAATGTGATTTTTTTCACGTTGAAGGTAAAGATTTTTCTAAAAAATGTCAACTTTGCAATTTTTTTTTCAGACAAACTTTTAAAGCTTGATCGCCTATATTATTTTTCTCTTGTAGTATGTTACACAGACCACCACTTCCCGTTTCATTTATTCTCTTTTAACTGGCATGTTTCTGGGGAAAAAATGTCAAAATCAGCAATTTTAATCACTTTTTATCATGTAAAAAAAGGCTGTAAATAGTGATATACTTGAAGAATGCATAATTTTTTCAGTCACGCTGTTTCATTTGCTTGCCGTAAACACCACTTTATTGACCGCATCATATAATGGTGAATTGCAAAAAATTGTTGTTCGATGCCCTCCAGCTTCATCAGTGCAAAGCTATGAACTGTCACAAATAGGCGGCAAAAATTTTCCCAACGAAAACAAGCGGGCAGAATGAGTTTTGAGCTTCCGCGAAAGCGTGGAAATTTTTTCAGCGATATTCATGATGGTCGGAAAAACGTTGGATGATTTGGCATGGAATGACCCATAAATAAATAAATCAACCAGAAGCTCACGTGTAGTGAGATCTCGGTGCATGTTAACCTCCTATGCAGCCGAGATATCGTATGATGCGTTGCAGCACCACAGCCACCCTCATTCCATCTTTTGCCGTGAGTGTCCCATCCCCTTCTCCTATGTTGGGTAGCATACCATTCATACTAAACTGTTTAACATCCCTGCTTTTCCTCTCTCTCTCTCCTTTTTTTCCTTCTTTCCTTCCTTGCCGGGAGTGTGCACTGAATTCGTTCATATTCAAGTGCGCCACTTTTGCGTACTACGTCACAGAGGGCAATCACTCGTGTACGCAGATGCACATCGCCACTCAGCGTGGAGGGTCGTTCTGTGGGTGAATTGCGGCCGTACGAGTTCGCGTGCGGAGACGCCGACTCGCCCGAGCTCAACTCTTCCATCGTCATGCTGTCCGCCCTCATCGTGTCGGCGGTGGCCGCCTTCCATCGGAGTGACCATTTACAAATGCGCCTCGTGGAGAGACAGGCCAGCTTTCAGAACCATTCCCGGAACTGCGGACACCGTGGATGCGTTGCTCTAGTACATATCTGCGACATATCCCCTTCTGTGGAGGCTTCGCGTATCTTCGTTAAACTGCGCTACAGTTACAAGGTACACTAGGTTAGGAAAGCAGAACGGAACGAGGACTACACTACATGTGCAACGGTGCCGTGCACTTCCCGCCAGTCTTTCGTAACATAGTGTACCGTGCAACTGTAACGCAGTTTAGCGAACATGCGAAACCAATTAGCTTAATATCTTACCCTGCCTTCGCGTATCGCAGTTGAAGTGGTCAGGTGACTATGTGAATATAGAGTTAAGCGTAGGCACAATTTTTTTTTGTATTTTTTGAGTTTTTCTTGGCTGAATAACTTCGGAGAGCGTGCCCTTATCGCTGCACTAATCTGTCCACCCTTTAGTCTACGCTATCCGCAAGTAAAAAAAAAAAGCGACAAAAAAAAAAGTGCCTTGAGTAGTGTTGGACAGCCGCTTTAAAAGGACAGCGACGAAATAAAAGAATGTACCAGTAAATTGTCCTTATGCAATGCCACAAAATCCACGACATCGTGCACAAATTTTTCCACAAATCCATTGAATCGCAGAAGCAGTGTAGCTTGTAAGGGTTGTAGCTTGGGAGAGTTCGTAATCAACCGTTTTGACTGTTTTTACATCTTATACGCGAAGAGGGGACTGGGCAAATAGAGGCAATGAGCGCTGTCAAAACCTTCAAAATGGATTAAGCAATGCCGAGGTTGACGGCGCGAAAAAATGGCCTTTCAGTCTGACCTTAACTAGGTTTTTAGAAGCTATTTAAGCGATCACAACAGCCGATTTTGGCGGCATAGTCATCCGCCGCCGCCGTCGGCGTCCGTAACAGCTGTCGTGCCCAATGAGAGAGAGAAAAAACACCCATAGTACGAGTGGTACGTATTATTGCAAGGCAGCAACAAAACGAAATACATACCGAGAACTCTTCAAAGGAAGCACATTCGTGTCTGCAGAATAGAACGAAAGTATTAATCGTCACTGCAATCAACCATTTGTTAACAAGCCAAACTTTTATTTGTGTCAAAGTTAAGAGAAACAAAGAAAAATGAACACACAAAAAGAAAAGAAAAAACACTGCAGGCCCGACTTCTAGGGGTCCTGGCACATGGGGTCTCGGGCCTGACTTTTCAACCTGGAACAGCGTAGTCCAGATGGAGCTGCTGCTCACGACTGTGGTCCCTCGCAGATGCGCTCACGCAGGCTCTTGTTCTCTAGCTTGAGCTGAACCAGCTGTTCCTGCAATGTCGAGAGAATGGCACCGCACTTTCAAATAAGACAAGCCAGCTAAGCTAGCAGGTCGATCATTGCAATATGTGCACGGGTAAGGCCTATGCGCGAATGTATGTATAAATGGTAGCAGACTAACCCGTTAAGTCGGGTGTCTCGGCTATGATATATATCTACGCTTTCGTCGCGATAATGAACATGTCTAGCGATCGGGCCGTATACCTCGCCCTGCAAGAGGCGACCGGCAGCCTCCGGATCTTCCAAGAGCGCCGTGGCACATGCCGCGGAGGGTGGGACGGTATACATGTCCGTGTAAAGCATGCATTGCTAAAGCGTACTCGGCTTCTATTCCTGCTAACAAAAATTGGGGAACCCTTAATCTTCGCCTTTAAGAGTTGAACGCGATAGCGACATCCTGTCCCGAGTGCCTACTTCAACCACTTAGTGCATACTTGCTATGCCCCCACTACGTGGCGTTAAGGGAATACGCGCAGTAAGGTGTGTGCCGTTTGTAATGGGCGGCCGGCTTTAAACCATGAAATCGTTATGATAGTCACATTCTGACTCCCGATGGCAATGTACGCTTGTACCACGCAATATTCCTGGCATATTACATGTCATATTAAGACGCCTATATAAAGGACGCTTGCGTTTGCGAAGCATCAAAGTTATTTTCACTGCATTTCCAAGCAGAGGAAGTTATTTTCACTGTATTTTCAAGCAGAGGCGTGGCTGTGCGGTAGAACACCTGCTTGCCACGCAGACGGCCCGGGTTCGATCCTCACTCGGACCCGGAAATTTTTATTATTTATTTTATTTGCATCTTTCTCGATTTTTCGGTCGCGGACAAGATTTTTCGCTCACAACCAACGACGCCGACACCGACGCCGGAATTTCTGTGAAACGAGCTCTTAAACGCTATCGCGTTAAAATCTGGCATAATGTGACAGTCGAATGAGCGATATCAACGAGAATTGTCGCTCGTCAATTATGATGGTAAATTCCAGTTACAATAGTCACGTCTCGCGCTCGATAAAAATAAACACTGGTGTAAAGTACCAGAACTGATTGTTTTTTTTTTCTGCGCTAGGCCTACACATAGGACAAAACGGAAAGACTAGACACGTGCGCAAATTGTGTCTAGTCTTTCCGTTTTGTCATGGTGTAACACTATAGCGCAGCCAAAGAACTACACCATACCAAATGGTTACCCGTACAAGCCTTATTGATTAATAGTGAAATGAAAATTATTGATGTGACAGCTAGAATATTTGACATCATTTTGTGTGTAGAGGCGTATTCCTGCGAGTAAGATGTAAGGAAACGGCATAGTACTCAAGGAGCTTCACGTTTCATAAACTATGTCAGGTTACACTCGTTCCGTGCTATTGATATTTTAGGATAAGCTACAATATTAGTATTCACTAGCAACAAGATAGAAAGTTGGGCTAGTTGGTACAATTTCGTCCGCTGCGGTGGAGCAGTGGTTACGGTGCTCGGCTGCTGACCCGAAGGTCGCGGGTTCGATCCCGGCCGCGGCGTTCGCATTTCGGTGGAGGCGAAATGGTAGAAGGCCCGTGTACTGTGCGATGTCAGTGCACGTTAAAGGACACCAGATGGTCGAAATTCAAGAGAGCCCTCCACTACGGCGTCTCTCGTAATCATATCGTAGTTTTAGGGACGTTAAACCCCAGGTATTATTATTAGTTGGTACAATTTCATCGTCGAAGCAGTGCGAAAACACATAGACAAGGAAGGCACGAACACACAGCACTTTTAATGATGCAATAGTATTCATTAGTCGGGCTATCTTTGCGCGGTTCAAGTAGTTTTCGCTTAAAATGTTGTGCTACCTCTGTCGTTGCTCTCGCGGTTGTGCCATTCGCTGAAACTGAAAAGCAGGCATAGGGTAACGTCGCATATGCGCTTACATCTCTGTGTTGAACAGATTGTATGTGTGGAGAGACATTGTTGACGCAGCTGCATCGAAAAAGTTTGCAGAACGTAGCCCCCCCCCGCTCCCAACACACATGCACACAAATTTCAAACTCGGAGGTTAGCACGCATGAATTACGCTACCATGACTAATACAAAAAAAGACGAAAATAGGCTTAGCCCTATTATTGCTGGTTGAAGAGACAAGTGGCACGGCGAGAGAAAAATGGGTTACATTGTGCATTAATTGAACGCGATCCAATACCAATTTTAACCCGGATGGGATGCCACCGTTTCTGATCGCGAACAAAACCTACAGCGACGCTGGTAACGACATCGATCTCTTATTCCGTTAGTTCAGCGTTAACCTCGTGAGAATAATGCCAGGATCGCTTGCGGTAACTAGCCGACTGTACGCCGCTCGCAGAGGCTAATGCAGAGTTCATTAATCAAGTTGCCTTCTTTTTTTCTTTCGCCGTCGCGCCTACGCTGTCGCGCCATTTCGCGCCGCCGCCGACGGAAAGAACGAATTCGGTGACCAGCGTAAGGCCGTTATAATGAGCTTTCATTTGATGTTTGTATATACTCGATAAGTGTGCCGTCGTTCCTAGGTAGGGGGGCAGCAGGAGTCCGGAGGTGGAGGAGGGCGAGGGGGTAGTGCGAACGTCCGGGTGAATAATTAAAGTTCCCCTCCGGCCGTGCGGCCTCTAAGTACAGGATTCACGTTACAAATATCCACCATCTGTCACCGTGGTGGAGAATTAATAGAAGGTCGCCGCTTCTCGTATTCTCTGCATCAAACCCCACTCCCCGTCTTTCTTTCTGAAGAAACGAAATAAGCAAAGACATTTCATTGTTTCACTCCTTACACGGTCAGCGGAACGTCGTACGGGAACTCGATTCTCTTTTTTCCTTTTGCGTCGTTTTAATTACTGAGCCTAATGCGTTCAGGTCGCGGAGGAAACAGAAGCAGCATTTTCCAATTAAAGGAGAAGTTTTCTCCGATTGCACTCTTCGACGACATCGCTCAGCGCTGGCCTCGATCTGCTTCGAAAGTCAATACCACGGCCTTCGCAGACGAGATAGGAAAAAAAGCTTGCGTGCTTAGCTTTCTCTGAATACGAAATGCTCGCGCACGCGGGATTATCTTTTTTTGTTTGTTTTCTTCGGGGCGCGGATCTGCTTCGCGGGGTGTTAGCTGCGCAGCCTCGCGCAAGAAAAGCGTTAGCCTCCAACGATGCGAAAGTTTACTACGAATTTCAGTACTCGCAAACTACGATCCTCGCCTCTGTGCGTTTTTGCTTCTTTACTGCGTCTTTGGTTCGCATTTGTTCTCTTACGAACTTCACTCGCGTTATGAAGGCGCGCGGATCGAAGCCGGCGGAAGCGTGCAGTCGCTGGAGGCAGGTGTCTGAAAGCTGTGTCGACGCGCACATTACAGTAAACGCTTCCATCCAGTCCTCAGCTGTTGCCGTATGGAAGAACAGCAGATGAGCGAAACCTTTCTCACTGCCGAAACGACACTAGCAAGAAAACTTTTAAATGAAACTGAAAGAAACGTAATAACGTTCAATATTGGACGCCCCGGAAGATGCGTTGTGAACTTCAGCGAGGTGTAAATTCCTGCGCGCGACGTAGTTTTAACGACCGCTCGACTAAAATACAAAGATTGACAGGTTCCCCTAAGCGTACGGCAGCGATAGTGATGTTTATTGCAGCGCTTCAACCAGAACTAACTTGACCTAATTTAATGAAACAGCTTTTCGTAAGTTTACATTTTTCGAGTATTAGTAATTTTCGCCGTTATGTAGTGGTAAAGTTACGTGCATTGCGTGGCAGAGGAGGTGCAGGCAAACTAACTATACGCGATTGTGATACGAGAGTTACAGTTGTACTATTGCTGAATAATGCTTTCAGTCAAGTCCCGAAAAGCTGGTGCAAGCAGCCTTGCCGTTGGTGTATACTGTAGCATCTTGTTGGCACAGCTAAGCTTTAATGTCCAGGACTAAAACATGCGACCCAGTTTGATTAGGAAACACGTCTTGGACATCGGTATCTGGCGATGAAAGCAGCGATGGCTTGCTTGTAATCCACTTGAAAATCAATAACCTTGAAGATAACAAACTTAAGACAAATGCCGACATGCGGCTGGAATAGAAAGACTGCGCATTGATAAAGAAGGTATCGTAAGGAAGGTGAACCTCGTCAAAACTGTGTTGCCCAAGCACATCCTAAGCAGGAGACATATGACAACATTCTGCGTTCACTGCGACGCACGGACCAGTCGTGAACAATGACAGCACGCGTGGTTTCAACAGATTTTAGCGAGTTCTATTAAGTTTCCCAAAGTTTCATGAGATACGTCAGATTTCCCGGGACCTGACGGAGTCTGATGAAGCCTGGTGAAACACAATACGAATTGCGACTATTTCTCACATGTACGCATAAGACCGCACAGGAGGGTGGGAGGGTACCCCCCTCCCACGCCCTAATCACTATTTCCCACTGTGGTTTGGGGAGGGGGGAGCCCCCACCGAATTCCTTATTCTTCCTAATACGTCGTCTTAATTCCTAATTCGACCAAACACCTTGTCTTAATTCCTAATCTCCCCCCTAATACCTCGTCTTTGCTCTTTGCGTACTGATCGTAAGGGGACTGAGTGCGAGGGGTTTATGAAGCAGGGGAGGGGCACTGCGGTGAGACGTCAGCCCCTCATCTCCCCCCCCCCCTCTCTTTATTATGACCCTGCGCACACCTATGCATGCACGGCACGTTGCATCGCATGCCCTGCGTCCTACTAATTTGCCTTTTACGTTAGCGCGGCCCGACATGCACCGCTTGCCTCACCTTGAGCTGCCTGACAGCGCGATCCTTGTTCTGGAGCATGTCGTCGACGATCTTGGAGTTTCGCACGTAAGACTTCCACGCGGCGCGCATCTGCGAAGTGGCCACGCGCATGTCGTCCAGCTTGAGGGACACGATGGTCCAGAGCACGTCTCGCAGCTCCTTGTGGTAGTACTCCTCGGCCGACAGTTCGGCCAGCTCTTTCTCGGCCTCACTGGATGCGCCGTGGTGCTCGCCGCCCGTAGCCACCGTGGCCACGGCACCAGCATTTGCAGAAGAAGCAGCAGCAGCAGCAGCAGCGGCGGCGGCGGCGGCGGCTGGCGCGCTCACCGACACCGGGGCTTCGTTGTAGTACGGCCTGCACAATCAGAGATGTATGATAACACGAACACGTCAGTGGCGTAGCCAAGGGCGTCAGTGGCGTAGCCAACCCCCCCCCCCCCCCCCCCCGAAATTTTTGAATTTTGCTTGCGTATATATACACGCACACATACAAACGCACGCACGAACATACATAAAGCATGGTTGAACCCCCCCCCCCGAAAAAAAATTTCTGGCTACGCTCCTGGAACACGTAGTTCATTTGTTAAGAGTTAGATGTGTACTTTCACTCATAGCCATAAAAGCGCACAAACACTAAAACAATAGCCTGTGAGGGGCAAACAGAAAAATTCAAGGAGCCTTTGCCCTAACGGGAAAATTAGGCCAAGCGAAGCTTGGTGGTGATGATGATGTATGGCGTTTTAGTGGCCAAAGAGCGCCAAGACTGCATATGTGTATTGCATGGGTTTATGGTTCATGCAGTGGCTTAGAAGGTGCTCCTGCTGCACCGTCTGTCCGCCTCGGTGGAACAGTGGCTACGGTGCTCGGCTGCTGACCCGAAGGTCGCGGGTTCGATCCCGGCCGTGGCGGTCGCATTTCGATGGAGGCGAAATGGTAGAGGCCCGTGTACTGTGCGATGTCAGTGCACGTTAAAGAACACCAGATGGTCAAAATTTCCGCAGCCCTCCACTACGGCGTCTCTCATAATCATATCGTGGTTTTGGGACGTAAAACCCCAGATATTATTGCTGCACCGTCTATTCGTCTTCGAGGCAACCGCCATTCAAGTAAAGCTTTTAAACGCGTCCTTTAGGTCGCCAGTGTTTTCGTGCAACACGGGTAGTTTGCGATTGTGTAGATCAGATTCACCTCCGACTCTATGGCCGCCATTTTGAGTTTGACGTTTAGATCACGTGGTTTATATGCTAGTACAGCCAAAGTACGGCTTTCGGTGCCGTGGAAAGGCGTTCCGCTATCGCTTGAAAAAAAAAAAATAAACCGGTCCGGGAAAGATCGGGCTCGCCTCCTGGTTTTCCAGCGAAGCGACGGGATTTCTAGCAAATTTTTCGTTTTGACCTCCTTCAAGGCCAAGTGCGACTGCGCCTTAGGTGCGCATCAGTGGTCGAAAAAGGTAAATATAAAATGAACGACTCGAGAATAAAACTTGTCTGCGTCAGGGCAACAACATACACAAGATAAGACGAGAATCACATGCCGATTGGGGTCCGACTTCGTTGTCTTGTTTTGCCTTGTTCGTTGCCTTGAAGAAAAGTCCTCTTGTCGAAATGTTAGCTGGCTCCACAGATATCTTTCGTTCGGGCACTGTTTGTAATATTCAAATAAAAGATATAGAGCTACGAGCAAAAAGTCTCGAAATCATGACACCAGCAAAAATTCATTTTTTTTTAACAAAGCTCATCTGTGTCTATAGAATGGCTTCAATACATGGCATTGGTTGAACATGCACAGTTGGAATAGAGCATTTGATTTCAACCAACATACTCACGTTGGAAAGAGAATTTTTAGTGGCCCCAATCGGTGCACAAACTTTCCTTCGCTACTGCACATTCCCAGAGCTATCGTCGTGTGTGTCTTTTTGTAGAGACACCTTTGAATTTGCACTCGTCTTGTAATAGACTTGCTGAATATATAACGAATAACTTCTGCTGTTACACGCAGGTAAATCGTTAAAATAAGGAATAACTGTACTTCATTGCAACAGGTAGAAGGTGTGATTATCAGTGTCACCTAAACTGCTGACCATAGTGAAAAGATTAGGTTATACTCGCTTTTCGGCTGAATGCGGCATTTCATTTTCTACAATGGACAGCAAGCAGTTACGGCGATTAAGCTGGCATGGGAATGATAGGTATGAAATTGCATCACCAATTGTCCTTCTGCCTTCAAGGGGCCCCGACATTGCAGATAGGTCCCCGTCAGCCTAACAGGGCGTTTGAAACGCGGCAATTGACTGACTCCTACATAGGCGCAACAGTGATAACGCATCGAAAGAACGTCCAAAAGTCAAAAGCAACGCAAGTACGTATGCCACCGTATACATCCCAACCTGTTGGGATGTGATGTATGAAGCACGCGTAAGCAGAAGACAACGAAGAAGTTGGAGGACTATGTTGAATAGTAACTTTCTTTCGCGAAGGGGGATACGCTAAATAAGACGTTGCTGCCGACTACAGCGCCATTTGACAGCGCGTGCTCAGCGGCCACCTTATCAAGGAGCAAGATGGAACAAACAGTGAGGGAGTGATGTATCCGATAGTGCTGTCTTAAGTAATATGCACGATATAACAGGTTTCATTGCCAACGATTACCAAGTTTTGTAGTAGTCTGTACTTCACTTTTATTTCCTTAAAGGCCCCCCTGAAGGGGGGGCATTACATAAGGGGTGGGTTTACAATTGTAGCCGCATATATACATAATTATATATACACTACCAATAATTATATGTACAATACGACGCGTGCAAACAAAGCGAACGCCTTGTCCCGAGCTGGTGCCTCACCTGGGCAAAGCCGAGCTGCTCCAGCATGCGATCCAGCCAGGCCTCCTCGTTCAGGAAGTCTCCGTAGCAGCGGGGATCGCCCGTCAGCGAGGTCACCTTGGACGAGGTATCCGACGACTCGCTCGTGATATCGGTGCTCGTATCCGACGCGTCACCCGCGGCGTCCCCGCGTTGCTGCTGCTGCTGTTGCTGCTGATGCTGCTGCTGATGCTGGCGTGGGCCTCCGGTCCTGGCGCCTTCCCCTCTAACCGGCATCTCGGACTGGCACCTGTGACACATCGATGGCTCAGCGGTGGTCAGCGGCCACTGCGACTGCGTGGACACGCACCGCTTGCCCGCAGCAGCCAGCGCTGCCTCGCCGGGGCTCATGTCGGCGTCGCGTTCCTCCTGGGGCGGGTCCATGATGCTGCTGCTGCTACGCAACGCTGCCTCCAGATCTTCAAGACGTCCGGGTGGTCGTCGGGCCAGCGGGCCAAGCACCCCGTCCTCCCAGCTGCGGCGTTCGAATGAGCAGAATGAGCCACGCCAGGCACGAGAGGTGATGGGCACGCGACGCGCGCCTGGGCGTCACTTCTTTCGCGTTTTCGCCGATTTTGCGCGAGCTCGTGGCGCGTCCGATCTTCTTTGTCTTTACTTCGCCTGACTTTTGGCCAACGATAACGACTGACGTCCATTTGTTCTTACAGCGTAAGCTGTTATGGGCTCATACAGGCGTCACGTGTTAATAATAGTAATATATCTGGGGTTTATACGTCCCAAAACAACGACATGATTATGAGGGACGCCGTAGTGGAGGGCTCCGGAAATTTTGACCATCTGGCGTTCTTTAACGTGCACTGCCATCGCACAGTACACGGGCCGCTATAGCATTTCGCCTCCATCGAAATGTGACCGCCGCAGCTGGGATCGAACCCACGACCTTCGGGTCAGCAGCCGAGCACCGTAACCGCTGCACCACCGCAGCGGATAGGCGTCATGCGTAGCCTAAGTTTATAAATAACCCCTTCAGCGGCGGTGGCTACGTTTGTGTGCGCAACTTGTTTATGCTAGTTGTGTCAACTTATAGCGAAAAGAGCAAGATACAAGGTGCTTTAGAGGAATTGAACCTTCTGCATAGTCAGTATGTCTTGACTTAACCTCAGTGTGCTGCGTATGACTGCAGCCGATCACTTCAGTGAAGTTACTACGATGTTCGACGGGTCGTTCGACGTGCAGCGTTCCAGAAGCAACATCAAAAGTATTAATTTTCTTTTCTCAAAAGAAATGTAACCGAGAACTCACTGCGCACATTTAGAGCCTATGATTTTATTGTTTTTATGTCAAAATGAAACATGAGTGACCGCAGAGTAGTGATATATTTAGTTACATGCTAATGAACAGCTAATTACTGAAATTCATTCACACAAAACAACAGATTGCTTCATTTTCTTTTTCAGAATGTATTACTGAGTGCCTTGAAAATATTCTATGTAAATTTGACACATTCGAAGACAGTGCATCATAATTCGCGCCTGAAGGGGATAAAGAAAAAAATTAGGGCAGCTTTGCAAACTAGCGGTGCCAAGTCTGAAGGAACAGCGGAGCTGGGCAGCCTTCCTTGTTTCTCTTTATTTTTCTCTTTATTTCTCCTCGTATTTGCTATCTCTTTATTGTCTCTGTATCTTCCTATTTTTTCGTTCTTTCTGTCTATTTCTTTCTGTCTCTTTCTCTTTCTGTCGTGCTCTCTGTTTTTTTTTTCTATATCTTTTTTGTCTGTGTGTTTCATTCCCTGTCTTTCTATCTTTTTTTCCCTTTCTTTCTCTCTCTTTCTTTCTCTTTCCCTGTGCTTGTTCTCTCGCCCATCCGAGTTATTGCACTCCACGCCGGACAAATCGGCTCGCTGAGTGCCAAATGTTTGAGGAGCGAAGCCGAAGCTTAAGAAGAGGATGACGAGAGTGCGTGCCGGCCGAGTTATTGCGTTGTACGCTCGCGAAACGCCGAGGTCATTCACAATGATGATAGTTTTTGCGAACTCGTAACGGCATAACGAAAAGCGTAAGAGCTCCGCTGTAAAGGCTTCTCGCTCCTCAACTAAAGTGTCTTGTGGCTTTGTTGCAAAGACTGTCGTATGGAAGACACAAGAAGGAAGATATCCACGCGCAGCCGTACCCGAGTGAGCCTGAAAAATTCTGCAGGAAGAAAAAGCTACAACCTCAAAGCGCGCAATTCTCTGCACGCTAGTTTCTCTTGGCCCTTAGGGGGACTTGAAAGAACTCTAGACGTGTCCACTGACTCAGAGATGTCGCTCCTGAGCCCGAAATTACTGGTTACATAACGAGCCTCTGACTCAACGCGGTCACTGGTTGACGGCTTTATCGCACTTGGTTTTTTTTTTCTGCTGGCCACTCACACAGCGAATAACTGACACGCTTCCGATTCTCGAAACGTACCTTCACTTATAACGAGCAGGTTTGTAACAAGGACGCCTAGGCTAGAGCGGCATAGAAAATAGTGCACTTTATATGTATACTCACGGATCAGAATCTTCGTTTCGAGTTAGACCGCAGTTTACTTTTGTTCACCGAGATGTCTGCGTTCCCGCGGGAGCGTGTGAAGTGAAGCAGTGAAGCACCGGTTTCGATTGTATGAAACAAAGACAGCAGGAGACATAATGCTCTAGTGGTAAAAGTAGCGGATCTATCCTTTGCAGATAAATGATAAAAAGGTTTCTGGAGGGATAGAGCAAGAAAAGAAAATGCTGTCTTATCTTTGTACATCAAGAAACTCAGAAAAACAGCATGATGTCCCGCTCGAAGTCGCGTGCACCCCAGCCGTCAACGTCGTTGACATGAATCGAGGAATTCCCCACTGTACCTTGTGCCACGGACCGAGACACACGGATGCATAAAAGAAATTTTGAAGGATAATAATAAGAAGTGGAGCTGGAGTAAGCAGGGAGGAAGACTTCTTATGAAAAAGCCCCCCACCTCCCCGAAGGGAATCGTGAGGAAATGCGAATGCATTTCGCGCGCGCTTCACTCCATTTATATATGGTGGTTGTGGTTTGAAGAAGGAAAAGGCGCCTAATTTCTGCAGCCCGGTCGGGAGCACGGCGCAGCGCCTTTTTTTTGCTTTTTCTTGTTTTTTTTAATTTTTTTATTTATTTTTTTTAAATTTTTTTTTTCATATATAGCTCCGCCGAGCTCCGCCGCAGACCGCTTTTAGTTAACGCGCACGCTGCGAATTTTTATTGTTCAACAACGCACAGGAGAAATCTCCCACCGGCACCACCTTGGAGGTCAAGATTCATTGCCATATATACGGGGTGGCCAGTGAACGGTTGTGCAGCGCGAGCAGTCGGTTTTTTCAACCAAGAAACTCGCTAGCAGACGCTGCCTGTGTCGGCGTCGCCAGGCGAGAGAGGGAGAGGGGGGAGCGTAGGAGAGAGAGGTGGGGTGCGCATGCGCAGTGGGAGTGTGGACGCTGCGGGCAGAGATGCCTAGAGAAGAGAGGGGGAGCGTAGGAGAGAAGAAGAGAGGTGGGACGCGCATGCGCAGTGGGAGTGTGGACGGCGCGGGCAGGGATGCCTAGAGGAGAGAGGGGGGAGCGTAGCAGGGGAGAGAGGAGGGGGAGGCGCATGCGCAGTGAGGGTGTGGTTGCCGCGGGGAGGGATGCCTAGGAGAGGGAGAGAGGAGGTTTTTTATCTATTTTTTTTGAAAGGGTTTGCGCATGCGCAGTAAGGGCGGTCACGCCGTACACCACCACCACCGGATTAAGCTTCGCCATAAGATGCTTCACATCTAACACCTGCCGGCGCGCACACCTCCTCAACCTATCCTCCTCCTCCTCCTCCGCGGACAACGCCAACGCCGCACAACGCCAACGCCGGATGCCTGACATAGCCCGACTATGAAATGCATTCGCATTTAAAAAAAACACATAAGAAAATGTTGTGGCAGCTTCACACCGCTAGTGTGAAGCTGCCTGAAGGACGGAGCTGGGTGGTCTTCCTTTTTAGTGCGCAGCTCCTAGGCGCCCGTTCCTGCGTTGAGCGGCGTCGCCGTCGCCGTTGCCGTTGCCGTCGCCGTCGGCGGCGTAACCGCGCGTACGAGTACGTGCCACAGGAATAGGGCAAACGCCGCTACCGCGTAAAGAAGGTGCGATTGTAAAACGAAAACAAAGGATGTGCCACAGGAATTCGGGCAAGCCCCGCCACCGTGTACAGCAGGTGCGAGTGTCAGATGAAAACGAGCACGGGAAAATGAGAGAGTGCGAGAGAGAAAGATACCCAAAATAGAGAGAAAGAAACAGAGAGATAGTAAGAAAGCAGTAGAAGGAAAGAAGAGAAAAAACGACAGAGAAAGACGTAGAAAGAGAAAGAAAGATATGTTACATTGCCAATTGCGGATAGACAGAACTTTAAACACAGTTGGCGTTGACCCAACACGAAGCTGCGCTCAGAACTCGCACGTGGAAGTATCATAATCGTCGACGAATTTTAGGGGCGAAGCTCCTTAGGGTGTGGGTCTGTCCCTCCTTTGTAGTATGTAGTAGTAGTAGTAGTAGTAGTAGTAGGTAGCCACGTATAGTGGGATGTACCCACTCCACGTGATAAAGATGACGATGACGCCTGATGACCATGAAGAATAAGCGCGTTCCAGTATAGTGGAATGTACCCACTACACGTGATAACGATGACGCTGATGAGGAAAACAAAATCCGGGGAACCACCTCCTTGTGGTCCGTAGAGCTCTTGAACAAAATCTAATCACACCACACCCCCCGCGTTTGTGTGTCAGGTCTTTGTATGATGATCGAGTGGGACAAAATTTACGGGGATTGACGGTTTACCAGATTACCTCCGGAGCTTCGCCCACTCATCATCATTCACTTCGTGGATATGGCGTGATTTTTTCATCTTTATTTTCTTCTTTGTTTCTTCTATTTCTTTCTCTTTCTCTGTGAGTTTCTTGTGTCTGCTTCTTGTACCTCTTGCTTTCTTTTTCTTTCTTTATCTATATATCCATTTCTCGCTCTTTCTCGCTGCTTCTATCTTTATTTCTCTTTCTTTTCTTTCCCTGTCTGCTTCTTTTTCTCACTTTCTTTCTTTCTCTTTATTTCTCTCTCTCTCTTTTTCTTTCGGTCTTGCTCTCTGTTTTTTTCTATCTTTTTTTCTTGTCTGTTCCTTTCTATCTCTTTCTCTCTCATTCTATGTCTTTATCTGTCTGTATATACTTTTATGTCTTTATTCCCTTTATTTCTCTTTTTTCTCTTTCTCTTTATCGATTTCTCCCTGCCACTTTCCTGTCTTTTTCTCCCTCTATTTTCTCTTTATTTCTATCTCTTTCTCTTTCACGTGTTTCACGCGCTCCACTTCGCCGAGAGGAGTTTCAGTTTAACGCTCGCACCCGCGTACTCATTTGTGGGGCTTGCCAAATTCCTGTGGCGCATACCCACCTGTGGTTTTCTGCAGACATTAAAGTTTTTACGGCCGGACATAAACAGCTGCTCTGTTTAAAAGGTAAGCTCCGACAGAAAAGACAGGAATATGTACAACAGAACAAACTTCGGTCGTCCCCACGAGCTCACGAAAGAAGGGAAAAAAGAGCAGCGAAAACTAGAGCTCGTGGTTTGGCAAATTGAAGGCCTCTTATTGGTCCATCAAGGGAAGGCGCGATGAGGGTTGACAGGTGGCGCCGCTTGACGTCTGAAGCGAAAGACGACGGGAGAGCGTGGCCTCGTTACGCGGAAAGAGTCTGCGCAAAAGGATAACTTGCTTGGTGTAGTTGCGTGCACTGTTTGGCCGCATTGCGGATCTAGCTGGCGCGAGCTTTAAGGCGTGACGGAAGTCTTCGTCTGCTATACCAGTAGTCGCTCGGCGCACTGTACCTCTGAATTGCACGGCACCAAATAGAAAAAGCTTTCTCTTCTGTCCTCTAGGCTGGGACAGTTGCAAAGTGTGGCATCGCACCACCTTTGGTCACCTGCACACACACAAATAACCAACTCAACATTGTAATGACGTAGTTAGAAGTGAGGGGGGGAGGGATAATTAGATTTAGTTGCACGCCAAAGAACCTCAGGTAATCGAAATTTCCGGTGCCCTCCACTACGGCGTCTCTCATAATCACATCGAGGCTTTGGGGCGTAAAAGCCCAACAGTTATTATTACGTACAGGTGGGAAAGCGGCGGTTCAACAGCCCGCCCAACCAAGGAATTTTCTAATTTTGCCATGTACGCACGCACACAAACGCACGCACGAACATACATAAAGGGTAATTGTCCGCACCTCCCCCCCTCCCCCCCCAAACCGAAAAAAATTTCTGGCTGCGCCCCTGCAGCACTGCTCGCAATTACACCACCGGTGATTCGAAGACACGGTTATGTTCACTGCGTGTTACCTACACCGCGCGTTACCTTCAAGCTATTCGACGAGTAGCGCTTCCAGATCGACACCACCTTGTCGTCCCTGTCGACCTTGATACTTATTCTATAGAATTTAGAATTTAGGAGTTGCGCTATTGAGGAAAAAAAATCTTGTTTTAGTTGTTCTGAAGGAACATTGTGATAGAGGCGTTATGCTTCGGGAAGTCTCGTGTACCAGGTAAAACGGAAGCTTGGGCTAGTTGGCGATTTGGAATCAACATGTTTGCACAGCGCAAGAAAGACGAGGACGTAGGGAAGACCAGTTTCTCGTGACAGCGCGCCGAGGATCAAGGCCTAATTGGATACGTTGTGGGAAAATAGAAAAACGCTGCAGACCATGGCAGGCCATTTCCTACCGGTGTTTTTTCCGATGCTAACGCATTTTCATATCCAGTGTTCGATTTAGTTACGCGGTGAACAACAAACCCCTTAGTTACATTTCTGCGAAGACAACAGAGCCTTTCCTGGTAGATTTTTTTTTTTTGTGTGTGTATAGATCCACTAGCGGCTAGTCGGCGCAACACAGACAATTGGCGTCGCACGTGCACGTGGTCCTGCACCGAAAAAAAGGACGTGACCGGCGGTGCAAGCTGGGTCAGGATGGGCGTGCTGACAGCAGCGCCGTGTTGCACCCACAGCACGTCAGCGCCGAACGAAGAAACCGTCTTTCACTCTCGGCACGTCTTGCTTTTTTTGCTTCTGCCTATCTACGTTACGTACCGACGTGCGTGAGTGGCTCCGCGTTTGCGTGCCAATATAGACTCTCTTTCCGCTTCGATACTTTTTCTTCGAACGTGGGATGTAGAGTGTGGTGCACGTTCCTTTTGTTTTTTCATGTGCCTCGTTTCCTTTGAGACATTAGGAAAAAATTCCATGCATAGGAAGGACGCGCCACAGCTTTTTATTTTCGTATGCTTGCGGTGTCACGTCCCGGTGTGTGCAGAGTAAAGAGTGCGAAAAGAAAATGCAGGCAGCCCTGCGCGAAATCTAGAAAAAATGCGCACAACTTGCGAACGTAATAGCCGACACCTGCAACCACGCCTTTATTAACAAGACAAGCTGTTTTATTCGCAATAAATCACTTTGTTTCCCAGTTTGACATCGCGTGAAATTGTTTACCAACTGCGTATTTCAATGGCTCCAACTGTGTACGTGAACCGGCGCATCTGTGAAGCCCGTTAAGTTTATAATTGATAATCACATACGAGTGTGACATTTTCTTGAGACGCTCCTGTCATATTCACTTTCGGTGGGTGTTGTAACACACGTCACAGTATTCTCAAAATTTGACCATCCTGAATCTCACACCTCGTTCGAGGAACGAAGGAAGAAGCCCGTCGTTCCGTTACACTCTTAATCATGTCCTGCTTAAAGTGCTAGATATAGCCAGGAAACTAGACTATTTTCGTCTAGGTTCTTGGTTATAACCATCACTTTACCCGGGACCTGATTAAGAGTGTAAAAGCAACCATATTAAGAAAACAGATGATGAAACCACGGGACAGCACAGGGAGTGTTATTTGTAGATATTAATTTAAGTATGGTAATTATCAGATGAAGGGAAATGAATTACTGTGGACGAAAAAAATCAACTCGCCACCGGTGGGGACCAAACGGCACAACCTCGGCTTGCGAAGGTCGTGGGTTTGATCGACCATTGATCACCGAAGCGATCGAAGTTTGATCAAAACGTGGCTAATAGAGTTATATTAGAGATCATTTATGTTCTCGTGTTCAACCAATATGAAGGAATATTGAGCAGTGAGCCGCGGTGGAGCAGTGGTTAATGGCTCTCGGCTGCTGACCGAAAGGTCGTGGGTTCGATCCCGTCCGCGGCGGTCGCATTTCGATGGAGGCGAAATGGCAGATGGCGCGTGTACTGTGCGATGTCAGCGCGCGTTAAAAAACACCAGATGGTCGAAATTTTCGGATCCCTCCACTACGGCGTCTCTCATTATAATATCGTGGTTTTGGGGCGTAAAACCACAGATATTATTATTTATAATGTTGAGCAGACCATATCTCGCTTCGCTTTATATCATTTCTGTTTACGGTTCGTGCGTCTGTTACTCCTACTTGCTCACATTCCTTCTCTCTTCTTTATTCTTCGCGTTATCGGAAAACCACGCCTGGTATCGGAGCAAGAGAAATACTACACCGCATTAATCGTTCTAGCTTTACATGTGCGCAAGACTGGTCATTAAGACACGACACCGCGAGAACGCAGCGCGCGAGAGTGACGGCAAAGAAAAGAGAAAGAAGTCGAAAAATCACCGCGACGCCCTCTCGTTTCTTCCCGGAAGATCTTTTCCTTCGCCCGAATGCCACCGCTGCTCTAATTTTTTTTTTAACCCTCAGCTCGCAACAGTTAGAACGTACGCCCGTAACGGTATAAGACAGCGCAACGTGTGGGCTGGCCCGACGTTGCGGATGTGGGCCTCGTTTCAAGGCACAACCGTGGGCCGCGCACCACGGCCACGTACCGGTGTAGTCGCCCCCTTCACCTTCCCCGTCTGCACTGGCACTCACTCGCTCGCCTGTGACGTTGGCTGCCTTGCGTAGCTCACGAGACGCAAGGCCGCGCCGAACTCCTACGCGGCACGGCAGTGCGCAGCGAGCTCTCCCACAGTACGTCGGTGGCGGATACGTGCCACGCCGCTGCCGTCAGAATGGCGGTTACGCAGCGTGTACCGTGCGAGCGATTGAGAGCGCCACAAAGCCTCGCGAGTGAGCACCACCTTCTCGTACCGTATTACCCGTTCGATCGTCTACACTTTGCTTGCGGTGTTCATGACGGCGCGTGTGTTATCGAGGCCTCCAATTAGCGACGGTCAATTACGTTAGAGTCTTGCCTTGGCCCTTACGGAGAAATGGTTCGTGGGAGTGCGGAATATAGGGTGAAAGCGAGAGCTAATGAAAGCCCCCCTGACCACGCGGACCTAACACTTATAGACACAGTGGCTTTGTGAGGAGGAGGATGAAAGAAGTAGAGAGGGAAAGTGAAAGTAGAGCTGACTGTGTAGGCACCCTGGGATAGCTTCAATGTATAGAACCTAGTTAGCAGCCCCTCTTTGGCGCCAACGTTTACGACGAGGCTGGGAAAAGAAAACGACTGCTTTCGGTGGTCATTAGAGAGATCACTCCTTATTTGGGCGCTGGTCTCATTTCGCTCCGTACTTTTCTTTCTTTAAATGCATCGTTAGCTCATGTGCATGTGGTTTGTGTTCCCGCGCAAGAAAGTTATAAGCCTTTACAAAGAAAGAAAGAAAGAAAGAAAGAAAGAAAGAAAGAAAGAAAGAAAGAAAGAAAGAAAGAAAGAAAGAAAGAAAGAAAGAAAGAAAGAAAGAAAGAAAGAAAGAAAGAAAGAAAGAAAGAAAGAAAGAAAGAAAGAAAGAAAGAAAGAAAGAAAGTCGTCTTTTCTGTGTGTCTGTACACAGAGAAGTAGCTACTGCTCTTGCTCTCAAAAGCGCCTCTTTTTAAAACAGCAAGAATTTAAAGAATGTGCGAGAGGGAGGCCGAAAAACATACATCCAGAACATAAAATAATATGAAGCATAATTGTGCAAATCTAATGATCTAGAAGAGAAACAAAGTACGAAGCAAATGACGGCCAAAGTTTTTCCCCTCTTGCCTACGCGCATGCCCAGGTACACTCGTGTAATAAGACTCGTCGCTTATTACATCTTTATAATGCATGCTGTACTGAATCGAGCAAATGTTTTGCTCTTTCATGAATGTGCAGCAATATAGAGCAAGAACTAAGCGGGAGGTGATTTATAAAACTTGCCGTTCCTTCTTTGGAGGAGCACCGAGAAGAGGCAGTGGCGCAAGTTCACCTTATAGATTCGCCGACTCCATTATAGAAAAGCCGCATTAGAAATTCACAGGCAGTGCCTCGTTAAAACTCCTGCGCCGTGCGCGATTAGAGCGCCTAGTAAGTCGTGCTTACATTGTGCACCCTCATTAGACAGAAGTTTCGGGAATTCGGATTCTGTAAGACGCGAGCGCGAGCGTTGCTCGGCGAAGATGATTTTCGACTCCGTAAATCCCGAACTGTATTTATGCTATAAAAGCAACGGAATATTGAATTTTAAAACTAGTTACGGTACTCCACGTTCAGTTAGCGCGACATGTCGCAGCAGAGGCTTAAGTTTTCCGTTTGCCCGCGTGGGGAAGGGAGTAAAGCTGGGAGAACTGTCTTGACAGTTAGGTACAGAAAATAAATCTGGTGTTGCTCAGACAAAAAAATTGGGACTTTGTTTTCAGCAAGTTATATTGCAGCATTACACTGCATGTGTAACCAAAATGAAGCCATAATTAGAGCTTCAAATTTATGCGGTACTGAAGTGGGCTGGGTGGCAGCGGTCGTGGACGAGCGCCCTCCTGAACGCCCCACCTCATCCCAGTATCTGACGTCTCTGTGTTGCTGAGGCTTTTGCGTGTGAAGCAGCGCACGGAGACAAGGCACATATGGAACGAAACGACGGGACAACCGCTTCAGTTCCCATTGTGCCTTGTCTCTGTGCGCTGCTGCACACGTAACCATGAACCATCACCAACTCGCCCAACTTTCAACTTGACTGTGCCGGGGTTTTATTACGTGTCTGCTGAACCCAACCTTTGAACATTTGTTGTTCCTAATGTCGTTTTTCCTGCTCTGGGTTTCAATCAATCAATCAATCAATCAATCAATCAATCAATCAATCAATCAATCAATCAATCAATCAATCAATCAATCAATCAATCAATCAATCAATCAATCAATCAATCAATCAATCAATCAATCAATCAATCAATCAATCAATCAATCAATCAATCAATCAATCAATCAATCAATCACTTCGTTTAGCGCACCACATGAACAATGCTCAGGCGCTATTATTGCTGCATGTATTAGCGCGACACATATAAAAAAGAACCACGACACACAAGAAGATGAGAGGTAGGTGCTAAACTATTTATTTCATGCCCTTTAAATTGCTTCCAATACATTCACGTAAAACACAACTAATATTGCACGTGTTCGTAATCCAAGGTACACCATATCCTTTCCCGACAAAGAAATTGAAGGCGTACTTACACAGATGCGTCCTAATTCAGCGATATATCTCCAGCATCTTTATTTCGCGTGATAGCTTAATGCGAAACTGCCAATTACAATGCGATGATACAGATCTGGGTTGCAACCACAACCTTTGCAGTGAGCCTGCAGGAAACCTCCGGCTGATAACTTGTTTCTTACTCTGTAGCAGCAGTAGCAGTGTTCGGGTATAATATCGTTGTAGCAGTGTTCGTGTAAAACACTGGAGGCGGCTTCGTTTTCTGAAACGCGCTTGTGGGCAATACGGCGAAGCCACCTTCCTTGTCATCAAGGAATACACAGAGTGAATTGCTGGTCAAGACTAGAGAGGGTAGCCAAGAACAGAATAGGCTTGTTAAATCGTTTAGTTCCCAGGAAGAATAAAAAAAAAAACCGTAATTTCAAATAATATAGTAAATAATCAGTATTAAAAGCCATGCATAGTAGAAAGCATGAGGAAAGCGGCAGTCCTTAGATTATTAACCACGAGATCTACCGAACTTTTTATTGCTCTATTTGCTATCTACTATAGGCTACTGGTGGAATCTACCGGTAAATTACAGCTAAGTATATGCGAGTCACTTTTGTTGAAGAGCGAATTTTCGGGGTAGCGGCGAAAAGCTTGCAAGTGGCGTTTTGCGTCACTCTTATGCCTTTGTAAAGCCACTGACACACCACGTATCAGAAATTACCGCACCCGTATACTCCATACCTTATCTCCCGCACATCTCACGCCTCCTTCGGAACGACGAAATGCCCTACCTGTTCGCTGCCAGTGCAACCTCCATTCAAGCGATGGCGCCACTGATCTGAAAGGGCATCTCGAGCCGTGTTCCGTAGACGCGAGCGCCCTTGAGTTTCGACCGGTCCCAGGCCGTAACCATCCCCCCCCCGTTTCTTTCCCCCCTCACCCTACTTCCCACCTCCTCTCCCTCTCTTACAGTCCCGCTTTGGTTCGCGTGGTCGCACCGCCGTTGGTGCTCCCACCGACTGCTCCGGCCGCTCGCTGCGTCTTCCGAGAGCGACCAGCAAGCAGTTGACTCGCCGGACGGCCAGCTGGCGTGTCGCGCGCTCTTGAGCTGCCGCTCCTCCTGTCCACGCAGCACACGGCGTGCGCCTCAACGCTCCAGACCACAAGCGGCCGTGCGCTTGCGGTCGCTCGGTGCTGACCGCGTGCGTGTGCGCGTTTGCTCGTTTGTCAGTGTGTCTACTACAACGTGACTCGGTTTCGTGTGCCATGAGCTTCGGCCGGTCGGATGGTTTTCGCGTGTTGTCACTGTTGTCCACCGGAATTTGACGCTACCGCGTAGCCACATCGACCCCTGTGTGTGTGTATCAATCGCCGACGTTCGAGTGTTTCGCCGCGAAAAAAAAAAATGATTATGGAGTGTACACGCCGAGCTACCGTGACCGTTCTGCTTGTGGTGGTCGCGTGCATCTGCGGATACGCCAACGGCTCCTCGGCTGTTGAAGGTGAGTTTCACTGTATTGAGCTTCGAGTTCACTTCATCCGCAAATGTGCACGGAGATGACCGGCACGATGTCATGCTACAAATTCGTTTTAGGATTATTATCACATGCAGTCTTCTCTCTTGTACGGTGAAATGAAGCCATTTCAATTCCATTTGTCTCTCCATTTATTTTCTTTATTGTGAACAGCCCATTATGTCATGCCTACTTGGATAAAAAGCTGCACGGTACCACTGGTTTAATTGAACTTGCACTGTCGAAGAGCGGCACTACTGTTCATTGCTATCGCCCCACAGCAAACAGCAAACGCGCGAGTGACGCGATATGTGAAAAGTGTTATCAAATATCACACTACGCCTAGATGCCGATACGAACTGGTGTGACATGCCCTGATGGTCTTACCGGAACCGGTTATGCATCGATGGACAAATTGGGACCCCAGAATGGTTTCACATAGACGCAGTAGGGCGCGCGCTGGCCTATTTTTAGCCAGCTGACCAGGGGTCATTATTGTCTCCTCTCCTTGTTCTCATGTTTGGAGGCGCATCTTGTCGTCTCGCACGGCTGGCCCGACATTTAGAGCTTGTTTACACTGTCGGGTTATGTAGAAGAGAAAAAAACAAAAAAATTGAGCCACGTGTGTTCAAATGACGTTATATTTCGATTTACATGACGTGGTCATAAACTCCTTGATGATTAACAGTGTTCACAGATTGGCGCTTGAATTTAGCGACCTGTTACGCAAGCGCATGTGGCATTTTGTGTTTGCGTGGTTACTGGATACCTGGGAGGAAGTCCTTTTCGAATGGTCCGAAAATTCCTGTTTAATACGGAGTTGATGTGTCAAGGGTTCAGCTTCATTAGCGTGCTAGCAGGGCGATGTGGAATAAATGGTGTGGCCTAGAGCAAGCACGCCTTCGTCATCTCAGAGCAATCGGTCACCGTCCCGGTCGCCCTCCAGACTTACAAGGGTGGAAAAGAGGACCATTCCGCCGATCCTTGTTGAACTTCATACTTACGAGTTCAACTTGTTTGTTTATGTGTGATGAGCCTCTCGTGTTATGCACGTTTGTTATACCAAAGGGCAGTCTTTCGAATAAAAAATAAATAAATAAAAAAAATATTACAGTTAAAAGTGGGTCCTCACTGTTGGTCTTCTCTGTATACTCTCTGGCGGTGTTTCGGTCTGTACCGCACTTCAAAAAGTAGTGTTATATATGCAAGGAAAATCATTCGCAGCTTTTGAGACTGTAAGTCTACTTGTCGAGCCCAGATCCCATCCTTCTTCATTTTCCGTTCCAGCTACAAGTCGACCACGCAGAACATCATCAATTGTTTTGGGGGATCTTCGGTTCAGTCTGTTTGTTGGCACGCTATCTTTAATCTGAATCTGAAGAATCCATGTGACGTTCTGAAACTCCACGTCCATTGCGCACGACTGGCGAATAATTTGCACGCATTATATGTTACGTCTTCTTCTTGATTTCAACTATGATATCCTTAACCCCCCGTTTGTTCCGGGCCGGGCACGTAGCACGTAGGCAGGATAACCGCTGGTCATTAAGGGTAACTGACTGGATTCCAAGAGAAGGCAAATGCGTGAGGGGGGAGACAGAAAATTAGGTGGGCAGATGAGATTAAGAAGTTTGCAGGTATAACGTGGCAGCAGAAATCACAGGACCGGGTTGATTTGCGGTACATGGGAGAGGCCTTTGCCCCTGCAGTGGGCGTAGTCAGGCTGATGATGATGATGATATGTTACGTAGTACACTACGTAACGTATCATGCGTAGTTCCTGAATATCATACCTGAGTATCGTAACATACCTGAACGTAACATACCTGAATGGTTACGCCACGAAACTCGCGTCATTCGCGTACTTTTACATCTTTGGAAGTAGTATTCGATGTGGTAAGTCCCCGATCAATATCTCTAATTCATGCCAGTTTGACTGAGATGTGCGATTATCTGCACGGCAATCTTCTTTCATCGGTTCGTTAATACGGTGGTATCTATGAATAGTCCGTCAAGCTGTCGCCCCCCCCCCCCCCCCTTCCCCACTCTACCTCTCTTCTATCCCCCCTTCGGAGCATGTAAAGAGAGCTTGCCTCGACACGAGGTGCTGACGATTTAAAAAAAAGTTAGGCACCAATATAGGTTTAAAAAAAAAGCAAAATTATTCTAATACAGCTACGGCCTTTTTAAGAATAATGTAAGCCAAACAGCTTAGCGCAGACCACATTAACGGTACAATCAAAAAGCGCTGCCCATGATTTCCTCTTACTGCATCGTTTTCCTGTGTCTGTGGGTCAGCGTACGTCCGCTTTGCGCTGTTCCCGTCAAAATAGTGGTCAGCTAGGATACTCGCGCTATAGCTTTTGCTATACGCACTTTATACGCAGACTTAGTTTTTTAGGCCACAGTGTGTGCAAACGGTTTGCTCTTACGCCGTGTAATGGGGTTTCTGAAACACATTCAGCCATTCGGAAGATGAAGAGAATAAGAATGTCGTGCTCGCTCACTGGAACTTTCGAGCGCTGGGGATTCACTGGACGCCACGCTACGCGGCATCTAAGCCAATTATCGCAGCAGCTGAGTCGCCTGCGAACATCGGAACTAGACCGTAAAGCCAGTATACCGGTTGTGTGCTCCCTATGCAGCGGGGAAGTAGACAAACAGTGAACTACTAGGAAACATATCTTTTAAAGACAAAAGCCTGAGATGACTCATCTCGAAAATTTTGATAATCGGCGTCGACCGTCGTCCCGCGGCGTTGGCGTCAACACGAATGACGCAAAAATCATCATCACGTGATAACGTCGTCATGACGTCACATAACGTGACGTCATCGCATGACAATCGTCGCCTGGTGAAACGTGGGCAGATCACGGCGGCCGTGAAAAACCAGTTGAGGTGCAGAAAGCTTGCAATGTCTCCGATCTTGGAGGCAGTGCAAAACCACATTAGGCTTAAAAAGCTTTTTCAAGGGCAGGAAAGGATCAATACATCCACTAAGATAAAAAAAGATGGCTTTCGCCTTCGAATCGTCTTAGGCCAATGCGCAAAAGACCCTGCGAGTTTTTTTTTTTTGAGTATTTAACCACATTGTCTTGATAGTGTATTCCTTTTCATATCCTATTACTTCGCTGAAACTTTTGCTCATTTTAGTCGAAATCGCCTAGTTAAGAGAGCCTGAGTAATCGGCGCCGCAAGTAGGTGCGAACATCTTCTTAAACACCGAAAAATTATTTAAAAGTTTATAGCCAACTCAAATATTGTATTGGGATTGAAATAAATGCAATATTTGTGTTAAAAAAATGAACACCCAACATTACCCAACCTTAACCGACATTAACCATCATTTAGGCAAAGCTAGCTGGGAACGAGGGCTGGGAGTATGAGAATAAATACGGTAGTTAAAGCCAACCTAAATGTACTGTCAGACTGCAGCGCCTTCGTGATCGGTCCCACATTTTTCGTCGGCAATCGAACATCGTACCGGCCGTTGCAGAACGCGAATAAAAGAGGCCGAGGAGGACATCGTCATCAAGTTAAATAAGTGTACGTTCACATGGAGTAGCACGTCACGTGTAAATCACATCACGTGTTCACCGCATCGCTATAAACCAAGAGACGGACTCGTAGATGGAAGGTTGTGGGTACGGACCCCACCGACGGAAACGGGGCTTTTTCACGCACTTTATTTCCTTTCAATATTAAGTCATAATCATTACACCACAGTTACAAAACGAAAGATAATTTTCCTTATGTTTTCCTTGGCTTACTTTTCTGTTGGTTTCATTGGCTGCGTCTAACAAAGATACACATCGAACAATTTCCTTTCTTTCGTACTTTCATAGCTAGGACTTCCTCCAGGCAGGCTTGCCTTAGGTAGCAAGCGTGGGTTTATTGGAGCCGCCACCTCGTGAAAGGATAACGTGTCCACGTGATGCCTTTCTGGCAAGAAGAGTGTTCCACACTATTCTTGCCATATAACACTCTTCTTGCCATATTAAACACACATTAATAGACAAAAAAAGGGGTCGAGGCGGCGCCCTCCATCGTAGCTCAATTGGTAGGGCATCGGACGCTTCATTCGAAGGTTGTAAGCTCGGATCCCACCGAAGGGAAAGGGTGCTGTCTCGTGCTCTTAAATTTCTTTCAATTTAAGTTATCATTACACAACGGCAACAAAACAATAAATAATGCCCCCTATGGTTTCCTTGGTTTAATTGTCGACTGGTTTCATCGGTCGTGTCTAACAAAAAGAAGACCAGTGATTTCTGAGCTCTCGATGCACTGATTCCGGCTGCCCGAAGAAGGAGCAGCGCGGCCTCTGTTTACTCTTCCCCTCCGGGCCTGCTGACCTTTGGCGCTCGCCGCAGTCACGCTGCTGCGTGGCGGCGTTACGGCGACCGGCGCAGCAGGAAAGCGAGCTAACGAATGTGCGAGTCCTCGTCAAACGAACCGCCCGCCGTTCGTCCGTACCGAGTGGACCCACGTATATAGCGAGTTGCAGCCGCGAGGAAGAGAGGGAGAGAGAGATAGAGAGACGATGGGGACTAGGTCAGCGGCGGAGGCGGCGTCTAACGGCTCCGAGAGCCACCGCTAGACCCGAGTGGCGGTGCATGATGAAGACGGATGCAGTGCGCACGAACGGTGTTCTCCGCCGTCGGAGGAAGAGCCGAGCCGGAAAAGAACGTCTTTCTTTCTTTCTTTCTTTCTTTCTTTCTTTCTTTCTTTCTTTCTTTCTTTCTTTCTTTCTTTCTTTCTTTCTTTCTTTCTTTCTTTCTTTCTTTCTTTCTTTCTTTCACTTCGTGCGCGCGTCGTCTAGCGAGTCATTTTTACGTGCGTTTCCGGGAGGATCCGCGCGCGGCTATTATGCAAGCGCTCCTTTAACGCCTATGGGCTGTGTCGGCGGCTGCGGCACTGGGATGCGGACGTTGGAAGTGTAGTGAGTCAATGCAAAATCATTAGTAGCCGGCCGTCGCGCTTATATTGCTACGCGGCTGTTCGAGCAGTGTCCCCTTTTCACCATCATCGTCACCGTTATTATTATTAGAAAAAATTTAATTTTCTAATAATCATGAAAACTTTAATTATAATTCTCATCGCGGCTGCCATGTTCCGCTCGGACTGAAAACACGCTTGTTAGTGAGCGCAATAAACTGCAGGTCCCATATTCATAAAAAGCGCGTTAGGCTGAAATTGTTGTTAAGAGAAAATGTCAGCCAATTGTGACGCTGTACGATTCCTTAGCAAAGGTGGTTGGGCCAGTGGCAACGATCAATTACAAAAAACAAGAACACACAAAAAAAAAAACAACAAAACAACGGATACCAGAAAAAAAAAACAAAAACAAATAAGCGGATACCAGGTGAACTAAATTAATCGTTAACTTCCACTGTATGGAGCACTCCAATAAATTCGTATATGGTCAGCAACTACCTATATTCACTGCGCACTGTTACGTAACAATATCGCACGTGTAAACATGCGCCATTGAAACAAATGATTTCAATTCCATACCTTCTATTAGATTATATTTTAGCTCGGTAGCTCCAACTCTATGTGGTTTAGCTTGCGTAAGAGGCTGTATATATGGTACGTTTGAAAACTATGTTTATTTATTTATTTATTTGCTAGGACCCTCCGTTGTTCATTGTAAGCGTTGCATAAGCGCGCGGTACGAAGTTTACGCCCCTTTCATAGCGCTTAATAACCCCGTATTCTATGCAGCCGACAAGGGCCTGTGTGCTCGTGAAATTATAAATGTATACGTTAGCCGACAGCTCCTGTCAGTGCATGGCTGGAATTCAGTGGTGTGCAGCTGTCAGTGACAAACGCTTTTCCCATTGCGTAACGCTTTCAAGCGTGTTTTACTCATATAGCCGTTTTTTAGAAAGAACCGTGGATGGGCTGACGGGGCCGTTCACATTTGTATTAAATGAGCTGCTCCATAAAGAACTGTTGTCGACACTCTGTGTCACACGCGGATAAAATAGAAATATTGTATATTGGCTTTTATTTCCACGGTCTCCTTTTGAATGTTGGTGGAGATTTCGCAAGAGCTGTCGGGAAACGCCTTTTGAAAATTAATGCTGCGTAGAAACGAACTATAATACAGTGCGATGGAATGCAGCTACACAAAAAGCAACGAATAGAATGGAGATCACGATTCCTTCGCGGAGTTGTTAATAAAGAAGAATTGGCGCTTAAAATGTTTAAACCAGCACTTTTGTCACTTTTAAAGGGTGTTCAATATACCCGACACCACTATAACAACTAACAACACGGTAACTTTGCGCGGACTTGCACATTTGTTTTACTGAGAAAGCTGTTATGAGATCACAACAAGGGCCGATTGTGGCACCGTAGTTGTCCATCACCGCCGCCGGTGTCCGTAACCAATATCGCGCGAAATATGAAAAAAAAAACTAACTAAATAAAAAACACCGACGGCACAGTGGGAATCGAGCCCGGGCCCTCTGCGTGGCAGCCCAGTACTCTACCACAGGGCTGCGCCGGTTTTTTTTTCTTTAATGCATAGAAATAATGCCATTAAACTTTGCCGTATATTCCAATATAATTAATCGTTTCAGAGTTTTGAAACTCCGTTGCAAACTGGCAATATGCAGGGTTCATGTCGGGTAAGGAATCGCGTTAGCATGTGTAATAAAGCGTTTTAGAACAGCAAAGTAACAACCAGGCGTCACACCATGAGAATTGCGTAACGAGTGGGTCGTTGAATGCTCCAATCCATTACAAAAGCCTCAGCATAATTCTTCATGGTCGTCAGCCACAGCATCAACAAAGTGCGCATAATCCCTTACAAGTGTATATCGGGTGCCACGCTTCTCCGAAGAATGACGAATAATGGCATATTGGGCGCTTCCCCGCTACACAAAAATTATCTTGATTTATGGCGTAGTGGATACCATGCAAGTGTGCTGGTAGAAGTTGCTCCAAGAGTGTTAAAAAAAAAGACATTTCCTTTTATTTTGTCGCCGCTATTCTCATCAGAGAAAAAGGTACCTGCGAGCCCCAATTCAGAAGTTAGGATTAGCTGCAAATGTTCCAGTAATTTTATCATTTGGCGCCACTTCATTAGGTTACAGCCACAGGGATATCTGCTCTGCTGTGATAGAATACATCAAAGAAACAAAAAGATTACCGTGTTAGCCTATTTTTATCAATTCTTATTCTGGGTGTGGAATCCGTCGTTATTTCTGTCACAAAACTCTGTTAGTCTGACCGCTTGCTCATTAAGCATGTTCATTTATTAGACGTTTATTTTAAAAAATCCAGATTGGTTTAGTTTCAGACCATTATTTTAAGCCTCCTGCCGCCCGGTTCTTGGCCCATCCCTTTTCGTGGGTGAGCGCCATCCATACGAGGTCATCATCATCATCATCATCAGACTCCAGAAATGCTGCTCTTCCAGCTTTCGCTGTGTCTGTGCTGCGTGTTCCGCGCAGGCCTGGCGTTTTTTTTCTTTCCCACGTATGCTATGCGAATGGAATTGTTTAACGATAAAACTTTGTTGGACTTTACTGTTAACTGTATATTTACTTGCTTTCTGTTGCCAGTTCCATTACGTTGTTCACCGTGCTTGTGCCTGCAGTGTTCAGTGTGCATTAAGAATAATGATAATATTACGGGCGAACGCGAACGTTCGAAAGAACATAAGTGAATCGGCTGTAAAGCTAACTCAGATAACACACAGATAAGGCTTAGATAACACGGCGTTACTCCAGGCAATGGCAGAGGCTGTAGTGCCGCATCGTCGGCACATTCACGAACGTCGCTGCTAAACACTCTTAGGGCTACGTTTACTTATATAGTTTAGTTTAGGCTCACTAGTAGCCATGCAAGACCATCCTTAGACAATGAAGCGCAGTGGACGAAATGTGGCAGTAGCATCACCCTCCCCTTTTTCTTTTTGTTCATACGTCCATTGCTTCAAGTTAAGACCTGCGTTGTTAGTAAAAATGTCAGTAGTGGCACAATATGAGCGCTTCGTCAGCTAATAACTAGATTCAAGATACGAGCCTGGATCGAGCGTAAGGCGTCCTGTACGACCACTCTAGCCGCTCATCCCTATAAGGACGACGCTCTCACTAGCAAGAGAGTGAAGACTGAGGGACTGCAGCCTCCGCAGCTGAATTTCGGTCGCTTCTGGTGCGCGCGTCATGTGTGGAGGGTTTGGCCCTCACCGGTGGCGAGTTGTCTGTTAATCGCACGTCAGAGTCCTTATTGATTTATGAATAATATGAGTTTAACTCCACACTTATTCCGTCTCTGTAGTGATAAAACGGAAGGGGAGAAAAACAGCACGTTTTCCCGATGCTTTGCCAGCCTCCGTGGCTAATCGGCTTCACACGGATATGTCATGTCACCTCTGTAGGTGTGCATCTGACCGGGCTGCTTTGTAAGTACATCATTAGGACGGGAACAAACAGCGCTGGACACGGGACGTTGATATCAGCGCTCTGTCTGTCCTTCTGTCACCGTCCTGTGTCTAGCGTTCCATCTGTGTCGCACAACTCGCTCTGATTAGTCGCATCAACACACGGTCGCGAAAATTAAACCTGTTGTATTTCAACACACTATGTACCGCCCATCACACCGACCCAGCCCGTTACCACGCCTAGATCTCGACCTCAATCGAGGCGCAGAAACGCCTGCAATCTTCGGACACCTCACGAAGGGGACCACGCTCTCACGCGACGCGTGGCCCACTGTGTACTCGAAACACAAGCGCATTCTGGCGAGCTCAGTGTGTCGCCTCGGGTGTGAATCGCGATGTCTCCCAAGCTTGGCGCAATTGCAGGGCGCGAGCAGGCGCGCGCGCGCTAGACCGCGCCGGCAGCAGCAGCAGCTTCGCGCGGCTGCGGCGGCTTCACGCTTGTCTGCCGGGCCCGCTGACCCGGAAAGTAGTGGGCGGCCGTCACTATAGTCCTCGTCCCCAAAATCTTTCGCCGCAGCCATCGGCGAACGAGCGAAGCGAAAGGCCTCGGCAAGCGCGGCCTCCTCCGCTTCGTCTTCGTCGTCGCCGTTTTCGCCGTGATTGATGACGCCCGGGAGAGACTCTCCTCCTAGCCTTTTTCTATGCGCGCCGCGCCAGTTTTGATATCCGCGCTTTTAAGGATGGTGCCGGAGTCTTCGCTTCTTCTATGGGAGGCCCAGCCGGGAGGCCTCGCGCGTTCGACTCGAGCGCGTATGCGCACTGCGTTCCCAACGCTGAGCGCGCTTGCCTGTTCACCCTGCGCGTTTCGCCCGCTCCTTTATATCGCTTAGGCCATCTCTCATAGTCGTGCCAGATAGACAGAAAGAGAGTGTGAGAGAGTTAGCGTGCGTGTGTGTGTGTGTGGGTGTGAGGGAGAGAGAGCGACAAGAAGACATGGAGCTTATTTCGCGAGTTTTCCTTCTTTCACGTTGTTTTCAGATTTCGATTATTTAAATTGCTGTTTTTTGTATAGCGCGCGCTTCTCTGGCGTTATTGCTTCCCGGGAAGCTGAGAAAGAAGTGCTGGATAGTCCAGAAGTGACATCGGCTGGCGTGCGATTGACGGAGGCGTTCTTGATCGGCGCCTCGCACATCCCTGGGCTTCGTTAACGTGCACCTAAATCTAAGTACGCGGGCCACAAGCATTTAAGCCTACATCAAAAATACGACCGCCGTGGCCGGGATTCGATCCCGCGACCTTCGGGCCAGCAGTCGAGCACCATAACTACTAGACCATAGTGGCGGGTCAGGGCGAAGTTCACTTTGAGCGGCTCACCATAAACATTGTCTTTCTGTCAACCTCCCTCTCCTATATACGCATATACTGTATATATATTCCGTTCCTTCTCCGTCTGTGACCTAGAAGCAAAAGACGTTCTTTAAGAAATGGATGGAAGGCTACGCATATATATACGCTGGCTGATTAAATAATGGATTCCCAGAGCAGTACGGCTCTCCTCCGCACACAGGGCTTTTCGCTACCGCCTTTAACTTGCGCGTTTTACATCATTCGCGATCATGCTTCCTTCTTTTTCCTTCTGTGATTCGCTCGACCAACTTAAACTTAAACGAGACGGCGAGTTCACGGGAAGGAGCAAGAATAAACGAAGCGAGTGCCGCAGTTTGGAACAAAGGGATGCTCAGGTGCGTTGGAGCGTGCGCTTCTCTGCTGGGGTAATATACGGAGCCACTGATAAAGTTAGTTCCGTCGTTGTTCCTGACCTTTTCTGAAGCTCCGTGCTGTAAAGCATTACGAATGTGCAGGAAATTGTCTGCCGAGTCTGCAAGCGAGGAAAGCTTTATTAGGTGCTCTGCGCAAATTGCAGCGTGCGTTCGTAGGCACTGCGCCGTGGTCCCTATAGGGCTTCAGAAATTAGGTGCCTTTTTCCTCTTCTTTCTAACCACCACCACCACCACCACCACCACCACCAACTCGTGTTGACCTGGAGGCCATGGTGCTTTCCTGTACACCACGAGAAGTGTGTTCGATTGCCGCCTTACAGCGCCCGCATTGACCAGAAGGTCGCGGAATATAATCCCGGTCGCGGCTGCCGCAATTTTGATGGAGGCAGAATCCTAGAGGCCCGTGTGCTTAGATTGAAGTGCACGTTAAAGAACCCCAGGTGGTCGAAATTTCCGGAGCCCTCCACTACGCCGCCCTTCGTAATCATATGATATTGGGACGTAAGAGCCCTTACAATTAATAATGCAGCGGCCACATTTCCGACTTGACTTAATTCAACAAAAATGTCACGTACTTAAATAGTAGAGGTATACCTCTTCTACGGCGTCTTGGATATATATTGGAATCTTTCTTTTCAAACATAACGGCGTATTTTACCCGTCGTGATAGCTCAGCACGTAAAGTGTCGCTCTGAGCTGCAGTGTGCGGGTTCGATTGCAGGCTACGGCGGCCATACTTCCATGTGGGCGAAATGCAAAGAAAACCATGTACTTAAATTTAGGTGCACGCAAAAGTGCTTGAGCTGGTCATAACTTATGCGGAGTCCACCAATGTGGCGTGCCTCATTGCTTCACAGTGGTCTTGACATATTTGCGAAAGAAACGAGCAATCTGTGTAACCAGTAAGCTTTCGAGCAGCATATCTAGGTAAATTTAGTGGAAAAAAGGTCATCTTTTACAATGATCATTTATTTACTTGAGATGCATGGTTGCTTGCATATCTATTCCAGCCTTTTCGCCTTTGAGACAGACAGACAGACAGACAGACAGACAGACAGACAGACAGACAGACAGACAGACAGACAGACAGACAGATAGATAGATAGATAGATAGATAGATAGATAGATAGATAGATAGATAGATAGATAGATAGATAGATAGATAGATAGATAGATAGATAGATAGATAGATAGAAAAGCAAGGCTGCTAACCAAATTGCACCCTATTCGCTACCCTACACCGTTGAATGCAACACTCTGTAGGCGCCTCAGTAACACGCCTTGTCGTCAAATATAGCGATGTTTGCACGGACGTATGTTGTTTCGGGCGACAATGTGCGAGAGCTTGATTACATGCTTGCACTCGACCGCTCTCGATTAGCGCAGCGGCTACTTGCTATTTACGCATGACGTGCCCAGAGGGGGGTGCTCTATCGCAGATGCGCTGCGTGGGTGACCGAAAAAGAGAATGCACTCCACCCAATTAGTTCCTTGCAGCGGCAGCGCGTGCACTGCAGGTTTCGAGCCGGGCGACCCGGTTTTGCCGCTAATCGGATTATCCGGCTATAGCGTCGGGCAAGCTGCGGCGACCGACGCGACGCACGGGCTTGTATAATTGGAGTCGTGCACACGCCGGTGTGGCGTAAACGCGTGCGTGCTAACATTCAATCTCGCGCGGTTCGCTTTCTCGATTGAACGACATGTATACTAGGCGTCGCGAGTGTTGCCCGTGCACATGCATATACCAATGTGCAAATTAGATTTGCTCGCTTCGTTTCTCTCGTCTTCTTTACACGCCTGCCGAGTGTTTGCCAAACTTCATATTCAGAGACGTCATATTCAGAGACAGATCGTGGCCGTGCATACCGAACAGGGACATCACTTTATTTGACCTATAAGCGGCACCTGGAGCTCCAGATAGCCTGGCTTTAACAGAGCAAATTTTGACAAGTGAACTTATACACAAAATAGTTTTACGGTTTTATGTGCCGGAAAACCACAGTCTGATTGTTAGGTGAGTCGTAGTTAGGGAAGCGAATCAATTTGGGCTGCCTGTATGAATGACTTGCATATTTTTACAGAAGTATGATTACGTATGATTCAAAAGTAGGATTCTGTATGACCTTTTTTGTAAACCTTTGTGTGATGCTGTCACATGTTGCCTTGTAAGTGGTCATCTGGGCCTCGTCGAGCTGCTTTATTTGCGGCTTTTAGCATAGGAGCCCATCCAGAATATTTTTTATTATATTCTGGTAAATAAAGAGAATTGCATCGATTGAATTTTTTACCACGGGGGGCGCCTTCAGCATGTACCAAAATCCAACCACATGAGCCCCTATTGAAGCTAGACCGCATCCATTTCCTGAATTTTTTTTTTTTTTGCCTTTGTTACTGGGGTTATGAGCGTATGTACAAGCGGCTGGACAGAGCTGCTTTTATTGAAGTCTTACACACCCTTTGACTGATGGGGGAGCCAGCGGAGACCAGATGGCACCTCTGCAGATATAACGGTCATCTTTGCTTTATGGCGCGATTCATGAGAATCCAGTACTGAACGGGGCGACACTGACTTGATGGCCCAAGTGGGATGCAACCTAGTTGTTGACCCCAGACTCACCTGTGGGTTAGTTACCCTGGGTAATCTGTCTCCCTCCTACTGGAGCACATTGAGTGCCCTAGATACCACAAGCAGACTGGAAAGCTACAAATCATGGCGATCGTCCGCACCATGCGTCGGATAGCCAATAGCTCCGCGATAGGCTGGTTGCACCCGTTTGGTTGCCTAGTGAAAATGCTGGCATTATTAGGCAGTTTTAGAATACGCTTCGTGGCGGTGGCGTTGCTTGGGTATGGTAGGCTACTTTTGTAACTCCCAAGAGTCAAACACTAACGCAAAGCTCTGCGTACCGTATTCTAAAGTGCCTATTTATAGTCATATCCTGCAGATGCAATATTGCGTAGCAGAAGCGTACGATTGTTCCAGTCGTCACACCGTGCGAATTGCGTAACGAGAGGGGGGGTTTAACACTCCCAACCCATTATACAGAGGACTCAGCCGTAATGCATCATCATCAACATTATCAATCACAGCATCAACAAAGCGTGCAGCCACGTATGCGCACACATTACCTTACAGACACGTAGTGGGTTTCGCTACATCGTAAAATGATGACGAATTACGGCGTGGGGGGATACTTCTCAGCGGAACTTGCACTAAGCGCCCTGAGAGAGTTTATAACGGGCTCCGCTCCTCCAGCTTGCGCAGTGACTATCCTGTGTGTCCCGCGAAGGCGTGATCTTTTTTCTTTTTTTTTTCATTCTTTTAATAGCAGTATTGACCAGCAGTGACATTTTCTTTCGTACCGGCCTTTGTCATCTTTTCACTTTAGTTTATGCGGTATATAATAAATTTTTCTTTCCTTTCGTGCCTTCCGGTCTTCCGCTCCGCTTTCAGTCACGTCCTTATTAAGTTTTATAGCAAGGCGTCGTGTCCCTTCCGGTAGCAGTTGCCAGCCTACTTCCTACTTCCCTCTCGCTCGTTTTCAATCGTATTTATGTTTTCAAACAACAACGATCTTTTAGAAACAAAAGTCCGCTCGGTGATGCCGCCACAATGCCCAGCAGAGAAGTGTTTTTCTTACTCTTTAGGTGTTATTGCGGAAGTAAGTAACGTCGCAAAAAAAAAGGTCGCTGTGCCTGCTACGGCGCGTACACCGGGGGTTGTGCCATGGCGACACCGCGAGGCGCCACGCCGCTGCAAGCGGTGCGCGCGTCGCCGCGCGGTGATTAAACGGCGTCGTGTAGGACACGACTGTCTACTAAGGAGGCCGTTTCTCGCGCTTACGCGTACGCCGAGCTGCCTGCCTCGCACGCACACGGCCTCGCGAAGAGGTCGCGACAAGAAGTGCCGCCGTCGCAGACGCCGTGGGCCCCTTGTCGCCCCGACTTCGGGCGCCGCGCCTCTCGCGAATGAGCCGGCGCCCATTACCGCGCGCTGACCCGCGAAAGGCGACAACGCGGTTCTACGAGGGCGTCTACTGCGAGCTTCGAAGAGCAAACAGCCGGAATACAGCGTTTTGTTTGCTTTTGGGCCCTTTAGCCTGCCTCACGCAACGGAGGAGCGCGATGAAATTTCTAATTACATATTTGGATACTATCGGTCGGGTCGGCAAAGCCTAGTTGTACCTTGCATGCACAGAATCAAAGACTACCAGCGCACGTCCCCACCCAAGAGCCATAAAACTCAGCCTGATTTTTATTTCTTTTTTGTCCTATTTTAACATTGTCTATTTCAGTTTTATCTCTCTCTCTCTTCCTGGCTTTCCATCCTCACTGCCCTTCCCCACGCAGAGTAGCAAGTCAGTGATTTGTATACGCCGGCTAAATTCTCTGCCTTTCGATAAAAAGTTACTTCACTCTTTGTTTCTTTATTTTTTATTTTTTTGCACACGCTCAGGACGAAGACAAAGGTACCAGCACTGATCACATAAGTTTTTAATACGATATTTCAGATAATTGTGGGTACTGTCAACGTTATTATTAAAATACATACAGTGCCTCAAAGAATGATAGGTAAGTTATGGGGGGGTGAAAATGTTCTCGTAAGCATTTGCGCGAGATGGACTTCAACGTTGGCAGAAGCACGTACGTACAGACAGCGTCATAAGTTTTGAGACCACGAGGCACAATAGTAAGCTGAATATTCCAGCTGCGTCGGCAGACAGTCTTGACTTTAGATTTACGGCTGGTTCTAAAACGCGCTAGCAACACGCACTGTGCAGCTCGACCGATTACAGCCACAAGTGGCTGGAAAAGTCAGTTTTCTCAGACCCAGTCGTCCCTAAACTTCTGACGCCGACTGTACCCGCGTGTTCCTTTTTTTCCCTTCGTCTTGGCCTGAGCTTTGTTTGCCCAAATGTTCACAACAACACTGTTATTGTGACAAAAGAATAGCCTCTCTCTAAGTCTAATCATGAGCACTGGCTCACCGCGGTGGTGTAGTGGTTTTGGCGCTCGACAGCCGACCGGTATAGGTCGCGGAATCGAATCCCGGCCGCTGCGGCCTCATTCCGATGGAGGAAAAATGTTAGAGACCCGTGTGTTTAGATTTAGCTGCACGTTACAGAACGCCAGATAGTCGAAATTTCTGGATCCCTTCACTATAATCATTTCGTGGTTCCGGAACGTGAGACCCCCAAAATGATAATTATTTAATGATGAGAACTGGTATGCGTATTTAACCACGCATTGCGCGGTTAAGATTGAGAGTCTCGGTTTCACGAGAAAACGACCATGCGTAATCTTAGGTTGAATAATTACGTTTATGATTCGTATATATATCTTCATTATCTTGCCTTCAAGTGTATTTCATCGCTTTAAATATGACCGTGCACGTGCTCCAACCCTAGGGCGTGCTTTTTTTTTTGTTTTTTTAGAATGAGAATGCGAGGTTATCTCTAAAGTGCATCGACCGCGCAGGCGTGTATGATGTACTGACAGCCGAGCGAGAGACTCTGAGAAGACGCTTGCCGGCGAAGACGACAACGACCGAAGATTTGCATATTCATTGGAAGCCCACCGTGTCGCAGCGGCCGCGTGGAAACATCCTCTCGATCATGGGAACAAGAAGAACGCCTCGGCGCGGTGAAAACGTATACGCCTTAATTAACGAGTCTCTTCACAGCGTGTGAGTGGGAAGTCGAGGTTATTGACGCCGCGAGGCTTTCTTCTGCTGTCATTCTGTCTGCACGCCGGCTTTCCGAGAGCTCGCTCTTTCTTCGTAACCCTTGCCCTCCTTCCAATCAACGAAAGTTTATCTTTGTTTTGCCTTGCTTCCGCATTTACCGGTGGGGTTGGAGAGTTATTATATCGCTGTCAATGTATAGTCGCTCGGATGCTCTTCGTCAAGCAACAACGCAATATTTATTGAACTGAGAGCTATCCTGAGTTTTCTGTTTTCGCCCAGGCTCCGACCGTACTGTCCTCACTTCCTTGGGACGCGGTTGTGGGGAAAAGAAGGAAAGCAACGCACCGGGCGGTCGTTTTAAGTAATGAACGCCGAGCACGTTTCGCGGCCGCCCCTGCGCATTTGACAAATCGAGTGCCCTCCGTACACTCGCGTGTACATGGAGACACGGTGTATCTCGGTGGCCGATCAGGCGGGTGGTGCGAACTTCGAGTCCCACTGGTGACGGTGTATCGTAAGTTACACAGGAAGGAGCCACGGTTCCCACGATGCTTTCGCGCAGTCGAATTCGCCTACTTGTATGTCGCGATCGCTGGTGCCTGAAACTACGTGAACGGCGTGAATGAAAGGACACGCGAAGACGGGACTATTAGCTTGTCGCGGAAGCTTGCAGGATGGCCACGGATGGTTTATTTATTATTTGGCTGATGGAGCGTGGGAGAGGCAACACACGGTTTGTCGCTGGAATTCACTCCGTGAAGGCACATGCATTCACGTTCACTACAGCAGCGAACCGGGCCTGTTAGTACATAATAGTAAAAGACGATGAATGGCACAAGAACGTTTCTGCACCCGCCTTGGTGGTCCAGTGGTTATGGTGCTCGACTGCTGACTCGAAGGTCGCAGGATCGAATCCCGGCCACGGCGCGGCTGCATTTCGATGGAGGCGAAATGCTAGAGGCTCGTGTATGCTTAGCTTTAGAGAGAGAGAGAGAAGCGGACAAAGGCAGGGAGATTAACGAAACGCACGTCCGGTTTGCTACCCTGCACTGGGGTAAACGATAAAGGTGCGAAAAGAGACAGAAGAAAAGAGAGAGGGAAACAGGCTCACGCGTACACTTAAGGGAGCACATCAAGTGCTCCCTTAAGAACCCCAGTTGGTCGAAATTTCCGAAGCCCTCCCATACGGCGTGCCTCATTAATGATGTTTTGGCTTCGGGACGTAAAACCCCAACAATTAATTAAGAACGTTTCTACTCTATTCGCCATTCTTTCAGATGATAGTCGGCGTTTCTATTGTACCGTTCCCTTCTCCTATCTCCGTGTTCGCACGCTTACGCTCTTTCATGATCATTCCATGCTTCACGTTAGTTTTATTACTCCTCAGCCCTTGAGTGGATATCGAGCACACAACACTAGAAATATCATATATTATTAGTACATGCACAACAAATACACGAGCACACATATGTAAAGACACGCTCACACACACATATCCAACAAAACCATCGTAACGTAAAAGAAAAAAATTTGGGCAGCTTCGCACTAGGGGTGCCAAGCCTGAAGGAAGTGCAGGAGCTGGGCAGCCTTCTTTGCTCCTCTTCGGTTTTCTTTTTCTTTCCTCCTCTCTTTCTTTCTTTTTCTCCTAATCCGTCTTTTTTTCTGTCTTCTTTCTCGCTCTTTATTTCTATTTATTTCTTCCTCTCTTAATGAGAGAAAATTCTAGACGCCTAAAACACCGTAAGAAGAACGAAGAAGCACAGGGAAAGAGCACAGGGACGCTCTTTCCCTGTGCTTCTTCGTTCTTCTTGCGATGTTTTAGGCGTCTAGAATTTTCCCCTCATTACGATGGACCAACTAGCCCAGCAACAAGTACTTCTTCCTCTTTCTTTATCTATTCATTTCTCTTTCTTGCTCTTTCTATTTTTCTTCCTATTTTTCCCTTTCTCTCTTTCTATTTAGCGCTTGCTTCCACTTTTTTTTTCTATTTTCCTGCGTTACGCCAAGCACACTATTGGTTTTATTTTGCTGATGATGATAAGTGATCATCAAGGCACTCGAAGAACAAAAGAAGACTTCTCCTTGGCTCGATCGCGCGCTCACTTATCATCAAGGCGTTCGAAGAACAAGAGGAAGACGACTTCTCCTTGGCTCGAGCGCGCCGGTCAATATGCTACATATGGAGCGTTACGCCAAGCGACGACGACAGCATACGACAGCCGGGCCCCCTAAAGTGCTCTGCACTGGAACGTCCGAGAGGCAATTAATAATGCCGCTTATAATCTCTCTGGTCATCACTGTACCGAATCGGCACATACGGGCAACATAGCAGTGAGCATGTCTGGTCGCTATGGGGATGAATCCGCACACGTTGGCAACATATCAGTCGACACATCATAGACTTCAGCACATACATGTTCCAGCTTATCGCATTTTGCGAGTTGTCAGCCAACCAGCTGATTGAGTGGGCCGCATGTACCAACGGCTCCACTCTTCAATCGAGGCACTATTTTTCGTGACCCGCGGCGCAATAACTGCTAATGGCTGTAGAATTGATGAAGTGCTTGCCAGCAGTATAACATGTCAGAAATACTCTATTTCTGTATTCACATTTTCAAGACAAATTTCATTATTAGAGAGTATACTTGAGAAATATTTGAAGCGGATGAAAAGGAAAAAAAAAGCAAAAGAGTGAAAGAGAAATGCGAGATTATACTGCAACAAGTCTGCACTACGCCACGCAAAGAAGATAGTAGAAAGATGAAAGAACATCCACCCCCCCCCCCCCCCCCTAACACATGCACACAAAAGAAAAGAAAAGGCACTATCTGTGCGGCCACGGCGCATCGCCTTAATTATACTACATTGGAAGCTAGCGGATTAGCAGCGCGTAATGGCTAGCTCTCTAGTCATGGCATTCATTAAAATAAGGCTTCAATTTTTCAGAAAAAGGGGAGACTACAGGTTCGTTTAATTAGGTGGCTAAGCCTCGCTAAAATACTTGATCGCGCTATGGATAACGCCCGCAACGGTCGAAAGTAGGTCGTGTGCTCTATCACAGCACGGCAAGCTTGCCTTTCTGCGTGAACGAAGTGAGACCTAATTTGAATTAATCTGAAGGGTTCAAAAGTGCTCGTGTATACATAGGTGTGCTACCGTCAACATAATGGTACGCGCGCGCGCTTGTGTGTGTGCGCGTGCGTGTGTGTATGTGCATTGCTTGGAACTGATATGTTTTGGTCAATGACTGTGCGTGTGGAGGGTAAGGGGCAGGTATGTATTGAATCTTTAGCGCACAAAATCTTTAGCGCACTCACGGTTCTTGGCGGAACTGCGCTTGGATTCGCATATAGAGCCAGCCGATTCGGACACGGAGATTATGCACGGTAATGAATTTCACAGCTTAATCTGCCCATATGGGAAGACCATGCATAACCCTCGAGCTATTCACTCAATTGTTTTAGTTAATGCCGGCAATTTTCTCAGAATAGGTAAGGTTTGTCGCGCGCACCCCATTAATCGCATCTTCCTCAGCCAAACAGGACTACGGTAAAGCTCTACGAAATCCAAGCCGAAGGTGAAACTATCACCGAATTCCAGCCGACAATGTTGCAATATAAGTTGGCGCTCGCTGATTCGCCTCAGCGCCAACCAATACCGACGAAGCCCGTGCATTTTGGTTCTGATTTAATATCTTTGCTGACTAGTGGCCGCCATACATCGTATTCTGTACAATAATATTGTCATATAGTTGTAACGGTGCAGAAAGCAAGACGCACAGGGTAAAAATGAAACGACATATCGGGCAAACTTGTGTGCAGCAAAATAATAAGTAACACTCAAACTAAAGCGAATATGGCAAGCACAGACGTCGGTAATCCGATCAGCGTCTAAGGCGCGTCCGGCACTTATAAATGCGACATCAAAGATTACAGCGTTATTGTTGGTTGCCGCGTTAGTTCTAGGAGGAACTCTACTGTTCACGTTGTGCTCACAGTCTTAGCGGAAGATTCTAAAATATTCGAGAAGGTTCCCAGACATTCCGGCGCGACCTGCTTAAGACAGTGGTTACACGTGTAACGAGCCGGTTAAATAAAAATAGAAAAAAAAATGCGCGTGGCAATTTAAAGAACGGGTAGACGGACATATTTTTCTGATATTCAACACCCGCCTGTGCATTCCTATAATAATAATTGATGGAGTTTAACGCCCCCAAACCGCGGTATGATTATGAGAGATGCCGTAGTGGAGGGCTCCGGAAATTTCGACCACCTGGTGTTCTTTCTTTAACGTGCACCTAAATCTAGGCACACGGGCCTCAAGCATTTTCACCTCCATCGAAATTGCGGCTGCCGCGGCCGGGATTCGATCCCGCTAGCTGCGGTTCAACAGTCGAGCACCATAACCACCACACCACCGTGGCGGGTGCCCTGTGGATTCCTGTGTAGCCAGAATACAAAGGAAGGCTCTTGGGTGTAAAAATCTGATGCTCATTCACTTCTCGTGCGATCGCCAATTTCTCATGCTGGCGTGGCAGCGCAAACGCATTGTAAAGACCTGTGTCAAGGATTGAGGCGGCTTACAGCGCCCAAGGCCTTCATAGTACACCTACAGACCTTCGCTGCCCGTGCTATATTCTAGTTAATAAGCGACGAAGCCAAGGTGGTGAAAAGACGGGCGAGTTGAAGTACCGCGCAAGGAGTACGAAGAAAGATCACCAAGACCGTAAAGAAAATAAAGTGAATGCAGAAAAGCAAGGGAAATGTGGCGGTCGCTGGAGGTACTTCGCCTTGTGAGCGCGGTGCGTGGAACGTCGCGTTTAATGAGGTGCCGGCAGCAAGATGCGTGCGTTTCGCGAAGGGTATACCCGCTTCGTTTGTACCAGCAGGCCCGTGCCACTTCGCTTAATTGTTTTTTTGTTAGGTCGCACGCGTTTCGCTGTCGCCTTCGCAACGTTTACGTACGTAGCTGTATTCTCCCGACGAGTTCTTGTTATAGTCGAAGAGCATCATCATCGCCCTCTGCTTAAGCATTCTCGCTCGTCACGCTGGAAAGACTTGGAGCCTCTTGGCGCGTCGCCCGAGCATTCCTCGCTGGGCGCATAAACAGCCGAGATGTGAGCTCATAACGTGTCTTGGTTTCGCAAGAGACTTCTCTCACGTTAATATATATATGTACGTACGTATACATTGCATGCTGGGTTCATACCCGCGACGATGAAAGTCGCTTACCCAAGTCTCGATTAAACAAGATAGCTAGACACCGAGTCTAGCCGTCTAAGAGGTCTGCACCACGAAGAATGACTTTTGGAAACGCATCTCAGGCGAGAGGTATCACATTGCTTATTACTTCAGGCTTCAGTAACTTCCCCATGCCTTTCCCCAGTGCAGGGTAGCATACCGGTCCTTCTAGACTGGTGAACATCCCTGCCTTTCCTTTCTCTCCTGTCCCTTCCTACCGTAACTTCAAAATCAATTATCTTTTGCAGTTTATAGTATGTATTTTATGGATACTGGCTGTTGAAATTGTCCAACTGAATTAGCTCTGCTATTTTTATTCGCGGAGGTAAAGGCTGAGCCGACAGCACGATTTGCTCTCATGTAGTCGACCATATTAAGGAATAGATTGAATTAGAAGTATTTCTGTACCATCTTGGTTGGGTCTCTTACAATGTTTTTGACTAAAACATTTTTATCCACGGTGCCACCCTTGTTAGTTCACTATCATACTACTCTGACAAACGGATTCCGTACCACGTCGGATACGACACCAGTGTTACGGAATGCAAAATGCACTCGTGTACTTTGCCTTAAGAGGACTTCGAGCAAGCTCGACTGCTCATAACTGTTGTCAAGTTTTCCCATTAAAAGTCTCCGATAGCTCCTATGTCGGTTTTTTTTTTTTTGGACGTTTACCACTGAGTCATCGCTTAACTTAAAAAAAGTCACTCGGTACTTTATGTACTTGTCTACCACGACTTCTGGGCCCGTGGCAAAGCCGCACCTGTGCGTAACGCGCCACGAAAGCGCTGTTGACTTTCTTGCGGACCGCGAGCCTGAACGAAACTTTGTAAACATTGTAATCTATATGTCTCTGTGTGGGACTGTATGTGTTACGTGATTATCAGTGCACATATCATAATCGTCACCCAGCACCTGCTGTAGCATGTCAGGCGAAGAGCCATGCTGACATCCCCAGCTTTTAATTAAATCATGTTTTTTCTCTCGCTTGAAGGCGAATCCCACCTTTTTTCTTCTTTTCTCTCGACAGTATCCATCACCTTCTCCCTCCTCCAAAGTTTTTTGCACCCGACGCGGTTTTGCACGGCGTCCGAGATCGGAGACTTTCCGCACCTCACGTGAACTTGACGTGACTCCGGGATCGGCCCATGTTTCACCAAGCGACGATGTCCTGTGATGAGGTCATCATGTGACTTCATGATGACGTCAAAACTTTCGGCGACCTGTGTCATAATCATGACGTCGTATGGTGACGACATCACTGGTGGTGCTTTGCTGCATCACTCTTGTTGACGCCGACGCCGCCGACGGTCACTTTTCGAGTTTGAGGAGGCATCTAAGGCTTTCGCCTTAAAAACAGCGACGCACACAGAGATAACCGACCTGGCATCTCCAACCGTCTCCGCCAGGTCAATTCTGAAACGCGAGGCGAAGCGAATGGAATCGACGTTCAACTCGCGGAATGCACACTCATCTTCATCTATATAAGGTCGACACGTCCTTCCTCCCTGATCGATATCCGACTCCTTATCTACGCTTTCTCGCGCTGCTTCACTGGCTTTTATACTCTTTCTCCCGGCTCACGCCGTTTTATGATCGCGAGAATCTCCGCTTCATTTTCCTTTTCAAGCGAGTGACAGACGGCACCGAGATTCCGGCCAAGAACAAACAGCTAGTCGAGATCTTATCGTTGATATTTCTCACCGTCTCTGGGCCGACTTTTTAAGTGCGCGCCAAAACAGGAGGATCGAAGCGTCCCTGCGCGTGTCTTCGTTTGTTCTCTCAGAAATCAGCCAATCGAGAATCGATTTGCCTTCATATATATATACGCGCGCTCTCTTCCACTTTTATAATAAGGAGAACGGCGAGTAAAACGGCCCGACTGCTGTTGGAGTATAGCGCCGGCGCCTTTTTTTTTTACCGGCACTCCTCTCTCGATCTCGCACCATTTTCGCCCTCTGTCATTCGTTACTTCCGAAAATTTCTCTTCTTTCCCGCCTCTTTTCGCCTCTCGATCGAAACTTCCGCCCGCGCGGCTCAGTGGTCTTTTGTCCGCCCGCTGCTGGCCGTCTTTTGTCGCCCCTTCATCAAGTCCGGCTCCTCGCCGGATGTTTGTTTTTTATACAGGAAGTAAGGCACGGAGAAGTGGTGGCGTTTGTATACCGCTGAAACTTTACTGTACGACCTTATGACCTCGGTGGCTCTCTTTAACATCCATGGTGCTACAATAGATCGTTAAGACGTGACGCGTACCGGCCCGTAGCTCCGCTGACCAAAATTAGTGACTCAACTGCTTGAGAGATGGCGAATGCCGTTTTTTTTCTCTCCATTAGGGTATGCACTGTGTGGGCTGCGGTTTCCGCGTTTTTTTTGCTACGTCATTCACGAGTCCTTTGTACAGTCTTTTTTTTTTTTACTCCACGGCGCTGATGATTCTTCGTTAGCGCTTAGGAAACGCTTTGATGGCTGGCTCTAGCAGCAGCACTATATACGTGCGTGAATCACGAATACGACCAAGCCGTGCTCTGCTGCACGGGCCACGCGGGTTAGCTAGCACTTTATCCTACGAAGATAGTATACTGAGCTGAAGGTTATCAAGAAATTCGCAATACCTCGCCTGTGCGGAAAGAGGCGTGTTCCCTTTCTAGTCATGCTATGTGATAATGACGCACGTTTGTTAAGAACGTACCACTGAGGGCCCTCAATACAGGGGGTCGAGTGCGTGTAAGACGGAAAACGAGAGATAGATTGAGAGAGAACAGCGAAGGAAGCGTTAAAAATGCGCTTGAGCTAGAACATGGCAATCCAAGCAAGTACGCGCTCATTTTGCGCGCGGTAAGCGTAAGGCAGGTATAGCGCGCGGGGTTTGCAAAGGTAGCGGTTTCTACGTGACGAGCTGCCTTTTCACCTGGGGCCCGCGCGCTCATTATAGGATGCCTCATTCTTATGCTCGCCTCTCCTGTTCTTGTGTGACCCTTTTGTATGTACACATATTTTTCTTAGAGTATGCTCTCTCGGCTCCCGAAGATTTGAGCTCATTTGCATGCGCGACTTCTCAGCACGTCGTCATCACTTCCATCCGCCTCGTTATTACCGACCCTCGGCTGGTTTCGCTTGATAACAACATACCCCTTTGTTCCTTGCACCCCCCTTCGTTCCTTTCTACGTGCCTTCCTTTTATCCTTCCTTGACACAGCGCTGTCTTCATTTCCTTCCAATTTCGGGCAGCCGGCGCGCCCCATCGTTAGAGTGACCTAAGGCGGCTCTTACCGGCCCGTATACCCCCCTTCTTTTGTCATCTATCTTCGACTTTCTGCCTGACAACACCCTCCTGGAGAACCCTAAGGTTTCCCAAGGGGGGTGTTTAGTATCTACGTCACTTGTTGACATATACATGGTACGGCCACTAAAGTAACTCGCAATCCATACATACGGTTGGCCACGGATGTCTCAATCCTCTAGAGCAGGGGTCGGCAACATGATGCCCGCGGGCCGCATGCGGCCCGCGTGGCTGTATTATGCGGCCCCGGGACGACTTTAGAGTCCCGCACACCTCCCTGTGTCCCTTCCTATGTCAACCCCGATATCGCAGTTTTGACCTCAAATGGAGTTTTTGATGTAATTTATGTTTATAAATTGCAACGTTGTGACATGCGCGATGAAAATAAACATGATTTCTATTCGAGACCTTTACATTATTGTCAATTAGAATGCGCCAAATTTTTTCTCTTTGTCTGCTCCCCCCCCCCCCCCCTCCCCGCCATGTCTGCCTTCATTCAACTTGTCCCCGCCGCCTCAAAAGATTGCTGACCCCTGCTCTAGAGCATCAAGGATCGCGTAATGCAAGACATTGTCGTGGGCACCCTTAATATCAAGAAAAACTGTCGCCACTAACCTGCGTCGACTTCTTTCATGTTCAACTTTGGATATCGACTTGACCACACCGTCCATGCATGGCTTATCGGCCTCTCCGCAAGCCATTCGTGAATTCGGAAAAGCAGTATATTGCTAAGAGCCACTCTAATCTCGACAAGACCATCCTTTCTATGACTTTGATGACGCAACTGGCTAAAGGCAATCGGCCGGTGGAATGAAAGTTCATTAGGGCACTTCCCCGGTTTAAGTGGCGCAGTTATGCGACCGCACTTCCAGTTATCTGGAAACATTTCGCGCCTGTTGACCCAGGCCCGTAGCCAGGAATTTTTTTCGGGGGGGCGGGGCTTACTTGCCGAAGGCCTTGAGTGTTTGGGGAAAACACCCAATTTTATTATTTATTTTCGGCAAAACACCCTTCTCCAGCCAAATTTTGCCCCCCCCTCCCCCTTCCGCCCCCGCCGCCGAAATTCGGCGCGGAATGCGCAACTCCACATGCGAACACTGGACCAAAACCAGAGTGACGGCCCAGGCGACTGCATAAATGGGACCCGGAGCTTAGATTCAGATTCCTCAAGCCTCACAAACTAAAGCGTAACATCACATGTATGATCCACCGGATTCGTCTTGGTGTGGTCTTTACAAGACGTTATGCTCACATGATCGGCTGCAGTTACACAGGTCCCAATTGTGCCCACTTTCAGTTACCTGAAACACCTGAGCATATCCTTTGCTCCTGTGCGGTGTGCACGCAGGAACGCCAAAAACTGATTTGCTCGATTGCGCGATTTCATAGCAGACCGTTAACCGATGAGGTTGTGTTAGGTCTTTGGCCTGACTTCAACACCACAAATGTGGTTATAGGAGCAGTCGTAGCCATTCCTACAATACACTGGACTGGATGCATGTCTTTAGAATTGCCCCATGGTGACGGGATTCTAATATCACCTTTCTAACTTACCATCGTCATCGTAACTTACCATCTCTATTGATTCCCTTTCCCCAGTGTAGAGTAGCAGGCCAGAGCAAAATATCGCTCAGGCCGACCTCTCTGCCATTCTGTAAATAGGTTCTCTCTCTTGACTAAATCAGCATGAGCGGCATTCTTTCTTGCTGGTATACCTGAGGAGTCACTGACGCATGAATGCGACCGCTCGCACCGCGTTGACGCTTAATTCTCACCACGACGAAGGTAGGTGACATAGAATGCTCTGTCTTCCGGCACTAAGACAATGAAAGGCTTATTATTGTGATAGATGACTTGAGGACTCAGCAGGCGTACTTGACGGGGTTCACGAAGACAGACGCCATAGTAGCTCATCGGCAGTGATAATGATCGATAATAACAGCGACAGGAAGAGGAGGAGAGGTTGGAGAGAGGAAAATACTCTATTTCTGCAACCCTAGTTGCGAGCACGTCTCAGGGGAATGGGGATAGGGAAATAAAGATGGGGACAGGAGAGGAGAAGAACAGGGGAGTGGCGCCCATGACTGAGGACGCGGCGGGTGGCGTCTACAGCCGGTCGTCCAGTCTGGTGTCCCCAAGGAAGTGAAGAACCGCCTTGAAGTCCTGGTTGTGGCGGTGAGCAGGGACAGGAGGTCCCTCTGTGTAACCGCGGGAAGACCCTGGCGGTCAGCTAGCGCGGTCGTTGTCTTTTCGTAGTCTCTCGTGTTTTCCTCCTGTTTGTTATCAGTTTTACAATGATAATGATGTAGTAATCATATTAGAGAGAGAAAGCTGGAGAGAGAAAAGGAAACACACTGGGAGGTTAAAGGACGCACTTCCGGTTTGCTACCTTGCATTGAGGATAATGAGATAATTGAGCGAAAAAAAAAAAGAAGAGAAGAAAGGAGCCAACGATGACGAGGAGTGTTAGCTGCGTACGCTCTTGAGGCAAACCATGTCTGCAAAGGGTGGCAGAGACCTGCCCGTCTTCGTTGCTTTCTGCGCGAGCCGCGCGCGCATTGCCCTGCTCCGAGGGTCTTGGCGAGATTGCGTCCGCCGTACGTTGCGCGCACTGGTATATGTTATCACTTCTTCTGTTGGTGTGGAGCCGATCCGCGGACATTAGCCGCTTCAATGTTCGAAGTACTCAAGCATTTGCATTTCCACCTTTACCTTCTCCACCCGCTCTTTTAGTCCCTGGGTTGTTTCTTACGGATGATTTTAAATAAATGCGATGACGTTGCTGCAATGGATTGCTGCCTTGTTCCCCACAACGGTGAGCCAAGTGCAAACGGTTGTGTCCGAAGCTGTAGACAAATGTCGCCAGCTCATGATTAACGTGGCTATCGCATTATTATGGCGAACGCGTGGCGTTTCGCGACCGTTCGCTCGGCCTTGGCTGTTGCGCAAGCGCATTTCGCGCTAGCTTCCAACACTCGCTCCGTCGCCGGCTGGCTAACGGTATCCCACGTATACGTGCGTCGCGCGACGACTAGCCGCATTCATGGCTGCAGGCGAGGCACGTGTCGTGCCTTTCTTAGACACCGGGCTTCAAGAAAGGCGGCGTCGATCGAAGCGAGACGTGGTGCCAGAGAGCAACGACACCTCGACAAAGCGCCACACGGCCTCCTTTATCTCGTCCCGGAGTCAGAGGCCTTGGTCTTTTTCTCTCTCTCGCCTCCACCCAGCACTGCCACTTCGATGGCACAGATCGAAATAGTCCCGATGCTCCCGTGGAACGCGTCCGCGCAGAACGTGCGATGCCACAAAGCGGCATCGGCACAGAGAACTTCTCCTAGGCTAGACTTGCGGGCTTCTTGGACGCCGGCCAACGTTCCTTCTTCCCTTGCGCGGATGAACAAATGCGCCCCCCCTTCCCCCTCTCTCTCTCTCTTTCGGGGTGCCTCCTTCGTGACCTCGATCCTCCCACTGATGCAGCCATAGAGAACAGCCCCGATAATCGCGTTCGTCCCTTGTTCGAGAGTGTTGTTTGTTCGTGGGTCAGAGGTCGTGCTAACCCATGTTGCCGGAACTTTGCGCTAGGATAACATGGAAACTTTGAAAGGAAACAGAGAAGCGTGAAGCGGGCGACTGAATGAAAACGTAATAGCCGTGATAGGGGTGAGGAAGCATCACAAGGAAACATGATAAACGCCAACGGATCGAAGATGGCAACGCGGATTTGAGAACACGTGTAAGTGATGTTCTGGCTGATGCAAACAGGCATAAAGTAGGTGGTACTGGGCGTAAATCAGATAACATCTGGTCTATGTCAATATCAGAGGCTTGTGTAACACTGGCAAAGTTTGTTGTTCGAGATAACAAAAGTTACTCTTGTCAAGACGAATTGTAAGATAGCTTTGATTAGTCATGTTTCGTGCCACCGTGCCACAAAGTGAGAGAGGGTTGTATTTTTGCTAGGCATGTAATACACATTTGTGAGGAGCTTGTGGTTTTATTGCACAAATAAAATGGCCATATTTAGGAAAGGGAGTCACAGTCAATATAGCAGTTAATTCTTCAGGGTGGGTGTAGTCGACACGAGAGAGACGTATATATCACTGTCACAGTTGTATTTATTTTTTTAATTAGCAGAACGAGAGTTAGCTGAGACCATAGGTCGGCAAACTCACTCATGAGTCGACTCACTCAGACTCAGATCGAGGTGTGAGTCTGAGTCTGAGTGAGTCCGGGTGAGAAATATTTTGGTGAGTTTGAGTTCGAGTGAGTCCAGTTGAGAAAAATTTTTGGTGAGTCTGAGTCCGAGTGAGTCCGGCTGAGGAAACTTTTGGTGAGTCTGAGTCCGAGTGAGCCCTAAGCCCAAAATGTATTTCTTGAGTGAGTCTGAGTGAGCTCTACACTTTTTTGCCGATCTATGGTTCTACTTACCCAACTTCAGCATTGCTGTCAGCCTTACGTAGGCTCACGTTTATACTCAGGCCGACTCACGCATACTTCAAAGCACAAGCATTCATACGCCAGCTCAATATTTATTGATCAGACGCGGGAGTTACGGATGAGGGGGGGGGGGGGGTGCCGAGACCTCCCTCCCACCCCCCGAAAACTGTTTCGCGGAAATTTTTGATGAAAATATTTCATGTGAGTCATCTCTTTCAATAAAAACGTGCCTACTTGATTGCAACCATTGATATATCACATTTAAAGGTACGAGATCAAAAGGTGCCAAGTAGTGCTCCGATTACGCTAGATATTGGTGTTCAAGAGCATTGACACCAAGTTCAAAGAAGCCAATGGTACGCTAACGGACTCATGAGTCGGCTCACTCAGACTCACTCAGACTCAGATAGAGCAGTGAGTCTGAGTCTGAGTGAGTCCAGCTGGAAAAAAATTTCGTGAGTGTGAGTCCGAGTCAGTCCGGCTGGGAAAAATTTTAGTGAATCTGAGTTCGAGTGAGTACGGTTGAGGAAAAGTTAGGTGAATCTGAGTCGGAGTGAGTCCCAAGGGCAAAATATATTTCATGAGTGAGTCTGAGTGAGCTCCACATGTTTTGCCGACCTATGGCTGAGACACATTGTAGACAGATAAGACATTACTGGTTTGCCTGGTACAATCTCTCGGTGGTTAAAACGAAATTATATGCATATCACTCATTAATAAGCTTTTGTAGCTTTCCAATGCAATCAGCTGGCTCCACAGTATGCCCTTTACTTGCGATTCCAGCAGATGATGAACTTTTACAGTAAAGTAACATTTTCAAATGGTCATTGCAGCCTTTCCTGTTGGTTATACCTGTACGTACGCTGCTCACAAAACGACTAACGCAGCAAGTGTGCCTGTATTCAGGACACTGAACGCGCGGTCAGTACCTTTACTCCGTTACTGTGCGCGCACGCATACTACACACATACGCAAGCGCACACACACGTAAGCAGATTTAGAGTTAGCGTGAAAGAGAGAGAGAGAAAGGGAGGGAGAGCTCTTAAGCTCAGCGCGTCCTATTACGCAGCCCCGCTATTACGAAACGGTAAGGCTCACTTTGTCACAAGCGGCCACTCACTGATGACGGGTACTTACGAAGCCGGCTCCAGGAATGTAGTTTACGCATGTTGCCGAGCATTAGAGGGGGGATCATATTTCGTAGAGAAAGGGGCCTGGCGCAGTAATTTACACTGCGACGGGCGGCGAGAAAACCGGCCTTATATTGCCATCGCACGCCCCATTCCGCATCCTTTCCTTTCACCGCGCACCTACTGGTTTGCTCTTGCCTCCGGGTGAGGAGGTGAAACACTGTGGCGAGGATGTCGCCGCTCCGAGCTGTACAATCCGGCGGAGTCTTCATCGCGTAGGCACAGGGAATCGCGTATATATCTTTCCAGGGCCTAAATTACGGAGTGTACCGCATATGCGGCGGCGTTAATTACAGTGTTAAAGCGAAGCGCGCTAGACCCCCCTTCTCCCTCGCCTCATACATTCACTGCTCCAACGATCGCCCCGCGCATTACGTAGGAAGCTCGGTGTCGTGACCGTGCCTCGGGACGAGCGCTCGCTGTGCACACCGTAGCGGCGACGTGTTCCGCAGTGTAGACCGGCCGAGTGAGGTCCGGTCTCTACGCGCAAGGATGCCGACATCGGGAAAGGGTTCGCGCAGCCGCGAGCGGCAAATGGTCCGATTAAAGCGCGCTTACGATTGCGAACCATTTGGCACTGCGTTTCGCGGAGCTGTCCATAAGCCCTCGTATAAGTACGCGCGGGTCTTTGCATTCCCATTTCACGTGGTCATATCGTTAAGGCTGCTATTTTCGCGCTTGCTAGACTCCTATATGGTTAAGGATTGAGTTATTGCTTGACGAATGATTATTTCGTATGCTTTGACCATAACGAAACAAACCAGCGTAGGCGTTGTCTTAGGATGGCGCGCCGCTGTGACGTGATTGATGAAGCGTCCGGTTAATGGTACCTCGCTTACGGCGCACAATCGCTTTCGTTGTCTGTGTTAGCGTATACCAGAGCAGGTTAAATAAAAAAAATAATAATAACATACACCGCGAAATTGCCGGCAGAGAGTTAGAGATGCAAGAAAGGAAAAGTATAGGAAGGTTAGGCAGAATAACTATACCATTTGCTAACCTATAGACGCAGACAGAGAAAGCGAGAGAGAGAGAGAGAGAGAGTTAAAAATGGAAAGGCATGGAGGTTAAGTAGATGCATGAGTGGTTTGCTACCCTGCTCTGGGAAGGAATAAAGGGGCGAAAAGAGAGAAAGAGGAAAAGACAGAGATTGATAGAATAAAATCACGCGCACACTTTGGAGAGTCCAAGTGCACAGGCGGCCGCCTAGACCTGTTGGCCTTAAGTACGTCAGGGCGGCTTACAGCTTGGTCTAACAATTGCGACTGCGAGTTTTCTCTGAGAAGAATACTTTAGCAGCATTTGTTATGTGCAGTTATGTCCCATTTGTGATCCAAACAAAACGAGCTAAGCGGAAGATGGAGGTATGACGTGATGAAAAATCGTAGAGCAGCTGCAGTGTTGTCTTATTTGTGTTACGGCGAAGTGGTTAGAACGGCTAGCAGCACTCAAGGACGTTAGTGTCTGATCGCTGTCGCGTTAAAAAATATTTTGTCACGAAACTTTTATTTTCAGGAAATGTGAAAAATCTCACAAGGGTATGTGTAGGCAAACGTAGAAGTGCCCAAGGTTTCGAACGGATCAGTCACATACGAGCAGCGTTTTAGAGCATGCGATTTAGGTACAGGCAACCGAAAATAGTATTGAAGCTGCTCGAATGAAACTGCTTTACTAAAAATGCTCGATCATTAAGGCAGGTAACAGTAATCTGCTTTATCTTTTAAAAGTAGTTGACTCTTTTATATACGCTGTGCTATCTGTCACGTTTAAATTATAGTGTAGGGCCTGTCGGCAGAACATGGTTTTAATCATTATTGGCAACTTAGCGAAAATGGTATATGGGAGATACGCCTGCGTCACCCTGCACGTCACCGCGTCTCGTATGGTATGCGGTATCATTTGGAAACTCCGTACACACTTATATGAGTCCCTGAAACCGTTTATTTACACTTCTAACATTCCTTCGTTCCACTTAAGATGACTACATACGCTATGCATACGGGGCATCTTCCCGAGCAGTTCGCGCATCTAATTACCTCGTTTTCGGCGCTCTTTGAACTGCGAAGTCCACGCGCGTATAAAACCTAATTAGGAATAAGGCTTCTCCCTTAGATTATGTGGCAGCATCCTCCTGGATGTAGCCGGCTTGACGGCCAGCCAGACCGCCCGGTTGGTTGCGGAGGTCAACGGCGCCTGCGTCGAGGCGACGCTGCTTCGCCCACGCCGTCTCGGTGATGCGCCGAGGCGGCAGCGTGTCCGTCGAGCTTGGCTGCGCCTCTAACGAGGCTTGCGGCCGGCCGCCACTCGAGAGCCGGGAATTACGTAAGAGTAGTGAACCCGGCTTGGTTTGAGGGCACTACGATGTATTACGTGTCTGGCCGAAACGGCAAACCAGCCGGACGACGACACCGCTAGCGGTCACCGCTTCACTGCTCGCACAAGTGGGACTGCCTTCAGTGTATGTATAAATATAAATGAGATTTATTGGACGTGGAAGTTGTGTGTGGTCGTGCACTGCGCCGAGCACAGTTCGCTGGTCCGCAGCTCTTCTGCTCCTGCACCGGTGCACTTCATTTGCTTTGTAATATATTTATATATCACAGTTTATGTGGCGTGTTACGTGTGGCAGGTTCTGCGTGAGACATTAAGGATCATGTTTAAATGATTGGCTGCACGTGCATGATAACAAAAAAAATTAAGGTGCCCTTGCTTTATCAGGAAAACGGGGGCAAGCGAAGCTTGGTGCGTGCGTGCTTGCTCAATACCTTTCTTTCTTTCTTTCTTTCTTTCTTTCTTTCTTTCTTTCTTTCTTTCTTTCTTTCTTTCTTTCTTTCTTTCTTTCTTTCTTTCTTTCTTTCTTTCTTTCTTTCTTTCTTTCTTTCTTTCTTTCTTTCTTTCTTTCTTTCTTTCTTTCTTTCTTTCTTTCTTTCTTTCTTTCTTTCTTTCTTTCTTTCTTTCTTTCACATTGTCCAATGCTCCTTCCTTACTATTTCTTTTATCTGTGCCAAAAATTGGACCTTCAACCATGTGCTTACTATCGCAACACTTCAGGCGCTACAGGCAACAACAAAAGCCAAGCGTTCATATTCAGACAACGATGAAATGTGGCGACGTAAAATGACAAGTAACCTCGATAAAAGTTCCAAATACCATATCAGAAGCGGCTTCGATAGCGATGGGCCCATCATCGAAACTGACCGAAATTTTCTCTTATGAACAGTCATATTGTAAGAGCCTTTCGTGAATGCAGGCGCCGTTTTATTGAAATAACGGTTGTCACGAAAAAAAAAAAGGCACAGTTCCGCCGCAAGGGCGAAGCAATGAATGCGACAGCAACAAATTGGGCTTTCACGCGAAGAATGGCAAGCAGATCGAAACTTGGAGCGCGCTAATGAAGCACAAAGGACGCACGAAAAGAACACACACAGGACGAGCGCGAACTAACAACGTTCACAGCGTGACACTTATCGCGCTGCTCAAACACAAAGGACGCACGAAACATACGCACAGGCATACACAGGGCGAGCGCGAACGAACAAGTATCACAGTTGTTACTTCAATATGTTTGAACAGCGCGCTTCTTTCGCAAACGGGGCCTCTGCAGCGAGCGAAGTGATCTTTGTGCGCTCTGTAACCTAAACGCAATTTTTCGGCGAAAGCACACGACGTATAAACTGCCCCCCATCACAAGATAAGCGCCTGCGCGAACAGGCACGGGTGACTACGCCCTGTAGGGTAAAGTTCAGGCTGACGAGTCAACGCATCGCAACGAGTGGGGCGCCGGGCGCTCCCTTCACGCCATCTCGCTCGTTCGCTGCAAGGCAGAGAACGCGCTGATATTCCCCCGAGATCGTCGTACCACCAGCGGTAAATGGTGTATCTACATAACTCGCAGTTAGTACGCTGAAGGACGTGCGCTTCTATGGCCGAGCGCTTAGCGCCCTTCGGCCATCGAACAAGCGGGAGGTCGCCCATTCGATTCTGCGCGTCGGAAAATATTTTTCTGAACTACTTTTCTGCGTGGCTTATATATATATATATATATATATATATATATATATATATATATATATATATATATATATATATATATATATATATATATATATATATATATGGGGCATGACGGCGACGACAAAAAGCGACCGAGAGTGTCCATGTAACTGCTATCGCAATAGAATAAAAATGAATTCGCGCGACTGATCATATCCGCCCACAATTTTGCTAGCTCAAAGGATGTACACCCGCCCATTTTTTTAATCTGAACACGCGAGCGTCGATCGCTAAGTCGAAAAGCGCCGTATAACGACGCACAGGCGAAATGAACGACATTACGCGCGTGTGCGTGAAGAACAGTCCTGTCCAGATGCCCTCCGCTAGGCTGTTCCGGGAACCGGACACTGGGACGCCGGGAATCTGCGCTTATTGGCTCGGTGGTCGTTGCTCGCGCGTTCAGGTTAAAAAAATGGGCGGGTGTACAGTGGGCATGGAAAAAAACGCAGTGTGGCGTCTACATTCTCTGCTGTTTCGCATTTCTGCTCAAGCTGTTGCAGCCCGGATGGTAATAAAAAAACCAACTAGAGTGATCCATGATACAATCACGAACCAGTCTAGCATCTTTTTATTGCCACCAAGGTCAGACAGAGCGTGATGAAAATAGCGCGCCGCCCTGTTCACGTTTCTTTCCACACCCCTGGTACGTGTCACAATGGCGTCTATCGCGCTCTCAGGTAAACAACTAGCGTTCCTGAGGGGCGAAATACGTGTAAAATAGACACCGTTAATGCTTACCGTATTTACTCACTTGTAACGCAACCACGGTGGTAACGCGAGGGGTGACTTTTAATTGCGTCCATGAAGAGGAAAATAGTCGTTTCGGTATTTGTCACGCAAGGGTCGACTAAGGTAGCAAAACTATGGAAAAAAAAAAGCTCGTGTAACGTTCGAGTAAATACGGTACCCTGCATGCATGTTTAAGGTGGTCACGAATTTCCTCTTTCAAGCTTGTTGCGAGTTCCTGCCTTGTGTGTGTCAGGCAGTCCTTCCTAATCCGTAACAGTCTTCGTAATCTGTACCACCTTAATGAAGTGCTTGTGCCCATACTTCCTATGTTGTTCTCATGTAAATGACTAACTGACTGAAAAAGACAAAATCAATTATCACAGTGCTTCAATCATCGTAAGACACACTTCGCGTGTTCATCGGCAAGCTCTAAATTACCATGCGCTCGCTTTGTACAAGAGATACTGGGTGGTCCAAGTCCAGTACTTACAAAGTTACAGGAGCGGCGGTAGACGCGATGGAGGGGCTTTAGTCTACTACACTGTCATTTAGTAATGATGTGAGAAATGTGTCAACTTCCACATTGGAACGTGACGCATTCGAGGTCCTGCATTTAATATTCTCAGACTGTCAAGGTGCGGGTCACATCTCATATAGTCGAGCATGGAACGCAGCAGTGTCGCTTAACCTAACGCAAACTTTTCGTATCCTGACGACTTCTTTTCCTCTTTTCTTCCCTTAACACCCCTCCGCCAGTGTAGGATAGCAAGCAGGGTGCGCGTCTGGTTGATCTTTCTTTCTTTCTTTCTTTCTTTCTTTCTTTCTTTCTTTCTTTCTTTCTTTCTTTCTTTCTTTCTTTCTTTCTTTCTTTCTTTCTTTCTTTCTTTCTTTCTTTCTTTCTTTCTTTCTTTCTTTCTTTCTTTCTTTCTTTCTTTCTTTCTTTCTCCTCCTCCTCTATATCAAAGGAAGAAAAAGTGTGCGTCTTCTTGTCAGCTTGAACGTTTAAAGAACGTCACTTCCGTTCTAAATCCAACGGCAGCGAGGCGGAGGACCGAACGTCAGCGCCGTCAACTTCCGACGTTTACATTTCGGGCCCCAGAAAGATCTCCAACGTCAGAGTATCGAACCGCAAGCCACTTTGCCTCGTGTATTTTAGGGTGCAGTGACTCTGGGCGCATGTAACGCGCTTGCGGTATAAGCTCCAGCGGTCGTCGTCGTCTTTCGGTTCCGAACGGTGGAAAAGCTCCATAAAACCGAAGCAGACCCCTAGCTCTTATCGCGCTTTCTCGAGCCAAAACAAGAAGCAAAAGAAAGAAAAGAGGAATCTTCTCTCCGACGCTTCTCCCATCCGAGTTGAATCCTCGGCGCGGACTTCTCAGGGAGCTTTGCCGGTCTCGGCACTGGACGCGAGGAGAGCGAGGCAGGCTTTCGTGAACTGGTTCGCCTATCAGCTCGGACGACTCTACGTACGCTCGCTCGCTCGCCTTCGTCCCTCCTCCTCTCTCTTTCCTCTGCGTGTGGGCGCGTTGGCGCCCGTCTACACGCTCCAGCGACGATGACCGATTGGCTGAGTTACCTCGCGATTCGGAAATGGCGCTTTGCGAGTGCGAGCTCGCGTGTCTGCGAAATTTGCTTTTCCCCCGTTGGGCGCGCGCGCGCTGTTTCTTTTTCGGATGTGGAGCTGGAATTGAGGCATCTTAGCGCCTCGCTGTAAAGTAAAAGTTTAGAAGGGCCGACAACTCGCTCCAGCTTGGAGGCCCCCCCTTTGCGGTTGCTTGTCCGGTCGCGCGACGCAGGGTGAAACCGGAAAGTTTCACGCCGGAGGCGGCACCCGTCGAGGCTTTGGTTATATAAGGACGTTTAAGTACACGCGCACGTTTTTCAGACCCTGGCGACAGAACGGAAGCGGTTGAAAGATTTTCGTGTTATGTATAGCGGTCCGCGAGTTAACTTTGCTAACTCGCGGCTGCCTTGGACTTAACTTTGTTAAAACTAAGGCAGCTGAAGAGATGGGTTAGGTGTTCCTGACTACACTTTTTTTTGTAATTTTGTGTTTGTCCAGAACTTTTTTGTTGAAACATAACTTTTGCAGTTAGAAGGCGGCACTTAAGAGACAATTTGTAGGTGACTTATGATCGGCAGTGGGAATATCTTAGCAAACTTTTATGTTACGTGTGGATATTTCATTTGTGTGAATATTTGCGTTTTGTAAACTTTTGCGTTGAGTGGACACTGTTTTGTATTTGTGCTAAATAACTGGGACTAAGTACGTGAGTGTCCTTCTGCGTGCCTTTCTATAGTTTTGTGCTATTTCTCGACACTTCTACTACTGCAACTATTATGCAAGAGAAGAAGAGTAGCCGACGCCACGTATTGGCACTAACCTCTCCTTATATACACTTAATAAAAAAAAAATTGGAATCGAGAAGGTACAGTGCTCTCACGTGAAGTAGATGTTCTATACCCAAGTCCAACGAAAGCGTGGACGGCTTGTACTATCGTTCTTTATTTCTGCGCTATGAATAAGTTCGTACGCCTAAGTGTTTTTTTAGAGAGAGAGAAAGCTAGAAAATGGCCCTATTTTGGGAATATAGCAGAGATCTGTGAATATTGTGAATATAGCAGTCTGCTTCAGATGGATATGACGAAAAATCATGTTAAATGCCCTATGGCCGCCACACGTGCACAACGTACGCGGAAGACGTGACAAATCACAACAAACTGATGTATCAAAATGAGACGAGAGTCTAAGAAGGGGGGTTAGAGTGCTTGACTTGCGGCGCGCGATGTATTGGCGCGACGTTGGTCCTCTGTCAAGTGATGACAATCTTTCATAATCATTAGAAGTGGACGATGCCGTGCGTTGCAAAAATATAAACATAAATAAAAAAATTAAAAAATAAAGAAACCAAGCACAACGTTGCTTGTTTGTGGCTGTCTTGGACAGCGTAACTGTGTGCCCTTTGTCACTCACTGGTTTTAAATCTGAAGATTAGAGGAACTGATAAGGAGTCCTTGATATCGCACCTGCACTGCCTTGTCTTTTCTCGATCGAGTGCCTTTGATTGTGTGGCGCTGTGCGTGAGCGTGCACACATTCGCCGCATTTTCCTCTAACGTCACTTTCATATTGGCGTATTTTTCTTTTTCGCTCACCAGTGTAAGGTAGCCAATCAAATTCTCAGTGAATTAACACTCACTGCTCCTTCACGAATTATTTATTTATTTATTTATTTATTTATTTATTTATTTATTTGTTGCAGCAGAAGTAAAATTCACTGCAGAAGACTGCAGCAGAAGTCTACTTCAAACAATGGAGAGTAAAGCAGGGTTGCCGTTGGTGGCTACTTTGCGCCAAATTGGCTACTTTTGGACCCCGTTGGCGACGAAAACTTCCAGTTGGCGCCATGACTCTTTTTTAAACTTGTTGCTTTACTTATTCAAAATGGTTTTATTTATTCATCAATAGTAAAGACTCTGTTGATAATACCGCGTCTGTTCTATTTGACTAGAAATTCTGTGATACTATCAAATGGCATGGCTACTTTGGCTACTTTTGGCGTGAGTTCTGGCGCCTTTTCATGTCCACCCAACGGCAACCCTGGAGTAAAGTAAGAACAATGTGAAAGCTGGTAGCTGTGCACGAGTCACTGCGGTAGTGTTCAGTATCCAAGAGCACCGACTTAACACGGGAAATCTGCGCGCACGCACAGAAATAAATGCGGAGCTTTGGATTCAACTAAGTTTGTCGACTGCCGTAAAAAAAGAAAGAAGAAAAAAAAAACCAACCCGGAAGACATGTTTGTAAATGAGGTCGTATTGCGGAGAATCCTGAAATCCGGAGATATGTAAAAAAAAAAAAAAATTGCTTTGCGCAGGTGCGGGGTACGTTGGTCACAGAAATAAGTGAACGTAAGACAGAGAGAGAGAGAGAGAGAGACCCCGGCTACGGAAGGAAGCCCCTCGTCGCTATGCAATGCGGAGATAAGTTGTCACCACAGAGCTTGAAAGATCACCTTCCAAATCGCGCCCCTTCCTTAGCAAGCCTCCGAGCAGCCATATCTCGTTTCACATTTCTCTTCCTTTGCGTCTGGGCGGCGAGTTAGTCACACTGTAACGGTTAATGTTTCCTTTTTCTTTTTTTTTAGTATTCAAGTATAAACTAGGTCACCGTTTTCGCTTTTGCTTCAAGATCAAGCATTACGACGAACCGGGATCTGTAGAAAACTTTTCTCAAGGACTTTGAATCCGAGATTAAAAAAAAATAAAGGAAGAACAAAGAAGGGTAAATACTTGCAGGGTTATCAGACTGAGAATAAACGAAGCGCAAGCAAATCCCGATTCAAATGTCCTCGTCTGGGTTACGAGAGAAGAACGTACAAAAAAAAAAATCCCCTCCCATACGGCTGGATTTCAGGCATTTTTATCTGCAGTGAAAGCTCAGTTCCACTCGGACAAAGCTTGCTTTGATAGTCAGCACGCGTCCGAAACGCCGCTGACTAAAGAAAGATTGCTGCGAAGAAGAACCTTACTTTTTTTCGGGTGTACAGGACTTCCCGAGTTCCTTTGCAGCGGGCTCCACAGAGCCTGCCGCGCGTACCTAACCAAAGGACAATACCGCTGCTGAAATTGGGATAACTTCGTGCGGTGTGCTTTGGTCCAAAACGGACGAACCAGCTGAGTATAGAGACTATTTCTCTCTCTCTCTCTCGCCTCCCCTCCCCCCCTTCGTCGTTGTCTCTGGAAATGTATGAAGCCCAGAAAACGAGACCTGCTCGCGAAAAACGCAGGAGACCCATTTATCTCCGGTATACGGCGAAACTATATGGCTTTGTGTGTACACAACACTGAGGGGCTGTTGCGACAAACTCGGCCACTGGGGATCTCACCGGCGGGCCCTATTTGCGCGCTCATCGTTGTTCCGTTGTTCTTTAGTACCGCATGGTACTGTTTCTGTTGTTTTTCACACTCACCTTATTATATGTTTTGTTCTGCGGGCCGCTCTCGTGTGACCAATCCGTAAAAAGGCTCGCAGACGGAGACTCCCATTTCGCGGGTTTTATACTCACAAAGCGGGCTCTTTTATTTGCGGCGTGCTTGTTTGCGCGGGCCTTAGTAATATTGACTGGTCGGACGTATATTGGAGGCTCCACGGCACGTCCCAACCGAAAACCCTTTCCCTCTTTCTCACATCCACTCGCGTCCACTTCGAGAGAACCCGGTCTGAACGGCGAGACCACGCGGGACCCATTGGTCATTTTGTGGCTGTTTGTATTGTAAAAAGCTGTAGTACATGCCGTCCGTGTCGCAAAGGCGAGAAGGTGGGTGAACGGGCCGGGCGGCGTTGCCGTGGGTCGATGAGGAAATCGTTCGTCGATCGTTGGAAGCCGTTAGTTTCAGTTCGCCTGCTGCGATATCGCAGAGATGTCGTTACATGTGGACGGATTGCACGCGGGAGGTCGGTGACTGCCACTCCCCTTAGTTCGTTCGAAACGCTGTAGAGTCGGGGGGTATTCTGACCGGTCGAACTTGGTTTTCCCAGGGCGCTTCGCCGTTTAAAATGAAACGCGGAGGTGTTATTAAACATCTTGGCGGGGGAAGGGGGGATAGGGAGGAGTTTGTTTTTGGCCCTGGGCCGTCGTCGTCGTCATAGTAGTAGTAGCAGTAGCGGAAGTAATAGCATTTGTAGTTATAGCACTAGTAGGTATAGTAGTAGTAGTAGTGGTATTCGTAGTAGTAGTACTAGTATTAGTAATAGTAGTAGTAGTAGTAGTAGTAGTAGTATACTAGCAGGAAGTAATAGCAGTTGTAGTTATAGCACTAGTAGTGATAGTAGTAGTAGTAGCGGAAGTAATAGCAGTTGTAGTAATAGCAGTAGTAGTAGTAGTCGTAGCAGCAGCAGCAGCAGCAGCAGTAGTAGTAGTAGTAGTAGTAGTAGTAGTAGTAGTAGTAGTAGTAGTAGTAGTAGCAGGCGTCACGAAGGTCACGTGTCCAGAGGGATGAGTGAATAAAGAGATAAATAAAATGAAATGATGGTGGTGATGACTCTTTTGTGCCGAAACTCCTCATCGTCATCACCATCATCATCATTACAGCTCCGCGGTCCGGTGGTTTTCACCGCTTGCAAGTGGCTGAGGTTCTGAATGTTGGATGTTTAAGTTGATATCCAAGAGGAAAGAAGTATAGTACAACTTGGCATGCCGTCTACCCTCAACTGTTGGTTCCCGAAGACGGTCCTCGCATATCGAGAGCGTGACTGGAGGTACGAAATGCTACGGTTACTACGATAAATTTCGACACGTTGCGAGTGCCAACAATTGTTCCTTTGCCAGAGTTTTTGTTCAGTGCTTCAAGCGCGGTGTCGCATGGTCGCGTTCATCAGTGAAATGCACGTGCGTTGTCAGTTTCTGTGTGACATTAGCCTGTGAATATAACTGTAAAAAAAGAACGTTATAGAAAAGGCCGTTAACTGGCAAATAGAGTAAAAATTTCGTGACATCTCGACTGCCTCTTAGCATTCAACAATGTTTGAGGGGGGTTGACGTTACTTTACTTCATTTATATTATTTATTACGTCATGATGGTTCAGACGAAATGGTGTTGCATATTAGTCTCATCGTGGGCCGGCTGGTTTTCCATTAGGCGTAAAATCAAGGCTGACGTACTGTCCCGTGGGTTTACGTAATGGAATTCCAAGCAGTTTAAATCAACCCATAGTTGCCGTCTACGGTGGTTTTCATACCACTGTCAGTCTATCGAATGACAACGGAGAGATGGAGACAAAGTGCCCAACACTTGTGTTATTCGCTACTGCCAAGAGCTGTCGCTAAAATACCTTCAGACGCAGAGGAAGGACTACAGAACGGAAGCTGCTGTACCTAAACTGGGCAAAGAGATGACAGGTGCCTGAATCTCACTCAGCCGATGCGATTCACCGTATCAGGAGCTGCTTACGACGCGCCGACACATTCTCACCATTTGTTTTTCCGCAATCGGCGCGCGTCGACAGGTATCCGAAAGAAAAATGTCTCCCGCATAATTTCCTCACTTTTCATTTCACTTCACACACGCACTTGTTTTCACGCGGAAGCACGCAAGTAAGAGTAAACAGGTCGAAACGCGACGTTTAAAAGCCCTATGAGGGCACTTTGGTCGAGGTCCGATCGTCTGCCCCTTCCGCTATTGAAAGTGACAATGACGAAGAAAAATTGATCGACGAGTCCATCGCGTGCCAGCGACAGACCCCGGTGTGTTTGCCCTCGCACGATCGCTTATGTATACCGTACTCGGTCCTTCCAAAGTGCTCGAACGTCTCGCCTCTTCGTCCGGGATGTTGGCGCTTGCGCGCAGCGTGCATTGCGTAAGCAGCGAGCGACCCACGCCGACGCTTTTGGCGCGACGTAGCCGAGGCTCTCGATCGGGATGAGAAGGAGAACGGGGGAGAGAGAAAGACTGAGAGAGAGAGAGAGTTCATAATCGTTCGGCTAGGAAGACAAATGTCGACTCGCGATTCTGAGTGATGGCGTCGCGAACAAAAGCTGCGGGCGCAGAGACGAGACGAAGTGGACGAGCCGGGGCATACGATAGACCCGCAGGAAGTTCGATGGGCGAAGGAAACAAACCGAAAAGAAACCCGTCTCTCCGGCATAGGAGAGCGGACGGATGAGCTCGGAAAGACACTTCCCCCCCCCTCCCTCCTTCCTCTTGGAGCTCCACACGCTATCGGCTTTGGCTTAGGCTGGCGCCGGCTGCCGTTGTCCTTCCTGTTCCCCTTGTTCTTGTTTTGCAAGAGCTACGCACGGATCACGCATGGGGCCAGGTGTATACTGCTAGACGCTTTGCATACAACAGATGCTACACGACTCCTTACTTTTTTCTTTGTTGTCTTTTCTTTTTCGTACTTGCCCCATTTATTGCCAGCATGCTTTGTCTTCGCCCAGCGGAAGGCGCAGGTGTGGTTTAACCTGCTCCGGCCGGTCGTTGTAACTGGCTCTGCTTCAGTTTCAAGGTCCGTAAAAGAAATTGAGCGCTCGGTTAGCGCAAAACTGTACATCGATGTCGTGTGTTAGTTGTCTGACGAATGATGGCAGGCCGCTAAGCCATTCGCTTGAGATGAAGACAATGTGGTGGTTACAATAGCTAATAGCTAACAATAGCCGACATAAGCCAGTTGTAGTGGACGTTAGCCAGTGATAGTAGTGTATCAATAAATACTGCAGCTGAATTCCGTTAGAAGTTATGGTCGACGTCGTGGACATCACATACCGTCAATTGGTGAAAGGTGCCCTGGAAGACATCGTCTTCGAAAACAGCTATGGCTCATCGGTGTGTCATCTTACTGCATTGTTAAAAAATCGAATTACGAACTATAGGAGGGGAACAAGGGGCCTTAGCGACTTTGAATAATCGTGTATTTAAACAATTAAATCTTTATACGCTTATTAAGTAGTATGAATACTTACAAGACTCAAGCATGATGTGCAAACTTTTTCACAGCAACGTGGAAAGACTCGACAAAGTTCACTTGACCACTCGAGGGACGTACAACTTAGCGAGAGAAAATGCCGGTAGAAAAGTAAATCTTCGTAGCACACGGTGCGCAGGTCTTTCGGTACGAGCTCATAAATTTTTAGACAAGATTAATCACACACAGGATTGGACGACTACCGCCTACTTGCAGGTGGTACCATTTTTCTCATCTTATTTCTCTCTTCTTAGTTAATGCTACCGATGAAAAAAAAAAAAAAAGGCTCCCCTCCCTATCTTCTACTGTCTCAAGCTCCCTATCTCCCTCTGTATCAAAAAGTCCTCCCTCTTCCTAATATTTAAGTTCCAACTTGCCAGTTTTGCCTTTCATATCCGCTTTAAATATCTTTGAACTTCGGGAGAAGACCCAAAGGAAGCAAATGCTACCAGACGGGAAAGAAAAGGTCATTGCTTACGAAATAAGACACTGCATAAAACGAGACAAGCAAGAAAGGGCAGACGCACGACGTCTTGGCCCATTTGTGCGCATCTCTGCGTTTCTCCGCTGTTTCTAACTTGGCAGTTTTTGCGTAGTATCTTTTTTTTTTGTGCCCGTAATGAATCCAACTAGCACCGCTGCAAGCATCATTAGGACAAGGTGCCCATATGGAAATAATTACCGCAGGAAGGTTTATTTGTTTTCTCACTGTTTAAGCGTTCAAGTCTACCATTTTTTTTGCAATTTTGTTGTTTTAGGTTGAATCTAGAAAAAATTAGAACTATTCTTCTTAGGCGTCATTGATTTCAGGTAAGGAACGGGTTAAGTAAAGCAACACTTTCGTAAACGCAAATATGGTAAGATAAAAAAAATTATGCACATCAAACGCGCATACTAACGTGCATGGACAGTTACTGAGAGACGTGCTGAATCAGAAGAAAGTGCAGATTAGAAAATGCAATAACATCTAAGGGAAACGTAAAGTACGTTTGTTTGCTAGTCAGAGCCAACCTTAAAGTACTGAAACTGATGACAATGGTAGCCGAAGAAGTGAAACGAATATAGTAAAAAAGAGAATGTAGCGGAAAAAGATACGAAACTTAGCTCGTCAGGAGCGGCGTCATTAGAACACCCTCGTAATAGGTTTACGCGAACACGGTGGGCAAACCGTCAAAGGCGAGATTCAGCACCGTGAAGGGTCACGTGAATACCTCAAAACATTACGTGGTTTAAGTGTCAAGGAATTATTCGAGGAATTAAGTACAGAGTACTGCATAAGAGAAGCACTTAAACAGAGAGGTAGAGTTTCAACGAATAAATAAGAGAAAGCGAAAGAGTGATTTAATAAGATAAACTCCACAGGCCCGAAGGCTCTTGGGAAAGCGGCTCAGTGCCGCCCATTTTCAGACCTTGGACAAAGCGGCGACTCGAAGGTGCCTGGGAATGGAGAGGAGAAAGGAAAGGTTGAAGGTGGAGAGGGGATGGTCGTCGCTTGTCAAGAAACAAGAACGCTCGAAGGAGCGCAGTCATTACAATACCTAAGCAAGTATGTAAGGTCTGTGTAAACACGCGCGTAGAGAGCGCGAAAGGCGAGGAGCGGCCCATCGCGTCAGCGAGCCACGTCTCGGGCCGTCGCGCCCGAGATGGACGAGCCGATCGCGTGACGCAGGCAAGCACCTCCGAGCGCCGAGCGCGAGGCTTTCGAAAGGGACGACGATCCCGGGGCGTCAAGTGTTTCGCTGGCGCGTCCAGTCTTGTACCCGAGGCATGCTTCCCGTGGGAGCCGGAAGCGATGCGTGTAGGATGTATAGATGGGATAAAGAAAGAGTGTGGTGTGGGGTAGGATGGTAGACAATGAGAACTTTCGCTATTGCAGAAAGTGACAAGCTCCTTTTGACATTCGTGGAAAATGTACAGATTGAAACGCCGCGTGCGTGTCCTATTGAAACACCATTCAGTGGAATCCCGTAGGCTGCATAGGCAAGGCCAAGAGAGAGACAGAGAGAGAGGGAAGAGGCCGGGGTGGATACTAAGGTAGACAATGAAAACTTTCACTATTGAAGAAAGTGACCAGCATGCATATGTCCTCTCTTGTATACTCGCGGAGAATATACAGATTGAAGAAAGGCTGCGTGCACGTCCTCTCCTGAGCGCCATTCATTGGGAGAGCGAGTGGTATAGGTCCTTTATGCCCACTGAGAATAGGTCGGTGCGGTTGTCTTGGACGCTCGGCTTTCACGAAGAATGATCGTCGGCGCGGCATCAGATGGCGCTGACACCTGTCACGAATTTTTTTGTTCGGTGGAGAGTGCTGTTGCTTAATAAAAGAAGAAAAGGAAGTGCGTGAGACCTCGAATATTTAAAAACACCGTTCTGAAGGGATTGCTCCCTGCTCTGGTGCGTTGTTGTGATCTGTTCTTATTTCGTATGTTAGCGTCCTGCTTTCTTCCTTATGCGATAATCGATGCAAATATATACATTTTAAGTATTGGTATTCATTCGCAAATGCATTGTTGTGATTGTTTTTGAGCCTCCAATGCTTATTTATTAAGGGTGTCGTCATTAGCTTCTTTGCAGATATTCAGAAGATAAACCCAGATTCCATTGTGGTGGTAGTGGTGGCAAATCAGGCTTTGTGAATTCACTGAACTTGTTCTCTCAAAAAGTTCACCGAATTCATTACCTAGGGTCATCTTAAGAAAAGTTCAGCCAGAGGAGGGTTCTATATTACGAATAGCTCGTTAAAAAGTTGCATAAACGAACGCCCACGGAAGAAGTTGCGGCGTGACTGAAGATTAACAGCATCAGGAATAAACGAGGTGGTGTTTGCATGCGTACTATCCTCCTTCGGTTCACGGAATCCGCGAGCCAACATTTCGTTGGAGTGCGCTGCGTCAGTGAGTAAAGCTGAGCTCGCGCCAGCTTCAGTTTCGCGTTTCTTCTCTTCCTCGATACGGTACACCAGCTTTTATACGCACCGCGCCAGCCGACTTACCCGCCTTCAGCTACGCTTTTTTCTGGCTCAGTTTACAGCTTTGCTTCCCTCAGGCGCCACAACTGTCTACACTGACGCGATGCGGAAAAGCAACGCGACGCGCCACTCTCGTACTGATGCCAACGCGGTTGTTAATAACGCGAGAAACCAGGATTTCCGCATACCGCGGCGAGGTGATCTGGGCCTCCACTCTCTGCTGGCGCACCTGCTATCTCGTCTATAGAATACCTCTATCGCGCTGTTGAAATTAAAACATACAGCACCACCCGGCTGGAGAGCAAACAATCGCGGCAGCAAGCGTGGGCCCAGGCTTTGCGCGGCCATCTGGCTGCCGCTTGCGCAAGGGACACGGGCGAGACCGCAATATGTAGCGATGGAACGGCGCGTGATCGCTGCAAGTCCAAGGCCGCTCGGCCCACAAGCGATCGAGGGCGGCATAAGCAGCACGAACTCTTTCTAGTTGAGCGCCACGCGTATCGCATCTACATAATCCTGGCCCAGCCAGCCGCGCAGACCGAGCGTAGTTTGCGGCTAGGTGGGCCAAAATGCTAAAACTTCAAAGACTTCCTTTGTGTCATGCCAAAAGCGAAGGAAAAGGCCGTGGACTTAAACGTCGGCAACGAAGGCAACCGGGCGTGTGCCCGAATCCGCTTTAATGTCTTTGTTTACTTTTTTTCTCGTTCCTTCCTTCCGAACTATCTAGCGAAGTATTGAAATGTTTTTAATGATTCTTAACGTTGCCTTTAACTTGAAATATTGACGCCAGTTTAGGTAATAGGTTGTACTGGACGTACACGTTTTACAACGTTCGATAAAGACGAAGAAAGGGGTCACCAGCGACGCTGGGTTAGTTGCTATGATGTGAGGTGTATGACGTTGTGGTACTTAATCGTATGGAGTCAATTCGCGTTCGCAGTGACTTTCTGTTGGTCGATGAACGTAAAGAGTGATCGTGTAGGTAAAGCTTAGCTGTAGTGTAATGAACCCAATGTTGTCATATCTGTTCCGCATCCGTTCATTAAGAAGCCTTTAAGCTTTGATGTGTCTTTAGAATAAATAACATATAAAAAAAACGTGAGAAACAAGTGTCGCCTAGTGACTCCATTCTTGCACAGCACATGTTAAAACGTGAACATGAAGAGGCCACCGATTTAGACGCTGTTTATAGAGCACACACGTTAGGAAAAAGGACAGCCAGAAAAAAATAAAAAATAACAAAATAAGCGTTTTCTTGCCAACCGGTTTTATTTCCCTGATGAATGAATACTCGCATGGTAAGGGATAGCGAAAACAGAGCCAGGAATCTCTGCACATGGCTGATGCATATAAACTGGCATTGGTCCGTGCGTGTACACGTTTGCACACTGTATAAACAAGCAAACATAAGTGCACACGTGTGTGCAGCAAACACCATCTACATGATTACCTACAATCTCGTCTACACTTCAACATCTTCCAGAAGAGAGCACGTATGTCTAAAGGCAAGGCCCACTTGCGCTATGCCAGCATGCCAGCACCAAACCGTCGTCATCCTTGCCTGTAGCCACGTGCAACAAACGGTCAGCTCGTCTTTATATATATTGAATAAAGTGAAAAATTACACCATCTCCCACTAAAGGGAACCATGTGTAGATGTGAAGCAGCGGGCGCTAACGCTTACACTGGCGGGGCATTGACGCTGGCGCTCATCGCAGCGTTGCGCAGGAGAGAAAACTGGGGAGGCGCAAAGCACGCAGTGATGGAGCGGTGTTTCCTACTGGAACATGTCAATCGCTGCTAATGGGCAATGAGAGACAGATGACTCCGACTGGACAGAGAGACCCGCAGTCCGCTTTTAGTTAACGCGCACGCTGCGAATTTTTATTGTTCAACAACGCACAGGAGAAATCTCCCACCGGCACCACCTTGCAGGTTGAAATTCATTGCCATATATACGGAGTGGCCAGTGAACGGTTGTGAAGCGCGAGCAGTCGGTTTTTTCAACCAAGAAACTCGCTAGCAGACGCTGCCTGCGTCGGCGTCGCGAGGCGAGAGAGGGGGGGGGTAGCGTAGGAGAGGAGAGAGAGAGGGGGGGGGGGGCGCATGCGCAGTGGGAGTGTGGACGCCGCGGGCAGAGATGCCTAGAGAAGAGAGGGGGGAGCGTAGCAGGGGAGAGAGGAGGGGAGGCGCATGCGCAATGAGGGTGTGGTTGCCGCGGGGAGGGATGCCTAGAGGAGAGAGAGGGGGGAAAGGAGGTTTTTTATTTATTTATTTTATTTTTGAAAGGGTTCGCGCTTGCGCAGTAAGGGATGTCACGCCGCACACCGGATTAAGCTCCGCCATAAGATGCTTCACATCTGAAATTTCGGGAGAGGGGGGGGGGGGATTCAAATTTTATACCCCATGTTCACCCTGGCTACGCCGATGCCGAGGATCCTCGACGGTGTTCGAGATATGAGGTACAGGCAACGTCTCTTTTGATACGCGCGTTTTTTTTTTTTAAATAAAGCCTAAGAGATCGTTAAACTGGTTTTTCGAATTTTCGATACGTGTTTGCGTTCCAGAATGCGTGACCATCAAGGATGAGTGCACTAGCATTGGTGCCGATTCACTGCACACGTTTAGTATTGGATTTAGGATTGAACAGATCAAAGCGAGGCACTGGGTTACGGGAGCGTACACGATGCGAGACCCTTTAAGCGGTTTATGCGCTTTAAGCAGATTACGTGTACTAAACATGCTTCGGCAGAAGACCCCACAAAGGCTGAGCAGCATTTTTGTTTTAAATAGATTACAGGAGCACTGGGCCACCCGTAGCTTCTTCCAAGTGCCTGCACAGAATCTGAGAGTGAAAGTAGCATTAGCCGTGTGTGTATGTTTGAGCAATGACACGTGGACAATCACGTAAAATATTTTCTTAGTCCGCAGTGTCCGGTACTTGTGGCTACTATGCGATGGCGTATTATTTCTTTTTTTTTCTTCTTCAGTGTAGGCGAATCTCACCGCATAGCAACATATGTAAGTTAGTGTTCCTGCAGCCTGCTTCTCTTTGTCCCAGTGGGGTGGTTATACATGTTTGCACTCTATATAGTAACAGCAGAGCGACCATGGAATACCCGCCGAGTTAGCTTAGCGGATAAGGTGTCGCTCTGCTAAGCTCAAGTACGCGGGTTCGATGCCCAGCCACGGGCGGCCGCATTTCAATGTACGTGAAAATGCAAGAAAAACCTGGTCGCTTTAATGAGCCCAAGATAACCTAAAAATTGATCAGGAGTTCCCGCACTACGGCGCACCTCATAATCTAATTGCGGTTCTGGCGCGTAAAAATCCCCAGAATTATTTTACCAATGACGTAATGGGAACCCTACTGCAGCCATACAGCACGAAACTCGGTTAAAAAGAAAAGAGCTTTTTACGACTGCTTAGAACCTGCAGCTAACGTGTGAGTATGCTTCATTCTCGTATAATCCACATACAGTGATCTCAATTGCGACACGCTGCGCTATACTAATACACTATATTAATAACACTGGCGTTTAAGCAGTCCACGCTTTCGTAATATAAACGGAGTGAACTGGAAGCAACAATCTGGTAGGCTTGGTAATGCGCACTCGGTGAGGCGATAGCTGTGCACGTAGTGCAACTCGATAAACAGATCTGATTTCCACGATAACGGTCGATTTTAATTTATCGTCCTTTGTACATCATGCCTCAATGCATGTCCTTATGTACATGCTCGGCGGCTGACCCGGAGATCACGTGTTCGATCCAGGCCGCAGCGGTCGCATTTCGATGGAGGCGAGATGCATGCTAGGAGTACGTATTGTACTGTGCGATGTCAGTGCACGTTAAAGAACACCAGATGGTTGAAATTTCCGGAACCCTCCACTACAGCGTGCCTCATGATCGTATCGTGTTTTTGGCAAGTAAAATCCTAGATATTGTTATTATGGCTTTTTGTACGGTCACTCCTTATTCATACTGGCCACTACGGGATTAGCCTGTGGTCAAAGAATTACAACTAATTTTGATGCTTGACGTAATATTAGCGAAAGATGATCGACCAATCACTAACAACTAACGACCAAAGGTATTTGCAAAGCACAAACCAAATACGCTGCAGTGTGCTAAATGAGGCGTTTTGAGATTAGCACTAAACTTAGTTATCTTCAATAAACGCAGTAGCGCTCGTGTGCCTTTCGGGGCTGATAGGTCACACTACACTCCTCTAACCACCTGAAATTTCGCGTTCGGCCAGCCAGCCAATATGCTCAATGCGCAATGTGCAATGTGCTCAAAAATGCGATGCGAGGTTGCATTTCACGGTAGTCTTTTCTCAAGGGTTCCTAGGTGGGCTAGTTGAATTCATGAACATAATCGGCCTAACATCGCAAAATGCGAGACAGTGAAACTCACAGGACACAACGCTGTCGTGTGCGTTTCCTGTCCCGTATTTTGCGCTGTTCCGCCCTAATGACTTGTCTCCCTTCACAGTGCATGCAAAGCTGTAACCGCACACCGTATGCGCAACGCTCAGCAGTCATTAAGCTGCATATTTAAGGCATGGAGCACACCAACTCGTGGCTCCTCACAGTGGCAAGTCCTTGGTGCAGGCTCAGAAGCGACGACTGGTCGTCAACCTGCAAAGAAAGGCAGCTTCGTCATAATCCAGACGCCTGTACTGTAGATGTCGCAAACGCATCTCCGCAGCAGTCTACGCGCTTTAGACAGGTCTCCCGCCCCTTGTACACTTCACTTTGCTGACTCTTATGACGGCATTAGAGCGGTGTTTACGCATTCGCCGTCGCTCGGTAGCAGCTCTGTACGCTTTTCGCAACGGCAACTGCGGTTGTGCCAGCAGACTGCATTATGCGCTTTCTTTGGGCGGAGGCGAAACCTACTTAGGACGATGCGGCAGTGTTCGGATCGCGTGTTTGCGGTCTCTGTACTCCCTCTTGTTGCTGTTGCGGCAAGCAAGCCGTGACCAGCGCGCACTGGCGGAGACGGCTCGCGAGGCAATAACAGTGCAAAGCAGCACCGCGGCAGGCATTGACCAATGTGGCCGACAATTAGAAGAAAGAGAGGTCGTATGTTCGGTTTGACCTACTTCGTGTCCGACTCGAGGGCCCTAGCGCGTGCCGTATGCGCAACATGGACAGCCGACCTCTCCTATTTGCCCTCTCATGCACATATTAGTTTCCTCACTGTATGCATTTGCAGATGTTTGTCTTGTCCTTTCTGAACGACTTTAGCCAGAACGCCCTTCCTGTGCGCGTCGCTTTCTATCCTGCGTGTGCGTGTTTTTTTTTTTTTTTCCTTTCATTTTTTTTCTTCTCTCTCTCTCTCCACACCCTCTTTCTTGCCCCTATTTCCCCTCCCCAGTGCTGGGTAGCAAACCGGATGCTAGTATCTGGTTAACCTCCCGGCCTTCCTCTTCATCTCTCTCTCTCTCTCTCTTGTCTTGTCCCGGGCCGCTATGTTGTAGCGATGCCGTATACTGCCTGATTCTATGCTATAGACTTTTGGTACACCGTTCAGACAAGATGCTTGCGAAAAGCCATATCCGCGAAATAGGATACCTACGAAATAGTGGTCCGAATCGGTCTGGATGCAATTTTCACTCCATGTGGATTTCGATAGCAATCGTATGATAGTTCCTGCATACCTGTTGGTTTTTCTTTTGTCCTTACTGACAAAAGAATGTCTTTAGCAACTGTAAAATGATTTCTCAGTTCAGTAAAAACGACGATGGCACTTTTGAATTGCTCCCCCTCTCCCCCCCATCCCGTTAACGAGGTTTCTTCCATTTCTCCCTGTGGTTTGGGTCTTCACCATCGGTTCGCCAATACTTCTGTATAGCCAAGAAAAGCGAATATTAATTACATTGTCTAATTATTATTACATTGTCTTACGTTGTCTAACTAAATTATTTAAGGCTGAAAATTCACTCCAGCATCTGTCAAAATTGCAAAAACTCGCAACTTCGCTGGAGTAGCCTCCAAGGATCGGAGGCACCTCACCTGGTTTTGCATTGCTTCCGTGATCGGCCCTCTGTTTACCAAGCTGCGATGTCATGTGATGACGTCATCTCGTGATGATGATTTTTTGCATCACTCTTGTTGACGCAGCCTACGTGGAGCGCCGGTCAACTTTCGCGTTTGATGAGGCCATATAAGGCTTTCGTCTTAATGATGTAAGCTCAGCGTTAAATTTTCAAAAGTCAGCTTTTTGAGATCTTTTAACTCAATGTAAACTCTAAACAACAACAAAAAAAGAGTACGTGTTACTCTTTTAGGTGAGTCCTGACTCGCCCCGCATATGACTCTCTTTAAACACACGAACAGATTATTATTATCTCCAAAGAGAGTTCACAATGTCTCTTCAAAGAGAGTCATATACGTGACAACTCAGGACTCAGAAACAAAGTCAAAAGACTCCATTTTTTAGGGGCGAAGCTCCTTAGGGTGTGGGTCTGTCCCTCCTCTAGTAGTAGTAGTAGTAGTAGTAGTAGTAGTAGTAGTAGTAGTAGTAGTAGTAGTAGTAGTAGTAGTAGTAGTAGTCGTAGCAGCAGGTAGGTAGGTAGGTAGCCACGTATAGTGGAATGTACCCACTCCACGGGATAAAGATGACGATGGCGCAGTATAGTGGAATGTACCCACTACACGTGATAACGATGAAATATAAGCGTTCCAGTATAGTGGAATGTACCCACTACACGTGATAAAGATGACGATGACGCTGATGACCATGAAGTATAAGCGAATTCCAGACCACACATTCTCTTTCAGCCATGAATGAAAACGATCGAGCTTCGCCCACTCATCATCATTCACTTCGTGGATATGGCGTGATTTTTTTTCCAGCCTACAACGCACGGTACATCGACTGTTGCAAGGGTTAATTCAGTGTCGGGAAAAGCTTCAGCGTCCTTCTGACGCGTCGGTCCATCGGCACTTTTAGCACCTCAAGTTGCGCTTCCGTGACACAACCTGCAACCAGGCGAGTGCATCGAATGACATTCCTTCGGCCCAGGCACTCTGACGCAAATGCACTCAGCGACGACACTCCTTTCAGGTCACACGCGCACGTATGTTTGAGTTCGCCTTTGTTCGTCCGCGCTCAATCTCGGGCAGCGAATTGCGCGCGAGCGTGGCACGACCGCGACGTGCGCGCGGCCGCAGTGCGTGTACACATTGCCGCTCGGGTGGCAGCTGCCAATAAAGAGCACTCGCCACCGCTACGGTCGGTCCAGCTCTATCTGCATTCATTCCTAGCGGCCGCACTTCGTGGGTGGGCTGGCAGCAAGCAGGAAGCGATGAACTTCGCGCGTCATTGGTGGTTTAAATGTTTGTGCATTTTAAAAAGGGAAGTTCAGTCGTTCTTCCTGTTACGCTTAGTGGTATTATAGAGGCGAACCTGCTTTGACTCTGCGGTATAAGTGCTTCGCCCTGATGCGGCGAGTGATAATCTAGGAACAGAACTCGGAGGCCTTCGCGACCTGCCTTGCTCCTTTCGGCGTCGTGCTTAAGTTACTATCGCGCCGTATTCGGAAACGTTTCAGCCGCTGTGGCTGTGTGTGCATATATGTCAACATGCAGTCTGCCGTGAAATCTCAGAAGTGGTTATGACTGCTTCTGCTAACTTGACGACTGTTAACTTCGAGAGGATCTTATCCATTCGTTACTCTTAGAGGGATGCCTTTACTAACCTTCTCGAATTACCAAAAACTACTACAATAAGAAAAAAGGACTTGTTCGCTTCCAACTAAGGCAATGTTTTATCGACAAAGAATTCTCTCCTGACATCATTACACTATTAATTCGTTGTCGAACATTGTCGGATTCCAAAACATCCTCATCTTGGCCCACGAAGTTACGCGAGTTCGTGGTTCAAGTGTTAGTAATATTTACAATATAATTAATATGTGAACTAATTAACCAGCCGTGCACCGTTGTAGTTCTCCAGGACGCCCTTTTCAGGCACGCGTACCTAACTTTCCGGTTCGCGGCATTGTCAAAAAGCGTCGTGCCCGAGTGGCTTACATGCAAAATAGCGGAACTGTCAATAAACGTTGGTGCTATTCATGTGCTGGCGTATTCCGTATCCCAACGACGTCGATATGACTCTGCTGAGCTTGGAAAAACAGACGCGTCGAGAAATGTACACAGTACATCCGGGAGGTTAAAAAACGAAAAAGAAGGGCGGTGGGAGGGGGGGGGGAGGCACGGTAAATAGTGACAATTTGATGCCCGTATTTTTTTTCTTTTGCTTTGTTTACTTGAAAGCCCACGTGACAGGAAAAGCTTTAGAGAGAATTTGCATATTCTAGCAGATTCCGAGGCGTTGCCGGCGCTCTTCTAGGCTTTATCGTATAGACCCATCGATATTGAACCCGAGGAATGTGCCCCTTTTCGAGCTTGCTGGTGGTGTTTAGGATATCGACTTACATTCTCTTCCGTTCGCATACCGAGCGCCGGAGTGACGCGCACGGTCTGCAAGAGAGAGAGAGAGAGAGAGTAGTTCAAGGTCGATTCTTTCTTTTCGCTGCATCGAAGTGACTTCAATTTCAGGGTTCCGACACCTCCGCATTCCTCTTAATCTCCTGAAGGTATTTCGCGGCGCAGTGCCCAATCTCTTATTTCCATTTTGTACCTGGCGTAGTTCATGGAAGCCGCAGATCCCCTCTCTTATTCATGCCGTGCGTTTCGTCCTGCTGTTCGGACAGACCTTCTTGCGAATTTGCTATGGCTTTCGAAGCATGCGTTGTCGCAAACATAGCGAGAGAGAGAAATATTTTAATGAAGAACTGGAGATGTTTGCCTGGCTTTTCGCCTGACATGCTACTCCAGGGGTTGGGTGGTGATTATGATATTTACACTGATGATATGATACTGATTATGATATTTACACTGCGTGCACGCACACGCACTCTCTCTCTCTCTCACACACACACACACACACACACACACACACACACACACACACACACACACACACACACGCACACACGCACGCACGCACACACGCACGCACGCACACACGCACACGCACGCACACACACACACACACACACACACACACGCACACGCACACGCACACGCACACACACACACACACACACACACACACACACACACACACACACACACACACACACACACACACACACACACACACACACACACACACACACACACACACACACACACACACACACACACACACACACACACACACACAGCGAGTTGAACATCTCGCACTATGAAGAGGAGACGTTTATTGTTTAGGCATTATACCTCTTTTATTTCTTGCACGACGTAAGGAGCATCGGTAAAACCATGGTTTAATTACGGTGATATGACAATGAGACGTGCTCCCGCTATCGTCCGCGTCGGCGGTATAGGGGTTACGGCGCCCGGCTGCTGACGTGAAGGTCGCGGGTTCGATCCCAGCCGCGCCGGTCGCATTTCGATGGAGGCGGAAAGCTAAAGGCTCGTGTACTGCGCGATGTCAGTGCACGTTAAGTGCCAGGTGGTCTAATATTCCGGAGCCTTCGACTACGGCGTGTCTCATAATCATGTCGTGGTTTTTGCACGTACAACCACAGATATTATTATTACTAGTGCTCCCGCTATAGGGTTGCTGAAAATAGCGCCATATTTCTCTTCTTTCCAAGAGCAACCTCAGGTGCGGTTATCAAGCTAACAGGGAAGCCACATGCTCTCCGGTCACGCTGAACGTGGGTAACACTGCCTGGACAAAGGAAGTCAGGTCCATTAATGCAGCCTGTCGAACAAGTAGCTTCGGAGCGCCCGCACTGCCGCTTCGTCCTACAGAGACGAGAGGCTACAACGTCACTTATGAAAAGCACGACTAACGCGCCGTGTTATTGTGCAGTTGTTCACGCCCCATCTTCTTACGGCGACCAGCGCACCTGGTGCTCACGAAATAGAGCAAACGCTCCGGCGTGTTCCGACGAAAAACGTTATGCGTGTTGTCCGGTCCGGACTAAAGATAGACGCCTCACCGTCTGAGCCAGTGCCCTCGTACTGTTGCTGACTTGCGGATAACTGCCGGCATAATGAGTCACCGTTTGATATTTGTTCGCGGACACTTACTATTCATGTCATTGCTTTGCTTGTGTTCTCATCGTCTGCAGTCTGGACGGCGCGCTTGAGCTGCTAGGTCACAACGAATGGGCGAGCTTACAGGAAAGTCTCGCCTTCACGTGCGCAGTAAATCTCGCGAGAACGGACGTTTGCACAACGGAACGAAAATATACCTGCTTATATAAAATAAGTAACCATAAAGCGAACGGTCTGAAGCCGTCTTTCCAGACGTCTCGGTTGCGGTTTCCGCCTGTCTGGCGATGTCGACACGATCGACGCGATGCGGTTGGCGTCATCAAATACCGACGGTACTTTCTCACCGCTCGAAGCGTTGCGGCTTATAGATATACGAGCGAGGAAAAAGTTGACAGAGCCTCGCGAGAGTGCGGCGGCTTATGCTCGTGTGCACTGCGACCGAAGACCGAGAAGGAGAACGCAGAGAAGAGACGCACAGCTCCTGTCACGCTTCACTGATGGCCTTCGGTTTACCTACTTTTTAACGTGACGTAGGGGCATCCGGCCATGAGTTGCGCTGCCTCAAATGTGCGACTCGAAGCCAACAGCGTGAAAATTAAATAATACGACTGGATGAAGATGCCACGACATAGCGCGTTAGGGGTCGCGTGTTTCTTCACGCTCGTGGAACTACTTAGCTTCTGTTGGCTGTCGTTTCAGCGTGCCGCGTATTATACGTCATAGCCCACGTAGTGCACGTCTGTCGAATATGTCTCAGTTATTATTTACTTACATCTGGGGTTTTGCGTGCCACAACCACGATATGACTACGAGGTTCGCCGTAGTGGAGGGCACCGGAAATTTCGACCACCTGTGGTTCTTTAACGTGCACTGACATCGCACAGTACACGGGCCTCTGGCTTTTTCGCCGCCGTGAAATATGCGACCTCCGCGGCCGGGATCGAACCCGCGTCTTTCAGGTCTGCAGACGAGCGCCGTAACCACCGGGCCACCGCCGCGGTCAATCTGTGTCAGTTGGACATAAGCAAAATCTTGCGTACACCATGTTGCACATTTACATTAGTTAACATGGAGAGTTTATATTCCGTAATTCGGTTATAGCTAGAATTCTAAGAAATGTATTGATCCGCATAGTATTTGTTTTTTTTGCCTGCAAGAAATATACTCTACAACTAGAGATTGGCTAATTTATCAGTGATGAATTACTACACGATTAAACAAAGCAATCCCTCGCCGCTAGACACGCCGGCCCCACCTATACAGGATTACTGTAGACGTGGCATAATTTTTCACATGGTAATGCAGCTGAGTCTTCTTTCCGGAACATATAATTGATCGTCTGAAATTAGAAGCAGCTCAAACGTAACCTGACTGCTGCCACAGTGTAGCGTGCAGATGTGAACTTCTACACATTTATTCGGGTTTAGTGGTTTCTTCAACAGTCTGCACTCTGATTCCTCAGTTACAATAGCGAGGCAGTTTATTCCGAGCCCACCTCTAGTAGCACCAAATGTTGACACAACGTTGCCGTAACATTCCATAAGTTGCTTCAACGTTGTGGCAACATTTCGGTGCTACTAGGGACGTTGTCGCGTCTCATACGACTGGTAAGCGCGTTTTAAACGGAGTATGAGAAAAGTGTCTACATTACGAAAGCGGTTGTGATCCGCAGGTTGCTTAGAATGGCGTGTATCTCAATGACGCTGGCCAAACTCGTGGTTAGCAGTCACCCGCCTGTCAGTTTCGTAGATTCGTTCGATATCTTGAAACTTGTTTTAATGTAACCTAAATTAGTAGCTGCTGTGGCGTATCCACGTACCTCGACGGACCTGAAATGAAATACGGTTAGATTTATCTAGGACAGCGCACATTGAATGATAATATGAAAACATAATCTGCATTACTCAATTATAGACTTGTTTCCTGCAGATTACATCGTCAAACGAACATGTGGGCTGGCGCTCGGCTGGGGCAGCTGAGTGCCGCTATTCACAGAAATGTGTGCAAATAAAGGAATGAAGAAAATGGCTGTAAAATAATTTTTTTCTATTTGTCTTATGTTTCCCTATATTTTACGCACTCTTCAGCGGACGTCTATTGAGGAGAAAAAAGTACAAGTAGCAGCTGAGAATCAGTGAAGGCGTGACGCTCGTTGCAATGCAAAGCTAATAAAATACACTGTTGCCATTTCGTGACACCATGAGTCAGCTCGGCTGTTTGGTTTGCGGTTAAGCCAGGGACGGTTAGAAGCTGAAAAATGTTCGCCCCTAGCGAGGAATTTAAGTAAACACACATCTTTTCGTTCCCTTTTTTTTTGTCACCTTTTTGTCTTCGCTTCAATCCAACTAGAACAAAGTGGCGCTTCAGGCTGTCAAGCGCAGCAACAAAGAAAGAAATCCGCAAATAGTATCTTCAAACTTTAAAGTTGAGAAGCTGCACCGGCGTACCGTGTACGGTTCGAGCGCTCGCCGCTTCAGCGTTGCCGCTCCGCAGAGCGCGATCTTATGGACGGCTGCCTCCGCTTGAGTCGGTGTAATGTAGTATTCGTGTCGGATTAGGCACACGGTGCTGGTTCGGTTTTTAAAGGACGTCGATGTGCTGTCTACGTTGCTGCGCTGTCGGGGCCTGCGAATGCGCGGCACTTGCGAAACGGGCTGTCTCGCTTACGCAGCAGATACTTTGTGCTTTTACTCGCCGGTGAGCTTCGGCTACAGCTTCTTCTTGTCCTGCCTTCGCTGTCATCAATTTCGGATTTGAGAAGGTAACAATGTGCCGTATGTAGAGGATTTGTTTGTTAAAACTGTTTATAAAGGTTCAGCAAACCAGGCGCGATCGAGTGAAAAACAAAGATGCTGACGGTGCAGTAGGGCAGCAACCGGAGGTTACAGTGTACATAGTTTAAAGGTTAGAGGCAATATGTTTAAACCGGTAGTTCATGCGTTTTATGAACAGGTGCCTGCGGAGCTCAAAGCCCGGTTGTATACTATTAGGATGCAGTATAAGAAACGAGAAAAAGGAACACCTGCATGGGTTTACTGAATGCCGCGTGCGCGAGCGTTTTTTTATGATTGGATGGGTAATCAACCGCAACTATTCAGCGAAAGATGAGGAAAGCAGTCAGCAAATCAGTGAAGAATTTCACGTAAGCAGTGACTTACTAACACACTGGAAGATTGCGCAATCGCAAACGATATAAGTCATTCGAACGCCGAAAACTGGTCGGAACAGAGGTGCTTACACATCACAGTGGTTCTGGAAATGAATGGGCGCTATATGTATTGTGCAGCCCTTGAGTGAGCACGGCTCTAGACGCGAACTTTTACTGGAGATGGGATGTTGTTATATTAGTAAATCCCCCCATCTTGCGTCATTGTATCTACAGGATTTAGACATATACAATTAACGAAAAAAAGAATCACTCGAGGCAAAGTAACAAATAAAAGACAGACAACACATTGTTTTGTCTGTTTCGCGGCCTCGTCTGATGCATTTTATTTGCTCCACTAAAGTATGCAGTTCGCAGCAACTAGCCTTACTATATTGTCTCTAATACTGTACCTACACTCAGCACCGCTTTACACGATGACGCGGTGCACCATACTAATTTCTACTTAGTCGAGTTGGTACTATTTACGTATTTACGTTGTAACAAACCAGATGCTCGTCTGGTGTAGCACACTGCGTTTGTTTGTCTTACTTACCTCTCCTAGAGATAAGGAAAAACAGAAATGGTCATACCGTGCAGTTAAACACGAGAAACACAATTTGCTGTCGAATTCGCGCGCGTCGAGAATATGGGCTCGATAAAAACAAAACAAAAACAAAATCAAGAAGAAAGACTGCCTTTTGAAGCTACCTCTGATGATGCGGGATCGCTTACTATGACTTGTTTTCGGATGAATTATCCATTTACATGGTCACATTCGTCTGCGCATGTTTCTGTCAACGAGAAAAATACGCAAGTAGGACCTGCTCCTGTCGAACTTTTTTTTTTTTCTCTTGCGCCTCGTCCTCGTTGTAGTCTTTCTACTTTGTCAACTGGCGCCGCGCCTGCCACGTTGCCTGCCTAATTTGCTCTCTATCGGATAAAAGAAGCAAGCGAGTCGCGCTCATCTTCACACTCTTTCTTCTTTCTTGTTTTTTTTTTTCCTGGAGTCTACGCCGCTCACATAGCTGGCTGTCCGGGGCGACACTGTAGCCCGGCGGGTGTGAGCGTTAGCCAGCGACAGAGGTGTGGTGTACTCTTCGTGTGTTCCTTTTATCAACTGCGTCTCGCCAACGAAAAGAAAAAAAGAGAGAGAGATAAAAGTTTGGCGTGCAACGGAGAAAGTAAACGAACGAGGAGATAGAACGAGAGAGGTGTCCCGGGGGGTATGTGTGTCTCGGCGCGCCCGGGGAACTAACCAACGCTCGCTGTCCCATCTCTACTACAGCAGGAGGCGTTCGGACTCCCAGAGGCCTCCCGGCTCCCGCGAGAACTCGTTAGCAAGCTGAGCGGACCTAGTCACTTGCGCCCGGGCAGGCTTCTATGTAAGGGCGCTGCGGGAACGAAATTTACTGGGAAGAGAAAGAAAGAAATGAAAGAGGAAACGAGAAGAGAAGAATGGTCGCGTGGTGTGAGAGAGGGAGAGGGAGGGAGGAGACAATGATCGAAGTCTCGCGTTGCTTGTCTGCGTCGGATCCGCGTTGCATCGACTCGCGCCTACGCCGGGTTTCCGGCCTCGCCTCTTTCTTTTTTTTCTTTGTTGACTTTCGCAATAGTTTGATCGCTCGTTTTCTGTGAACATGTTTACCGATGGCGTGTAGGCTTTAACACGATGCTTTTGCCCCACGGAGAGAGAATGGAGAGCTGAGTGAAAGAGTGTTGTTCCTTGTGCAGAAAAAAAAAAAAACGGAAACCCAGGGTCTTGAAAAAGAGGAATATTTGCAGACTCGAGCGATCTTGCTCAGCCGTTTATCACTGTGCTTCAGCTGAGCCATTAGATAGAGGCGACGACAGCAAACTGTTTTACATTTTTTCGTTTTCATTACGTTTAGAAGCGGTATCCGAAGCAAAACTTGCGTGGTCTGCATTTTAATGATTTCGAAGGTGTTTATAGGCGCCAATACCTTGACGTTGTGCGTTTAAACAGATAGCAGGTCAACTTATATTTAAAATTAAATCCCCTGTTTTCAAAACAGCTGCTGTTTTGGAGCGTTTTCTGAACATAAAGCGCTCCCGCCACCATCAAAGGTCCAAAGACACAGTCTAAGAGAAGGCATGCGAATACAAATATCAGTCCCGTTTCATAGACCTTACTTGTTATATGTAATAAGAACTTGTTGCTGCGCAAGTTGGTGAATACTTGACGATATCTTAATTTTAGCGCTAAATAGAAACGAACACAAACACACGAGACAAACACTTGTCTTGTCGTCTTTCATGTGTTCGCCTCCTCTAGCGCTAAAATGAGGATTTCGTCGCATTATACGCCATTTTGGGCGAGACCGTTTATCGTTATGCCACCTAGAGACCAGTGCAAGAATACGCTATGCCAAAACAGTTTAAAGTGTTCACAATATTTCATTTTCCCTTTTTCTTTCCAGGTGAGTGAACGTGTCCTTCATGTCATTTTGAATTCATCCTCGCAACGTCATAGGTGAGTTTTCCCCCTCCTCTTTGAGTTTCAATACTAAAAATAAGTTATTTGTTAGCATAAAAATGTTAGTTAAGTACACTGACGGACAAGGCTAAAATGGTTAACAGCGCTTCAATATTGAGTGACCCAGTTCACGAAGATTTGCATCTTTAATATCTTGTTGGCGTTAGCTGTCATTCTTTTCTCGAAATGTGTTCGTCGTAACTAATGTACGGAGTCTAAATTTGACAGAATCACCTTGCCGAACTAACTATATTGTGCATACATATTCAAAAACCTGTACCTTTACTCTACGTGCAGTTCGTGTACGACAACATGGCTTGAATGCTAAGCAGTTCTATCCTACAGTTAGTTCATGTTTTGCATAAACTGCATTGTTGCCGGTGACTTCGTTAGGATCGTTGCTTTGCCTGCTTTACCTTCGAGCACCTTTTGTGAACTCGTGGCCTTTAGAATCCATGACCTTTAGCTACTTTCGGCAGCATTTCGCACGTGCCTCCGGGGGGTGCAGGAGGACGTATGACTGCTTGCGAATAAGATCACCGCTTTCTGTTCCTTCGTACCTCCTTCTTTACTGAAATTTATACGACGGAAAAAAAAAAATCGAGTGCGCGAGGAGTGGCTCTATTCCTGTTTCTTTCATTCTGGTGCCTCGCTCGGAGGTTTTTCTCCCGGGTGGCTCCTCGGTGCGAGCTTTCTACTTCTCCGCACCGCCGGAGAGTCCAACCCGACTCGGGGGTCGCAAAAGCAGAAGCGTTTTCGCGGCACGAAAAAGCAATTAGACCGGCCCTCTTCGCTGCGTACACCGGTGACCGTGCGATACGAGTTTTCCGGCCCAAATGAGCGCGTAATTAGAAATAGTGAGTCCTTTGGTAGTGGCCCTGCTCCTCCAATTGCCTTGGGACGGCAACCTCGCTTTCAACGCTGCCTCTCAGTATAGGATAAGAAAAAAAAAAAAAAAAGAAGCACTCGCTTTTCCATCTTCCCCGACGTCCGCCACGCTAGTGGAATCCTTTAGCGCGATGTCGTAGTGTGTGTACGTGTGACCCCTGCTGAACGATGTGCGAGTGTGTACGTGCGAAAGTGGACCTCTCCGTGTGCTGGCCACCGTAGAAATTGCTCGTGGCAATTAAGTGTACGGCGCCTGCCTGCCTTTTGGAGAACGGCACCTGCGTGCGGACGCGCCATTAGTTTTCGTTGGGAATGGACAGGGGCGATCACAAGGGCCCTTAATGAAGGCCCCGAAAGTAGAACAGCAGATGTAAATGTTAGAACATTGTATGTTCTCGGCGAAGGACCGCTCTTTCTGCCACGTCCTTTCGACTCATCTTAAGGAGAGTGGACTTCGCTTGGCTGCCTTATTTGCTCTCTTAGTAGGAGGAACAGAGCGACATTTTGTTGACCTTTATTTCTGATGCAATTAACGCCTGTTTCTTTGAGCGGTTCAGCTGAAGGACGTCAAGCTGTCGGTCACTGATTACTTTTCAAATAATCTTCATGTACTGAAGAAACAAGAAAAAAAAAACGCCCTTATATGATACGTGGTGTTTCCTTATGACGTCAAGTCGCTAAGAGACAAGAAGATGCAGGAGCAGTGCGTGTGCAGAGTGCTTTCTCTGACGGTCGTAAAACTATTACGAAGGCTGTCATCGCTCGGAGGGGGTAGTTGGGGGGGGGGGGGGGGGGGGATGCGTCTGCACGTGTTTCATTTGATTTATACTTGATTTATTATACCCCTTAGGGCCAGATGCATTACAGAGGGCGAGTGGTAAGAGCACGAGAAAGAAAAAGAGAAAACTGGAACAGTACAGTAGAAACAGTAAAAACAAAACCTGCGTATACAATTTTAGCTATTACATCGCGGAACTTTTTATAATCGTTAATGTCTGCAATGTCCGCATAAAGGTTGTTCCAGTCGCGTACGGCCCGCGGCAAAGATGATTCATTGAAGTACGTCGTACTGCGTGAAACGAATCTGACATAGTGACGATGGTCTGTGTGACACTATTGCTACAGTCTGACCAAAAATGACAAATAACATTACACAGACAACCTTGAAAGGGTTGAAAGCAGAGAAAGAAGACAGCGTACTTTAATCAAAAAGTAATGGAAACGTCGACCCCCGGTTCGTGTCTATGGCGTCCGATTCACGCCACGAAAGCTGTCACGGAGGAGAGACGAGTGGGGGAGAGAGGGTGAGATGAAACATAGATTAGATCAGACGTCCAAGGGTGCTGACAATGATGAATTAATTTTAGAATTAGTTTGTCTCGAAGTGTGACTACTGTGCAGACAGGACCAGCCCGCCGCGGTGATCTTGTGGTTATGGTGCTGACCTGCCGGTCGCGGGATTGAATCCCGGCCGCGGCGGCCGCATTTTAAATGGAGGCGAAAATGCTCGAAGCCCATGTACTTAGTTTTAGGTGCACATTGAAGAACCCCAGGTGGTTGAAATTTCCGGAGCCCTCCACTACGGCCTCTCTCAGAATCAAATCGTGGTTTTGGGACGTTAAACCCCAGCAGTTATTATTATTATTATTATTATTATTATTATTATTATTATTATTATTATTATTATTATTATTATTATTATTAGCAGACAGGATATTCTTAACGCAGGTGAGGGTAAGCATATAGCACACGAATTTCCTGTAAAGTGTTATTACAAACGTGTATAATAGTCACGAAAAGAAGCTATCTTCATGATTGAGCACCAGACATTTTCAAAGACACGTAATTAACTGTAGGCATCACTCACTGGCGCTTAAAAGCGTATCAGCACGTGCTGAGGTCATAGCGATTGTGATGAAACGCATGTCTTCTTCTAAATCCCTGCTACTCGATGTTTAGTGTTTCCTTTCTTTCTTTCCTTTTTTTTTTTTTTTGAGAGAGAGATAGTGATTTCACTTCCTTCCCAGTTTATGACTAGCCGTGAAACGTTGATCAAAAGAATGACGCGGAAGTGCTGTTCCCTCAGTGTTGCCGTCGAATATAATGGAAACACGAGAACACAGCTCTTTGGCGTGTTTCTTCATCCAAAGCACTGCTTGTCACTTTAGTTGCTTTCTTTTTCCCGCGGTTTCGTCTCCTCGTTCCCCATATTCGTCGTGGTAGTTAAAACGCCTGGCCGAACGCTGAGCGGCTCGCGAAATAACCCCCGCGCACTTTCAGCGACGTAGAGATAACGACTGTCGGTCAAGGCCGCGGCAATTTGTTCTCCAGACGAGGCTCCACGTCGGCTCTGTTAACGTTAGCCAGGCTGTGCTATGACGTAGGCCGATGTCGCCTGTGATGCATGGGCGTTTTTTTTCTTTTTCCCTGGTTAAGTAGAACGCGGACGATCGAGGCCTAACTAGTACTAAAAGCCAAGATGGTAGCCTTATGGCCTCCGGAAGAACTTGACGTCTTTGCGTTGTTTTATATCCTTGACAAGGATGCAGTGGGGTAGAAAGTGCTCGTTGTACAAGGATACAAGTACACGGCCCCGTTTCGTAGTTCCGTGCCATGAAATAAGTTTGTTGCATTTGTTATAATGATGAAGAGTCATCAATCTGGCGCGTAGTTTCGCGATGAGAAGGCGGAATCATTCGCTGCTCACCACGTTGATGGCGTCCTTATGCTATAAGACCCTTAGTCACGCTAGTGCCCTGAGAGACTTGAGTTGAGGGACCATTATCACTAAAACGTACGCACGTTTCAATTGTTCGTAGGAGCGCAGTCTAGCCAACCGTGACGCCTAATGATTAGCGGAAATGGCCGACCGATGTGACAACGCTTAGAGATTGAAAAGGGCTGAACTGAAATGTTTGATGTGTTCATCAGTTTTCCGGATTTCGTATCCTGAAACGGCCGTCCGTAAAGATGTTCTGCACGAAGTCCTAATGTATTTGAGTATGCGAATAATTACGTTTTCTGTAACCATACAACATGATGTACCACGAGACGTTAGAGCTAAATAAACTGATAATTCTGTGGGATATAGGGGATGTTATTTTCTAAAACGACCTCGTTTGATGTATACCACCATGTTTGTATTTCGGAGCAAATAATGCATATCTCTGAACGCGGAAGTATAATCGACGCTTTGATCACTCAGTGTTTGCTCCTACAGTACGGCTGGTGCAACACTGCCCTTCTAGTACGCCGATGTACTTCTGAAGTAATAGTCCCCTATGCTGAAGTAAATGGGTATACAGACAAGACAGATATGCGTACATAAAGAAAGCTTGTAGTTATGGATCTGAAGCATTTTATATTCAAGAAACTAAGGGGCTATTGGAAGCGCTTGTTGGAGGCTGAAAATCTTTAATAAGTTCCACGTTATTCAGTAAATCTTGGGAACTCCTTTTATAACTAATCAAAGTATTATAACCAGACGTAATCTAGTGTCGATTTATAATTAGTCATACGTACCATACAGCACACACAATCACTTCTTTACTCGTGTTGCAGCATTTTGGTTGATCCTAGGACAAGCCGACCGTTTTCCAAAGTCTTGCAAGGCTGTCACGAAGCAGAAAATCAAACAAAGTAATTTAATTGTAACGTACAGAATACACATTTTTCTATTTATCTAGCTAATTCCTTGAAGTGAAATAAGTTTTATGCTTTTTACAAGATGATGCCTAATTACAAGTTATCAGGCCCAGTATTAACAGCGCATCATCTCGCCAGAGTATGCTGCTGCGAGCGGAGCACTTAATAAACCACACGCATCATCATGACCATCATCATCCAAAAGTGTAGTTAGATAACATTGGAAGTTTCCGTAGCTGAGTATAAATGAAATAGCCTTGATACGCCAATAACCATGTATATAGCATGAGACTATCCGATTACAAACGTCAAGTTTAAATCATAGTTCGCTTTTACGTAAAAACAATACTGAGGAGCTGAAGGTAACGTTAAAATAATATCGTTTTTGTTATTGCTTTCACGTCTCACCTTTCAGAAATATTAGTCCAATCTTGTAAACACCGAACTGCTGCCATCAAACAGAACGGAAAATAAAGGCTGCTCTCCTAGAAAAAGACTTGAAAGCTGCGTAGCTTAACAAAGCGTTCATTGCTGCTAATTAAGTTCGCTGTTAGGTACCTGTCCTTTTGTTCAACGCGTGCATATTTTGTTTCTGTAGCGGACCACCCGCTGCAACGCTGGCACGAAGTAGCTTCCCTCGAAAACAAGCGTTTCATAAATATTCAGCAGCAGCCGCGGGGCTCGTTCTTCAAAAGCTTACACCGCCGTCCATCTTAATTAACTTTCGCGTTTCGGTGTCCCCCCTGTCTTCAAAGTTCGAAAACTCTGGAGCTCACGACGCGTGCACTTCCAAGATTGCAGTCCACGTGACGTGGTCCTTGCTGTACGTCTTGCGGTCCTGAGATAGAAACACGTACGAAATAAACGCCCGAAAGCAGAACGGGCATCGAAGGAACGTGCTCGGGTTCCTTGCGAGCGATACCTTCGAAAGCCCCGAAGAAAATTGTGAACGAGGCGGTCTTTTCCTTCTTCCGCGGTATTCCTTTTTGGTAGCCGCCCGCCCCGGCTGACGCGAATTTTCGCGTCAGCCGGGGCGGGCGGCTACCAGCTCTGCGGGAACTTTTGCAGGGCAAGAAGGTGGAGGACGGGGTTAAAGATGATCGCCGATGACGAGGGACTCGACAGAAATTGGAGAATAGATTTCCCGTATTTGTAAACAAACAAGGACGAATGATGTCGCTGGAAAAAAAAATAAAAAAATCAACCAACCAAGTCGCCTACGCGAAGGAAGCCACCCGTCGTATACGCGGCCGGGAGATTCCTCAACAACGCTGGAACGTTTACCGGCGGGTGATCTTAGAGGAATGGGGCGCCCCTTCTTCGGTGGTTGGCAAACTTCCTTTGATCTAGGTTTTCGTCAAGTGCGGCACGCGCCTATATACGGGCGGCTTCAGAAAATTTCGCCAGCCCTTCGGCCAATGGGGCGCTTGTGTTCGCCCTCAGGAAGACCACGGGTTGTTGTCCTGGCTCAGCAAGTCTTCGTTCTCAGACCAATAGTTTTCCTTTGATGTGAAACTCCGGACGAGTTTATTCGTTTTGCAATCCTTATCTCGGGACTGGCTTCCGCGTGTGTTTGGGCAATCAAATATTCCGAGATTAGCCTCAGGAGGTGAATCTTCTACCTTTGATTCACTGCTGGCCGTGCTCCTTCCTATAAGCTTATGCTTCGGCGGTTATGTCGTTGGCTTTGCGCAAATTGGATTTAGAAGTGTGCGGAACACTATGCCGGGGTTTTTATACGAATTATGACCGTGTGTTCAGGAGGCTATGCGAGTAGCTTGCGGACTCGTCGTACGCTTTCATGTATTGATATCAGGTACTCGATTTAGGCAAACATAACTCTTGAACCTCAGAAATTTGTAAATACGAGCAAAAGTAGGGTAACTTATGACTGGTCAATATTAAAAGCTTGGAAGTGATTCCGTTCTGTGTTAGAGATGATGTCGAGAAATATACGCTCTGTGAACTACTCGAACGATGCCACTCTCATAGGCGTACTTGAAAAGTTGCGCTAGACAGATGATCGACTCTGTATAATCTCAGGAGCAGAGAAACGTCTTTATTTTCATCTAAGCATGAAGTGTTTTTAGCTCCCTTTGTCGGCGACCGTCAAGTGACCTTGAGCCAAAAGCGAGAGCCGTCATGCCGGGCACTCAAAGAATACTATCCGGGCATGGTTACAGGAACAAAACGGAAGACATCCAGTGAAAAGCTTAAAAAAAAAAAAGGTGTTCTATTGCCCTCAACCCTTTGTACAGGACCTCATTGCTTACGCAAGTTACTGCCAAACAGGTTACCAAAAATATTGCTTCCGACTTCCTAATGTTTGTTCACAATATCATTGAGGCTATAACTTCTAGTACGCTGAAGGTTTTCGGTGCTAGTATTCAGCCATTTCTCGCTCAATCGACCAAAACATAGTCTTTAGATAACCCCACAACTCTAGCTTTGTTATCCTTTTCTTTTTCTTCCGTCATTATATTTTCGTGTTCCCTCAGCTTTGGAACGTCCACGACAGCGAGATCTCTGTCTTCTGGCAATCGTTCAAGTCTCTGAGACGTACACCGCGGTGTCAGCGGTGCGCCGCCGGCTCTTCTCGCGTTACGACAGCGCCGAGGCGTGAACACGTTTGCGCTTTGGTGGCCGGAAGGATTCCCAGAATGGCCTTAGGTCCACCGCGTATACGCGGAGCCGTCAGAGACAATTTGCGCTCGAGGAAGGCAAAAAAAGAAGAAAGACGCTGTCCCTGGGGCCCTTTGTTTTGCTTCTTCGTTTGCTTCTTCGTTTGCTTTCGGTAAACAACTCGGCGAACGAGAGGCGACGCGCGACAGAAGGCACGACTTCCTGCTCCTTCACGCTAGGGAAAACAGAACTCGCACTCCGTAAATTGAGTCCAGCGCGTAACGCTTGCACGCGGTTGTGATGCGTTTAGCCACGGAACGTCTCTCACGGTGACGGCGCGTCCGACACGCGCTCGCGGGCGTCGGCGGAGGTCTTGGTTACCCGCGGCTGAGATAATGCAGGAAGTGTGTGTTACAGTCGGTAGTCGGCCATTCCTTTCGTTGTCGGAGCGTCAGAGCGTGCTGGCACGATCCAGACATGAGGTAGAGATTTATGTTAAGGTTTTGCCCTTGCCGTTTGGCACTGTATAGCTCTGCGGCGGCGGCTACTGAGCCACTCTGAGTGGGAAATTTATATTATTTATTCTGGCTCTAGTTTTGCGTCTTTGGTGTTCGTGGAATTAATCAGGCAAATATGTATTCCTTTTATCCGGTGTCCCTGGAAATTTATGTTAATTCTCCGAATGAATGAATGAATGAAAAGTGTCAACCAATAAGACGATCACAGATTTCCAATTCACGGTATGCGTTTTCGCTGATATTAAATATCAATATGAAAATTGTATAGACAAGACATGAGAGGACGCGGAGATCTTTTGAGAAAAGTAATTGAATCAAGTGGTCGCGGCACTGAAGAACTTGAAGAAACCAGTACGGACCACTGCACATAACAGACCCGTCGTACAGCTTTTATACGCCACGAGGATTAACCAGGCAAGGTGAACCATGAATTTACCGGGTTAGATTCGATGTTGCCTATACAAATTACCTTGAGTACAAGATTACACAGTTGAACTATCCTATGTGCACCACATGTAACACCCAAGGACACCTAAGATACATCCTGTCTGATTGTCCGCTTTATTACGCAGAACGACAGATTATGAAGGCTGCACTAAATTGGCAACGGGGCTTGAGCGTGGAACTGTGGCTTCTTCTCGGCTGGTGGCAAAGCGGACCCTGTGCGATGCGCAATACCAAAGCACTGTTGGTGTTTTTGAGGATTGCAGACCTTAACGGAACTTTATGAATAACTCTTTTGTTTATATGTGTGTGCGTGACTGTGTGTGCTATTTGTGCGCATCTGTAATCACTGTATACGCAATAGTCAACACTCGACACCTGGATTAGCCAGCCACGCGATGAACCAGGCTAACATCTCCGGTATGCTCATTAAAAAATTATCTGTCACCCCTACACAATGGGACTGCTCATGGTTGCACACATATCAAAGAGTGCCTAGAAAAAAGTAACTGATTAATGGTAAACGGGTTATAACAGGAGGCAGGGAATTTCCCGGTTGGGTTCGATATTTTCCCCACTGTTCTTGCTTTCTGTCGCTGTGTTACAAGCTCTTACACGTACGCGCTCACGAAAGCGGTGTGCAACCGTGGACTGTCCGGAAGCGACGACGCTCGATGTACACTACGTGGACCGCGTAACGATGTCCCTTCCGTTGGTTCTCATGGTCCACCCTGTACAGCGCGCAGTTAGGCCGGCGGCCCCAGTCCCACGGGGCCTCGACGACGTCTGCATCTCCGGCGCGAACGTACAGGGGGGGAGGGGAAAACGAAGGGCTGAGGTCACGATGCCGCCTTGCCCGCGTCCCCCTTTGATGACGGCACGGCCGCCCCTTTGCGGGCAGCAACTCTCAGCGGCCCGGAAGCCGAAACACAGAAGACCACCGCACGCTGCCTCTAAGATTTCCGTAGTGCTCGTACGTGCTGCATAGGTGATGTATGTGTGCGTGTGTGTGTGGGAGAGAGGGAGAGAAAGAAAGAGAGAGAGAGGCGGAATACTTCGTCTGAAGCGACTCGTTCAAGTTCACGCACGGTTTGATGGAAAAAAAAAAATGAAGAGAGTAGAAGTGGAGGGAGCGAACATGGGTCGTTTAATGTCTTCCGGAAGACGGGCCGGAAGAGCCTGGCTTGTAGAGCCAGAGAATAAAGAATGCCCCTAGTGTACCAGTTCCGTCGATTGAAGAAGCATCGTCGCAGATATCCTGGGGACAGCCGGCGTCGCTTATCGATTGCCAAAGTTGAACGTGCGCTGTGGCGAGGAGTTGCGAGAATATTAAAACGTAAGGAATAAGAGAGCGATGATAATAAATGAAAGAAAAGATGATTTCGTAACATGTCGCATTGGAAACACTTTCAGTGATTCGAAGAGCACCGTTATCTATAATACTACTAATAGGGGCGCCGGAGGCTTTCTGTACTTCGTCCGCCTTATTTTCTTTTTCATGTGCTCATTATTTTGTAGACCCCGGTGAACGTTTACAAAACTTCTAATACGTAAAACTATTTTCTCATTCTCGTTCATACGCCCCACTGTTCATGATAACGTATCGTGCGATAGCGGGACAATAACCTAGAGAGTGAGCAATTGCGGAAATCAGTTACGATAGAAAATCAGTAATAAACACAGAAATTGCCAACACGTTTAATCTGGCTTGATAATGTACAGTCTGCGTGAAAAATTTAGGAACAACTATGTCTGACATTGAATTTCACAGCTATTCGTGACTGCATGCAGTCGAACTGCACAGTGCGTGGTGTTGTGGCGTTTGAGAACAGGACGCGAAAACAAATCCAGGGCTGCCTACCGAAGCAGCAGGAATGGTCAGCTTTCCTTGCATCTTGTTGTCCCCAAGCTTTTGACATTGTTTGTACGTTGGGAGAAGGAAAGACGTGCTTTCAAAAGACAAGCATCGTGTACAAAGGGCTCGATTGTTGAATTTTGTGAGCGTTCTTCTTGTTGACACTTGCGACAATGACGTAGAGAGGTGTCAGTAAGGTCCCCGAAAGCTTGCTTAGGTTTTCATGCAATTATATTATTTCAGTTAAAAAACTAAAGCAAGCTTTATGAGTCCCTTTATCTTAAGTGTGTTCTTACGCAAGACGGTGTGATTTACATTAGAAGTCGAAGCACAGGATCAACGGAGAGAGATAAACTGAATGCGCCAGCATCGTGCTTTATTTACTAAGGGGATAAGCTGGAGAAACGAAATTATATCGATAATGGTGTCGCATAAAACATAATGTATCTTGTTTCCAATTCATTCATTCGTGCCACTCGCTTCGAGCTGGCTGTCGGATCCATTGAGCCGCATCTATTCTTCCCATCAAGTGGTCTTAGAGTGGGCGCAAGGTCCTTCGAGCAAGCCGTTGCGGCAGTAAGCGAGTGACGCCAAAGTGGCGTCTACAGAATCGTTTTTGCCAAGCCAGGTCGTGCGGCGCTATTCCCATAACGCGGGCGCCGCCTCCGTGACCTGCGTGCCCATGGCCGTTAGGCGGCTTTTTATCTGCGCAGTGGATCGCAGCAATGAAGTCGGGGCCGGCCAAACCGTTATACGCATTGTTATCGCGCTGACTTCGTGCCACCTGACTTTTGTTTTTCGCCGTGGGAGGCGCTCTCTGTGCCTCCGATTGGAAACAATCGCGATTCGATAGTCCAAGGTTGTTGGTCAGGATTACTGGCTCTTCAATTTCCGAGGTCACTTGGCTTAAAACGCTGCGTTAACGTCTCGTCGGTGCTCCTATGTAGCGCACCTAACTCCGGCTTTCTGCTTACATCTTGACTTCTATACGTACTGTCTCATGAGCTTTAAATCATGGAACGTTTGAACGAGTATATAGTGCCAACAACGGTGGGCACTTCTTACATTGTGGCTTAAGTATGTGCTGACACGTGAGCTGCAAATTATTGAACGTGTATATAGTGCCAACGCCAACAGCGAAGGAAAAGTGCCTTGCAAAGTATCAAAACAATGAGTTTTCATTCATTCGCATAAAAAAAAATACAGGCAGTGATTGTGAAATTGACACCAAACTCCAGCTGTTGGTGAAAGCGAGACCAGAAAATGAAGATATCGAAAGGGGAGTACGTCACATCTAACAATAGAAACTCCGTCACTCCAGTTCTCGCAAGCCTTCAGAAGTATGTTGCCTGAGAACACTAGCAGCACCACCATGGCTTCACCATCGACAAGATTTTGGGTCTATGGGAACGCGCATACAAGTTGCGTAAATCAACGAATGCGCTGCTCTGATTTAAGCCATGGGACTGACTCACCGTGTGCGATGTTAAGCGCAGAACTGCCACTAGGTTGACGGCAACAGTGACTTTTCCTCTCCTCCTCTCTCGAACTTTTATTCCCCTTACCCCCTTTCCTAGTGCAGGGTTGCCTACCGGGCTCAGCCATGGTTAACCTCCCTGCCTTTCTTTCATCTTTATTCCCTCTCTCTGAAGTCAACTATCAAAACCTTGCCTCAGCAGCTTAGTGAATGTCCCATCGCAATATCGTGCAGCTGTAAAGAGATGTCGGGTTCGAGAGAGAGAGAGAGAAAATTTATTGGAAAACAGAAGGGTCGGCCTGAGCTGGTGCGCTCTAGCCTGCTACTCGGCACAGGGGAAAAGGTAAAGCGAAAAAAGAAAGCAGGAATGAGGGGTCATGGGGAGATGGAACAAGTTATGGGTGTATACAATAACCACAAAACATAGTGGTTTCATTGGTGTGTATGATGTCTTATTTTTCAACTAACACGAACACTGAGAAGCACATGCGAAAGAGTGACCATGATGACAGTGCTGGCCCCTGCCAACTTAACAACTTATTGCGCTTAATTTCCAAACGCAAGAGTTTTGGGATAAGGATGGTCTCCGTATAAAATTTTCCCACAGCACATTTGGTACCAATACACAAGAATATCAGGAGACGAGTATTTTATGCGTTACTTAAACATCGTTATGTGGCCGAAGTGACTGGAAATCAAGCCAATGATGATGTGTTCAGCAGCGAAAAGCGGTAACCATCAATACTCCAGCATTGGCACAATCGTGCGTTCCAACCATATAATGTCGAAAAATTATTTGGCTAGCTATGCTCTAGAAGAAGTCATGCGCTGAAAAACAAAAATACAGCGATAGAACGGGCTCAAGGCTTGCATTTCTTGGCTTCACCGGCTACATGACTTTACTGTATTGATGCGCTATGGTAAATTGAAAATCAAGGGCATGCATTTGCTTACCTAAATCGTGATAGAAATTGGATGGCTTTGCCTAAACGTATGCGTGTTTGGAACTTCTGTGGTGGCATCCATTTGCGCACTAAGCTCAACTGCACAATCCATGGTGTAGCCTTCAACTAGGCACTGCGTGCTGTTAGAGGACTGCGTCTATTTCTAGCCGTATGCGAGAATACATGAAATGACGAAGTGGTTCTTTCAATGAATCCTACCCTTGCGCTACGTACATTCAAAGCGGTGACTTAAAACTCTCCTGTAAGGCGGTGCTTATGCATAAGGTTGCACATCTATCGCGACTACTTTACAACATAATAATCCTCGAGGCTTCTTTATCTAGAGAACGCTTGCATAAGCGGCCACACTATGCGATACTCCGCGCAAGTTTGTTGTCGACGCCTAGGCGTCTACGTTCCCTCGCCACTCATGCAAGGCGCGCCAGAGATCAGGAAGGCCGCAATAACCTGCTTAGCGACGACGACGAATATGGCGCAACGGCCGCGGGCATTCCAAATTGGGCTCTGCGGTCAAGGCCGGCGCCAGATTGAGCCGCGCCAGGCGCAGCTGTCGGCTCGCGCTGGCGTGAAATGCGAATGTATAGTAATTCCGGTATCGAAGGAGCACACGCCCAGCATGCAGGGCCTCGCGTGATTTTAGGCAGACGCTATGCGTGAGCTATCTACACCTTTCATGATGAGTTCTAACTCGATTTCCGTTTCGATTCACATCCAATTTCCGACCCTCCGAGCAAGGTCTGTGTTGGAAATTACTACGCTCGTGAATGGATATGCGTCCAGGCCCCGTAATTTGATCTTTGTAAGCTTTTTATTCAGCGTGATGAACGTTAATTGAACGAAGCGGTGTTCCTCACTTTTCGAAACTTTGTGAGATATCGTCGGATGTAACGAGTACAAAATGCTCCCGGGCAGAGTCAGTTCGAAGCGCGTAATTATATCTGCCCTTTTCGTTCAGGTCTTTATGTCGTAGATGATACCGATCCTTGACTTTCCCTGCGTTGTTTTTTTTCTTCCCCTTTACATATACCTTGAAAAAGGTTCTGCGTTAAAAAAAGACCCACGGCCAGGGACTCATAGCGATACTCGGCCACTTAGGCAGTTGCGTGGAGCCGTTTTCACGGCTGTAGCTAATCTACATAAGGTCCTTCTGGCTCTAATGTGCAGGCGTACATATACGCTATCACTCGAAAGTCAGATTTCTTTATGCCGTGTCAATACAAAAAATATACACAAATGAAAAGAAGGCGTCGCATTAATATTTTTTTTTTCACTCACGGCACACGGCATTGTGGTTCTTGACCTCAGCCTTTGGTTAAAGCATAGGCTGTCTCTATGTCTGAACTTCATGTCACACACTTGACAAGCTGATTTTGTGATATCGGAGTGAATTCTGCTGTAACTATGGCCAAAACAAGAGAGTGAAGAGTAGAAAAAAAAAAGTGTTTTACGATTTGCCCGAGTGAAGATCTGTTCAGACACACCACTTTCTCTCTTTTTTTTTTTAACGATAGGTTTCCTTCTAGCGCCAATAAAACACAGGACAAATGGAGGCACACATGAGCACACAGGGCGCTTGCGCTATTTGCGCTACAAGGAAACCTTCCGAAGAAGTCTTACCAACAAGCCCTCATCGCATTCCTCGAGAACTTTATCAAGTACAGGCTTCGTTTCGTCTTTCGTGTAGCCGTTGTTCGGTCTGTTTTGGAATAAAAGACTACCGTATAAACACAGGGGTGTCCGCAGCGTCACCTTCCTGAACTCGTGCAATAATGTTCCGTTACTTCATATGGAGAAAGTTAGCTACAAGGACGACAAACGCGAACATGAACATATGCACAGGTGTTCTTTGTGTCTATCATTCTTCATTCGCGCCTGTCACATGCGTGCGCATGTAAGCCTTTATTTATTTGTTTATATCTTTTTCCTTTCAATAGATAGCTCATGCCTTCTACAACGAGTACACCACAATGACATGGCTGAAACTTTCTAACACGCTTCCACGCGCTCTGTATCGTTACCTCTCGACCCGCACGCGTACCCGTTATACCGATCCCGTGTGAAGCCACAATTTCTGCAGCAAGTTTTTTGAACCCATGGCAGCGAATGCTTGGGGTGCTCCCAATTACCAGAGAACGGGGACATCGACAGGAAGGACCTTGGCGTCAGCAGCGCATTTGGACCTCGGCATGCCGACCTAGCGCTTGGCGGCGTGTTCCGAGGCGCGTCCTCCCATGCAGCGGCTTCGTCGCATCGCGCGCCTTGTCATGCAAAAGGGGGGCCGACGCGACAACGAGGTCGCGCCGCGGCCGCCGCCGCATCTTCTCTTCCCGTGCTCGCGCATTGTGTGCGCGCCCCCTTTGTGTGCTCTGTGCCCGGAAGGCATTCGCTCCCCCACCCTCCCTCCTACGCACTTCTTGTCCGCTCGCACAAAAGGAGACCGCGAAGGCGACTACGATGGTTGCCACGCCCGCTGGCTGATGGAAGAATTCAGCTCGCCTCGCTTGCCCTTCGGGAACACTGGTGTTCCACAGGGCCTAGGTCGCGCTGCCCTAGTTCGTAATAAACGAGTATTTGATCTATCCGGGGAAATGTTTCGCGAAGGGACGCTACAATTGCCAAATGTATTTACTCGCTACGAATACACGTATATTACTCTCATTGTAGGCTTCGCTATGTTTGCTTGGCGAGGGAACGATGACCGGGGACAGCAGTTATTAGAGACTAACATAACGTTTTGGCTTAGAATCTCAGTGTGGGTGCAGACCAGTTGGTTATTCACGATTAGAAAAAGTAAACCGCAAAAACAAACGGGACACAGAAAGCGACGGCACGAAACGGTTGCCCGTCTCATTCTGTGTCCGGTTCTTGCGGTTACTAAATGGGGTCATTGGGTCGTTGCGTTACTATTGAAATCTGGATACTGCCCTTCCCTCAGCACTACAAATAAGTGCGTTTTTATGCGCTGTTTCTTTGATTCCTAATTAGCTTTTTGTCTTGGCGCAGTTGGCAATACTAACTTAGTCACACGTCATTACATATTTTCTCCCTTCCTCGATGTTCACTTGCGGACGTAAGTCTCTACTCGGCTAGGCGTGCGCCTTTCGACGGGCCCGACAAAATAGGGCTGAACTTTTCTGCTTGAAGCTTCTGTCGCCCTTGCTGAGTTCTAGCGGAAATGACCGAGAGCCCTGAAGGTGTTCTTTATAAACGCAGGAAATGCGCGAGATCATTCCTATGCGGCGTAGCTCATGGAAGATGCAGATTGCTGCATTGCACTCGCAACACTCTTTGAGCAGCAGCACCAGGACTAGTGCAAAAACATTATATTCCTATATTATAATCCAAAATGACACCACCACGCAGTATTCTTGTCATCGTCATGCTCTCTTCCTTCTGAATTATTATCTAATTCTACAGGGCAGAGTGACAGCGCTTTCGGCTCACAATTCTGGCTAACCGTTATAAATTGCTAAATGTTTACTACAATTCTACTAATACCAGTGATGTGATTGTTTTTTATAACAACAAGCCGAGTCGTCTTAGGCATTCGCTTAAGACGAGTCGAATGCGAAAGCCATCTTTTTTTTTAATTCTCAATCGATGTATCGATTACCCTCCCTCCCGCCTACCTCGAAAACTTTCTCCACCCAACATGGTTTTGCATTGCCCCCCGGGATCGGAGGCATTGCAAGATTTCCGCGCCTCACCTGGTTTTGCACTGCCTCCGTGATCGGCCCACCTTCGACCAATCGACGATGTCTCGTGATGACGTCATAGTGACGTCATGATGGCGTCAAAAATTTTTGTTATCGGTGACGTCATGGGTACGTCTTATGGGGACGTCATCATGTGATAACGATTTTTTTTAATCATTCGCCTTGTAGCCGCCAACGCCGACAGTCAATTTTTGCGTTTGATAAGGCATCTAAGGCTTTAGCCTTATCAACAACAACAGCAACAACGAAGGCGATGGCAACAACAACGAAAACAACCGATCTATGTCCTGTCCGGGTCGAGGCTTCTGTGAGACTCTCCTCAGATAGGCTTACAGAAGAGAAGCTGCAATCGCGTATATTGACGCCTCGGGAGGGCCGTCTGACGGCTTCTCGATAAAAGCTCTCTTCTTCCTTATGCGCTGGCCGCGCCGGAAGGAAAAACCGCCTCGCGATGTGCACCAATTGGGCCGTGTAAACAGCGACGCGCCGGCGTTGATGAGGACGCCATCTAGCGCTCGTTAATGTCTCCGGGCACTTTGACCTCGTGTCCTTCGACGCCGCTGCCGGTCTTGCATGTTGGAGCGCTGCCATATACCCGGCTGCTGACAAAAAGAAACACAAGAAACAGGCTAGCGATACAGGTGATTCCGGAGGCGTTTGCTACATTAGGCGGCGCAGTCTTACAGGGACTGACTCACACGCGGACGTTCGGTATCGGAGTTTCCCTGGTGCATACGTTGTCATTTGCTCGAATTTTATACACCAATCATACGTCCTGGATCAGCACTCGCAGGGCTCGTCGCTAGAGTTTGTGCTTATTATCCGCACTTTTCTAAAATAAATGTTGTTATTATTCGAATAAATGTTTTTATTATTCAAAAACTTCGAATACGCATCCGACGCTCTACCAAATGGGCTACGATGGAGGCTGCTTCCCCGTTCACTGGCTATTTCTGTATGTGTAATCCGCGGGAGTGTCACCCAGCGCCGCTCGTAGGCAAGGCTGTGAATGTAGAACACGTGTAATTCGAAGGTTGTGGGTTTATATCCCACCGACGGAAAGGGTGGTTGTTTTCTACTTTAACTCACTTCAGTTTACGTCTTTAGTACTATATACAATACAGTTAAAGTGAACAACGAATGTCCCCAATCCACTCCTCGGCTTAATTCTCTGTTGGTTTAATTTGGTTGTGCTTAGCAAAGAAAACGAGACGACCGAAAATGTTCTCCACCATACGATGAGGAAATGCTGCACAAGTACGCTGTCCCGCCGTGTCGTTTCGCCGAAAATTTGGCACCTACATACGAGCATCCTCGCCAACGGTTTTGCCTTGATACAAGTGACATTAATCTTCCACGCTCACCGTTACGCAATTTTTGCATGTTATTGTAACACATCGATGAATTTTGCTTGGCTTACAATACCGCCTGCAGCTGGCAGGATTTTGAAATTGGCAGTGAATGAGAATGTTAATTCCACGTACATCCTGCGAGTTTTTTTCTTTTTTCTTTCGAAACTCTTATTTTGTGGGTGTATAAGGAGAATCAGAGTGAATGGCGACGATATTCAACAAGCTTTAAAAAAAAAGGAGAAGAGGGCGTAAGAGGGCGAGGTAAAAGCGAAAGAACACGAAAACAGCATAAAAGAAAACGCCGGTCTTTTCATCATTGAAGAATTTAGTTTAAAAAAAAAAAACAATTTTCAAACGAGAAGATCCGGAGCTCGAACTTTAAATAAAAAAAGAAAAGCAAGAAAGATAGAAAGTAACGGGAATAACTTGATGCGTGGCCGTTGCCGACGGCAGCCTGCAAAGCTGGCAGGCGGCTAGCAGTGGCGAGATGTGGAAACTCGTCTCCTGCAGGACTGGATTTGCATCCATGCAGGCGGCCTCGATTGGCCAGTCTCAAGGCCGATCGGCGTCCTTTTCTCTTTTGAATAATTCCTGGGACGTCCCCGCTTTCTATAACGGATTTTACTCCTTCTTTTATCAAGTAGGTTCGAAAAGGGCCAATAGTCGAAAGAAGGGAAAAGAATAACGGCATTCTAGTTTGACTCCTTTCTTCGTGAGAAAATTTCCGAAAAAAAAAATTGAGTGAGGATCACGAGATTCTTGAACGTTGTCCTTTACCCGTTTATACATTATTTTTCTTTTTCTATTTGCTTTTCTAAGGGCTAATGATTGCCATCGAAAACTATGTCAATAAATGTTAGCTCTACTACTGCTCGCTTCTTTTGCATTGATAAAACGAAAGTATAGTATAGGCATGGGCGACCCAGCACATCCGTGAAGCGGCTTCGAGGCAAGCCTTTGGTGGCCGGGCGTAGGAGGCCTCCCCTCATGGGAGGCCTACACCCGGCCACCTAAGCTTGCTGGTTTCTGCGAATAAAGTTCATTCCTCCTCCTCCTCCTAGGCAATTTTATGTAAGACATATGGGCGCCACTACCATGGGCTAATAAACGAATGTTTTCCGATTTTTTGTATGTCGTGACGTCATAGTCCACGAAGTGATACTATTGATCGTGCGTCGTATCATATCGGTGGCTTAGGGACAACTGCAATCGCAGAAACCGACTCCGCCATCGTTATCAACAATTTCCGAGCTCTTCAGCCAGTTTATCGCTGAATTTGTGCTTTTTAGGTTGCGTTTATTAGCAACAACGTCCTTTGTTGTCCTGCTAACGCAAACATTATTTTCACAGGCTTCTTAGAAATCAGTTATCTATCGCAATGACAGGGAATCATAATTTTTTTTTTTTTTTTTTTTACTGATCGCTACAGATGCAAGGAGAACGATAAGAAGCCGCTTAGAGCGCCACGAAGGACGACCACTGCGTAAGTTGCGCGCGATAAAACTAGGAAGGATTACACCGACGAGGGTGGCGCGGAAGGGGTGGTCTGCCCTCGAAACGGGCATTACCGAGGAACAACACATCGTCGATGTAGGCTGCGTTATACTCTCTGACAGTTACGGATCACAGTGGCGTTTCCTGGCTGTTTGCCGACGCCGAGGCTCATTTAGCACCGCTGCCGAGCGTAGCGTCCGTCGTCCGCTGCAGTGATACGCTCCATTTGCCCCTGAATCCGCACTGCGTGATCCGGTCGACCTTCCTCCCCCCCCCCCCCCTCAGCTCCTTCTTCGTGTCTGAAGCAGTGCGCGCTCTCCCCTAGACCCTTGCAGCGTGTCGCCTTCCGTGGGAGCCGACGTACGCGAGAAGGGGACGACCTCGCACGCTTAGAGGCAAGTCATGAAGAGTGCGGCGTGGGCTGCTTTTGTCTTGGGTGTAGATGCGTGCAGGTCACCGGCCTTTCTACAACGCCGAGATGCTATTGTGCGGCCTTTTCATGGGTGTTGCGTTCACAAAAGCGTACTCGTTTCGCATCGCAATGGCGGAAACTTCTACGTGCGATTCCTGCAGAACCGAAGAGACAGTCGAACATGTCCTGCGCTGTACAGGAGCATAGACATGTGGGTCGGAGGCGCAGAAGGTAACGAAAGCGCAACTGAAGTACCTAAATCAGGTCTGTGCAACCACCTGTTGACTGGATGTGCTCCCCAAAGTGTGCTTGTGATTCTGTCCCCCCGCTCTCTCTCTCTTTATCTATTTCGCTCCTTTATCCCCTTCCCCAGTGCAGGGTAGCAAACCGGACGTTCGTCTGGCTAACCTCCCTATACCTCTTCTTGCTTCTCTGTCTTTCTTTCCACGTGGGAGCGGACCGCGGCGTTGCTCTAAAAGAGGAGCGTTTCTCAGGACCCCAATAAAGTTCTGTGACCGTCTGCCTGTCTCTGGAGACGATAACGCGCCAGCGTACAGTGCCAGGAAAACTGAAGTGCGTGGAACATCGTGCACTGTACAGTGAAAGACACATCGCAAGTGCTCGATGTTCCTGCATATGATTTATTCGACACCAGAAAATTCGTAATCAAATTTCACTTCGCTATATTTCCCCCGTAATGAGCCACTACCGTCCAAGCTTCGCATTGAAGTTATTAGTGGGACTTACCAGTAAGCAGACTGAACCCCCGTAACTGCCGCTGCACGTTCATACAAATTCGATATAAAGTTATGCCCACCGTCGCCATGATACAGAGCGAAGAAGAAGCGTTACGGAGGCAGGAAATCAAGTAAAAAAAAAAAACAGAAACCTTGTGGAACAAGCCGTGCTACATATTTACCCAGGTCGTGCGCACGTATTTGTTTCACGTCCTATCCTTACTAGATAATACCGATAGGAATGCGTTCTTTGCTGTCGCTCATTGCGTATTCTCGACGTTAACGAGGCTTAGTTATTACTTCGCGTATTGATAATTAACCTGACTAATCCATCAGGTGCGTTCGCTGGAAAATACATAATATATGCGTCACACATATAGCTGCGACTGATGTTCGTGCTATAGGCTAATGCATCGGTTACGAAGTAATGTTTGGACGCAGTCTTTTTTTTAGGCGCTAACCGAGGCACGGACAAGGAGAATAAACACAGAAAAGCGCTTGTCTGTGTTTATTCTCTGGTACCGTGTCTTATTTTGCGCATAAAAATCATTTCCTAGTTACGCGCCAACTAGCCCGGTAGCAGATGTTACTAATGTTTGAAATGCACCTTTTGTATCCTTTTTTGCGAGCTTTAAAGCTCCAGAACAAGCAATGTATAACCCAGAAAGTCGAAACGGCGGCCAAGAGAGCTCTTGCGGATATGTACCGGAGATTATATGAGATATGCAACAGCGAAAATAGGAAGACGACATCGATTCGAGACATGGAGATCTGCACACGCGCCGCTCCGCGTGTTCTTGGCAGTTGACTGTGCGCCCCGAGCGACGCATTTCCCACGCTTACACTTGCTGTTACCGGTTTGCGACAGGAAATGCTGCATCTTGTGGTATAACGAGAGCCTGAGGCCATGCTCCCAGTGATGTCTCCGTATCGGGACGCCTCGTCGGAAACGGCTTGCCTTATCGATACGCGACCGCGAACCCATCTCGTTAACGGTAATGCCTGGTTCAACCCACGCACGACTAGAGTTTTTTTTCTTTTTTTTTTCTTGTTCGTGCCTGTAAGGGCGCACGCGGAAGACATTTGCTGAATCGTTCGCTAAAGAAAGGCTTGGGCTGTGGGCACCCAAACGAGATGATCCCATCTGGGCAGGGTTGCCGTTGGGTGGACATGAAAAGGCGCCAGAACTCACGCCAAAAGTAGCGAAAGTAGCCACGTCATTTGATGTTATCGTCAAATTTCTAGCCAAATAGAACAGAAGTGGTGCTGTCAACAGTCTTTACTCTTGATGAATAAATAAAGCCATTTTGAATAAGTAAAACCACTATTTTAAGAAAGAGCCATGGCGCCAACTGGAAATTTTTGTCGCCAACGGGATCTAAAAGTAGCCAATTTGGCGCAAAGTAGCCACCAACGGCAACCCTGCATCTGGGCGAGATTTAAATTTCTACGATCTAGCGAAGTAATAGTGATCATGGGGCGAATTTGGGGTACAGTCAGAACAGTGATCGACGGCATACGCTGTGCGAGTAAGCCCTTAAAGGCCACTTTCTCACCGCAAGTTGGATTTGATGATGCACTGGGCAATGAAAATGGGTTGCGTTCTGCAAAGTCTCTTCATTATTGAACACGTATGCCCTTATTATTATTATTATTATTATTATTATTATTATTATTATTATTATTATTATTATTATTATTATTATTATTATTATTATCATCATCTCATCTTACGACATAAACATACATAAGCGGGCGAATAGGAAATATGGAGGCCGCAGAAAATGCTGGAACGTTTGAAACAAAAAAAAAAAAAAAAAAGGGGGGGGGGGAGAGGAAACAAATTGCGAGAGTGGTAGCTTTCACTCTCTCGTCAAGTATGGATAATCCAATTTTTCGAATATCGCTTGAGTAACGAACTCGCTCCTTAAAATTTCGATCAGGCAGAATCTGGACGATAGCGTATCCCCATGTTTTCTTCGTTTAAGCACATTTCGCGGGGGTTGAATAAAGCGTAGAAAAAAGAAAGCTAAGTATTGCGAGAAACGCTGTTATTAAGCTTGGAAGGGCACAAAACCAACGTGACCGTGTTCCGGCAAATGATCTTCCAAAGACGTAAAACCGCTCGATCATCGCCCTTAGCAACTTTCTCGCTGTATTTTTTATAGGACAGATTGTAGCACAGTAACCGAATTCCCGAAGCGGCGCGTGACTCGATTGACTCTGACACATGGCTTTAGGTCGTATGGATCGCTCTACACCGGGTATAAAATGTAATAAAGGAAAAAAAGGAAGTATGGACTGGGGAAGTGATAAAAAGAAGGGGCGTTACTGCTGTTTTTCAAGCGCACATACCGAGCGCGATCAGTTTGGTCCGGTCACGATCTCTATCTTCGTGTGACTGATCGCTCTCAATGAGCAGGCGCGATGACCGGAACATGCGCCCACTCTAATCAGGACATCGTTCGCGCGTATCAATGCACGGGCTCGAAAGGTAGCAAAAACGAAGCAATAACAAGACCCTACTAGTCTGATTGGTTGCAGGCGACGACAACATGCTCCATTTAGACTACGTGCCTCGCCGCCGACAGCTTGTGAGTCGGCGCTAATTGCCAAGCTCTGTCATTGGGTTCGTTTCGGTAGCTGGAAAGGTCGGGACCACATGCTCAGGCAGCTATTCAACAGGCAATATTGTTTAATCTGAGAATGAGCTTTCTTTTAATGTAAGTCTTATATGTTTTTGCAAAGGCAGTATGTGCATAATTCGATGCTTCCCCAGTGCAAAGGACAAGACGGACATAAACGACACACAGTGTGACACACAGTGCGATATGATGTGCGGTATTCCTGTCGAAAAACACAGGCCGGTGCCGAATAGCCTGATACCGAACAGTCTGATGCCGAACAGTCTGATAGAGCATCAAAGGTCACGTCACTTCGACTACCGCGTTTTCTCGCATACTACCAATACATGTTAGCGGTGGATAATTGTGGCTTTGACTATGGTTGGCTAAATGACTGCTAATGCCGGCTGTTCACTGCTGTAACATCGACCTTATCTTCGTTCATTCTGAGTCCAGTGATTGAGTTGTACACCCATTTTTACTTTTCTCGCTGTTTCTTGCCTCACGAGTCTGGCACGATTATGACACTAATCTCCACGTCGCAGCCGTTCACGCTTATAGCGAAGTCAAATGCCATTCAGAGATTATAAGCGGACAAAACGAGCTCTGAGTGCGATCATTGACTTGCGAGCTTCTGCCATACGGCCGTCGTTAAGTAACGGCGCCGACTGCGCAGATTTACATACAGCGGCTCCTAATGCACTCGCGAATAACCGTTGCCGCCCGTAAACGTGCCAGCGCAAGCGTGCACGGCGCGGCTAGAATAATTCTCGCATACGCTCTCATCTTGTAGTTGAAACCAGCCGACCATAAAGCAGTTGGAATTCGGGGACGCTACCTACGAAAGCAGCGCTGCACTCCGAACGGAGCAAACGGAGCAGATGATTTAAATAAAAATGTGCACACAGCGCGCGCGAGAGACTTCAGGAATGCGCGCGTCACGACGGGTTTTGCGGGCCATGCGAGAAGCATTTTGGAAGTGAGCTGTCTCTGAGCGCATCACTGAGAGCGTCTCGACACGGCAACGGCCCTGCCCTTCCGGTGGCACAACCGTAAAGCGTGTTCTTGCTCGAATTTCTTTCTGTGCAAGTTTTGTTGACATGGAAGATTTTGCGAACGATTTATGGAAGCCATGGTCAGGCCTATTTAAGCTTTAATTCAGGAGCTCGTTAGGTTATATTACTGTTACTGATGAAGTTGACCGCCCTTATTTTTGGTATCTTGCACACTTTAGGAATAAGAAAAAAAAAGAGTCCTTTGAATCTTTCCTTGCCGCGTATATAAGTCTCCCACATATCTTTAAAGAAATCTTTAAAGAGACTCGTTAAAACCCGCTACGGTGGTCTATTGGTTATGGTGCTCGACTGCTGACTCGAAAGTCGCGGGTTAGAATCCCGGCCGTGGTGGCGGCCTCATTTCGATGGAGGGGAAATACTAGAGGCCCGTGTTGCTTGATTTAAGCGCGTGTAAAAGAACACCGGATGCTCGAAATTTCCGTAGCCCTCCACTACGACGTCCCTCATAATCATATAGGGGTTCTGGAACGTAAAAACCAACCATTATTATTAAGAAGACACATTAACTCTTATCTAGAGAGTCGTGCGTCCGGCGACTCTCCAAAAGAGAGTAACGTGTCTCTTTGAAGTTAATTGTACATGTGACAGTTATGTACGCGACACAAAAAAGAAAAAAAGAAAAAAAAATCTCGAAGGACTGTTTTCTTTTTCTTTGGAGGTAGCTATACACTTCAACGAATGAAAGAACGCCGCTTCTTACGTCGCTGTTTCGAACTTCACAAAGCGATAATATAGCGGAAGTCTATCGGTATTTGCATATGGTTTAAGGAGAGCTGGTTTAGATCTTCGTTACATACGCTAACTAAAGAGATGGAAGAGTAAAAGATCGAGTCACAAAAGACAAGCTCTCTGTTCTCTGCATATAGAATGCGTTTTATTAAAACAGGTGCAGCTGCGTTCAGCTCGTTCAGCTTTATAAGGTTGAAAATTCTACTAGCGTGTTCCGAGCTTGCATATTTTGCTAACCTTGCATGGATATGCGTTTTTGCGACTTCACGCAGGACACACATGCGTGCAAACCTCTTTTACTGCAACATGGTAGCTTCGTTACGCTTAGGTACGGTTTCCCAGTGTTAAACCAGGCTTCAGCGGGAAAGGTTGGTAAGTGAATGCTGTTTACCGCGCTGACTTTAAGGCAAAAATAAAGAAGTAAAGATGGCAATGGGGTGCAGTGTATATTATTCGCAAGCACGTTCAAATGCAGATTAGCGAATGTCATTTGCATATACTTACAAACTGAGCTCCACATTAACTTAGCATCGCTCGTTTTAGCTCAGTGAGTAGCAGCAGCCACACTGAGTTCTAATATACACGCCAGCACTAAAAGCTGCGCCGGCAACACACCAGTTGTGCTTACGGAGGCATTAAATGTGCTGACGGCAGTGCTCGTACCCCACTTGCGAGAAATTATACAACACGATTATTATTTGACATGCAAACATACATGTACGCAAAGGACAAACTATGGAGTCCGGAGCAGGCCGACAGTTGTTAGCGAGAGGGCTGCGATGCCTGCATACTCTTCGAGAGCAAGACGGTTACGTAAAAAGCTTCATGTGTTTGTGTCGAATGCACGACAAGTTTGCCACCGCGTGAACAGCCTGAAGGCCATGCTTGATAAAATCGTTGCACCGGTGTGGATCGATTCTTACATCTGGGGACATTGAGCTCGGACAGATATTTCCGTCCGATTTCCTGCTGTCCGAACATCGTGGCAAGGGAGCGCCTCACTGACATGTCCACCGAGCGCTCCCTATCGCGGTAGTGCTGAGGGTTTTATTGCGTGCACGCCTCACGTATTCTTCCCACCATCTCTTTCTATATCATCTACCCCGCCCGGCAGCCCAGCGATTCTGCGGGCTTACCTACGGGGTTGGTTCCACTCGGCTGCTCCACGCATTGCGTTCGCAGTTTGCGTTGATCGCAGAGAGCGACAAGCAAGCTTCTACGCGCGTCTTTTCCAAGCATGTGGCTGTATATGGAGGATGCCGGTGGCTGATATTTTCATCCGCGCTTGATCTGTTAGTTTATTTCCTTGCATTTGCGCCGGCTTACGCTCGTCCCCGCATCTCTGTAATCATCGAAGCTTGCTTCGCTTATCCTTTTCTGGGAGCCAAAGCAGCTGCTGTTTCGGTTCATTCCAGCTCGAGATGAGTTCTCACATATTGAAGAAGAAGATCAAACAGAAAGAAAGGTAATATCTTGTGTTTCGTGGCCATATTCAAGGAACTGTGCCAGCGCTCACAAAGCTTTTCTTAGGTAATGGGGTTTCTCCGTTGCCTTGGTGTCGGAACACTTTTCGCTCACTTTTATGTGGCCGACGTTAAACACGAACTCATTGCCGCGGTGATCACGAATGGCAGCTGTGGCTTAATAATATAGTTTTTTTTTTAATACGGGTCCAATTTTGTGGTTATCGATTTGCTAAATGCCGCACACATTTGATTTGAAGCGTTTGAGAACTGCAGATCTCTGATGAATGAACATTAGACTGAGAGATTTAGGATGGCGTGACGTTCGAATGATTGCTCTTATAGTATGCGCATAGAGATGTAATAAAGCGCTGTTGTTTAGAACTAGAATTTCCTTGCATATCATGCTTGCTTAATGCTGACGGGGCTCTGTAATAAGGAAATCATTGTAAACATGGCTGCTATTCTCTCGTTTCGGGTGCGTGAAGCTCGGGCAGTTCGTTTACTAGAACTGCAGTTGTTAGTCGGCGTGCGCTAAACACTTCTATTTCGCGATAACAACTGGTAACTTGAATTTGTCTCCTATTACAACTTTAACTGGGGAAGTATCGTACTGCTCATTGCATGGTCCCATGTCTTATAAAATAAGGTGCTAGCTCTATACAAGCAAAAAATATCTTATTTGGCATTTTCTATTCTGTCAGCGTTTCTTTCGCTTTATGCACGCTCTGATTACGTATTCAGCAAGAGGCCTGGGGTCCTAGGCATGAAAGAGAGACGTCCACTTATTATGCAAACATGATGGCCCGATCCCTGCAATTGCATGCGCGCCTGAGTTTAATGATTTCGTGAGACTCCGGTACACTCCTTGTCGCTACGTTCAGTTTTTTTTTTTAACTTTGTTTATCGTCGCTGCGGCTACGGGCCATTTTCGTTTTCGTAATAATTCGTAAATCCGAATCGCCAATTCTCCGTTACATTCGCAAGCCTTATGTAAACAGGCTATGTACATATTGCCCGGGCAATAACACAACCGACGCAGAGGCCGCGTTCGACCAACCGTCCATTTCGATATTGAAAAAAAAAAAAAATCTCGTAGCGGTTTTAAAAGGTCAAGCCACACGTGGAGTATCAAATAAAAGTCGCACACGCGCGTTTCGTAAAAGAACTCCCTCAAGCGGAGTCGAGCGGGAACGTCTGTCATGTTTTTTTGACAGCATTTACTTCTTTGACACATTTGGACAAAACCGGGACTGGCGAGCGGCAACATACACGACCAGTGTCGTCAAAGCTTGTGGTCATCGAACAAGCAATAAAAAATAGCCGTCAGCAACAGATGAAACGAAAGTTGAAAGCGTATGAGCAATGACGATTATGCAAGGATAATGTCCCGCGCCTGCGTACCCTGTGACCCAATTCCTGTATGAATTTGTATACGCATTTATGGCAATACGAGCTGACCAACCGCGATAACGGACACAATATTCGCGAAAATGGTTCACTAATAAATAAGTATTTGCGCACCCGTCCGCTGCTTCTTGTGAACTTGTGATTTAACAGAACCTGGCGCTTCCAGTAATTTCGCACTGCGACTTGAAAGGCGTAACCAACAGGAAAACGCGTTTTCGTGCATCTGCTCTCAAGAAAGGTCGTTTGCCTGCAGAATGCAGGTTACATACACGGAATCTGGAAATGTTTAAAGAAGAAAACGAGCGTAAATTGTGACGCCTCATTTCTTGTGGCGTATGGATCTGCGATCGAAGCGACCATCGTGTTGTTTATGGCAAACAGGATGAACTCGCAAACTCGGCTCGAACTCTGTGTGAAGAACAACACGTACAAGGCTTAACGGAGTCAGGCAGCTCCCTCCGGCACCCCTGCATGCGCCTTTCGCGCAGCGAACACGGCCGGCGTGTTTCTTCTCTGTTTGCCGCGACCAACGGCACCGCTCGCACGCTTTAACTCGATCATAGAACATACTTCGCGTGGGACGATGTTAATGATTCGGACATTATATGTATTATGACGACAACAAGAAAAAATGCGGCCAGAGTGTCCATAAAATTGTTATAGAAATGACAGAAGAAACACAGAACGTTATTTACTTGAGGCTGCATGTCAATACCCGAAATTATTGGGGATTTATTCATCATATCAATTATTTCTACAGACCTTGTACATTACAGCCTGAACTTTGGGAACAAGTTAATGTATAAACGGGTTAATTAGGTGGGCAATAATTTTGTTAATTAGAACGTTGAGAGCTTAATTACATACGCAAGTTATGGCCGGTGTAAGCCCAGATAAAAGGAAGCGTTATACAGTTAAGCTGAAGACGTAGAAAATCAAATGTACAACACCACGCATCTGTATTATAGTTCAGGACTGCCAAATTACTTGTCCTCACCTTGAGGTGTATGGCTTGTTCTCACTAACGAGCTGCGCTGCGGGTTGAAAGATTTTATGTAGATACGGAAACGTAGCACAAGAAATTCTGGGTAAGTGTTGAGTGGTCGTTATCGCAGTCCTATTCCCGAACGATCCCAAGCAAGTTTTTTAGCTACAAGACACAAAGCTGCACATAGAGCTCAGTTTCTCATCAACGTCGAGGTTTGAGCATAATGTAAGACGCGCACCTTCGGAGTTATTTCTGCTCAATGACCTTTGCTTTGATATTCGCAAAAGTATCTGCAATCGTTCAAGAACGGCGGGAACTGCCTCAAAAAGTGTGTATGAGGGAATTATGGTTTTATGGCTGTTTATGGAACACGCACGCACACGCATACGCACACACACATCATCACCACGGCTGAACTCTACTACGGCTCAGTGTGGCACACGCGTAAACCAACACAAAACCCGAACAAATCTTCGAAGCTGTACGTGTGGGCACGCTCACACCAACGTGCAGTACCGCGCTTATAGTGAACTACAGCCGCGCTTCTGCAGCACTCCTGCAGCCAACAGCGCCACCTGCGCTATTCATCGCTACGGTTGTCTCCCCTTTGCCTCCATTGCGTTGTGGACGGCACACTTACCATGCCTAGCACACTGTACAGTGGAAATGGGCTTTCCTTATGACGTGGCTAGCTAACCTAATTCATTCAAGTCTTGCGGCGGCCTTACGTTAACAAGGTCATGCACTGTCCTTGCGTACTACATACTCTGCATTGACCTTGTAACGGCCTTGACTTTAACGCAAGGCCGCAGCCTTGACCTTGTAGTCGGTTTGTAACACAAGGTCGCGGCGTTGTGCTACAAGGCCGTTTTTACGCAAGGTCGCCGCAAGGTCATTTTAGAGTATGTAGTACACGCACATCGGCACGCCATTCATTCATACGTACGCAGCTGACAACGTGAACAAAGCTCTACACAACGCACGTAAGCATAAACGAGCTACGGAAGTTATATAGATGGTTCAAAGGCGATCCATGATGGTGCCAGGTTATGCGTCCTTCTTCCGCAACTTTTTGCATCTAATAATTCAATAACGGGAGAACAGCACCAGGTAGCCTATATGGTATCTTTGTACGCACTGATCTGTTAATGTAAAACTGCATAACATTGAGCGTTGCATATTATAGAGTTTAAATTCATGTGACCGCCAGCAGCTTTAGTGTTCCTCGATATGCGCGCCCTCGATGCGCGTGCGAGGCGGAAGGGGGGCGCGCGCTTCGAGAAACTCTGAGGTGTTGGAACTAGCGCCATCTCTCGACAGCGCACCAAACACAACTCTTTTTTCCTTCCACGGTTGTTGTGGGAGGGCGCAGCATGCGCTGTGTAGCTGTCGATACGGGCTATAGACTCGTGGCCATCGCTTCGTCGTGGCGACTTCCTCGGACGGTTCGACGTTAAGATTGTTTTAAAGTGCTGGTCGCAGGTAGGACGACCACCCATAGATTTGTTCAACTGTCACCGCATCGGCGACAATGCTTTTGACACGGTGACAGTCTTCTCAGTTGTTTACGTACACGGGTTGCGGGAACAAACATGACAAGACGACCTCACGCCAGACGGCGTTCTTTTGTGTACAATGTTAGGTACTCTAGGCGTCGTTCATGTAACATTCAGTTACATGAGTGGAAGAGCTAGATCTACATCGCGGTAAGCGTTGAAATGACCGCCACACATAATACGTACACTAGAAAATTCAGTACGCTGTACTCATGTAACTCTGCTTCAGTTATATCACGGTCTTCGCTGGGCAGGCGATGGCTAGGCATTTCAACTAGCGGCCACCGTCCGACAACTCTGTTGTTATCGTTGTGGCGTTGATTACTGTTGCGTTTTATTTGGAATGCTGTTTTCGCAAAGGTGAGCGATAGCTTAATAATGCTGTTGTGCTAGTGCTCAGCTGCGCCTTCCGGACACGCATTTCGTGTGGAGTTTCACATACCCAAAGCAAGATGTTGCGTGTGATAGATACATACTACGCGCGTGAATAATTCCGCCCTCATTCTAAGTCATGCCATGGCTGACTGAAAACGCATGTAATCGAGGAGTATGGCTTGATAGAGAGAAGCCGTTGGTTATTCATATAAGGAAGGCGTCAAGTTAGCGCCATATCTTCACTCAGTCGCACCTGTTCCGTCATTACATAATGGATTCCCAGGATTCTAGAGTGTATGAACCATCGTACTGACTCGGACTTGTCCACACCATGCGGACCAAATTTTCAGTCTCGTCGCAAAATTTGCACTGGGACCGGAAAACTTCTGGGTGCCACTTGCTGTAAAGTACGCGTTTTGCCTAATTTTCATTTTCTCGCTTGTTTACTTTTGGACTCGTCCAATAAGGGGAAGGGGGGGGGGGGCTGTGGATAAAGTTTGTCCCTCCCCCTTATTGCAGAACCTTCCACGCCTATGCTGGGACACTATTCGCCTCACTCATGGAAGAAGCCGGTCGATTTGCAGCTCGTGAATCGGCTACGCCGCATCAGAGAGCAAAGAAGGCTCCTTGCGTGTCTGACGGCGTCGGTGACTTCTTTTAGGTATCCCCAGCAGCTGGTCGCGACGCAGGGCGAAGCCCTAATTGACGCGGCGCCGGCCGGTCGTATCTGATCTCCCGATCCTGTCGCCCAGCTTGCCTTGGAAGAAAGAAAAGACTAATAAAGGAATTCCGGCGGCGGCGGCAGGAAATGGGTGGAAGGAAAACGAGGACCGTGCATGGGGCTCTTGCAGTACGAAGACAAACGAGTCGGGTGTCACGACTATTCGATTGGTTCTCGGCGGAAGGGGCAGTAGACGGTGAAAGTTCATCCAACCTGCTCACTAAGGCGAAAGTGATCGCACTATACCAACTTGACACCTGCTATTAAGCGTAGTGGTCGGGTTTCGTACAACGACAGAACTTTGAGCTAGTTAGAAGGAATCCATTATAGGAGAAGCAGGACGAGAGAAAAGACACAAGAGAAAAGAGACAGTTCGTTTGGGTTGTCTCTATCTCTTGTCATGTTCTCGCGTTTATGCCTTACTCTATCTTGTGCGGCGGATTTCTTTTTTTTTTTTTTTTGCTGTTCTCAACAACAAGAACAACCTTCTAATAATAAGCCTTCAATGTTTCCCTCCCATGGTCATTCACGGGTGGTTTTAATTCGTCGAAGTAAGCCCAGCTATCGAGCCGACATCTAACTCTGTAAACAACCGATAAAAAATTCAGTCTCGCGATATGATTGAGGAGCGCCGTAATGTAGGGCTCCCGAAGTTTTGACTATCTTCTTCTTTAACGTGAACTGACATCGCACTGTACACGGGCCTCTAGCATTTCGCCTCCATCGAAATCCGACCGCCGTGGCCGGTATCGAACCTCGACCTTCGGGTCACCAGCCGAGCACCGTAACCTCTATACCAACGAGACGGACCCACTAAAGCGTTTCTGCACTAATGCTGCGGGTACGCCTTCAACATGTAGGCGCCCGTATTTCACGTGAAGCAACGGGGCGACCTGTTGCCGTGGGAGCTCTACGGGCAGGGCAGTATTTTCTTAAAACTGTTATTTCGTAACTTATACGATTGAGCGGCTAGGGACAAAAAAGACAAAAAAAAAAATTACAAGATTGCGCCCAGGCATTCGGTGCGGGACGTTTTCCATCTCTTTTAGTCTCCCTTTCCCTCTTTCTTTCTGCTCAATTGGAAGCGGTTGGACCCCCCTCCCTGCTTCGCTTCCGAGTGGAGGCTGGCAGTTTGCGAATGAGCGCCGGGAACCGCCCGATATTTATCTTTCAAAGACGCGAGAGCGGGCTACGCACACACAGACATATAAAAGGCGGGTCTGAGGGGGGTTGAAGGCGCTCGAACCGGGTCGATGGCGTCGTTTAGGTGGGGGGCGAACGGGGCTCGCCTCGCGGTTCGTGACCGCTTCGCCGCCTCGTATAGGCTTCGGCGCAAGTATTAACCGCAAAATGATAGCTTCGCGGTAAAGGGCAGGGGGCGAGCTCGCTCATGAAGACAGGGCTGCACCGCAACACAGGTTGGCGGCGCACCCGCTGCGCCAGAAGGTTTCAATCGTGCGTCGACCCGGGGACTTTGAAATAAAGGAACGCGGGCCACCTGTTTGATCGTTGCCAACTGTTGCGCTTTGCTTTCCGAGAATAGTGCCCGTGTTGTGTGTGCCATGTGTACTCCTTAACTCGTGCCTTAGCTGTATTGCGACCGTTAGTGGCGTTGCAAAAGCAAGCGGTGATCAGTATTTTGCAATAGGGATACTTTGAGATTACTTTTGCTAGATATGTCGGGTATTCCGTAACATAATGTATGCGATTTATTACTGCACACCTACTGCACTGCTGCAGCAGCAAATGTTATATTAGTGTATCAACAGCAGTAAGAAAGCAATTAGTGAGAAAACACGAGTGTCAATCCGATTGCCGACAGCACAACACATATTGCACCACTATATAAGCAGCCGAATAAGCTTATCGCATCAAAATATACGTGTTTTACTCAACTCCCTTTGACATCTCTCTCATTTTTTTTTTTGCGTACGCTTATTCACTCGACAAGTGGATATGTATCGACACAGCATTGGGTAAACATTTTTTTTAACTTTTTTTACCTTATAACTCTAGTTTTACCTTTCAGCCTGTTTTCATTGTATCTCCTAAATTTAATTGAATTCACTTCCCCTTCTCTCTCTCTATCTTATATTTCTATTTCCATTCTCCATTCCCCCCAGTATAGTCTAAGAAACCGGAGGCTTTTTCTGACTAACCTCCCCGCCTCCTGCCTTTCTCTTTCCTTCCTTCCTTAGAATTAAGTTTTTTCCTCGAGCTCCATACTTCAGATTTGTCTTTTAAAAAACCGCCTACGTACCTTCGTTCGCGCTGATGACCGTACGTTTTCCCCCACTCAACCGCACCGCGTTAGGCCAAGTTGTTCTTCATTGCTTATCCCATAACAGTCGCTCCATTTCTCCACAAAGCTCTTGAACCCTTTTCATGTCTTCCGCGAGGCCGCACCGTCTCGGACTTCTTTCTGCTCTTATCCCTTTCTTTCTTCTAGCTCTCTCTCTCTCTCACTGCGGAGGGGATGTCAGTGGACTCCAGGTGGCGCACGCTCTCCGGCCTACTGTCCGGGAGGGGTCCAGATTTATCGCTGTCCGACGTAATGGCCCTCTCCTCTCCCGCAAGCCCAACGACGCTTAGTGCGCCCGCTCCACATTCCCGTCCCTCGCTCGTTTTCTCTCAGCCCGTTTATATACGGAGAGCCCGTAGTTCTAAGAACTGCCAGTGGTGCACCCCCCGTGTGTGTGTGTGCTGTCGCCGCGAATGGAGATTAAAACTCCGCGGTATTGCTTCTCTTCTCCTTCCCTAAGCACGTGTCCTCCTCCTCCTCCTTCTTTCGCCCTTCATTATTTCTCATGCTATCGCTGCGCTTCTGGACGATCCCTCTCTCCCTCGCGACGGATCGCGAATTTATGTTCCCTCGCAATGGCACGTGTGCTCGCCATTACGATTCAAATGAAACGGCATTTCCCCCCCGGTGTTAACGAGATAAAGTGACAATGCGCGTCGCTGTTCGTCCCGAGCGATCCACGGGTGCTTTGGCCTGTCGAGGAATCGCCCATCCCAAGGTCGTAACCTAGGGCAGCGAAGGAACAAAGAAGAAGAAGAGAGAGAGAGAAATATTTTAATGAATAGCTGGAGATGTTTGTCTGGCTTTTCGCCTGACATGCTACTCCAGGGGCTGGGTGATGATTATGATATATACACTGATAAACACATAACACATACAGCCCCACACACACGTAGACTACACTCTTTACAAAGTTTCATTCAGGTTCGTGGCCCGCAAGAAAGTCAGCAGCGCTTTCGTGGCGCGTAACGCACTGGAGCTGGTTTGCCATGGGCCCAGAATACGTCGCATACACCAACTACTTTGGGAACAAGATTGGACTGTCTGACTCACCAATGTGTGTCCGATATAACGTTCCCAGACGATCTCAATCATGTCCTCTGTGGATGCAGGCTATACGCACCAGAGAGACAGTCTCTGAAGGTGGCCTTAAATCATCAACGGGACTCGAACTTGAAGTTGAAAGAAGAAAGAAAGAAGGGAACAGGAGGTGGGAATAGAAGCACTCCTCAACCATTTCCATATGCGATAAAGGAAATTATAAAGTTGCAACTTATGAGAAAGAGGGAAAAAGAGAGAGATAGATGTACAGATACAAGCAAAACGCAAGTACTTATTTAAAGACTGCTATGTGAAAACAAATGATTCTCACTGCCGAAGTAAAAGCAGAAAAAGATAATTCAAATAGAATCAGCACGTTATCACGGCCTTAAAATAAAATAGTATTCTAAGACTAAAAAAAAAACGCAGTGTTGCCTTAATTTCATGGTTGAGGTGAGAGATCATTATCTGTTTCCATATTTGAATATATGTGAAGTGGGCGAAAGTTCCGATCGTACAACGGCTTTATTTAATAGAGGGGGAAGATGAAATTGTCATGGATATTGAGAACACAATTTTAAACTGAAGACTGGAAAAAGTCGCGGTTGCAATAAATATTGGCAAATATTAACATAACTGAAATTTCCCGATTGAAGCTCAACAGTGGCTCACTAAAAGTAAATGTGTGAATTTGTTAGCTCTACCGTTCCAGCATCCATAAATTGAAAAACCTTTAGGCATTAGTTCCAAACTTCATGAAATCAATACATTGTTGTTATGCGAGCTTGGTGAGCGTCGTAACCATGTACGTATTCGAGTTTTACTTCATAAATGAGCACAATTGGCTAATTTTATCAGCTTTATACGCATTAATTGAGGCAGAAAGCGGCATTGATTGCGATAATTCTCTTTAGAGAGGAGTTCTGAACTTTATTTACCATTTTTAAGAGCAGGTTTTTATCTTCCCGGATTTTCTTGTAAAATGAACGGAAAGGTCAATGGAGATGTCTACTTCGGACAGTGAGTGGATCTGAACAGCCTCTTGTAAAGGCTGAAAACACAACCCACAATTGGCTACGTGCTTGCCGCAAGAGACGTCAGCTCCGCGCTGATGCATCCAGAGGAAATACTTCCGACCTAAACCATTTTAACGCGATTCCACATCCGTGATTTTCCCCCGTACATTAGAATGCCAAGTCGCCATCCCGAGAACCGTTGCCGGCATCCCACGTAATCCTGAAGGGAAGCAAGATTAAAGCACGACTATATTGCATGCATGGCTAACGTTCCGTGCTCGTATATCATTTACCCCCTCCTTCTTATCACCAGGTGAACAGGCACTTGCCGTGTGTGCTTGAGGAATGGAGCTTTGTCGCCTATGCCACAGAACCACGTGCCAGTAGGGGGATCGTACAAGGTCACGTCCGTTGCAATCTCAAGGGTGCTAAGCTGTATGCTTTTCTCTGTTGTAATGCTGTACGAAAGGACGCTGACACCGACCGCGCATGCGTTCGAGTACCAACACTGGGAGGAGCTTTTCTTTATGGAAGGAGGTGGGTGGGAGGATTGCACGTAGCAAAATGAATCGTACGTGCGAACAAGCGTTTGCGGTCATTTACCGACGTGCGAGAAGTGATGCAGTCTTCGGAAGAACTTGGCAAACAACGAAAAGCGACGAAAGTCATTGACTCACTCACTCTCTTTCGTTTTTCCTAGTAACGTCTCGGTCGCTTCAAGAAGGGTCAAATCGGCTTACTCTCTCTGCTATAAATATCATGCCCGCATGGCCGCAATATCGCTTGCAGCTGGACACTGTATTGCGCAGTTCAAGAATCCCGTGTTCGCCCGACCCCACACTTTACTTTAAGACTAGAAAAGGAGGGCTACTTGAACTACTGGAGCAGTCGTATTTCGTCTGCAAGCATGCCTTTAAAATATAGCGGCCCATAGGGCTCTCAGAGGACTCCCAGATAAGCTGCTCGACTTGCAAAAAAAAAAAAAAAAAGTCTCGAAGAAGACACACTTCATTTTTTCGTGGGAATGGGGCTGTTGAAAATACGGTTCACTTGAGGAAATATTTTTGGCAATATTATTTTTTCACGAACACTTTCTCAGTCTATCGAGTTTTGTGCTTATTCATTAGAGCGGACATGAAAACCTGCTTCATTAAGCGTGGCCTTGTTATACGTGCACATGCAGACAACTCTGACCCTCTATCAACTGCATTGTTAGTCACTTGACCTTGGCTTCCACAAGTCAAGGTCATGTCTCTTTGACAGGACCCAGAAATGCAAAACATTCCTCTTCGATAAAGTTTCCGAAAGTGTGGGACCCTATACACGCTGTGTGATCGAAAATAATCGAGCCATAAACTACATATTTCTCTCGTGTAGCTCGGGTGCAGCATTGGGACGTTAGCCAATAGAAATGCATGAGGCAATCAAATCTCGAGTTGCTTCTTTTTAATAGATTCGTGTAACCTAAATGTACTATGCAGATTTGAACGAGCGAACTATTCCACAACGGTCATTTGTACGTGTATTTATTCTTGGAACGATATACGATGATAAATTGAGGACCTGTGTTGCGTGGCGCACCCGTGGTCTTTAAAATTGACTCTTGTGAAACTGAAGTTACAAAGCCTCTGATCGAAAACGGGACCTTGGTCACGAAATTTACCGAAGGTATATTAAGCTTCTCCTCTAATGTAACTGCGCGGTGAACGACCGAAAGGCACATAAAGATAAATTTTTTGCCATAAACTATGCAGCTTACCGCAGTCGTTTTCGTTCCTGACAGCGGTTCTATAAATATCTCTTCGTCCACCCAACTTCTTTTATCGGTTTCATCTCAATAGTAAGGCACAGGTATTTCTCCCTGTTTCGAAATTCAATCTTCATGTGTCTTGTGTAGTGTTTGATGGGGCCCCGCTCTCGAGGGTCGTCTATTGGGCAGTTACACCGTTTCTGATGGCCTTGCGGTCCACTTAATGGTCCTGCCGCAGTCGACAAAGTGTGGGAGGGTCTGAGAGGCTATAGCGGTGAATGTAACGAATGACGCAAAAAGCGCTCCCTTGGCCAAGAATGCGTCGTGCTCGGCGATGGCGCAAAGTAGTTAGAAGAACGCGACGCCTACCACGGTGTCTAGTCGATGGCGGCTGTGAGCGCCATAAAATGACAAATAACTTGGATAACGAGGGGGAGAAAAGCACAATAAAATAAAAAGGCAGTTGGGGGGCCGTTGAAATCGTTTCAGTTCTCTGCTTATTTTTTTCTTCGGCTGCAGTGCTGCCAGTCTAGAAACTTCGTTTCTGTTTCTCTCACTCTTTTGCTTATCAGCAGTGCTTTGAATAACCTCAATGGTAAAATTGAATCGGAGAAATCTTTTTTTTTTTTATTGTTTTCTTAATACTAACCCGAAGTGGCCTCTCTCGAAGACTTCCGACATGAATGATTACGCTATATTTCACTATTCGCGATCGTAAATGACCACAGTAAGTCACTGCGAGCAGTAAAAGTTTATGGGACTGACTTTTCACATAGGTCATCTATGTTGGCGTTTCGCAAGCAGATTTATACATTGAAAGTCATAGACCGATGTCGAAAGCCATAGACCGAAAAAGAAAAGAAAAGCAGAAGGCATTGAGGGTGCCGATCGAACAAAACACTAAAATCACTTTAGTTCGTCTTCGGCAAGGGCAACAGACAATATGTAGTTTGCTGCATTATCTGCAGACTGATGATACGACGCTACAACGTGTCCGTTCACACCCATATGCAAGGACACGTTTCTTTACACTAAAACCGAGTGAACGTCGTGAAAAGGATTGTAGTAGGACATAGGACAGCATCTTACGAACGAGCACTTGCTTATTTTCATAAGTTTGGGTGCTCGTCCGTCGCGAAAGACAACTGAACGACATCTTGGTGCCAACCTTAATACGGAATGAAAACACAAGGCACAATACGCGACTTGATGTTGGTTCGTACCTTTCCATGCTTTCGAAAAGAGTGATTGTTATATTCAGAAAATAACGAACTACCGTAAAATCCCGAGCAAGCGTCCCTCTCACCTCTTCCATTCTTCGGAAGATTTGAAATATGCCCCCCCCCCCCCCCCTAACATTTTCACTGTTTCATTCACTGTGTTTAGTCGCCTGACGAGGGCGAACGAAAACAGTAAATGCATGCGTATTCAGTAAAACATTTAATTAGAAGCACGAGTGTGCATTCTTTATTCTTAGCGGCTCTTCCGCTACCTTCTTGAATTTTGATCCAGGACCGAGCAAGGCCTCCTCCCCTCTTCCAAATAGTGTCGAATCGAATTATCCTTCGCCGCACCGGGGGAGGGGGGGGGGGGGGGCTTGCTGGGGATTTTACGGTGCTGTATGTTTTTGAAGCGAAGTGAGCGCATTATACGTATTTGCAGAAAAAAAAAAACCTCTGTTTTATTTATTTAGAGGACTTCGTCATTAAGCGCAAAAACGGAACACATGTTCAAAGAACAGCCTGTGTCTCACGAGAACTGCAGTAATTTGGTTTAGTTTCTCTCAAATTACACAGCGCCAATTTGGTCTTACTTTACTATGATAGAACACGTCACAGAACGCATTGAAGTCACTGACGAGAATTTTCCGTTATTGCGCGATGAGATGGGCTCATAGAAAAACGTTCCCGTGTCATCAGTTTAAGGAAAAGTCATAGTGTAGTAAAGTTATGGTCGCCTGTCCGCTTTATTTCACTATAATTTCACTGGAGGGCATTTGAGACAAACAGGGCCCCTGCGGTCGCAGAATGGCCGTTAATGTATTTATATGGTTGCGAAGTTAGATGGAGGAACGGAAGCAAAAATTGCAAGGATGCGTGCGAAATGACGTGACAAGAGAAGACACGGGAGACACGGGCGTGGGCAACGATCTACGCTCGTGTGCTTTGTCTTGTCTCATCGTTTAGCCTTCCTCCTAATCACTTTGAAGTTATGCTGAGGAGCTCAATTTTGAACCGTTCTTCGATAAGAGGTAACGTCGTTGAGGCTACAACCAGTACATACCCGCTTAGTTATCTTCTACAAAGTACCGGCGACGTAGCAACCAGGCGGAGCTCAGAAAGTTGATACATGGTTAGTAGTGCGACGCGCACAAGCGCCTAACGAAGTGTGCCACGGGATCACGCTTGGCAGCACAGGGCAGCTGGCCACGTCAGACATGTCGGCAGAAATTCCGGCTCTCCGTGATTGATGATACCAACCTCAGACAGCGTCCTTTCATTTTTTGGATGTGTCGAGGTAACTTCAAACATTGTATAGGAACGTCAAAGATAGCAGAATGAAGCGGTGTTATTGGTAAAATATTATATCAGTTTTTCAATGTAGATAAATAGATAAGAAATACGGCATACAGGCACCGGTAATAGCGTAAGATGGATAACGGATCCATTATAACGTTAGGTTATGACAAGGGGCTCGAGTTTTTTGAAGGCCATACGCTATGAAGGAAAAAGGAAGAAAGCTTGAGGAAACAGAGGACAGTGCGCAGGGCCAGCGCTAAATATAAACTGAATCATTTCAGAAGAAATAAACAAAGATGGTAGACATCACAAGCACATGCATGCAGCGGATATGTCCCCAACATATAACATCAGATCAAACGTCTTTGACTCACTATCATGAAGATGTACAGATGTGTCGCTAATACAGTACGTGCTTCTCCTTAATATGATAAGCTTCCAGCAACTCTCGCCCCAAGGTATCAGTACTTCTCCCTAGAATCTTATTATCGCAAAGCAGTGGTTCACATGTGCATGCCACGCATTTGGTAGGGGAAATGCCCATTACCTTTATTTTAACGCGATAGCGTTAAATAGCTCGTTTTCGCAGAAATTCCGGGGTCGGCGTCGCTGGTTGTTAGCGACAAATTATCACCTTATCTGTTACCAAAACATCATGAAAGACGCAAATAAAATAAACAATAAAAAAACTTGAGGCCCGAGCGAGCATCGAACCCAGGCTGTCTGCGTGGCAAGTAGATGTTCTACCACGGAGCCATGCTATTGCTGAAAGCCGGTTCAGAAAAAAAAAAACACATTATGAATGTCATGTAGTGGAAGGAGTCTCCTTAACGCATGTAATATTGCGTGGCAGAAGCGTAGAATCGCGCCAGGCGTCAAAACATGTGAATTGCGCAACGAGGGGTTTTTTTAAAGGCCCACCCATTACAAAGCGCTCCGACATATTTAATAATCATCAGCTGCAAAGGCATCAACAACGTGTGCAGCTTCGTAGGTTCGCGTGTTGCCTTACGGACGCGTAGTGAGTCCTTCGCTGGTTCACAAAAGGAAGAATTAGGGCTTAGTGGGCACTGAACAACTGTACTTGCAGCAGGTATTCTAAGATAGCTTGAAATGGCCAATGTTACGGGCACAGTCGTTCGTTTCCGTACGGCACAGTTGAGACATGCACCGAGAAGGGAAGCTAGGCTAGCAGTTGAGAAGGCGATGTGCGTGGGGCCCAATTTCGCTATCACGTTCTACTCTTGAAATCGAAGCTCAAGCGTCCTCCAAGTTTCTTTAAAAAATTAATGTGGCCGAGCACGCTTGTTAATGCGTATTCTAAACTATAATAATAATTGTTGAGGTTTTCGCGTCCAAAAACCACGATAAGATTATAACGAGACGCCGTCGTGGAGGGCTCTAGAAATTTCGACCACATGGGGTTCTTTAACGTGCACCCAAATCAAGCTCACGGGCCTCCAGCATTTTGCCTCCATCGAGATGCGGTCACTGCGATCGGGATTTGATTCCGCGACCTTCGGATCCATTTTCGAAGCTACCGTGTGAAAAGTTGAAGCGTGACCATCAACGCACTGATTTCTGTGGGCGTGCTAAATGTATACTTAGGATGTTAAGATGATCTCAAAGTACCGTAACATCTAGTAATAACCGTGGTAACCTTCATGTGACCAAACTCATTGGTGCAATGCTTAGAGACCTTGTTGTTCTTCCGCAATCACCTTCACCAGTGAAAGGCTGCATGTGAACAAGAGAGGTAAACACCAAGCGGGAATTATCTTGTGGAAGAAATTGAATTCGAGATATTCAGGAACAAGTACCAGCCGATGATCATTGACGCGTTGCACATAAAATAGACAAATGAAGTAGCACCATTATAACGTAAAAGAAAATGTCCGAAATGCAAATTACGATGTATTTAATAATACATCTTGTCATTATGGAGATGAATCCTCACATGTGGGCAACATGACGGACGACACGTCATAATAACTACGACATGCACATAACAAGTGATCTCAAAATAATCAAAACACGAATTTCTCAATGATTGCCAACAATTACTCTGTCTTTAGACCTATCATCCTCTCTTTTCACTGCAGTCGTGATCCTTATCCACTAGCAATGGCAATAACAGTAGTGTCATAATGTAACGCATTGCTCTTGAATCGGTGTATTTAGTGGTTTCACGTTGGGGAAGCGGCCTTCTTAAATTTAAAGGACGCCGGAAGAAATCACGGAAACTGGGCGTGCGCGATAACGGTTGGCGTGCTACGTGTTTTGGATTGGGTATCTGGAGGCGCCTTTATTTTACAGTTCTCTCCTTGTCTACCGTTCTTTTCGCCGCTGATTTCTCCGGAAGCGTCGAAGTATCCGCTCAATGGCCACATAGTTTCTCTACGTATCCGCCATTCCGCGATCTGTTTCGGGAGCGGTGATTAAAACTGTAACACGGAAGCAGGGACACAGACAATATACGGGGCCATTCTTCGTTTGCGGCGATTTCTGTGTCATCGTGTGTTGTTGGCAGTTGTCGTGCTTTGAATTAATACGTTCTCGTTTTTCTTTCTTTCTTTCTTCGCAGGTGAGTTGCGGTATCACGTTGTTCTACAGCTGGGGCCATAGAAAAAGATCTAACGCTGTTGCCGAGAGCGAAGAGAGACGATAAGAACAGGTGTCCCGCATGTTTTCCTAAACTTCGCTATGTAGGCTTGCCTTGTCGTTTTTTTTTTCTTTTGTTGACATTCGCTTAGTGTTACCCGCATAATGTTCTGGCCTAAGCAATCTTCAGAGCTCTCTGGCAGAAGAAACGCTCCTGGCTGTTCAGTGTGCAGCATACTTTATTTGCTTGCATTTGATGCAGTTGGTTAAAAAAAAAAAAAAAGCGAACTTTTGAATTTGGGTTGGTCGAGTACTTTCCTGAACGCTATCAAATTGTTGTCACTCTGTATGTGTGGCCCTACGCGTTCGTATTCATTCCGTTTCGATATCCATATCGCATGAAAACCGAAGATACAGAAATGTTGTGATTATTTGAAATCGCTTCTTTTATGTCTTGAATTGAAAACCTCGCCACTGAATTCAGCTGAAAATGATTATAATGACCGAGAAAAGGCTCGAGTTTTTGGTGTTTTGCTATTGGTTGCTGATGATATTCGCTACTTGCGATGTCCTGACACGGCCACTGAATAGCGGATAATATGTAGGATGATTCAAGGAAAGATGCCGTACAAGAAAATAAACGAGCTAATGGACAAGTGTTGTGTCACCAGGTTACAGTGTAGCCATCTGTCGCTCACATCTTCCGTCTTTTCATTCACGCAGTTTTCCGTCAGCTCAGCCCAGCTTGATGATGCCTATATGAGAGCTAAGTTTAATAGTATAATTAATCAAAAAAATAATGTGATCCTTACGAGTCTTAGTTTTTATTTCGCTTCTGATGTATTCGCTACTTGGTAAACGTGATAAAATGACGAAGTAAGTAACGTTTCAGCCGGCTGCTTCAGGGTTCACGTATAATGACCGAACACCGCTGAGAAAATTGGAGTGACTCACTTATATAATACTCGAGTGGTATCCTATGCATGCAGCTAGACAAACCTGATCGTGTTCGCTGTTTCTTTTGAAGATGTCACAGGGATATAATTTACTTTCCTAAGACAGCTTCAAGACAGTTTCGAGAAGGCATTCTCACTAATTCAAAATCCGATATACAACATTCAGATAACAAAAAAAAAAGAAAAAAAAAGGAGACAAGAAAGATGACGTCGCACTTTTATGCCAGAACTGCCGCTCTCGCTATTAAAGCGAACATCTACTCATAAGCAAGACGAATGCAACTTTAAAACACTATATTTGCTAGCATTACACACAGTGGGATAGCGACCGGCAATCGCAACAGAGGCACAGTATAGCTATCTTGGTTCAGTTAGCGCGTCACACAGGTAGAGCGCCGCTCATGCACTGTCACCCAAAATCACTCAAAGCTCGTGAAATGTCGTTTAGTCATGCGGCAACAACAACACTTCGCAATAATATCTGATATAATTCATGTGTTTCGCAGCAGTATTGTGAAAAATAACATTATTATCAACATTTTTTGCCACGCTTCGCGGTATGCTTGTCCGTGTATATGCAGTCTTGCCTCTGTTCGTAGATTAATTCACTTTCGCGTTTACTTGCTTAAATGAACCTATCATGGCTCCCGTTATAGCGAAAATAGATAGATAGATAGATAGATAGATAGATAGATAGATAGATAGATAGATAGATAGATAGATAGATAGATAGATAGATAGATAGATAGATAGATAGATAGATAGATAGATAGATAGATAGATAGATAGATAGATAGATAGATAGATAGATAGATAGATAGATAGATAGATAGATAGATAGATAGATAATTTTTAATGATTACCCTGGCGAAGTTAGCCTGGTGCGTCGCCTGAGTTGCTACTGCAGGTGTCGGGCTTTGACTGCTGTATGTTCAGTGAACAAATATACACACTAATGGCTCTTTCACTCAAGCACACACATACACACAACAGAGTAATGCATAAAGTTTCATTGAGGTGTGTAGTCCTTAAAAACACCAACAGCGCTTTTGTGTTTGCTGCATTGCACGAATACATAAAACATGTGTCTAGCCGGACATCTTTTAGTCGTTCGCTGTTCGATTTTGTAAGGACCACCAGAGACAGGGTTGGGCCCTCTTACTTTTCCTCACAGGCCTATCAGTACAGGGGAAAAAAATGTGATTTTCTTTTGCGCCTACCGTTCAAGGCAATCATGGCGGAGACACGTAGACGGTAGTAACGAAGATTAACTCTTCCTTTCAGTCAGCATTAGAGCTATCTCTTCTAGCCTTGTAAATTTATTTCTTTTATAGCCCCCGTACATTCTCCAGGCTTCGATAGGCGGTGTGTCGAGCTCAGATTGAAAGCGCCGAAAGTAGAAGCGACACCAGCACGAAGGCAGCTCGACAAGTGCCCGCGCGTTGGCGCACTCTTTCCGCCCTAATTGAATTTCGCTTCGACGCCGAGCCTCCCACCGGCGCTTTTGGAGTTAAGCGGCGGCCTCTTCAAATATTTACGGTACACGCTTTTATTGGAGGTGACAAGAGAAAAGTTGAGTGGTGGTTCGCTCATTCAGTATAAAGGAAAAAATCTTTCTCCCCGGTATTATACGCTACCAGCCAGCACATACCAAATTGGGGCGCTGTACTTTATATCGTGCAATCTCACTTTCTTCGAGTCACGGCGTGAACTGTGATTTTAATTTGGAATCACCAGAGAAGGCTGATGAGCCAGAAAGTGTGGGTGCGTGTTCGCTTGTAATTATTTATGATGCAGCGCATTTCTGCGTTTTTCGCGCGCATTTGTTTCGTACATGTGTTTGCAGGTGTTTGGACGAAAACTTCGATAGGTGTCATGGGGGAGGGTCAGAGTGCGAAAAGATATGTTTCGTGACCCGAAGGTCGGGGGTTCGATCCCGGCCGCGGCTGCCACATTTCGATGGAGGCGAAATGGTAGAGGACCCGTGTACTGTGCGATGTCAGTGTACGTTAATAGAACACCAGATGGTCGAAATTTCCGGAGCCCTCCACTACGGCGTCTCTCATAATCATGTCGTGGTTTTGGGACGTAAAAACCCCAGATATTATTATTATTATTATTATTATTATTATTATTATTATTATTATTATTATTATTATTATTATTAAAAATTGGGGGGACTCTTAAGCTTCGCCTTTAAGAGTTGAACGTGATAGCAATATTCAGTCCCTAGGCCGTACTTCAATTCCTTAGTGCACACTATATAATGGGTAGCATGCTTTAAACCTACGAGCAATTATGAGTGGGAAATGTTTTCGAAATTGCTATGCACCCACTACGTGGTCTTGGGGAATACGCGCAGTAACGTGTGTGCCTTTTGTAATGGGAATTTACACGGCTTTGAACTACAATTTCGTTATGATATTCACATCTTCTGACGCCCAATGGCTATGCATGCTTGTACCACGCAATATTACTGCGATATTACATGTTGTATTGTGACGCCTGTATACAGGACGCGCGTGTTTGCAAAGCATGAAAGTTATTTTTACTGCAATTCCAAGCAGAGGAAGTTATTTTACATGTAATCACAAGCAGAAGCGTGGCTGCGTGGTAGAACACCTGCTTGCCACGCGGACGACCCGGGTTTGATCCTCATTCAGAGCCGGAAATTTTTATTTATTTGATTTGCATCTTTCTCGGTTTTTCGGTCACGGACAAGGTGATGATTTCTCGCTCACAACGAACGACGCCGACGCCGACACCGGAATTTCTGCGCAACAAGCTCTTTAACGCTATCGCGTTAAAAGATATGTTTAGCTAATTAGGTGAAATTATGAAGCAGCTCACGATGAGTGCGTTAGATACTTCAGCGTCTTGCTTTGTCTGCAAGCTACACCGGACGATGAGATGACACTCCAGGACTTTCGTATGAACTTGAATATTTTGCCAGAACCTTATGGTTAATTTTTTACATGAAATAATGAGGTGGTACGAGGTGAGCTCGACATATGAAAACTGAATAAGGTGGGTAAATGTTCAACGCAGCCACTGTTTAAACCCAAAGCATAAGACTTCGAAAAGGCTTCAATTTTGCGCAGGTGGCGCACCGATTGTAACTCAACTTTCAAAGCGAGCTCGTTCTCTCTATGCGTGATCTGCGACGTCGGGACAACCGCAGTGCGTATCCAGCTGAACTTTTATTTGCGTCAGGCAATACTTGAGGCAAAACATATGTCTTCCGTAATGGGAGCTGGCCTTGACATCGTTTGATTATAATTTCCCGCAGGGGGGACATGCAGGCTTCAGTGCGACCCGGAAGATCCACAATACAACAGCTAACTCCTTCCTGAGCAAAACTGCTGATGCGGTTTAAATGTTGTTTACTACGATTTTAATTAGCGAGGCTAGGACGGCGTAGGTTATGAAAGATGCGTTCCTTGTCAGCTCCATGAATGATCTCCTTTATAAAGCAAGGCGTCCTTCACAATAAGCGGCGTTCCTTCATCCCGCACCTCGTGACCGATTTATATATTTTCCGTTTTTTATCTCTTCCTCAGGAGGTCGTTCTGGCGGCTTTGTATGGGATCTTACAGAGAAATGAGTGATCGGTCAGTTCTCTATATAGCCTTGACTTTCGTATAGTAAAATATGAACAGACTCGTAAAGGAGTGCTCACGGCTTGCTCATGGCCATGATATGAGCAGGAAAAATATGCATTACGGTGGGATAATCTCTCAGCGTTAAGGGTGCCATGGTTGATTTTGCATGTGTCACGTGCATCTAAACCACTGAATGACCTTCAGGAGAACCCCGGTTTCTGGGTGCTGAGTAACTTGAACGGACTGACAACTAGCCACAAAATGTGATTTGATCCAAGTACAAGCGGAAAAAACCGTGAATTATAGTGACAGTAAAGAACATTCTTTTCGTGTCTCGTATAGGATTTGTATTTTTAAGTTTCGTTGGAAAGTAGGGAAAACCGATGCGTTCTGCTGCCATGGAGCGGGTGCCTCGGCACTGCGCAAAAGAGTCGCTCGAATTGCTACATAGTCTGCTGTACGTAGCCTGCTGCTGCATAGGCGCACCGCACTTCATACTTAAATTTAGCCTATATATTATCAAGTACCCCAGTCAATTCTACGTTTACTACGAAGTGAAATGAGTTGACGATGAGAAGCGGCGCTGTCTTCGAGGCAACTAATGGAGCCGGAAACCCAGTGTAGAGCCGCGGTGCATGCACAGGCACAGCGCACCGCAGTGCGTGAACATAAAACGCCGCAACACAGGCGTGCTGCGTCGTTGTGCCAGGTGTATAGAGCATGGCATTCAGATTTTACTGCGAAGGAAAGTACACCAGTGAACTACGTTTATATGGGTCGCGAGATAGGGCCAACTTTCGCAGTATTCACGTTGTCAACTCTGGAACTGAATACAGATGTGGATTAAACGTATCCGATTGCGAAGTATACAAAATTATTAAGACAACGCTTTGCTAAGCTTTGGACCACAGGTATACACTGCAGCACGTGCTCCGTCATTTTGGCCACTTTATAGAGGGCGTTCCGGTAGACTATAGTGCTAACGTTCCTGAACGTTCATTGGCGTATCCATGAGGGAGGAGGGGGGTATTCACCCCTTCGAAATTTTTCTAATTTGCATGCGTATATATACACGCATAGACACAAACGCACGCACAAACATTCAAAACGTGTGCTGAACTGCCTCGCGAAAACATTTCTTGCTACGTCCCTGCCTAAGACGTTGTCATCTTCCCTGGCTTCTAGAAAGACGTGCACTCTAATAACTGATCTTTCACTGCGCATATTTACTTGGTCCTCGACAGCACGCTTTAGATGTTTGTTGTACGTGTTATGCATGCTACGTGCGCCGTCACTACACAGGCGCACGACGTTGTACAGCTTGGCCCGAGCTGCGACTGCCACCTTATTGCAGCGGCAGCGTTCCTAACTCCCGCACCCCCCTTCTGCGACAGCGTGCATGCAAGGGTTGTTTCAAAGGCAGGGGTGCGCAACGTCGCACGCGCGGCTGTGTCGCCGCGAGGCGTGAACGCGACAACGAGCACCGACAACGAGCGGCGTATAGCAGCTCGCAAGCTCCTCCAGCCATCTCGCTCGTCTTCCGCCCGCCCTTCTCCCGTGTGGGTTTCTTCTGAGGCGTGACGGCCACGGTCGATCCACGTGAGCAGGAGCAGCCTTCTGGCGTCCCAATCCAGGGTCCCTACCCAATCTGCACCGGCGTCCCAGGCACACACGCTGACGCCCCCAGCGCCATCTCCCTCTGTCCCCGTAGCCTAACGAAGTGAGTCGGCGTTCACGCTCAGCCTGCGTTTCGCGGGTGCGTTATTCTTTTTCTGGAGCTGCTCCGCGCGGAGATTCAGTGGAGCTTTTGCATGCCTAGAACCCCCCCCCCCCTCCCCCCCTCCCTCTTCGCTCCCCCCCTCCCCCCCCCCCAAAAAAAATGCGAATAAAATAAATTTGTGCGAAGTTCACTAACTTCAATGTCGGCTAGTAGTAATATGCTTTTTTTCTGTCTGCATCATAATTGCAATAATGAAAAAAACGAACTCATAGGGTCTCTTATGCATTTGCCTAAGACGCCTTGAAGGCGAAAGCCACCACCGTCTTCTTCTTGTTTTTTTCGTCAAGTGAAGCTTGTACTAACTGACCTGTGAAGCTGGTGTCGTTGGTGTACCCGAAAACCAACCGCCGTGGAAAAAAATATAGGCAGCTTCCTTTTTTGGTATCTTTATACGTGGTTTTGCCTGCGTTACGACAAGCGACGACAGCCTACGACAGCCCGGGTCCCTAAAGTGCTCCGCGCTTGATATCATCAAGTGATGTACCGTGAAGTCTTTAGCTGTTATCTTAAGAGCGGCGTGTGGTTCCTGCGTTTAAAAATTGATACATGGGAGTTGAAGAGCAGCATATTACAATACTTGAAACGATGCTGCACCGGTTATCTCTTTCGCTCGTTATCTCAAGCTTAAGCGCTGATTACCACGTGGGACTCCTCTGACATTTAAAGCTCTCTACATTCGATCGCTGGCTGTTACTTTTTTGTACGGACCAAGCGAACAAAGTTAAAAACTGTCCCTTCGTCGGCCGTGGCTCGATTCGCTCGCTCATGATGCGCAACACTTATTAGAGAATTATTAAATGCCCCGAGAGAGTTGTTAGAGACCCCAAGCGGCTTGTGTACGAAAGGTTTTGCGTTACTTTGTACTCCCATCAGCACGCAAGGGATAATAAAAAGGAAGGCAAGGGACGCTTGCGTACAAGCTGCTTTAGGGGCCCCGGCACTAAAACCCTCTATTGTCGCCTTCTAGCGCCGTCACCATTGCTTAGGTGTATTAGGAGAGTATTATGCGAGGGGCAAAAGTTAACCAGCAGACAGGAAAGTGAGCTACATATACAACAAGAATCTTCTCGGATGCCGGAAAAAAGTCGTTTACTATGTTATAAGCGAATTAAAGTATATATAATTTCTATTCCAATTCTAGCTGGGTTGTTTAGCGCGGGAACTATCTCACTAGCTTCCCTCGTGCGTTTGTTCACGCTACAGCGGTCGTATGCGGCATGCAGGCATTCCAATTTCTCGACGATGCCGCTTTCTAGCATTGTGGCGCATTCGAAGAAATATTAGCATGCTCTGGCTTACGGCCGGTGCTCGTTTCACCTGTAGAATATACGCGGCTCTTAATTAAGCTGTCTCCGCGGTGGCGCTCGTGGCACACATTCTTCGCAGGAATGCCTCGCAAGACGTTCCTCTGAGTGCGCTTTGCCGTGGTACGTGTTTTACGGCAGAGCGCGTTCACCGCATAACGAAGCACTTCGTACGGTCTCGCTGGTACGCTGTCTCGACAACATGGCTGCTGCATACGTTTTATGTTGTTTAACGAATGCGGTATGCTCTTCTATCTCTTGCCTGATGCGGTTTGTGACCTGGTGGGGCTTAATTATCATTGCATCCCTTTTATTAAGTTTGTTCCGCCACTGCACCGCTCTCTTTTTCATGCTCACTTGTTTTTAATTTTTGTAAGCGCTGCGTTACAATAAGATCTGTAAAACAGAATGGAACATACTTTCCTTTCCAATTTTCCTTGCTTTATACATACATGCGGCATACATACATACATACATACATACATACATGCATACATACATACATACATACATACATACATACATACATACATACATACATACATACATACATACATACATACATACATACATACATACATACATACATACATACATACATACATACATACATACATACATACATACATACATACATACATACATACATACATACATACATACATACATACATACATACATACATACATACATACATACATACATACATACATACATACATACATACATACATACATACATACATACATACATACATACATACATACATACATACATACATACATACATACATACATACATACATACTGCCATTGACACTGCAGTGTGTATGGCTGCGCTTTGAGAACCAAGACGCTGTTTTTTGATTCCGGCCACGGCGGTCGCACTTCGACAAAGTGCGAAATACCTAAACTCTTGTGTACTGAGACTTACGCGTACGTTGGAGAACTCCCAGGTGGTAAAAAAACTAAACCAGAATCCCCACTTTGTGTGCCTTGAGATCATGATATGTGTTTCTACACATAACACCCGTAGGTTTATTAATTTATTTATTTACTTATTTATTTTATCGGTAAGTGCACATACGGTCCTTCTCGTATGTGCACTTACCGATAGCATATAGCGAGCGGTTTATACCCGCTCGCTATATTCTGCTACGTACTGAATCCGCTGTCGCTGTGGATAGCTTCAGCAGCTTCATCGATGGATGCATTTACACACACACGGCCGTGGTCACGGATTACAAGCGGACGCGTTGCTCGGCCCGGAAGTTCGCATGTGCCCGGTGTACTGTGATGCGTGCCTTTAAGCGACGGTCGCGGCCGATTCGCATGACACGGTCGGTCCCGTCCACAACCGGTGCGGCGATTCTCTTTTGATGCTCTTTGTTTCCGACAGACGAGCACGAATTCGGGTCAGGTTCGGGACTGGCACGGTCGAGGCCGCGTATCGGCGCCGCCGAAGTCGCGAGCTGACTGTGCTACTGCGACTGTCGTCCTCTCGCCGTATACGCACGGTAACGTGCACTGATGTTATTAAGGGGGGGGGGGGGGGTTAACCAGGTGGTGGTGGTAGTGGGGGGGGGTTATTACACCCCCCCACCACTACCGTCTTGGTTCTTATGAGTGCATGCACATATACACATGCAAACTTAGAAATTTACGAGGGGAAGGAAGTTAACCCCCCCCCCCCCCCTGTAAATTTCCAAGTTTGCATGGGTATATGTGCATGCACTCGTACGAACGCACACACGAAGATTAATAGAGTGTGTCCCCCCCCCCCCCCCTCGAAAATGTTTTTGGCTACACCCCTAGTAACTTTTGAGTTTTCGTCTCTCCGCAAACGATTGCCGTTTGCGGATTACTGGGTAACCGGAGAAGTACGCGACACGGCAGCAACGACGCCTGCAGCGATATCTCACAAGGCTGCGTACACCAGAAACACGCACAGCTAATGCTGCACTGCTTTGCATGCTAACCCTAACTTCTGGTGTAGAGAGAGAGAGAGAGAGAGAGACAGGGAGAGTATACTCTTTGTTGTAAAAGCAGTGATTTTTGCCGGCGTGTTTATAACCACTGGCATGCTGCTCTGTATAGGGATTGAGAATGGGATTAAGATTCCAAAAGAGAGGGAAAAATATACAAAAAGGAAAGATATGAGCAACTATGAAATGCGTAAGTAAACCTCATGCTAGTACACACAACTGGGATGTCAGGTAAGTTTAGGCTTTTCTATACGCAATAGCGAGTCATTAAATCTTTCCAATCAGGCCGATTTCTGACAGGTAATTTAATATTAAATTTAAGAGCCATCGCTGTTTTGAACGGCCTGGATTGCTGGTGTAAAGGATCAGATGTGAGATTAATGTTCAAGACTTTTCTTTTAATGTTTTCTATGGACTAGAATACTGACGTAGCACGCAAGTTCTTCTTAGACATATTGTAGTTGGACCAAACGGAACAAGATATGTCGCTACCAGTTTCGCTATTGTCGTCCACGGCTTCGGTGAGCAGGTGACCCTCGAGTGCTAAGAAGTTCAAGGCCAAACTAAAGCTTTTTACTTCAGCGTGTCCGTAAACTTGTAACTGTTTTCAAAGTACAGCATCATTGAGTAGAAGGGCATAAATGTAATTTACGCTGCCGACAGGTAAAGTCTGAACAAGCCTACAGAGTTGTCAGTACTTAGTTAAGACCAATTTAGGGGCTAGGGGGAGGAAGGACGGAGCAGCGGGCACATTGCACAAGAGCTGCACCAATTGAATAAAGCGATGTGTTGCAAAAGCACCCGATGTTCGTCTCATCATGACACCTTGACGACATTTGCAGTGACAAACCAGCTACCAGATGTCTTCACACTGCAAAAGCAAGATAACTAACTATACACGGTAACATCCTGTGGCCCTGTATACCAGGCGCGACCTGTGTTCAATCAGATGGAATCCTGATATTGCGCTTCGCTCGCACGGTTCAACTCCACAAGCCGTGTCCGCACTATACCTTAGTCAGCCTTGTCGTTACGAAATACGAAACGAGGTCCGAGACCATTCGGCTGAATGATGTTATTGCCAAATGTGCCCGACATCGAATGTCCTGCAGCCGTGTTGCGCTTTCGCAACAGGTGGCCTTCGCACGTTCCTCTTGATTAACCTAATTTTTTCCGGAGCAGCCGGAAAACTTGTGCGGCTCGGGCTCGTTGGCCGGGAACATGTTTCCTGAGGCGAGCTGTAAATGTACCGTGTGCCGTGATTCAGTAAGCAGTTGTTCTGTAAGCAACCTCAGACATCGAGGATTGCATTATCTGGCGAGTGCGGACTCTTTCGTAAGGTTGATGAGATGCATTAACGATTTTAATACGTGAGGGACAAATGCAGTGCAGTGTTCCAGACTGGTCTAATAATAATATTTGTTGGGTCTTTACGTCCTAAAACCATCACATGATTATGAGGGACGCCGTAGTGGAGGGCTCCGGAAATTTCAACCATCTGGTGTCCTTCAACGCGCACCTGAATCTGAGCACATGGGCCTCTGGCCGCCTCTGGCATTTTTCCTCCATCTAAATGCAGCCGCCACGGCCGGGATTCTATCTGCGACCTTCAGGTCAGCAGTCAAGCACCACAACCACTAGTCCACCACGGCGGTTTCCTAACTGATCTGAACGATGTGCTTTAACGCAGTACTATATTGTATGTTTGGCTTATATGTGCGTTATCGGTCTGTCAAGTGTCGTGTGTCCGTTGTGTGCTATTTCAATTATGCTTTTAATGAGATTAAGAAGTTAGCGGGGCTAACGTGGCCAGAGCGAGCACAGGACCGGTTTAATAGGAGAAGCATGTGGGAGGCTGTTACCGTGCAGCGGGCGTACTAACTTCAAGGAACAGCGCGAAAACGACAGGACATACAAAAGAAGACGCACACAGCTTCTGTATGTGCTGTAGTTTTGTCCTTGAAGTATGTACAACCAACAAGCCCAACTATACTCACTTCTGGATGTAGTCAGGCTGGTGATATGATACCTGTATCTCTCAGTCGGTCTTTGAGACCCGTTTATTAAAAAAAAAAGAGCGATGTTAGCGTTTCGTTGTGAGACTTCGATGTACTATCGCGCTCAGTATGAGCTACATCGTGGGAGCGCGTGGCCAAGAGCACTGTAAGGTTGTACCGTGGCGCCGATCGTGAAATAACTTGGAGTTATCAGGGGAGCGTTTAGCTGTTTCTTTGAGTGTGCATCGCCTCGCCTTGCTTTCACGCTCGCCCTCGTTTTGCCCTGTCGTGATGTCAGCTTCGAAAATGATAACGGCCGCCGTGGCTTGACACACAGACATCGATTTTTTCTTCAGTAAAGCTAAATAAATGGCAAAACGTTCCTTCAAATAAAAGAGAGCCAGGGTGAAAGCAAGCCATAGGGAGTGATGCGCACTTACTGGAATAGCCACACTCTCTCCCAATAACTCGAAAATATGGCACGATCGGCGCCACTTTACAGCCTTGCAAAGCGCCGGGCCACGCGCTCGCGTGATGTAGCTCATACTGAGCGCGATAGTACTATAGACAGTGACATTGCATGGTTGTCTCTGGGAAACGTCTGAAGTAGAGGCGGGTTCAAAAAACTATGCGCTGGATTATCTGGCCTGTTGCCCAACAGAAGCGAGTGATGGTGCAAGATTCGCGGATGCATTCCAGGAACCGCTCGAGACACCGTGCACTCTTTCGACCTTAGCGTGGTAGTTCGGCTTAATGTATGCAAAACCACGTCTGAGAGAAAACAGCCTATAGCACTTGACACGTGCGCGGCGGCTGTTGAGGCAGTTTTGCATGTGAATACTCCCTTCTTTCTTTTGCGCGGTCGTTGACTCCTACTTCATTGTTTCCACGCGCATACTGCAATTTCGTTTCGCGCTATTCTGTTACTGTGTGTTCTTGCCAAACACTTTGTGTAAGCCGCCTGAAGTTGTGTGAACCGCGCCGCGAAGTTCACTGCAAGGAATACAGCAGACGCGGTGTTCTTCTTGGTGTTGTGCAAGGTTATCTTCTTGGAATACTCGTCTGCGCGTTATTCGTCGTTGATGCGCGCATGCATTACTCACTACAAAAACACAGCTCGCTGGGGGACGGTCATGAGTCACTGTTTGCTAAAAATGTTTGTCTGTTTAACGTCAGTTGAGTAACAGTGTCTACTTGCACTAACGGCTGAGTGATGGTGATATTGACCATACTAAATATGTTCTGCACTGTGCTTTCAGTGCTGTGGCCCGTACACACATTTTTGTGGGCTACTTTGTGCACGTACAATCCTCGTAAATTCTTCCTTTTTTCTGTTAAGTTTTTGCAGTTTCCTCGTCCAAATAACGAATTCATAATTTTAGTATATATCCGGCTTTACATCGCAGATACTTACCGTTCTTTTTTCGTCAAAATGAAACATACTTAATATCAATATTTGATTGGAGATTTGTCAGTAGAGATATCTTTCTATGATTTTCGCGTATGGTTAAAAAAAATAGATGATTAAGATAAAGTAAATGAGCAACTGGACCTTTGGCTTAGCGTCGACATTAAGTGAGAATTTCAAATTTAGGAGTTAATAAGCCACAGGAAAGCGAAGTAAGTCGTGTTTCGTGCGACTTGAGAACATGTTTGTCACAACTACGTTTGCCTACAATAATAACCCCCGTATTCGAGCCTCGACTCGAATTTCGTCCTTCACTTGACCGAGTTGAGCACAGCGCCGTTGCTCGACTGAAGATGACGCCGCGCTTCTCAAGAATCGCTGCAGATTATCACTGTTATACGGTGACTTGTTCTGCCTAGAGACGGCGTTCCCATCGACTTTCTCAAGTGAAGGTGGAGTGTTGAGTGAAGGGACGTTCTAGAATACGGGGGTTCGCGCAGTTCAACAAAATCAGTTCAATGCGCAGTTCAACAAAATCAATATGTTCTAGGTCGTTCCATGCGTTTATGACATGAAGATTTTCCTAAGTACGATGTGTTATCTAGAAGAAGCTTCGCGTTTGAACTCGTTGGATAGCTATGCCTCTGGGATAACATCAAATGTAAACAACGATCTCGAAATGTGTTAACTGCGTGTCGGAAGAGGACTGTGCCGACCAATGTAACGCACACATACACTCCAAGAATTAGAATTTCAAGAGCATGCAAGTTCTGTATCGCACTTAAAAAAAGAAGTGGTGGGGACTTTGATCTCAGTTAGGGATTTCCCTTGCGAGAAGCACGACGTGCTTACGAGTTGCCCCGTGGTGGTAGTCTTAATCAATTTTGACCAACCTGAGTTTCATTTACGTGTAGACAGAGAAAGAGAGAGAGAGAGGGAAACAACTTTAGTTAAACATAAGGCTGACATGGAAGACTAGTAGAGAAGTTTAACCACACGAGTGTTTCCGCATATCGCCCCATCGGAATGCGGCAACCGCGGCAGCGAGATCAATTTGGCGGCCTCAAGGTCATCAGCGTGTAATGCCGTAGCAGCTGGGCACCCGCCACTGTGGTCTAGTGGTTATGGTGCGTGACCGCTGACACGAAGGTCGCGGGGATCGAATCCCGGCCGCGGTGGCCGGCATTTCAATGGCGGCGAAATGCTATAGGCCCGTGTGCTTAGGTTTAGGTGCACGTTTAAGAACCCCAGCTGGTCACAATTCCCGGAGCCTCTGCGGCGTGCACATCTCCTTCTCTCTTTCTCTCCCTCTCATTTACTCCCTTATTCCCCTCTCCCCACGTGTAGGGTAGCAAATTGGACGTAGTCTAATTAACCTCTCTACCTTTCCTATATCGCTTCTCTCTCTGGGATGCTAAACGCCGACAATTATATATTATATACTGTAGCGGCTGGGCCTACCTTATTGTGTAGTCGTCCCCCCGCAGTGGGTCAGTAGTTACGGTGCTCGACTGCTGACCCGAAGGTCGCGGGTTCAATCCCGGCCGCTGCGGTCGCATTTCGCTGGAAGGCGAAATGGTAGAGGCCCGTATACTGTGCGATGTCAAGTGCACGTTAAAGAACATCAGATGGTCCTCCGCTACGGTGGTCGAGTGGTTATGGTGCTCGACTGCTGACCCGCAGGTCGCGGGATCGAATCCCGGCTGCGGCGGCTGAATTTTTGATGGAGGCGAAAATGCATAAGGCCCGGGTACTTATATTTAGGTGCTTGTTAAAGAACCCCAGGTGGTCAAAATTTCCGGAGCCCTCCACTACGTCGTCTCTCATAATCATATCATGGTTTTGGGACGTTAAACCCCAAGAATTATTCGAACATAGGATGTTCGAATTTTCCTGGAGCCCTCTACTAAATCATATCGTGCTTTTGGCACGTAACACCCTAGATATTATTATTTTATGTGTGTTGTCGGAGCCCAATGTGGCTCCAATCGTGAAGTCTGTGCTATGAAGAAAAGCGCGCGGTCGCGGCTACATGTGACACCTTTCCGCGAGGCTAGTGCAAACAAGCTCTGCCTGACGTTTTCTATAGCTAATGACATTTCGGAGCGACAGCGCCGCAGTCTCTTCCCCTCCTGCGAAGTGTGCTGAGAAGGGGGGGACTGCGTTCCTCTTGTATGCACAGCGAGCCTGAAGGGCGCTCGCTAACTTCGCCACGGGCCTCGCACCCGCCGAAGCAGCGCTAATTGCTCTCGCCCGAGCACGCGTTGCCTCGGCGATAGCTGCGCGCGCTGACTTGACGCCGGAATTCGAGCGAACGAGCTAAACGAGCCATTCCTGCCATTTACGCTGCTTTATGGTCGTGTTGTTGCCGAAGGTGTTGCGCCGACGGGCATGTATGCGGCTCTACTGTGGCAAGGAAATATTGCGCTGTCGCGTTGTCTATTATGCGCCGAACGTTTCTGGCGTATACAGTGCGTGGTGCGTTTTTCAGAAAGGAAGAAAAAAAGAAAGATACGAAAAGAGAAAGACAAGTAAGTGAACTTCTCAACCTTCGCGAAATCGGTGCATTGCGTTTATGGCGCTGAACAGTGCAGACATCAACGAGGGCGAATAGAGTCACACAGTAGACAAACGCAGCGCTGTGTTTGTCTGATGAGTGCCTCTCTTCGTACTCACAGGAATCTGCACTGTTCCATTCACTAGGTCGAACCAACAAGCTCAATTGTACACTGCGTTCATCATGCAGCAGCCTCTCTTGCTTTAGCGGGTAGCTCTTATGTGTCCTGGACCAATTTTTTGGTGTTCCCTACTTTTTTCTTGCAGCTTTTGCACCGAATTGTGATATCGTGCACGTGGATAGACAAAATATTGCCATCGCCGTCGGCTTAAACACACACACGCAAACACACACACACACACACACACACACACACACACACACACACACACACACACACACACACACACACACACACACACACACACACACACACACACACACACACACACACACACACACACACACACACACACACACACACACACACACACACACACACACACACACACACACACACACACACACACACACACGCACGCACACACACACACACACACACACGCACACACACACACACACACACACACACACACACACACACACACACACACACACACACACACACACACACACACACACACGCACGCACGCACACACACACACACACACGCACGCACGCACACCGAGAGAGAGAAAGAGAGAGTGACGTAATAATCTTCATCGGCCTCTTGATGCATGGGAAGCAGCAATGTCATTCGGGCGACACACACACACACACACACACACACACACACACACGCGCACGCACGCACAGACACACACACGCACGCACGCGCACGCACACACGCACGCACGCACGCGCGCACACACACACACGCACGCACTTACACACACGCACACCCCCCCCCACACACACACACCTACACACACACACACACACACGCACACACACACACACACACACACACACACACACACACGCACGCACGCACGCACAGACACACACGCACGCACGCGCACGCACACACGCACGCACGCACGCGCGCACACACACACGCACGCACTTACACACACACACACACACACACACACACACACACGCACACACACACACACACGCACACACACACACACACACACACACCTACACACACACACACACACACACACACACACACACACACACACACACACACACACACACACACACACACACACACGCACGCACGCACACACACACACACACACGCACACACGCACGCACGCACGCACGCACACCGAGAGAGAGAAAGAGAGAGAGTGACGTAATAATCTTCATCGGCCTCTTGATGCATGGGAAGCAGCAATGTCATTCGGGCGAGCCGGTGAAGACACAATTTAGCGCACGCGGAGCAACCTTCTTCACAACTTTTGTCCGTGCCTGCGCAGCGCATGATTTATATCATTTTGTATTAAAAAGGCGAAACTAACAAAAATGCAAAACAAGCTATTAAACGTCACCTGCCATGTGATGGGGGACGCTCCTATGCTGGACTGTGCTTTCGGTGCTGATGGCTGCACGCACAGTCCTCGTATACGCTGGCGTTCGTTAATGTGTAAAATGCTTCCGAATACTTTCCTTGTCTTGTTCCTTTGTCAGTTCTGCGACATTTTTGTGATTTTGAAATAGTCGGCAGTGCTTAGCCCTTCAGTTTATTCTTTCACATCTAATAAGCAAACAAAGGGAAACGCTGCCTAAGGCGATGTATCGATCGTTCCACTTCATTCGTGTAAAAGTCGAAAGAAGTAGTGCGGTCGCTGAAAAGTCCTTCGCCGAATCCATCTCTTCTTTCTTGCTGGCAACTTCCCGCTGTCTCGACGTCAGAGCTTCGACGTTCGGCCGGCCTAATAAGACGTTGTCGCAGCGTTCGACCTTGGATTGACGTCGCCAAACGCTGCGCCGGAGGCGCATGTCGCGGACGCTGTTCGCCCACAGTTTGCCGCCCACATGTTTCTTTTCTTTCTTTTTTTTTTCTCGAATAACCCGGAATCGGATGTCCTTCCGCCCACATTTACCGGGCTGCCTGGACGCCTATCTCAATTTCGGGCGTAGCGAGCGGCAACCGTGGACGCTGCAGAGACTACACATTTTCGCAGTTTCCTACATCCTTGGCGAGAAATCGTGCAGTATCTCTAAGAGAACACTGACGTGAAAACTATCTTTTTTTTCCGTGCTGTCTGTGGCACTTGTGGAAATGAAAGAAGACAGACGTTCAGAAGAAGATGGATGCCTAAAGTGACAAGTGATCTGGTCTTCTTAGGTTGTAATTGAATGAATGAATGAATGAATGAATGAATGAATGAATGAATTCATTCATTCATTCATTCATTCATTCATTCATTCATTCATTCATTCATTCATTCATTCATTCATTCCCAAATTGGATAAAAACCAGCGGGAAATACGAAGCACAGAGAAAGAAAATGACGGGACCGGCTGGCACTTACAACTAATCAGAAGCGTGCTTGAAAGCATAGAGTATCCTATAAATAAACTAGAGGGAACTCTGGCGCTAGTGCCTACGGGAGCTGCAACGCATCACGCTTCAGTCAGCATGGGAATGATGGGTAGTACACGGTTTTGTCTAAACTTCGTCATTTCGGCTCCGTTTGGCTCCGTGTGGCCTGGAGCCGCTTTGATGCAACACTAAGTTCAGCGAATGTTCAGCAGTTTCACTTCACCACCTTAACCTTGTAGGCTCAGCAATTCGAATCGGTTCCCGAAGTTCACAATGATCCATTCTTTTATGCAAAAAACGCCAATACACAACGATAAACGAAGCCACAAGTGTGCTCGAAGCCGCAAGCACGAATATTAGGCAAATCTGTGTACTACCCATCATTCCCATGGGGGGCTGAACGATCGCAGCGCCAGAGTTCCTTCTAGTTAATATTGGGAAACTCTGTGCTGGAAAGGCTAACTTATACCCGCCGGCAACCATCTTGCGTATGCGCGAAGCAGTGCAAGGGTACTTTTCTTTCTCTATGCTTCGTGTTTTCCGCTGCTTTTTATCCAATTTGACAACGTACCAAATAGCCCAGTCCATCGCGTTGTTATTCAGTCATTCATTCATTCACAACTTGAAGAAGACATGGCCACTTGTCAAAACGTCGACTCAGCCCCCCCCCCCCCCCTTAACCCCTTCGTCCTAGTATCTTTCATCTGTGGTACTTGTGGTATTTCAACATATATAGGATTTCTCTATTGTTACTTTTCCGGATTGATACGGCTTATCCGGATTAAGGGCTTGCCGAACGTTATTTATAGAGTGCTTTTTGTATGCATGAAATTGGGATGTTGTGTGACCTGTAATATAATTTCCTTGAAATGGAGTAATTAATACATGCTATCTTAGCGTCGTAAAGCTTTAAGAAGGTGTTCGTTCGTCGAACCTATTGCTTAACGAAGCTCACGGAGGGATACATTATTTATGCTCACACAACTGGCGTAGTTTTCGAAAACTTTGGCTGCTGAGTATACCAACGCTCGGAAAAAAACAATTGATAATCTTACCGGCTAAACCCATGATATGATTAGTAGGCATACGATGGCGCCATAAGGCTCGGCCTCACGGGGCTGACGTGGATGCGGCCCGCCTCAGTCTGAAAAGACTGGGTTTCAGGACTCTTGTTAAAGTTTTGTGAATGAATGGATATCGTAGAAAGGGAACACCGGATTAACTTTGATCACATGAAGTTTCTTAACGCGCATCTAAGTCTAAGCGAGCAGGTATTTCTTCCATTTCGCACCAATTGGAAGGCCTGCAAATCGTCCACTGACCACGACAAGCACAATTTTTTGTCAGCAACGGAAGCCTTACGCTGTAAGTAATCCAGGAAGCGCCATTATATTCCATAGTGACTTTTCTCATTAGATCAGAATGGCGCGTCCTCTACTGAAGACGTGGTATACTCACTGGCCGGAAGGTTAGACGCTTATGCACCTAGTGTTTAAATCTACGTTAAAGTAGCCGTTCGCTTTGGAAAGACGAATGCAAAGGCTCTTTTGCATATGCGCTGTGTATCTCGTAATGACTTCCGCTGGCCTCTAGTGGTCCTTGAAAGAATTCACGGAAGTCCGTGGCGAAAGCTGGGAAAGAAATGGGCATTACATCGCCGAAGTTTTTCAGATATTATCGACTATGTACATTCAAGTAAAGCAGATTTAGAGAAGGCGAGAGAAAGAGAGAGAGAGAGAAATGAAGGAGAAAGGTAGTGAGGTTAACCAAGCTTAGACTCGGTTGGCTACCCTACCCGTGGTGTGGGGGGAAAGGAGGGAATAATAGATAAGATATTGAAGTAAGAAGCAGAGAAAGAAAATGAAGAAATGAACACTTAGTGAGAACACACAGAGCACGAACTTGCGCTGGTGAACGCGAACACAGACGCTCATAAAGTCCGGTCGCCTTGAGGTAGCTTATTTGAGTTTTTGTGGTCTTGTTCATGCACGAAACCGCGGGACAATGTCGTGGGAGGTTTATAGAAAGGCAGGGAGGTCGGCCTGAGTATGTCCCGGGCCGATAGTATGCTCTCGCCTGCTACTCTACACCGAGGGAGGGTAACGGGGAAGAAAACGAGTAATGAATGGCGATAGGGAGGTGAGTATATGTTGTAAGACCGTGCAGTGTGTCGTCGGCTTTCTTGTCCTGGTGTCGTCGCGCTGGTAGTATACTTTCATGGAATTTCCAACGAGCCTAAGCCGCCACCCTTGTGAGTATATACAGTTACATCAAGTTCACGCAGTGCTAAAGCTGTACTGTGGCTTTTAGAAAGGCTAAGGTAGCGCCCTACGACCACAGTTGCGCTGTTGGCCTCTGTCCAAGAACCTAACACAACCACATATGTTAATGACCTATTATGAAATCGTTCTATAGATTAAATCAGTTTATGCCGTTCCCGTGCGTACGCTGGGCAGGTAAAACATGTATGTTCAAGTGTTTTTTTGGCATTTGACAGTGATCACAGTTGGGATTGGTGTCCCTGCAAACGATAGTGTGTACATAACGTCTTGCGAAGGAGTTAGAATTCGTGATTGAACGCTGAATAATTTGTTTTGTAAACGCTTCAACATACAGCTTTCTGTACACTATTTTAACTACGCTACTCCCTGTAGATTCGGGACTCGTTTGCTTAATCCTGCGCTCGCGCGACCGACGTAAAGGGTTTTTTTTCTTAACGTAAGCCAGGCGTTTTCGATGCATGAAGCCACCTCAGAAACCCACTCCATGTGTTTAACGAATGTGCGTGCAATTAAACTTCTTTCAGCGTTACTGACTTAGCACGAAAAAACTTTCGTGTCTCTGCTACGCGTCCTGATTTCTAGCGGGCGTTAACTGTATAGATTTGGCTTTCGGCTCCCTCACAAGACTTAACCGGCAATTTAGCGCAACAAACGAGGGCTCGCTCGGCCGGAGGGCGCCCAAGACCGGAAGTAAGCTGTCTCCAGGAGTCTCACTGGTTCCGTAAACAATGAAAAGGTCCGTAGCAGGAAGCTGATTAATTCAAAGGGCTACTTAGTAGACGAGGTGGTCACGTCTCTGCTACGTTCGCGTTCCAATCAATATTCCGGTGGCCTCCATCGCACGCTCCCTGCATTCAACGGTCACTCACCGAATAATTCAGCGGTGGCAGTAATAATTCCGATGAATGGATTGCTAATTATTTCCTTGCCGTGCTTTGTTTTCTCCGTTGCAGCAATGAATGCTAATTGCAAAGGGCTCTTTAATGACCTCTGTCACTTCACTCACGCGCTGTAGGCCACACTGCAAGGCGGCGACCACAAAAACGTTCATCTACATCTCCATTTTGAAAAAAAAACAAAACAAAAAAAACAACAACAACAACAAAAGAACAAACAAACAAACCAAACCAATGCTTTGTAGCAGTCAGAGAACATGGATGACATTCATAACTCAACAAAAGTCGCAATAAACCAACAAGAAGCGCTCATTGTATGTTGTAGAAGAATCCTTAATTAAAGCGTGGCCATTTGAATGACACAATACTACAAGTTTCCTTCGGACCGCCGAAAGAACACCTTATGCTTAAAGTTTATGCAGTTTATTCCAGTGTTAGAGTATTTTGTTACACTTTGTGTTTCGCAAAGCCACCTCTTGGCCGCTACTATTATTTGGAGCTTGGCTTACAGATCTTAGTGAAAAACAATATCGCCAAGAAATTCAGCGTAGACGCTTGCTTTAATGCGAATAGTTTAAATCATAAGCATCATCTCTATAATAGATAGTTCTATTCAGGCAGCTTTGGTTACCACAGGCGTCTTTACGCTTCTATGTCATGCTCTCCTGTTGAAAAGACGCATGGTGAAGAGCTTGGAAATTTGGCAACACTCCAATAACCATAGCTACAGCTTCCTCCATTTCTTCTATAAATGCATGTTTTTTCACTGCAGATAGTTCTATGTTATCGGCACTTTAGGAAATGAGAAGGCAATAAACGGTTCATAAGTTTTCGGTAATGTCAGGAAGAAAGACGATAACTGAATTTAGATAGATTGGGAAGTGATTACCGCCGTCTCGAAAATCTGGGCACCGGTAATGTTGTTTATCGCTTTACGACAGTAATGTTTCCAGATTCAGGTCTCTGTAGGTGCGCCAAATTCTGTACACGTGCAGTGTTTGCGAACAATCAAATGCTATTGTAGAGCTTTTAAACGCAGGGATGGGTTCCGAAAGGAAAAAAAAAGAAAAGTGCATGATTAAAATACCGCGTGACAGCACTGCATGTTGGTTCAGGCGAAGAAAGTTCATCGCAGGCGTCGTTATCGATTTCCACATCGCATGGTCTTGGAGATTTAGCTCAGATCGTTTCGCGAAGTTCTAGATGCGGGCGAAGAACTTCCTCAGTATTTACGTTAGCTTACAGCCGTTAAATTACCTCTCAGAACGAAACTGTACACTGGTGTAAACCTGATGTGTTATAGACTCCGCATTTCGCTGCCTCCTTACAGCCATAGTGCCTCTAAATCCCTGGATGCATACGACCGGTTGCTGCTTTTTTTTTTTTTTAAATAGTACATTCTTTAAACTGAGTATAGGGAGCTCGCATTCACAGAGATCCTCGTTTGTCTCCTACACAGTTTCTGCATGCAAGCAGTTATAGCAAGCGACTTGAGAATCGAGGAAAACCCTTATATGGAGAGACATATTGAGAACACGGAGCGATGATCCTAGTTTGCGCAATGGGATAGAACATCTCGCTGCTGTGTCTGGCTGTACTGCAAGCGAGCACGGTGCGTGTGCATAAAGCATGTGGGTCTTCGGAAACTGTTCGCGCACCATGTAGCATGCTGCAGGTCGTAAAGATTGTATTGCCGACGCTGGGAACAGGCGGCCTACGCATTACCGGCTGGAGATGCGGAACTTTATGCGCCGCTGCCCTCGGCAATACGCTTCTCCTGCGGAAGGCTGGGAAGTGCGCGAGGGACAGAAGTTGTAAAACGCTTCATAGATTTCTGCTCGTACCGAGGTGCGCTGTCGCGGCTTCGAGGCTGCCTGATCTGTTGAACAGAACGAGCTGTGGCCGAAGCATCCCGGCAACTCTTGGTCTTGAAACTCGAGACATAAACCAAGAATGAAATGCGGCGATCTTGACTTTAAGGAAACGATCGATCGGGGCATATCGCGAAAATGGGTGTAGCCAGTAGCAGAGAAGTAAGATATTAAGGCTTGTGGTTATGGAGCCCTACATTTTCTTAATGCTGCAATTTGCTTGTATGTTCGGTCTGCGTGTTCGAGCGTATATATTGCACTTGAGACGGCGTATCTTCGCCTGGCGGGGTTTCCATGTTGTCAGGAACCGTATAGCTACGAAATTATCTTTTTACAAGCTACGGGAATATCTCGTTGCCTTCAGTGGTGCACGTATCTCTGCGTCGGTGTGCTTAGACAGGCAAAACCCACGAACGTGCACACAAGCACATAGTCGCTCTAAAAGAGAGCTTACTGCAACCGACGCCTCAAGTAGGGACCAGTGCGCGAGGAAAAATAGTGGTAACACCAGATAAAATAGCGGTTAGCAAGAACAAAGTAAATTTTAAGTGAAACAACGTCTAAGAATGGTGATGGACTAAAGCAGCGATATCCACAGCAAATATAACAACAGAAAGGATGGGCTTACTTCATTTCAGAAAAATTGTAAGCGAATGTGCGGCTTTTGTATACTATAGCGCATGGCGAGAAATGTTAGCGCTCAATTCGTCACTTCCAGCACCAAGTGTCGAAGATCATGACAGATTTTTTTGTGCGTGTGTAGCGGAAGAGTGAGGCTGTTTTCGTTATATAATTTTGTGCAGGATATTAGTGGTAAACCATAAATGAAATACTTGAACAGGGAAAAATATCGAGCGCGAGACGAGACTCGGGGGCTCATTTGCATGCGAGATGTGGTGTCAAACTATAAAAAGCGAAGGGCTGATTTATTTTAATTACGTGCAGTGCTGAAGCGACTGTAGCGTTATATTGAGAATCCTGATAAAGAGCATTCGGCAGGTCAATCTTGTTTCAAATATCGTTGCGGAGTTAACTGTAGGCAAGCCCGCGTCAAACTTCTGCAAAAAAAGGTTTGGCCGTATAGGCCCGTACGCGACAGCCTCTAAAACAAAACAAAGACGACCCAGTGATAAAAACAGGCGGAAGACGGTGGTGCATACAGAGGCTCACAATAATCCCTTGCGCATCGATAACAAGCTGTTGCTCTGTGGAATCGGCCGCCGCACACTTGCGATGCACTGTTCCTAACTACACAGACGTATCGAGTTATCGGTTCCAGTTCGTTTCCAGTCGTCGGCCGAGTAACATGCTGCTCTTCCGATTCCCCGACTGTTACATCAACTCGCTTTTTCTCTTTTTCCGTCTCTCACGTTGCTGTACTCCAAGCTGGTACGGATTCGTTCCCTATACCGTTCAGCACATAACAGCGCTTCACTTATTCAACAGATGGAAGACGCTGTTTTGCCGTATAGACGCAGCGGATGCTTCCAACCGGCAGCCCGTTTACAACTTCGCGGTTGCGCCCACACGCACACACACGTACATACACGTACACACACGCAGTTGGGCACGGCGGAGCGTGCATTATTGAGCGTACCGTATACATACGGATATACCTCATTTGCTCTCGACTGTTTGTCCGCGCGCGGTGTAGGACTGGTTTTGCCCGCAAGCGCTTCTTCCTTTTCGTCTTGCGCTTCTGTTTTGACGTTTGCGCCTCGAAGGCACGACGCAGAAAGGGTTGCCGGAGGATTTGGTTCAAGCTAGCGCGTTTTCCACGCGGAGAATAAGGCTCTTGTTCATCGCCTATGCATAGACCTCGTATGTCTCTGTCGGATTGCCGCGTCTCTTGAACCGGATGAGGTGTATACATAGGCCCGCCCTGCTATAACGTAAAGCGGCTTTCCGTGTCCACTCTGGTCTCAGGGCCGGCTTTGAAGGAGACAAATGAGCGGATGATATGCGTGCAGTTCCTGCGCCAGGGTCTTGCTTCCTGTTTCGGACGGTGGCAGACACGCTCCTCCAGTTTCGAGGACGGCCAGCTATGTCCCGCGCGCCAGTAATTCGACCGGACCACGGAGAACCTATTTCTGGCGGATTTACGTCGTATCCTCGGCATATTCACTTCTCACTACGTTTTATTTATTTATTTATTTATTTATTTATTTATTTATTTATTTATTTATTTATTTATTTATTTATTTATTTATTTATTTGGTTCGAAGCTGAACACTGTGCGATGACACCGCTGACGTCCGGCTACGAGGCATTCCAAGAGCTTTGATGTCAACGTTGTGGTCTGTTGAAAATGAGAACTGCTAGAGATGTGCCTAAGTAAGAAGCAAATGTATAATTCCTTTTATACCATCCTGTGTATAAAATTTCCCCGCTGCCGTTTGTTCCTTTTGCGCTTGCAGCTGCAGCATTATTCGGCAATATCCTTAGAAGACTGACTACATTCTAAACAGACATAAGTTTAATGCCTATAAAGTAATTCATATAAGTACATACGAATACATATAAACTTAACCCATATACATATATATTGTACAACTTAATGATTTGATTAAATGAAGGCAATGTTTGTCTTATAAGAGGTTGTAGCTTCAACAGACCGCCAACTATAGCCTGCAGCAATCATAATTTGGTCCAGCACTATAGCCAATGTTAGAAAGCGCTAACGAGCGCGTCTAGTATGCCGAAAAACTGCGGTAATTTAAGTTACATGACTTAGTAAGATGGCTTCATTGCCTACGGTTTCGCCCTATTTTTTCCGTAAGGAAACCAGACATTGCAGCTCCTCACAGAATTCAAGTTTAAGAGACTAAAGAAAACATCGGTCCTTTAAAATGAGTAAAAAAAAAAAAGTATTCTCTCCTCCGTATATAGATGAGCACTAAGCAAGGAACGGCTCCCGCCACCCGTCGATCGTTCGTAAAACCAATTAGGACGACGCGGCACGTGACTAAGATTACCCGATAACCGTCGAAGCCGTTCGGATCGTTAATGTTTTTTTTTTCCCTTTCTTTCCGCTTTTCAACCCGAGCGACGTTCGTGGTTTCCAGATTAACGCCATCGACGTCGACCACCCCTTTTCCGTGCTAGCTTAATTTGTTGCCTAACCACGCTTGTGTCGGCGTGGCTTTGACGTTATCTACAAAAAAAATAAAAATAAAAAGCGATGAAGAAAACACGGGGGATATGTGAAACAAAGAGACGATAAACAGACAAGATAGTGTCTGTGTTTGCTCATGGTTTGCTTGGCCCGCAGCTTTCGGCGCGTAAACACCTGACAGAGCCGTCGGGCCACCGGCATCGATTCTTTCGTCCTTTTGTGTTTTTTTTTGTTCCTTTTGTTCTTATTCCTTTTGTTTGCCGAAGGTCCCTTTCATCTGGGTCTCGCGTTCTTTCATTGAGAGACGACGGAAGCTGGACGGAAAGGGGTGTACAAGGCTGATGAGTGAAAGAGTGGGGGTCCCTTTTGTTGGGACACGGAAATGGTGTGGTCGGCTAATTGTCCGCATTCTCGGCTCTTCTTTGAACTTTTCGTCGTCCTCCCTCACTACGTTCGTACAGGTACACGGCGCATGAGAGAATGGCTTGCGCGCATGGCACGGAGCGTGCGCGGTAAGGCGCTGGCGCGGCATAATGATTGCGCTGACATCAAGAGCTTTTGTTTTTTTCGTTTTTTTCTTCGTGTGTGGATGAGCGTGATGCTTATATACACGGACGGGAGAAGTCAGGTGTAGCGCTTGCCGTATGTCAACAAAGGTGCTTCATTTTCAGTGCAAACGTTTGGAAATTAATTCATTTTCTTTGTCGTCTCGAAGGCGCTGAAAACTAAAATGATGCGAAGGCGAAAACATTGGCAGCACTCTGTGTAGTCGGTTCTTAAAGGAAACACCTTTTCAGCGTTCAGGGCGAACTAACTTCTTAATGCATTCTTCATTACGGTAAAATATTAGTGTAAGAGCGAAGATGTGTTTTAAAAATGCCGGAGACGATGTAGAATTTCGTCGTCTATATAGGTGTTGCAATATCGACGAAAAAGAGATAAGCGTGCGCGAAGAACGCATATGTGCCTAAAGATGTGCACTATGGAACTATAGTCAAGAAATATTTCGCTGAAAATCCGAGTAATGCCTTGAATTTGACTCATTGCACTGTTCCAGCAGTTTCCTTCGTGCTGATATGCTCAATTACTCCAATTAAACGCGTCATGCCGCTACGAATGCGGCCGCTATAGGTGCCATTGGCTCATGTTTACCAACCAATATTACGCCAGTGTGACACGAACCAAAGGCGACGAAAAAACAAACAAACAAAAAAAAAAAAAAAAAACGCGCGCGCTGTACATAGTCATAAATGGATGCTGTTCACTCAGTGAGCCCTATGCTTGCAAAAATGGTAATACTACTTTGTGGGGTTTGTACGTGTCAAGACCGCAATATGATTATGAGACACGCCGCAATGGAGGGCTCCGTAAATTTCGACAATCTGGTGTTCTTCAACATGCAGTGACATCGCAAAGCACACGCGCATCTGACATTTTCGCCTCCATCGAAGATGCGACCGCCGCGGCAGCAATCGAGCCCATGAGCTTCGCGTCAGCAGCCGAGAAGCGTAACACTGTACCCCGGCGGGGGGACTGAACGCAAAAGTAGGCAAGATATATGTTCCGGACATCGTTGGGTAGGCGGGTGGATCGATCCAGAAACATGCACATTATTGTCCTAGTACGCCAACACGCGCAGCAACTACGAGTCGTGGCACTATGCTGGCGCAGAATATAGAGCACTGCGTCACAATTAGCATGGTCATACCACTGACAAATGGCTGGGAGCTCCTGGCTTCGCGACTGCAAGCGGAGTACGTAATGTTCAGGATGCACTGATAAATGAAGCCATACTACAGTCGCGCCCCTCAGCTTCCCTCTGCGCGCGTCGTGTATGCTTGTATACGTTCGCTCTCGTTATTACCACATCATCTGTCTACTATATATTATCCTACTCACGCTATCTCTCCAAAGAAAGCATCAAGCCGCCGAGCCCCCACGCGCTGAAATAGGAAGCCGCTGTGCTCAGCGCTCAGTGGCTTCCTATCGAAGTACACAGGATAATGGACATTCTTCTTTTGCTTCCAATGTAACGTGCTTACGATGGTAGTCCTATGTATGTGGAATAGGAAGAGCTGAGGAAGGATGAACGAAGAAAAGGCTGGGAGGTCGTTCCCTGCTATGAGGGACGGTGTGTGGAAGGGAAAAGATAGATAGATAGATAGATAGATAGATAGATAGATAGATAGATAGATAGATAGATAGATAGATAGATAGATAGATAGATAGATAGATAGATAGATAGATAGATAGATAGATAGATAGATAGATAGATAGATAGATAGATAGATAGATAGATAGATAGATAGATAGATAGATAGATAGATAGATAGATAGATAGATAAGATGAAAAATGGGGGCTTTAACCGTACGAGTATTTTGTTTGCTATGCTATGATGAGGATATCCGGAGTAAAGATTCTAGCCAACAGATCGAAATACAACGCCGCCGACACTGTCACGATGAGACATTGTCTACTCGGCCACCTTTTCTGACGCACCTCGTCGCTGTTTATATTACTATTATTTTACAATAGGTAAAAGGGAGATACAGTAAGGTGGCAATGGCGACTAGAAACAGGGTAGTATGTCAGTACGGAAGACTGCACGTGCACAGGACTACGATCGGTCACCGAGGGTAGCGCATCTCAAGAAGCTGCGGTTGGGAACGAATAGCTTTCTGCGCCATCGACGGACGCGGGCTGTACCCAATAGCCTTAGCTTCAGACGCTGTTCTAATAAAGCGAAAATAAAACTAGGGTCCTGGGTTTGCTCAATTCGCTCAGACTGAAACAGCGAGACGTAAGCAGCAGCAACCACTTTTGCAAGAAGATGAACGGCCGGTCCCAGGGGTAAAAAAAAAATCTATACGCCCACATGATAGTAACTCCAACAAGAAGCGAAGTACCGCCGGTATACTTTTAAACACCTAGGGGCTTACTCATGAATTTATAGGTGGAGAAAGACTTTGGGCTTTAAAATATACATCCCTCGCAGTGCTTCAGCTCTGTGCGTCTCTGGAAATGGTCATGTTATCTCAAATAAATATTGCAATGGACAAGAGGGTAACGCAATCTTGGGTCACCTTTATTAAGGATAAGGGGACGTGCTTGCGAAAACGCATGCTCATTCTTGATCCAGTAACCCTAGCGGATTCGCTCAGAAAGACCGGTAATTATTGTCGAAATTAAATGAAGGGTTTAATTACCGTCTCGAGACTGAATAGCGAGTCCCCAGAAAAGCTGTATCGGAGGGCTTTTTCTAGAAAGCTTTCGAAATGAATTCTCATGGCTGCATACAAGACAGCTTTTCGCTGATAGTATTTACAGATACAAGTGATAAGCGGGAGGACATGTTATTGTTGGTTTTTTATACAACAATAGGAAAACCGGAGGGGGCAGTTTACCTTCCTCCCTTCATGCGATGTCATCGATTAAATTCGCTCTTTGAACGCAGGGCACGTAGCAAACACAGTTGCTCAATTCCATGTTGCGAAACCAACTCGTGAGCGTTTGACTTTCCTAAGCGCAGTCAAACGAAGTTTTTTTCTTCTGTTTAAAAGCAAAGCGCCTATATCAGTTCTTGCTCCAATGAACCCAACAGATTGCATTCAGAGGCTAGCGATTCTCGAAGCATAAACGGAGCGTGAGCACAGCGCGCAACAAAATGAAGGAAGGCATTCTCCAGATTGCGTTGCACAACCGAAGCTACGTGCAAGCTAAGCAGCTGTCGCAACGTTTCGCTTTAAAGCGAGTTTGCTGCTAAGGATTGCGCACTTTGATAGATTGGTAATGATGCGAGAGAAAAAGGACGGTGTCAAGATGAGCATCATTCTCAACAGATCGGTCCAGCGAACTCGCACAACAAAGCTCTAAGGATCCACAGCTGAGTGTCGAAAAGCTTTAGAGACTCTCAATTATTCATGGGTTTTCTCAGCTATCTGATGACACGAAAGAAAAGTTTAAAAAGGTCATGAACCGCTTTTACAAGTAATTATCGTATGACCTCAGTATAGGAGTTCATTGCCTCAGAAATTATTGCCTCACCCTCGCTTCCCTTTCTTACTCTATACTATACTATACTATACTATACTATACTATACTATACTATACTATACTATACTGTTCAAGACTAAGCTAAGCTCTGCTAGCCTGCCTGGATAGCCGAATGGTTACCATGCTCGCCTTTGGGATCGGGTTCGAATCCCGCCTCAATAAGAAATTTTCTTCGCGAATAATTTATCTTTCTTTCTTTCTTTCTTTCTTTCTTTCTTTCTTTCTTTCTTTCTTTCTTTCTTTCTTTCTTTCTTTCTTTGCGCACTTGTTCTCTCGCCTACCAGACAAAGCGGCGCACGTTTTCTGGGAGTGAAGCAGAAGATGATGACGATGAAGAAGAGGACAAAGAGAGCGCGTGCCGGTTCATGATAATTATTTCTTTTCACACTACACGGTGCAATGAAAATATTAATGAACCGGAATGAAGTTTGGAAACATGCACACATAGCAGAAGCAAAAAGGAAAATATTCTGATTGCTAGAAAAAATGTGAAAACATAAATGTCAGCTACATTGAAAGCTTATAAATATCCTTTATCTCCTGTTGCTACCTACCTGTATTTCATTTACCTTCCCAGCCGGTCATAGAAAGTCGATGAAGTCAGCATCGTGACAAAATTTCCCGAGGAAATTTGAAATCTAAACTCTAATTGTGCAACGACATAGTCGTTTGCGTGGTCTTTTAGGTAAGGGCTTATGTTGCCTGTAATGCTGACGTCATTTCGCGTTTTTAGGCGGTCGTCGGGGTTGTAGGGACGACACTCATGATGGTGACGCTGCTGCTGATCTTTAAGTACATTTTTTTATCAAACGGAATATCGATAGATGGCCGTCGTAGCCTGCTTTTACTACTTCATTTACTATTTGTGTCACAGTCTTGCATTTTGTGTCAACCGCCGTGGTAGTCTAGTGGTTACGGTGCTCGACAGTTAACCCGAAGGTGGCGGGATCGAATCTCGGCCGCGGCGCCAGTATTTTGGTGGATTCGAAATGCTCGAGGCCCGTGTACTTAGATTTATGTGAACGTTTGAAAGAAGCCCAGGTGGTCGAAATTTCCGGAACCCTCCACCACGGCACCCCTCGTAATCATATCGTGGTCCTGGCACGTCAAACCCCAACAACAATTGTTATGAGTTTGATTAGGAGGAGGAGGAGGAGGAGGAGAGGGTGAGTTTGGTTGCAGCGATCACTTGCTTGCCTTTATTTTCTCACCATGACGTTAAAAATCCTCCCACGTATCTTGACTGCTGAGCGCGTGTATCCTGCGTTATTTTTTAATGCCTGCGCTTCGGGAAGATGGATGGTTTTCCGGTGGTCTTGCTGGGATTTATATTAGGATACAGCGTGTCACTTCCACCGCTAGATAGCCACCGCTACAGGCGGTGCACGCCGCATATACTGCGTGAAGAGCTGTGGGCGTGACACAAGGATGGCATCCCATTCTTTTCGTTACGGTGTTACACGTAGGAAAAATAAAGGTGTCGCTACGACGTAGATTTATTACTAGCCCGAAAAAAATTGGTGGCGAGACTGGCTGCATTCCGCAGATCCCGACAACTATTTTGATTGAAGACGTGTCACTTGGCTTGGGTGCATGAGTAGTCACATTCATTGTTGACAGGAAAGAATAATGACAAAGACTTTACGGCTATGAGACCTAAAAAAGAGAATGTGAGGACGCGGTTTACATTTAAAAAGGCAATAAACGCGTGAATGGGCAGCATATCGCGATTTACCGTCCTTGCATCAGGTGTTTAACAGAACACAGCTTCAAGCTTTATAATGCTACTTACTGCGTTAATTTTTCGCTCCTGAGGGTAAACTTTTTATTTAACTGATACGCGGCGTGAAAGAAAGCCACGGACCCGCACGTGCGTGATCGCACAGTTTAGCACATACTGTTTATGTCCGTATGTATGTGTGTCAATGTCTGTGTGCGGTAGTTTTCTTTTTTTTTTTTGTTAAATGGAACTTTCAGTTGCGTCATCTAGCAACCGAAAGGAACTCTTTTGGAAAAACTTTTTCGAAGCTTCTGAGCACGACGTCGCCGACGCCTGGCTGGAAATAAATGAGCCGTCATCGAAATCTGGCTTTTGTGAACAACGAGAACCACGAACTGGACTCTTTTGTACTATACCAATTTTAAGTGCGGCAAGAAAAAAAAATAATAAAAAAGATGAATAGGACTCACTGTAATCGTTTTCCTTTATCAGACTTTCTCAATTCTATAGCGCGCAATCACTTCAATCAAATTGTAATTCTTTCAGCTTTAATTCCTGTTGTAAAACTTAGACTCTTTATCTTTTATTTTTTTAGCAATGTAAGCAAGTGTTTTTCAATAATAAGTCCTCTATACATCCAGCTGCTCCCACATTGCGAAAGAAATAAATGAAAGGTCTAATTCAGAAGAGAGGGAAATAAAATATTACAAAAGAATTGGCAGTTCTGTTTAGTTGTAAGCGAACAGAGTTCGCATAGACACAAGAACATAACTTGAGGGACCGTAATCACCGCAGATTTCTAAGCGCGTGTACTCTGTATGGTTGAGTTAAGCGTACAGCTACAGCACTGGCTACCTCCTCTCTCATTCCACTCTCGTCTTGGTACGCTTTCACCCTCACCATTTTTGTAGCAGATACCACGAAATGAGAGAGAGAGAGAGAGCAAAACGGTTAGTCGGAATGGCTGGTTAGGGAACAAACAAATTGAGCTAATGTGCAGAACGCCCCTTCTCTCTCTCTCTCTCTCTCTCTCTCTCTCTCTATATATATATATATATATATATATATATATATATATATATATATATATATATATATATATATATATATATATATATATATATATATATATATATATATATATAGTATGCGCGTGGGGAAAGGCAATGGCCGTACTTTCAGCCTCGCAGAAGCAGCGCCTTTGTTGGACGCGCTGTCGCAACACGGCGCCACATTATTGTGCTTGAATACAATTGGGCTTGGCGTCCATTTACTTACTTTTCGGGCCAGCCACTCTGTTCCTCTCCTCTTTTTTGCCGTCGCAATGTGTGCGCAAAAAGAGACGCCCACGCCGCTTCCTTCGTCAATGAAAAGCCGTTTTCTCATCACCGTTTCGTGCAGGCGGGCCGTGGCTTCGTGCGATCGCCCTTTGTGTGTACTCTCTGTCTGCCAGAATTTCTCTCCAGCCATCTCGCTTCGCGTTGGGCATAACGGCCGATGCCCGCAACAACGCGAACGTTATTTTTTTTCGCCGAATTCCTCCATTCTGCACGGCTCTTTCCCCGTTCGTACGCGCCTGCGCAGTGGAGCTTGGCTTTTAAATGGGACTGCAGTGGTCTTATGTGATGCACCGTCCGGTTCTTTCACTGTATGCCGTAGATGCGAAGTTTCTACTGTAGCGTCTTCTATTTTTTTTCTTCTTCGCTCAGCATTATCTGATTAGCAACCCCGCATATGGCCCCTCCCACGTTTTTTTCCCCCTGAATGTGGCTCTGTGTGAGTGGCACCGCGATTGGAGTATCCGTTTGGCGAACGCTGTTGCCATAGGCTCAGCGTGTTGGTGGCGAACTAGAATGATAGTTAGCCGACGCTTCTCTTCGTTTCATTGCCCCTTTCTTGTCCTACATTACCTCTTCTATGATTTATTTCATGATGCAAAAAAAAAAAATATCAGGGGGAGGAATGTAGCACGCACTTCCAATAGCGCCAAAGAAAAAGCTGTGATGTCAGTACCGTGCCTACCGACCTACGCGCATTTGGTGAATTAGGCATAATAACGTTGCCCATCGTCAGTTTCTCTAAAACGGTCTTGTTAATATGAAAAATATGACATCGCTGTCGTCGCCGTCTACGTTCATTATCACCATAAATAACTTAATGAGCTTACTACATGAACAGGGAGATAGAAAGAAGCTAGTAGCCGATGTGTTTCCACTGCAAACGTGGGGCTGCCGCACAGGGCCACTGGCGGCTCTCATGCTCTTCGCTGTGACTGGGACATTACGAAATTACATGAGGTTGTTCTTTTGGTAAGTGCGCTGACTTTCCCGTGCTTTCGTCTCTCTCTCATCTCATCTGTCCTACATTTCAAGAATGATGTAAAAAGAGCTAAAACTGAAACTTTTCAGTTTTTTGCATGGCGATCGTGAAACAAAATGAAGAAAGAAAACTGCGGGCGCTCTTTGTACATTGATGCTAGCTTTAGAAGGCATTTTTTTTTCTTCTGGGCTGTTATAAATTGGAGTGAAATGCCGCGAATTGTTCTGTTCATTCCTTCCTCTGAAATCTGAGTCTTTTGGGACACGTTATACCAACCCTCTTGCAGCGGCCGCTTTTCCCATATAGCTTTGGTTCCCAATATTGGTAATGCCCATTCCGAGCTTTTCGTATCGTGTACCATTTGTACCGCGTGTTGGCGGAAGCAGCAGAAAGGAACGCTACTGATGCGAAAAGGATTTGCTGGTCATGCAGTAGCTTTTGAAGAAGCAGCAGATGGCGGCTACTTTTGTTCGCGTTTTCCGTACTTCGTCATCCTTTTCACCGCCGCCGCATGGAGCCCTTTGTTGTCCACCGGAAAGCGACACCAGTCCCAGTGTTTGGGCCATCTCCGTCATCTGGCTCAAGGGCGCTACTGTTTTCGAGGTTATTTTTAAGTGGATACAATGCTGTTTTCAATAGAGTAGAAGAAGATTGTTTTTATGAATTAGAAGGCACTGAGAATGACGATACGGGCATTTGTGTCATCTTCAGGCCATTTGTGCCGAGTTCGTGAATTCTCAGAAATGTTGATGACAATATCTGAAGTGATGGGAAATTTCGGTTGAGAAAAAAATGAAAGCAGATGGCCGGAAGATTAACCAGAAAAGCGCCCGGTTGGCTACTCTATGATAGATAGATAGATAGATAGATAGATAGATAGATAGATAGATAGATAGATAGATAGATAGATAGATAGATAGATAGATAGCTAGATAGATAGATAGATAGATAGATAGATAGATAGATAGATAGATAGATAGATAGATAGATAGATAGATAGATAGATAGATAAAGACAGGAGGGAGAAAGAAAATACGCGATACTGTACCACACGTTTTAAAGTCTTTGATGCAAGCCAGGCGTCCTCAATATGCACGAAGGTGACGTCACTGCAATACAAATTCATGCACTGTTGATGCAGGGAAGGTTTACCGTTACATTTAAAAAAAGCTGAAATTTGAACTGTCCATAAATAGCTGCAGCTGAATATTAACAAAAATAAAAATAAAACACACCAGAGAGCTTCCGCAGTATACACCGTTCAATACGACTAAGCCTACGCCAGGCATACATGGTTTACCCACTGAATCCAATAAGGGATCACAATGTATATAGCGCAAACATAACTGTTTGGTGTACACACACCAGCGCACACGTACGTAATTAGTCGCGTACGCGGAAGGTTTATCGGGCCTCACCAGTCATTCTGCTTCCACAAAGCATAAGGCTGTTATAGATTTTCTAGGGCGAGACCATTATTACTGATTTTCGCGCTGAACTAACACTGTGTTTGCACAGGACATCGTTACAATTTTCGTGGTCACCATGATCGTTGCTTCGCCCCTGTTTGAGAAATTGTGATCAGTGGGGAAAGAACAAAAAAACAAAAGTGCAGAAGATTTTAGTGCGGTACAATGGCTGGAAAGTGCCTTGCCGCGTTGTTGCACTACAAGGGTTACCCGCCAATAGCCACAATCCGAATTATTCACAACCATTTTGCCGGATCACCTTTTTCTTTTCTCTTTCTTTTCACTAAGCGTAACTCCGCCTATCAGTTTTTCGCGTGTTGTTTCTGAGGTTGAGAAGTTGGTTTTCGGGAATCAGTAATGCTAGCGCATGTGTTCAATAGATGGCACTTCAGGCATCATTGTTCTAAAGACTTTAAATCCTTCGAGCACCCCACAGGTTTCTGTACAAGACGATCCGGAAACTAATCAGCACGCTGTGGAGTTTTAGAATACTAGAATGTTAAAGTTTTTAGCCAGGGCCTTACATAAAATTTTAACCTTCACAGGTCCTTTTTCACACTTTTATCCCTTTCCAGCAAACCGGACGTGGTTCTGGCTGACCACTCATTATTTTGTTCTCTCTTTTTATGCGCATGGTATCACGTAAGCAGCTTACAAGGACTACAGGTGACTGTTTGTTAACACTTCGATCGATATCATTGTCATGTTCACTGTCATCATTGTTTTATTGGCAGTAGGTTAACATTTCAATTGATCGATGGGTGGAGGCTAGTAAGAGACAGGTACAGGATTGGTTGCACAAAGGCAAGAAAAAAGTAAACGAAGGAAATACTAAAAACCTACAAACATATACGCTTTATCTAATTAAGTGTATAGCACATCTAATATATAACGAGCTTAATATCTCATTACACTACGCCGTTTCTGATCTTAACATTCATCACTCCACCAGCGCACGGTACCTTTTCATTAGTGAGACCTCCACGATAGTGGTAGAAGTGTGCTGGCTAAGCAAGATGTCCAGAGTATTCGGCGTGTCCTTGGGGCCTACCGAAGGCAAAGCGCGCGCTGCGGAATGCATTTCTCTTTGTCTTTTCATTAATGGTTGTTTCATTAGCCGCCGCAATGTACGGCACCATCACGGTAGCCATTAGGCAAGCACTTCGTTCCTGTACGAAGGATTGCCGCCTACCTCGCTGATGAAGGTACTTAGTTTCTTTTCCTCCCGGAGTGGCAGTACTCGCCAACTGCTGCCATGTTTCTTACGCGTTCTTTGCATCCACTGTTACTTCTTGTAACGTTTTCACTGTCGCTTGGAACGCTCGGTAATTGCTTTCACTGCTAATCCCACCACTTTAGCGCTCTGCCAGTGCTCGGTAAATACCACACTGCCCTTTCTTTTTTCTACGGCGCTGGCCGTCCAAGAGTAATTGCCGGCAACTTTTGCAAGGCTAGGTTCACCGACGGCAAGCAACCCTCCCCTCCTCCTTTCCTCTTCCTTTGTTTGTATTTGTTCTCCTTGAAAAGTGGGCAAGTGTTTCTTTATATCTGCTTTGTTCGCTGGCCATAGCTGTTGTGATGTAACAGTTGCCATCTGCTCGTTACTTTTTCTTTATAAGTTCGGATAGCATTTTTAGCCTGCTTGAGTCAACTTTAGGCCCCCCCTAGAGAGAGAGAGAGAACAACTTTATTGAAAGAGAGAGAGAAAGGCAGGGAGGTTAAAAATTTTATTGAAAATGCCAGCAGGATCGATTAGGCTCCCTCCGCTGACCTAGAATAGAAAAAGATCTGTGCTGCTGGATGCTACAAACCTTCATTCGCTCCGGTCCCTTAAGTAGAGCAGCCCGACACTTCATCGTTGCGTCATGAAATTACGCGCGCATAGAGGAATCAGTTCTGTGCGTGAGCAAGCACAGGTGCGGAGCACATTTTGGAGGCCTTGGCAAAGATAAGGGGCTCTTTGAGCATTGCAAGGCCGCGCCGCTAGATAGTGCAGCGCATTCAGATGCAAGCGCGAGAGAGGAGCCAGGCTGCAGTACAGGCTGCAGTACAGGCTGCAGTACAGTTAATTTTAATATCTGGGGTTTAACGTACCAAAACCACGATATGATTATGAGGGACGCCGTAGTGGAAGGGCTCCGGAAATTTCGACCATCCGGTGTTCTTTAACGTGCACTGACATCGCACAGTACACGGGCCTCTACCATTTCGCCTCCATCGAAATGCGACCGCCGCGGCCGGAATCGAACCCGCGACCTTCGGGTCAGCAGTCGAGCACCCTAACCGCTACACCACCACGGCGGACTGCAGTACAGTTAGGGTGGTAGTGTAGCTTTGGGGGGGGCGTAAGTGCTGGTGGTGTGGCTTGAAGGCTGCAAGTGCACTTCTTTCACTCCCCTGCTGGCGACCATCGCGAGGGGTGAGGGGGGAATCCCCGATAGAAGAGTGCGAAATGAGAAAAAAGGAATAAAGTTCGTACAGAAGGAATATCCTTTGCGCATTGTGAACGAGAATGGCTCATGTTAAATATCAGCAAGAAAAACGAAAAAAAAGGAAGAAGTCGAGAGAAGGTGGCATTCCTTGCAAACTATCGCTAGTATTGGTATCGGTGTTATTTTTTTTACAGTTACTTCTGGTGTTCTGTTGGACGGATATCTGATCGCCACTGTGTCGGCATTACTGTTTCCGGATGCTACTCTGTCGGAACACACTTTCGTTTTTTTTTATTTTCTGACTGTTTTTCTTTTTTATTTTTATCCTAACTCTTCTCGACTCGGTCACTTCCGCGACGTGCGATGTCCAATCGTTTCTCAGTGCTTTCTGGAGACTCGGCGGGCATCAAGTCGTGCCGATATTAGATTTCGCGCTTCTGATCTTCGCCGTTGCGACGTCCTATATGTCACTTCAGTTTGCCGCCTGCAGGCGGTGACGCCTCTCCTGGTTAAGCTCCCTGCCCGTCTCCGTTTTCCTTTCTCCCCCCCTCACTTTGTTCCTTCCGGCCAATTTCCGCTGGCTGTCCACCTTTTTTTTTTATTCTCTTGAATTCCGAACCACGGACACTTTCATCGTGTTCTGGTCATTATTTCATGTCCTCCGTCGTCTTTCAGAGGTAGGACCATTTTGAAAAGAACGGAAACAGATTTGACCAATGTAAACCGTGCAGTGGATATAACAGCTAATTGGATATTCCTTTTAAATCCAAGAGAAAAAAGCTCACAAGGGTCCCCAACGACTTCGCCTAAGACGATTCGATGGCAAAAGCAATCTCCTTTTTCTCCTCAGTCGATGTATTAAACCTCCCCTTACTCCCTCCGAAGGATTTCTGCACCCATAGGTGTGCGCACAGGGGGGGCGGGGGAGGCGGCTGCCTTCCCTAGTCACCTAAGAGGGGAGGAGGCGCAATGTCAGCCCCATACATTGACATAATAGGGAGGGGGGGCGCTGTGACGAACCTTCACCCCCCACCCTCCTGAAGGAGAACCCTGTCCCACGCCTATGTCTGCACCTAACATGGTTTTGAATTGCCTCCAGGATCCCAGACTCTGCAAGCTTTCGTCACATCATCAGATTTTGCATTGCCTCCGTGATCGGCCCACCTCTGACCAAGCGACGATGTCGTGTGATGACGTCAGAAACTTTTGCGGCTTGTGACGTCATGATATCGTCATATAGTGGCATCATCACGTGATGAGGATTTTTCGCATAACTGGTTGACGCCGATGGTCGATTTTTGCGCTTTATGATGTATCTAAGGCTTTCGTATTAAGAAATCTGTAAAACTCTGCTGCCTCATGACTAGAGACCGCGATTTTTGTTATGATAAAATTGAGGCATACTGCGTTTAGGAAGGAAGGAAGGAATACAAAAGAGAGAAGGCAGGGAGGTTAACCAGACAGCAGTCCGGTTGGCTACCCTACACTGGGGGGAAAAGGGAAAGGGGAGTAGAAAGATGAGACAGGCAGAGAGAAAGCACCACAACAAGAAAAAAAAAAGGAAATGATCAACAAATACGCAGACACTTCTGTGGCGTTGGCACTGCGCAAAAGTCACAGACGTTCACAAAGGCCCGTGGTCCTTAAAAAACCCAATAGCGCTTTAACTGCCTTGTTGGCCGACGAGCGATGGGGGACGGTACTCCAGCAGCATCTGCGTTTAGGAGGTGTCAAGTATAGTCTAAGGACTGCGCATAGGTCCATCGGTCGATAACAATATGTACGAAACAGGCGCGAGGACCAACAGTGTTGAAACAATTTCTAACGTTAGAAAGACAACGCTTTGAGTAAGCGAATACAGCAAGTGTCTTGATTTTGTATCGAATAACTTTTATAGAAAGCTTCATTATAAAAACCTCACGCGTACTGTGACACTGACCATATTTTTGTACGCTTTCAGCCGCAAAGCCAGCTGCGTCAGACGACATGGGGAACAAACGAATAAAGTTGCAACATAAATCTCAACGCAGCGACTCGTACAGAGGACACGAGTATTTTAATTTGTGGCAGAATTATTAGAGCGTGAACATTGGGCTTAAAGTGAATATAACAGAAATATCACGCAGTAGCGCTTTCTCAAGGCGCGCATTCTGCAATCGGGAAGCCGAGGAAACCGTGTGAGGCTAAATGCGATGAAAAACATTTCCGCTTACTAAAAATATGCTAAATAAGGACCAGACACCAAGAACGATATGTGTGATGTGAAATGTCAGCCTCCTGCGTTTTGTCGAACAGAAAGATCAATACAAAGATGGAAGACCACACTCACTTCACCGTGCGTGCGCGCGCGCGCGCGTGTGTGTGTGCATGCGTGTGCGTGTGTGTGCGTGTGTGTGCGTGCGTGTGCGTGTTTGTGTGTGTGCGTGTGCGTGTGTTTGTGTGTGCGTGTGCGTGTGTTTGTGCGTGCGTGTGTGTGTGTTTGTGTGCGTGCGTGTTTGTGCGCGCGCATGTGCGTGCGCAATCTGTCAGTGTAAACAATGGGCTCCTCGTGCTACACGCTTTATTCACGAAATCGCGCCAACTATCCGGCTAAAAAGCTTTTGCTAGTTTGCTTTCACATGCAGCGTCTAAAATGTTAAGTTCTATACAGCCAGCCATACCCGAAATAGCAAGGGGAAAACCAAAGCAAGAAAGAAAAAATAAAATGACGCTCTAGAAGGACAATACTTGCTTCGCATTGACTTCTCGGGGTAGTGTTCTATATATTAAAAAAAAAAAGCGAATTCTCTTTATCACTCTCCTTTTATTTCCTCATTTGCATTCTGTGCTGCCATAAGGATGTCGGCAACCGGAACTGAAACTTTGTTTTGTGTCACACCCGGGATGCTGCGGCTACGAAACGATGTTGAGTGGAGCCGTTCACATAAAAGTGAGAACTTCGTCTTCACGTTGCTGTTCGTAATTCGATGGCACCGCCATTTCGTTTGCCACCGCATCAGCTACCGCCGTCGCCTGCTTTCAAGAAGAGGCTATCAACCCCAGTGCTATCAACCCCGGCCCGAGAAAGTATTTTCTTCTAAATCCTTCTCAAGCTTTCTTCAACACTCAGTGCCTGCTGACTATACGTCGCGAAGTTCCAGGAGGCGGAGACGTCTTCTGTAGCTCATTAACCACGTCGCCACGAACATTTGCCGCTCTGTCTCGTACAAGGCGGTTCGAGCGATGCAGAATATCCAATTAAACTAATGGCGCGTTGCGAACAGGAGCACTTTGTACTGAACGAAGAGTGCTTTCGCAATGGCTCGTGTTAATCTCGAACAGCGCTAACATGTCTGCTGTGAGAAAGCACTTTAAGGAAGCTCGCACCGCGTGCGGTGTTTGTAATGACAAATCTTTATAGGTAACATTGCTGATAATGCGGCGAGGGCAAGTGTGTTGTATGAAAGGAAATTTACATGTCTTTACAAGCATTGCTAGTGCTCTGCCGAGCCGAGTGAGTCCTTATAGTTCACAGCATTTTTTCCGCTGGTTGTAACAGGGATAAAAAAAACCCGTTAGGTTAGCCAGTGCAGTGAAAATATAAGCTTATTATTATTATTATTATTATTATTATTATTATTATTATTATTATTATTATTATTATTACTATTATTATTATTATTATTACGGGGGTAAAATGCGTTTAAGAATATATTTACAATGTATTTACAGCACTCGAAGGCATGCTTACAAGATGGAGCCCAGTTTGCTCGAGATATCACTAAACGTCGTCTTCTTCCCTATGGTGTTCATGTTATGTTTGGACAAGGACAAAGCGGAAATAGAGGGGAGCAGGCTGGACAACCACCACCTACTGGGGCACAACGCCTGCCTGCTCCTTCGAGAAGGGGAAACGCAGAGGAAAGGAAGATGTGAGGAAATAAAGGAGGAGAGAAAACGAATTGCGCAGACAGGGACACAAATGAGTAGCGACATGCAAAAAAATGTCTATAAATGCGAGGACAATTCGATTTGAACGAGGTTGATGAGAAGTAAAAAACAAATGCATAGAGAAGAGCGTGTGCATTTAGATATGGCACAAGGGACGGCACTAGAGAGAGTTCGAAGAATAACGGACGCGCTTTTCTTGTTCTAGAAAAGAAGTCAGTGGTCAATCAATCAATCAATCAATCAATCAATCAATCAATCAATCAATCAATCAATCAATCAATCAATCAATCAATCAATCAATCAATCAATCAATCAATCAATCAATCAATCAATCAATCAATCAATCAATCAATGAAAGAGACAGAGCCGCGCGCGCACACAGATAAGCACATGCACAAATATTGAAATAATATACCGCTCTCTGCTTTTCAGAAGATTAGTTAGTTGTTGAGGGATTCTGTCGCGATGTTCATATATATCCAAAAAGCATGACACATTAAGGAAATCTGGCCTTACACCTTTGCGTTGGATGGAAGGCAGTCTGCGAGCTTGCACGCTGTTAAATCTGCGTTGCTCCTGACATGACAAACTTTAAATCCATTATAAAGCTAATAAAATATGTAATATCTAAATGTAAAGTGAACTTAAGACACATAAGTATGCTTAAACGTTCTTCAATCGATGTCAAGGGACTTTCCTCGTAGTAGGTCATCGAAGACGCAAAGAAATTGTGGAGAAAGAAGCCCTCTTTTCTTTTTTTTCCATATCTCTGAGTGGAACTGGTGTTTACGTGTTGCTTAACCCGAACACCTCGACGTTCTTCGCATAACCACGTGCACTGGAAAACATTAGCTGACCTTCTCACAAGCATACATCGGCGAGAAAAAAAATTAAAAAAAAAGAGAGAAAGCAGTTCCAACAGAAGCTCTAAGGCAGTGTTTATTAAACCCCACGGTGGTCGCCGTTGCCTATTTTTCAGAAGTCAAGACGGTTCAGTTTAATTAACCGTGGTCCAACAACTCTGTGCATCTGCGTCAGACTGCGGATGAATGAAGGTTGAAGGAAAACGAATAAAGTAATGAAAGTAAAGGCGGTGGAGCAAGTCTTGAGATTCTCAGCGGAATGCAGACACGCTGCTTATGAGTCGAAGAATACTATACGTTAGTGCCTAAAGAACAGCAGTTCTCTGTGGTTAATCTGTTAGCATCTATCTATGCCTTGTCCTTCCGTTTTCTCGCTTCGGAGCCGCCTGTGACAGGCGTGAATTATGACCAACAGCTAGTGAGGCTGCCCAGTGTGTTACCGACACTTCGGAAGAGAGCGCAGCTCTCGTTTTTCGAGCGCTACAGTCGCTGACGTCGAGGTTTACTGCGGCGTGCCGAGCTTTGCGGGAACTAATAAGGTACACGCCGCTCCGAGTGCTATCTTCGGCGGCGCATTTGTTCGCACGAGTTGTCAGAACTTATTCGTAGATATCTGTCTGCTCTGCAATAATCCCGTGCGTTGTATCTTAAAGGTATGAAAGTAGAAACCCACGTTTTTCGTACAGTGCACGTTTGACATGTTTGGTAATTGTGAAAGGCCGCGAAAAAGATTTTTTAATGTTATAGCGAAAAATACTTTTTTTTCGGCACAGCACATGGAAGAGGAAGCATGATGGTGCGTGCTATCTTGAACGTACTTTTTCGCAATCAATTTTTCAGCGTGTAGTTGTAGGCACGAAACCAACGAAAAACAGGTAATTCGGCATGGCGTCTTAATAAATGGAGCCGGCTCAGAAGTTCTGAGACTAATCTAGAAGCTCCGCAGCGTTATAACAAGAACGTTTGCTGTGTTATAAATGAAGATGGATGAAACTGACTGTAGAGAACGAGTGAATTCCTGACGAAAACCGTGAAAGCACCCAAGCGGAAGGGATGCAAGTAGAAACGCATTCAACCTCATGTTAATGTTTATTTTTCTTTTCTTTTTTTTTTTTTTTGCGGGCTTGGCATTATGTGCCACATTTCCCAAGGGTGTCTAGTAACCTGAAACACAAAAATTAAAAAGTATTGGAGATCATGAGAAAAAGGCACATAGAATTTCCAAGAAATTGGTACGTACGTACTACATATAACGCAGCTTACAAAAAAGAAAAAAAAATGAAGCAGGAATAAAACCGGGATGTTTTGGCCGAGGCCTCTTGGCACTGTCCCCGCGCAGTGCTACAGCGCGCTTTTTTGTTCGCGTTTTCGGCAGCACTGTATATTCGAACAGACTGAAAAAAACAAAAAAACAACAAAAAAAAAACAGTGTCGTCGTTTGGTTTTTAAAATTGAATTCCGCGGCTTGGACGCCACGCCATCTGTCTCATGGAGCGAGGCTTCTTCGGTGACGCAGTTTGTTTCCTTCTCCGTTATTTCTTTATGAAACTTTACGGCTTTTCCAATTTGCTACCCGCGGTTCGGCCGTCTTCTTTTTTTTTTTTACCCGACACCCTTTACTCGATGGCGACGAGTAGCTGCTGGTCTTTTCCGTGCGGTCTCTTCCGAACGACGTTACGCTCATCAGATTGGAGAAAGGCTTTTCGCAGCCCACGTTTTTCAGCTTTCTTTACTTTTTCTTTTGTTTTCTTTTTATTTTATTTTTTTGCATTTCAGAGCCGCCTTCTAAAAGCGCCACGCTTCTGGTGACCCAGTAGTTTCTCACGCGCGTTCGTTCCTTCGTTCTGATTCGGTGCGAACGACTCTAACGCCTCTCGAGAACGTGCGCCTTGACGACGACGGCTCGCCTTGGTCGCCCTTGTCGCGCGTCGCGTACGTGCCTCGAACGTATGTGGCCCCAGGGACGGCGCCTCCACGGTCGGTTCCGGACGAAGGACTGACCGCCTGTCGCCGAGTGCGTCATTCTTCACGCGATATCTCGTTCCGCGCGCCCTGTGGGTCCATTCGCCGAGGACGAGCGCAGCTTTCGCGCGGCACGCGCCTCGGGCTCTGTTCCCGGCTGTGTGCGGCCAGTGCTTCTTCTTGGCCAGGCCTCTTCTTGGCCTGGCTGAGCCTGTTAGAGGGAAAAGGCAGATGCAAGGGACGATTTTACTATCTTCGCACGACCATCGTTCCCCGTTGGCTTGTGTAAGCCGGAAATCTTGCTTTACTGTTAGGCACGACCCCTCTCGCACCCCGGTAGTCGAGGAGTACGAGTAATGGCCGAACGACTACAGAGAATTCGCTGCGGCCGCTCAGCGCAAGCGCAGTTGGACGGGGGGCCCGGCAGATTACGTTGGGAAGAGTAACAACATCATGACTCCCTTATGTGCAGTAATGTTTGACGGGCTGTGAGTGCCGATGCTGCATTTCCCGAGAAAGGCGGTGTTATATTGTCCGGATAATGAACTTTTTTTTTTATCGTGGTGACGTAGTCAAGCAGTTGCTGTGGTCTTAGGAAACGTGATCTCGTAACCGGAGAGACAATGTATCGAGCGTAAGATCGACACGCTATGCTTTTTGCTTCCTTCAACATTCGCCGTTGGTGTTTATTTCCGGATTTTTGTCGGTCAACTTGTAAGCTTTGCGATATTTATTGCGCACGAACGACTCATGTCTTCGTAATCGTAGAACGAACAAACAGGAACAAAATAATTTGTTTATAAGCGACAAACTGAGCAGTGAAAGTGAAGGACACTGCTGAAGAGAGACACGAAAGTGCACTTCCGCCTAAAGTGGTTGTGCACGACTTGTTCTCGCAGATCTTGAACTCGGTTCCGATAAGTACTACATGACATTGGCTCGAGTTCTCGGTTCAAGTCGTTTAGAGTCCTTTGATGCGATTTCTATCAGCGGCTTACTCATTTCGGAACTTGGAAAAGGATTACGCCATGAATGATTCGCGGTTCTTAAGCCCGCGGTAGCGCCATCGTTGGCAGACGCGGTGGAAGGAAATCCACTTAATTTAGCTAATCGCAATGCAGCTGGGTCAGCGTTCACGTCTTTACGTTTACTCGTCCTTGCTGCCCGAACTTTCGCCGTCTTTCACCACTCATAGCAGGCATGAACATCTCCACGGGCTTGAAGAATCGGTTGCCAGCTAGACTGTACGGACTGGGTACATCGCAGGCTGTTTCGTACGCTTTGTCAATTGCACAAGTTGGTGACCTGCTTCGCTCCGTAGGCTCTTTCCAGCCGGTGAGCCTGTAATTTCGCGAAGATTACGAGTCGTAATCTGCAGATTCTACCACTATAGTACACGGGTCACGGGAAATGTGATAAAAATACTCAGAGACAAGTTATCCACAATGTTAAATGATAGACGTCTTCTGCAAAAGCTTCCCACACCCGAACGAACACAACTCGTTAGATTTATGTATTTGATGTAACTTTTGTGTCAGGTAAACTCGTTGACGTAATGGATTTCCGGCCTTCTGTTTTCCTGCATCCTGATTTATAGATGTGCGATGGTCAAAACAAAATTGCTGCAAGTGAACTTTTACATCCCCATTTCTATAGGGCCCGGCCCGGAGAAAGGTACCATCAAATGCTTTTCGAGTTGAAAAACACCATTAACTCCATCGAGAGATCGCAATTTGCGTTGGGAATAACAGGCATTCTAAGAAGGCGAAGGGCCGTCATCCATACTACTGTAGTGAAAGCGACGACTACACCAAAGATGCGTTCATTAAGTGCCTACGTGTATACACTGGGGGGGAGACAAAATCCGTACATGTTTCTAGTCGACGCTGTTCCATCACCAATCTCGATGGCCGCTTGCGATTCGCGCTCATCGCGAGTGCATGTAAGGAGGCCGGCTTTGATGGACATCGCGCAAATGGCCACGCTCGAAACGCGATAAGAAAAAAAAAGAAAAAAAATACAAAGAGAGAGCGCAGTGGTCTAGCCCCTGCATCTTCGTCTCGGGAGACGGGCCGCTCGTCTTCCGGCTATCACGCAGAACTACCGGGGCAGCCCAGCAACACGCGGTAATGGCCGTCGCATCCAGGATACTTTATCCGCTGCGGTCATTGATGGCTTTTCTTTACATCGTTTTCGTTTTATCTCCACTATCGGCTCGCAGAGTGGCGCGGCGTTGGCGCACTAACGGCAGCCACTCCCCGCCATCGTCGTGTCAGCGCGGATAATGGAGCGACCAGGCCGTGTCGAGTCATTTACAGCCGCCTCACCGTTACTCATTCCGGCGACGTTTCTCTCTCTCTCCTCCTTCCTCTCTTCCCTGGTGGTTTCCGTTATTGTCCCTGATTTGTAAGCGACTGATCGCCGCGACTCAACGCTGATGTCCGTGAGTCCCCCCCCCCCGCAGCGGGCCAAACGCCGCGATCTCAAGAAGCGTAGCTTATTTTTCTTCTCCACCACGTTTCCTCGCAACTTCCGAACACGGAAAGGAGGCTTCTTTGAGCATCCGAAAAGCACTGAGGAGAAGACCACTTTTGTGATCTTGTAGCGCTGAGGAGAAGCTCGCGAGTTTTGAGACCTTGTAGAAGGGAGAGGGAGAGAGAAAGGTAGACAGGGAGGCTAACCAGAGGAAATCTCCGGTTGGCTACCTTGTACTTGGAAAAGGGGAAAGGGAGTACCAAGGAACGAAAGAGAGTCTGTAACGACGCTACAAAGTGATCTATAAAGTCAGTGCTATTGGGGGCCTTAAAAGAACACGCTGCCTCAGCGAATACCTTGCAGAAGAATCGACATTTATGTGAGCTGGAACTGGATGAACGTCTTGGATGAGCGGCGCAAAAAACGAAGACACAATGCAGGGATGAACACATGTCAATGTGTCTATCGCGTGTTCCGGCCTGCCTTGTGTCCCTGTTTCATGCGCTCCCAGTCAAGACGAATGCGTTTACACGCGATACGTTGGGAGCTTACTGCCACGTCGTCACATGGTGGTGGTGGTTGTGATGTTGCAGCAGGTGGGGTTATCCTGGCTTACATGGCTGGCAACTGTTCCGCCTGAGCATCTCCTGAATTGTAGGTATCTGTACGCTGCTTGCAAAGGTGCTGCCATAGGCACCGGACATTTGAAGATGTTACCTTTCCTAAGGGCCCGCGGCAAGCAGGAGGAGCTCGCAGCGAATTTTGTTGGCCTTCCTGTGAGACACTGGGCTGTTCAATGTCGTCACATCTTTGTTGCCGAATGAGAAAGTTTGGGTCACGACATGCACTTGTGGTTGAGGAGTCCGCAAGTTTTACGTGCACATAATAATTATACATGTTGCTAAGATGACATAGAAAAGCGGAAAACTGTATTCTTGCAAAGATTCATGTGTGCAGCGACAGGGTTCACTCTTGAACTTCTTCCGTGAGATGAAGCACGTCGTTTCCCTGTCACTGTGTCTCTCATCATATAATAATATTTGGGGTCTTACGTCCCAAAACCACGATATGATTATGAGGGACGCCGTAGTGAAAGACTCCGGAAATTACGACAATCTGTCCGCCTCGGTGGATCAGTGGCTAGGGTGCTCGGCTGCTGACCCGAAGGTCGCGGGTTCGATCCCGGCCGCGGCGGTCGCATTTCGATGGAGGCGAAATGGTAGAGGCCCGTGTGCTGTGCGATGTCAGTGCACGTTAAAGAACACCAGATGGTCAAAATTTCCGGAGCCCTCCACTACGGCGTCTCTCATAATCATATCGTGGTTTTGGGACGTAAAACCCCACATATTATTGAAATTACGACAATCTAATGTTCTTTACCGTGCACTGACATCGCACAGTACACGGGCCTCTAGCATTTCACCGGTATCGAAATGGTACTGCCGTGGCTGGGTCCGAACCCGGGACCTTCGGGCCAGCAGCCAAGCAGCCAGCCTGTTCCACCCAGGCAGACCACTGCATTTTTTCGTTATAATTCGTGCATATTACACATTTAAGAAGAGGTTGTCAAAATTCTGATGATGGAGTTCTATTTCACATCCACCACTTTGTTACAGCCGGCCTTACTGTGGCCAAACCTCCAAATTGCTTTCGCGATTATTAAAGAACAAAAAGAATAAAGTGTCCAGCAATTAAGTTAATGAATCTGATTATTCGCCTGCCCCCCGTTCTCGTTAAAATGCTGCGCGCGGGCAGCTGTCACTGAACGTCAACTTGTGCACCAGCGGGCGCAGTGTTGTACAAGCGAGGCTGAAAATGGAAACCACCAGAACGAGCGAAAAGCGGGGAAGAGGGGACAAAACCCAGAACCGTGCTTCGGTCGTGCTTGTAAACACGTGTCGTTTAATCCACCGCACGAGACGCTGTCTCGGTGGAAAGCTTGTTTTCATTTTCCCGGCGCATGCCCATTAATTATGCGCGAGAGATGACGCGGACCAATTCGGGGGATGTTATTTCATGCGGCGGGAGCAGAGAGGGAGCAGCGAAAGGGTCTGGTTTCGCAGTATAGTGAGCTGTCGAAGCGTGGTTGGTTATTTAGTTTTCATTATATTTACCCAACGTTCGCTTATTGTTGTCTTTGCTTTTGCGATGAGTTATCGACAGCGCTAGGAAAGGGTCAGCGCATTGCAGGCGCTTGAATGCTTTTGCTTTTCCTTCTCTTGTGACGTGGTGTATTGAACAAAGAGAATTTGACAATGATAAGTTGATACATGTCGCGCTCTCATCATATTTCTCTGAGCCGTTTCTCACTTCAGCCACCTCTTGTCCGGTATCCTAAGGCAATAATCAGTAAAAGCGGAACCGCGTTATTTTTTAAAGTCCTGTACATCTACAGAAGCGGCGTGGAAAATGTGCCTTCATATCTATACAGTCAAACGGTCGCCATCGAGTCTAAATTCCGCATCACCTTCTAAGCGTCTTATGTCGGTCAGCATTTATTGCTCTTTTACGGATGTAATATTAGAACTCCTACTCTACGAAAGTATATGACGTCGTCAAGAATAAACGTTTATAGTCATTCGTATAGCGAAAGCATTAAAGTCCGTCGAACAAATAGCCAGCCAGAACTCGATTACAGTCGCCTGACCTCAAGAATTGGTACTTCCCGACACTATCCACGAAGGTACATACACACAGTACACTATATTCAATGGGAGCTTCTTCCGATGAGCGGTGCTCCCTCAAATCAAACCCCCAATGGCCGGGTGCGCCCGTTTCTAGACCACTGCTATCAGTGTGCCGCCGTCGAATAGAATTTTCTTTGACGTCGGCGGCTTACCAGCCTGAGAACAAATAACGCCCAGTACACAGTGCGCGCGCGGGCGCACATCTTCGCGCGGCGGCCGTGCTATTACATTCTCGCACGAAGGCAGCGTGCGTTCATTGTTGAGCGTGTTATAAACGACTATGGCCCGCCGAGAGCGTGCCGCCGCGGAGTGCGCACCGGCTGCAGCTCGATGGCGGCGCGAGCGGCAAGGCGCGTTCAAATTGAAGCCTACGGCTTCAGGGAAGAGCATAAAGGGGAGCACCACCGTAATGGCTGGTTTGCCGGCGTGCGCCGCATCGTGGCAATTATTTCCGGATGCCTGGGCATGCTTCAACGTCGTTGCATCGGCGGCGGGCCGACCTCGTGCCATGCGGCACAACTCCGTGGAGAGTTCGTGCGCCCGCTGACCGATATAAGGAGGATCCAAAGGGTGCAAGCTATCAAGTCTCGGAAGCTATTAACTGACCGGCCTTCGTTGGGGTCTCTATTTCGGGGCACTTCGTTGGCCTCATACGCAACTCTGTCGAAAAACGCGAACGTGAGAAGGCCGAAATCACATAGCATTCCGTTCTTTAATGCTTGCGGTGGCTTTCGCCTATTGTAAACCCAGCATCGGGATTTTTTTTTTACGAATAATTCCATAGCACAAGATATTTTAATTTTTTTTTTGCAAATTCAAGTATCAATGGTAATTTACTTTTCTTCGTTTTAGTTACTGTCTGTCGATTTTCTAGTTGCCAGAATGATAATGATGTCGTTCGCTGTAAGCGTCGGAGCACAGCTGAAAATTTGGGAGAAGCAATTCTCGGGCATGTTTTAATCATCAGAAGCGCATGTACGACACCTATGGTATACCGGTCGTACAATTAGAACGCTCGCGATCTGTCAATCAGTCTTGTTTTTTTTTTCTCATCTTTTTACTCTTCTTTTAGATGTATAGCAAGACTTGTTTATGAACACCGTACTGGTTTACATACGCATAATTCTCTTATTGAATCGTCCATGCTTCATGGTTTCGTCATAGATATACAGGGATCGACAAAGCCCCGTTGCTGCGTTTGAAGTAGCAATTTCTTGCGCAAACAACACCTGCATGTGTAGTAGGAGACCGAACAGATAGACAACGCGCATCTCAGGCTACAGATAATCCCGTCAGTGGAAACACATGCAAATAAGGTATCGCCACAATTCAGATTTTTCTACGCGTACTCAGCAATACTCCAGTTTAACCATGGACGCTTGTTACGGTAAGACCGCAACGATTTGCTCGTAGGTTCGGCTGTTCACCGACACGGTTGAAAGGCGACCTTGAAATAGGCGGACGACATTATCGTTCAACGAATACACCGGCAGAGCTCGGCGTTTTGCACTGTCGGTGATCTCATTTCCCTCAAAATAAGCTTCCAGGCGTATGTTGTACGTGCTCCAGCTGCTCACCGTCACGTCGAAAACCGGTGGGCTTGACGCCATCTTCCGATGTGGGCTGCCGATAACGCTGGCATGGTCCCTCCCTCGTCGCCACTGTAGTATAGCGCCGCGGCAGCAACACACTCAGTAAGCGACAGACCAAGAATCGTTTATTGCAGATAGCGTAGCTATTTTTAATGCTGTGCGCCTTGAGCGCGCACGCGCATTCGTTTGTGTAGCGCACGCACTTTCGATGACGCTACATATGGCAGTTATTGCTGCATAAAACACTGCGAATAATATTTACACGTGCTATTTCTTCTGTGACATCTATCTATATACGTTATACTCGATTTTATCACTATCAAGTACCTGTTGTGCGGCAATGACGTTGTAAATACTTGTCACATGCTTATTTACTAATATACCTACGCAAATATGACGTCTCAGGAGAGTTTCCTTCAAGAGGCCTCAGATTATTCGCGCTGCTTTTCGTAGCGTAGTCCACCGTACCGTAGTACTTTCACGTATTGAGTTCACTGTTGCCAGTATACTTCCGCAGATTTTTTTTTTAATGCCGGTGCTTTGTGTTGCCGGGATGAGAACTATTCTCTTTTCTCTATCTCCCTCTCTTTTACTCTGAGGAGAGAATGTCTAAGACCTGCTAAAAAGAAATTCCCCATCTCCCGCTAAAGGGAACCATGTGTGGATGCGAAGCAGCGGGGAGATAATTAGCTTGAGCGGGAGGAAACGTCGCCGCTCTCGTTTCACGGCAGCCGGTCCGGGCGCTCATCGCGGCGCTGCACAGGAGAGAGAATGAGGCGCGCGCGCTCCGTCATTTTCATACCGCGGAACTACCGTGGCGCCCCCCAGCGGAGTATGCAGCTGTCACACCACCGCTCCGTAGAGGATTCCTAGAGGAGAGAAAGGGGGGGGGGGGACCGTAGGAAGAGGAGAGAGAGGGGGAGATGACGTGCATGCGCTGTGGGGGGCGTGGGACGCGGGAGCCGCTCCGTAGAGTAGAGGATTCCTAGAGGAGAGAGGGGGGGGAGGACACGCATGCGCTGTGGGGATGTGGGACGCGGGAAGGAGGGACGGACTAAGCCCCCTCCAAACACATGCAAGCAAGATTCAAGGAATGGGGTCAACCTGGGCGACAGACACCACCTGCCTAGCCATTGCTAAGCAGCCTCTCTGTGCTCTCGGCCATGACTCTGATGACTGTCGTAGTGGTTGACGGCCTTCCTATTACCTACTACAGTGTTCTGGTTCGCATAATGGGTGCTTCCCTACTTCATCAACGTGGCCGGACGCGGAACGCGGGACGCGGGACGGGGGGACGGGGGGACGCGGGAGGGACGGACAGAGCCCCTAGCATAAGATGCTTCGCATCTAAAACAAATGCCGTTTCAGTAAAAAGCGTAAAACTGTAAAGAAACGTATATATACTGAGAACAGAAAATTGGGCTTCACGCGGAGATGACAGGCCTTCGACTGGGACGGTGGGAGGGAAAGCCAGTCGACACCAGCCGTGCTACTAAAGGCTTATTCCGGGCGTGGAGAAAACCCATATTCCTCGAGACCCGTTTCCGTAACGTCATTTTTCTCTCCCGGCTCAAACGGGGTTCCGCACGAGCGCACTTGGAATGAAATGTTCTCACCGCTTCACGGTTCCGCCTCGTTCTACGCTGTATCTTTATTCTGTCGCGCATTTATCTATTTATTTATTAATCTCCTCGCATTCGCCTTCAACGTACTCCTTATTTGCGTCTGTATAGCGCCCGAGTTTTTTTGTTCACCGAGGTGCGCTGAATTTGTCGCTGTGTTCCGGGCCCGCTCGAGCGAACCTTTTATCCTTGGTAAGTGCCGGAGCGCAGCCCTTCTCCTTCGCTACTTTTCGTGAAACACTGGGTTTCGAGTGCGTCCTCCATCTTATCTCTTTTTATCTCTTCAATTTTGTTTCTCTATCTTAACGAGCACCGTCCTCTTGAAGGTAAATCGCTGCCTCGTCTAGCGAAACAAACAGACTCGCTCCTTCCACGTTATTCTCTCTCTCTCTTTGTGAGCATGCAATAAAACTCGCTCGCAGTGGCTCTCCGGAGTTTCTCGGCGCAATGTTCCTATTTATGGCACGCTATTCAAAACCCCTTTTTGTGCGCGTCATTCCACTTATACCTCTGTGCAACAAATTCACGACAAAAGAAGACACACGCTTTCGTGGTAGCTACTGCAGCTCGTTTAAGTGCACTGCTTTTAGGTCCTGACGCTTGCTTGTGATTGTCCAGTACTAGAGACGTAGCCTAGTTCCGCATTACTGTTCGCAGTCGCTCTTTCTCTCCAAGTGCACTTATATAAGTACGAATGGCGCATTTCGTTTCGTCTTCGTTTATGTAAGGGGAAAGCCTTAGATGCCTCATCAAAGCGAAATTGTACCTTCGGCGTCGGCGGCGTCAACACGTGGGATGCAAAAAGTCATCATCGCTTGATGACATCTCCATATGACGTCATCATTACGTCACATAACGTGATGTCACATGATGATGATGATCATCGTCGCTTTGGTCAAATGGTGGGCCGGGCCGCTCACGTAGGCAGGCAAAAGTCATGACAGGGGCAGGAATATATAGGAGGGGGAGATCAATACATTGTCTGAGAAAAAATATAGCCTTCAAAACGTCGCAGGCGAATGTATAAGGGAGCCTGCGAGTTTCTAACTACGGAGCTGTTTAAGCTCTTCGCTACGCCAGTTCGCGTGACCAGAAAACTATCATCATCATGAACGGCCTCGACCTTGTATGACATCTCGCGTTGCCTAGCTCCTGGCACAGCTACATCTAGTGCGTGCAACGCAATAACTCCGCCAGAGCGCTCTCTTCGTCGTGCGTAAAGTGCAATAAAATGGAACTTTGAGCTCCCTTCGTGCTCTTTTTCATCTTAGGATTGTCTATAATTAACTTGAGTTTAATTAAGTCAAGTTTAATTAAGCTTAGCTGAGCATGGCCAAGTGAAGCTTAGTTTAGCCTAGTTGAGCCAAGTTCAGCGGAACCAAGTCAAATTAAGCCAATGCTAGTTATGTTAGTCCTAATCAAGACTAAATAATTAAGCCTAGTTACTAAGCTAATCCGGATTAACGTAATCCATCGCAAGCTACTCCGGCTTCAGCTAATGCAGATTAAGTCGAGTTTGTCTAGTCAAGTCGGGTGTTATGCCAGGCTGGATTAAACTAATCCGGATAGATCCGGATTAAGGTAATCCGACTTAATCCAAAAAGAGAAATAAAGAAGGCCGCTATGCCCCACGGCTCCTTCAGGCTTGACACCACTAGTGTGAAACTGCCTTAATTTCTTTGCTCAAGATTAGACTGGCTAATCTACTGTTCCAAAGGTCAAGCGTACTGTCTCTTTTGGCGCCGACAAATCGTCGTCTTTCGAAGGTCGTTGACAGCTTATCCAGCCTGACAGCTTATCCAAGCTGTCCCACGGAGCAACGACGTTCGAAAGACGACGTCCTTGCGCTGACGTGGTCTTTCGAACGTCGTTTCGAATTCGCCATATTTTGCGAATTAGGGCCAACGTTCGTAACTCGTTTTGTGTAGTATACTGTAGGAAAAGGTTTTCAAAGAACACACATGATGACCAATGAAATCACAACTATGAATTTTTTATTGATGAGTTGACCCGTGCAAGGTTTGATGAAGAAAGCAAAGCGATAGAAAAAAGGTTCAAATACTGCTGATTCTAATGCTATAGCGTTGGAGAGCTGGTTTCGCAGAAATGCCGGTGTCGGCGTCATTGGTTGTGAGTGAAAAAATGAGCTTTGTCCGTGACCGAAAAATCGAGAAAGATGCAAATAAAATAAGTAATAAAAATCACAGCATATCCACGGAGTGAATGATGATGAGTGGGCGAAGCTCCGGAGGTTCATCGGTAAACCGCGAATCTTCCGTGAAATTCGCCCAGTACATCATCAAAGACGTGATGGTGGTTGGTTGCATGTGGTCAAACGATATGCATGTGAGACCATATCGCGATGCCATGTGTTGTATGGCATCGCGATCGTCATCGTCATCAGCGTCATCGTTATGACGCATCGTGCGTACATTCCATGTGGTGTGCCGTGATGGCAGCGTCATCGTCATCACACAGGACCTTGAAAATCGAGGTGGCTACTACGTACTACAAACTACAGGAGACGCACGACCCACGGCATAAGGAGCTTCGCCCTTAAAATTATAAGTTCGAGCGAGAATGCAAGTTAGGCCTTCTGCGTGGCAAGCAGGTGTTTTACTGCAGAGCTACGCCATTGCTTGAAACTGCTTTTGGAAAATGTACTATATGAATGTCCATGTAGCGGGAGAAGTCTCCTTAACACATGTATTATTGCATGGCAAAAGCGGAGAATCGCGCCAGGCGTCAGAACATGTGAATTGCAACGAGTGGGTGTTCAGACATATTTAGTCATCATCAGCAGCAAAAACATCAACAGAGGGAGCACTTGGTTAGGTTCACGTGTTTCCTTACGTAGGCGTAGTGGGTCCTTCGCTGATACGCAAAAGAAGCAATTATGGCGTACTGGGCACCTCGCAACTGTTCTTGCAGTAGGCATTTCCTGGCACTTTGAAACGGCCAATGTCACGCGCGCAGACGTTCGCTTCTTTGCGGCACGGTTGAGGTATCCATTGATAACGGAAGCCAGGCTAGCAATTGAGAAGGCGATGCGCACTGGGCCCGAACACGCTATCGCGTTCTGCTCTTGTAGGCGAAGCTCAAGCATCCTATAAGTTTTTTTTTATCGTGAATATCAGGAAACGTGAAATCTACCGCAAAAAATACATGAGCCTGCAAAGCGGGGTATGCGTCCTGAATTTCTAAAATTAGTATTTTGGCTGATTGCTCTGCTTGAATGTACGTAATCTTATATGTTGTGAAACTCCAGATGAACATTTGCAGTACACGATGACAATTCAGTGCTTGAAGTGTTAAAGGTAAGGAAATAATACTTTGATATCTATCATTGCGGATGTTCTTCCTGCAAGGGAATCTTATCTTCGACATCTCTGAGAAAATGAGCTTAGAATTTCGCTGCATGAGTGAAACTACAACGTTACTTCTCAAGTTTAGATATGATGGTTTAGCCAACTGCCTTCCACACTCTAACAAGCCAATTACGTATTTGTGGCGTCTTTTTACCACGCAAAACAAAACAATTGAAACTATGTCCATCTATCTCGCATGCTTTCTGACCAACCGTGGTACTCGTTGGCCACGAACGGCATGCGCGTAGGCGCGTGACATCACATTTCTGGTACGAGAGTAGCGAGCGCACAGTTTGAGTAAGGAAACGAAAGTAAGCCAGATGACAATTATTCTTTCTTGACAGAAAGGCTCCACGCCCTTTTTTTTTACTTTTGGTGCATCACCGACTGCTTGAATTGTTGCCAGAGGACAGTGGGTGCGCAAAAACGACACCTCGGCCACGTGCATTCTCGTCTTTCGTCCACCAACAGAACGTGCTCGCGCTTCGATTGTTCGGATTGTCAGTGAAAAGGGAGGGATTGTTTCTCAGCATTCAAGAGAAGCCGAGAGCCGTCTGCGAATATGCGTAGTATAATCATAATTATTCGCATGCGCAGCCCAAAGCGAGCGTGATTCAGATAGATAGATAGATAGATAGATAGATAGATAGATAGATAGATAGATAGATAGATAGATAGATAGATAGATAGATAGATAGATAGATAGATAGATAGATAGATAGATAGATAGATAGATAGATAGATAGATAGATAGATATTGATCTAAATCACGCATATGAAAGCAATAACTACTATTAGCCTATGTTATACACTAGAAGAACTCAGGAGGGCATACCGCGCGCCCTGGGGAGTGTTATTTTAATGGATACCGGGGCACTATAATAGTCTTTTTTAAATGTCACTGCATTTACGTTAGATTGTTGTTCACATTGATGCTCTGAGAGGTTTTTTTTTTTTGTAATGTCGTTAGAATATTGATTTTTTTACTTGTATTTGTTGAATTTGCCGTGCGTACGATGCAGTATACAATGCAATACAATATGATACAAGTTTACTTAGACTACGAATATTGACGTAATGGCTCAGTAGTGCCTAGCTTCAAAAATCTTTCCCAACACACTCGTGTACTGTTTCACCTGCATAATACTAATAATGAACCGCGTAACTAACTATTTGTGCTCAGTACAAACACATAATATTTGGTTAACGTTGATAACATGAATGTACCTTATCACCGTAGTGATTTGGTAAGGCGGCAGTCATAATTGACTGAGCGTATGGGAATCAATCATAATTGACAAGCTGAATTGAACGCTTTTCTGCTTCGCACCTTCTAAAATGACGTGATTTTCTATTTTAATTAAAAAGAGAGCAGGGGCACGGCGCCAGAGGAAATGAGCGGGGCAGAAGCGGCTTCTGAGAGTACTAAATAAATCGCAAACTTGTCCGCTAAATCGCAAAACTATCAAAATAAAAGGGCGTAGGAGGGTTAGGACGAGCGCGCGGAGAGAAATAGACGCACTCATCTATATAGAAAACCAACGGCGGCGCGTCATTACTCTCCGAGATCGTGCCAGCGATGTCGTTTCCGGCCGGTAGGCATCGAAAAGAGCTCTTCCCGATAAGCGACAGCCGCCGAGCCCCGGTGACATCGTCGAATAGCTCTGGGTTCAGAGGGCAGCGAAACAGGAAACAGAGAAGTGCGGCTACTGGCCCAGCGTATTAATGACGGCGAAACGCCGAAAAGCTAGAAAAAATAAAGCTTCGTCCTCACTTAGGAGATGAAGGAGGAAAGGGATAAAAAAGAGTGATATCTCTCCAAAAAAGGGTATAAATAAAGAACACTGTACGCTGAGCAGTGGGGATGAGAAGGAAATGACGTCAGAGGGGTGGAGCGGGGCAAGATGCCATTGTCCGGGTGTTAGATTCTCCCCTTTCGGCGAAATTGATCTCCTACGCTGCTGCTGCTTCTGCCGCTGCTCACTCGTTACGGAAGAATAACGGGCCACGCCCGATTTCGGAAGGAGCCCTGACGTCGCGCTAATTAAAAGGGGACTCTCTGACTCCTACATATTTCACTGCGATTAAATCCGACCCGTCTTAAGACGGGCGGATAAGCTGTCGCGCGGGGCAACGATGTTCGAAAGACGACGATTTGTCGGCGTTGAAGGAGACTGAACGTTTAGCGTTTGGAGACGTCGATTAGCCAGTCTAAAAGTGAGCTGATATGTTTCGTTTCCCATAAAAGAAGGATCACGAAAGAAATATTTATTGCTTTTGCACGTCTTGCGGATTGAAGGCTGTCAAACGAAAGTAGCGCATTGTCTTATCTCCTTGTTTATGTTATATTTTTGAGATGAGAAAAAGTTATTGTGTATACGCTCCAATTAACCCGTCATTGCATTGCGCTGAACGCCTCGCGAGCCTGTACTTACATTATACTTGTATTCTGCATATATTTGCCCTGAAGGCATAATATTTTGTGTTTTTTTTTCTCTTTTTTTTTCTGCTTGTGGTGCTTTCTCTCTGCCTCTCTCATCTTTCTACTCCCCTTTCCCTTTTCCCCCGAGTGTAGGGTAGCCAACCGGACTGCTGTCTGGTTAACCTCCCTGCCTTCTCTCTTTTGTATTCCTTCGTGTATATGTGTATTAGATGTGCGCCGTCAGGCCAGTGTTGTGTATGAAGGAAAGCAGGGTCTTGTGAAACCTGATATCATGCATCAAGTTGTCATTGCTGGTCGTGTCACATTAGTGAAGATCCGCTTGCAGGAGGCGACGGGAGCGTTCCGACTGCAACCCTTGGCATTCGCACAGTTATTTAGTATATACTAGCTGATGATGAAACATACTTAATGTTATAGCGTTTAGGTCAATGTCGTGTGTTGGGACAAACACACTCGTTGCTTTATCGTCCCAAGTCCCAGATTCTCTCGCGCTGATCATGCTATCTCGTCTGTCTTCATCATCTCGATTCCCCAAAGCTCTTTGTTGCTGAGGCTTTCCTATCGAAAATATATTTCGCCCAATCACGTTTCCTCCGCGAAGCCAATGCAAAGCCCGACGCTTCGCCCATAGAGGCCCCGAAGGCGGGAACTTCTCGCCAAAGTTAATATCTCGTCTTCCCGTTGATACGCTTTCCTTTCGCCATGCATTTCGCAATGTCGCGCTCCCGCGGGAAAGACATCACCCGTAGCGAAACACTCTTCTTTGTCCCGTTGAAGCCGGAGCACGTTCCGCACATACGGAGCGAAGGGATGGACAGAGCTTCACTCCATCGTGTCTCGTTGTGGATTTTGGCCCAAACGTCGCGCACGGCCTACACAGACAAAAAAGGTCTTCCGGAAGCAGCAGGCACGTGCGGCCGTGTGATGCAATTGCCGCGGAGTGGACGTGCCCAACGAGGTACAGGCAGGCAGCAGCGGGCGCAGCCGCGCGCATTGCTGGCGTTGCACACCCGAACACCACAACGCCTTTCCCGTTATCCCATCTGCTTTGCCCGCTTTCCGCGTACAACGCCTCCCTCTGTAGTTCGTCCATCTTATGTTTTGTTTTTTTTTTTGGTTTTCTTTCTCGACTTTCCGAGGACACTCTTATTTTACTTTTTGGCTTCTTTCCATATCGCACGTCGTTTGACACGCGCGTCCCGCCGCGTTATCTCTTCCGGCGTGCTCCTGGCGTTGTATGTATGGGTACGCGCGAAATGTTGTTCCGGTGCCCTCGCACTTCTTTATTTTGTTGTGCGCTCTGTAGTGATGTGGAGTTCTGGATGGTTTACCGAGGGGGGGAGTGAGGGGGGGGGGGAAGAGCTTGTGAGTGGAGTAGCAAAAAAAAAATAAAATAAAAACTAGGCAGTGTTTACACGATGAGAGGCCTATCGTCGTCGCTGATCCCGGAAGTGTTGCCACCCGAGCGCACTTGTGGAGGTGGACGTTACAAATTCCGCAGTACGGGCACCGTGAAATAATTAGCGCTGTGCAATACAGGTGCAGCGCCGCTGCGACAGGAGAGCTGCGACCACAAAGATCAAACACATAAAATGACTGAACTCAGCTTCAGTAGTTTTGCTGTTCTAGATGTCTCGCACTTGTGTCGTCGAGCTTGTTTTCGTTGCGAATGGCCTCCCTCTGGATTACGAAGCAACTATAATAGGAGCCCAGCTTTCGACACTATTGAAGCAGCTATAGCCTGCAAAAAAGTCATTTTTAGTTGTTGTTGTCCGCCAGTTAGTACGCTCCGACGAAGTGAACTGAGAAGCCGAAAAAAGCAGGCGCAATAAGCACGTCTGGAATGTGGAGTATTTCGCTGTGAGTAGCGGAAGTGATAAAATTGAGCGCGTGCCTTGCTAGCTCAACCAAGCCTGGTAACATGCGTGTAGTGTTTGGAAGTTACCGTCAGCATGGGGCAGACGTGACCTACTTTGAACGCCGAATTTTTCGTCACTGCCTTCCGTTGACGTTTGCGCTCGCTAGAGTACTCGCGTTACAGACAGGCAATTTCAATGGTTCGTGGAGCTTATACGAGAAGTTTGCGAGCGTACGAAAGTATGCTTTGGGGGGGTTGCGTCCTCGCTAATATTCTAAGGGCCCATTAGTACGTCGACAACCGCCTGTATAGCATAATGACACAAGGTTTCCACCACTCTTTCCTATATGTATGGATGGCTATATGTAAGGAAGTTTGATCTACAGTGCTTTAGCCGCCGTGGGGGCTTAGTGGCTAAGTTGCAGAACTGCGGCGCTTCGGTACGCGGGTTCGATACCCACCCAAGGCGACAGTGTTTTGATGGAGGCGAATGCGAGAATACCCGCTTGCTTGTATTTATATGAATTTTAAAGAACAATTGCCGGTCAAAATTCATTCTCAGTCAACCGGCAACGTACCTCATAATCATATCGTGGTTTTGGCACTTGAAAGCTTTTTTATTTAATTTAATCTACAGTGCTTCTCGAACATTTTCCTAACTGCTCAACGTCAGCGTCAGAAAAAAAAAGTAACATATGACTCAACCATGACATATAGCCACACCAGCTTGCATAAAGAGGAAGAATTCTTGCCTCGCCTTTTGTGGTTTTCGAATCTCGCCACAAGAACGCCTGTATGAATATAACACCAGCATATATCTTTCCCGCCTTTTTTCCAAACGCCAACCACCGCCGCCTTCAAGAGTCGCTACAGTAAAGACAAAAGGTCATTTCTGCGCGTAACGGCCTTGTCCTCAAACTGAGGCCACACGCGTCCCGCGTGTCGGGCTCGAAGTAAGAAAAGAATAAATAAATAAGAAATAACGCTCCCTCGGCGTTTCCAGCATCTTGGACAATAAATTCGCCACCGCGTCAGTGCAAGACGCGACTCAAGAGACCCCCCGCTTGACTCAATAATTCAACCCGTCGGGGACCGGGGTTACTTGCTGGGATATTGATGGGTTGAACCCTGGGACGCAATCCGGGTGATGGTGTCTCCGGGCTCGGTGAAGTCCGTAGCAGAGCTGGCTTTGTTCGTACTTCTTTTCCTACGCTGCTCTTCGTGTTTGGAAATGATTGGTACCTCCGTCGAAAAAAAAAAAAAGAAATCGGAGGCAAGAATTATTGGAAAAGTTAACTTTTAAGTTTGTCGGAAAGTTCTGCAACTTTAACACTTGTGTAACTATGACTAGAAACTGAAACATAAAGAAGGCGACAGGGCACTGAAGAGTGTTGGGACGTCAGAGAATATCAACTCAACCGTTGGAACGTCGCTAAGGAAAGTCTGAAGTGGACAAAGTTTGGTGAAACTTATTACTTGGAAGAATTACAGCATAATGTTCGAAAAAATGTTCTTTCCACAAAAAAGCGATTAAATACGCTGCTCAAAGAAGCAAAGAAAGGTTTCGTTAAGAGAGTTTAATAGATGCATAGGAGGATAAATTAGCAACCATTGAAAACTGCAGTTGAGCTGAAGAATTGAAAAGATTCTCGTGTAAAAGAATAAACCAGCAGATGAATAATCGAAGAAGCTTTATTTTTTCCTTTTTTTTTTCACCACATATAATGGGAATTTCTCGGCAAGGAATAACTGGCAGAAATTGTGAATGATGAATTTTGTGTAATCCTCACGTTTGTTCGAGAGTTCACTCGTACTTACTCGGTCTGGAAAAAGAGAGAGAGAGAGAGTGAGAAAGAAAGAACGAACGAACGAACGAACGAAAGAAAAAAAGAAAGAAAGAAAGAACGAAAGAAGGAAGAAAGAAAGAAAGAAGGAAAGAAAGAAAGAAAGAAAGAAAGAAAGAAAGAAAGAAAGAAAGAAAGAAAGAAAGAAAGAAAGAAAGAAAGAAAGAAAGAAAGGAAGGAAGGAAGGGAGGAAGAAAGAAAGAAATAGTGAGTGAGTGAGAGTAGTGGTATGCAGTACATCAGTACCATCTAGGGTGAGATAGACTTCCGTGAGATGAAAATGAAACATGCTCCGATCAATCAATAATGTGACTTGCCATAGCTTTTACAGATTCGACGTTCAGAAATCGTCAGCGAGCTTTGTTTGTTCCCTGATCAATTCGCAAATTGTAAAAAAAAAAAACAATAATCGCGTTAAAATAGGATGAATCACAAATGTTGGAAAACTTAGGTTCTTCTCATGTGCCTGGCACGCCGCCCTAACTCTTCTGGAACTTAAGTTTCAACGAATTACTTAAAGCAAAATAAAAAATAAGATAAAGCAAACAAAAGAAAACTACCTTTTTGAAAGTGCAAGCATGCTGCGTGGTGAAAAAAGAAACACTTTCTTTATACACTTACACTTGAAATATACTTCTTGTGAAAGAGGTAAAGCGGACAGGAATGACAAATATGCTTTATTGATAACAGTTTCGACAGCCACTTAGAATTCTGCAGAGGTCTTTGGCCTGACTAGGCTTTTTCCTTTTCTTTACGACAGTGACACGGAGTCTGCGGGGTCGTATTTCAGCTCAGTCTCGTTCGCAATCCGTTCACTCTTTCTTTGTAGCGCATTACTTCTCTAAGATTGAGGCCTAATCCATCTTTTAGTACCTCGCCGGTCGCAGATTTTGCAACTGTCGCATACGGGCGTGCTAGAATTTTTTCCGAAAGCCCACCGCTGACGCGATAATATCTTTTGTGAGGATGAAGGAATTCGCGTACTCGTCTTTCACGCGCGCTCATAATGTGTTTTTAAGCCCGGGCTGTAAACGACGCCTTTACGCAACAACGATATACCCTGCCAGCGGCAACAGCTTTCATAATCTCTTACGGCAGTGAAAAATAACGGGCGGAGTTACTGATGACACAAGCTCCGCGTAGCTAGTCTAGCATCCACTCGTAGATACCACTTTAAATGTTTCCTTTCAAGCTTTGCCTGAGACATTTTCGAATTTATCCTAATAGTAGTTATGGAAAAGTTAAGTTTCAAGCCTTGTCCAAGCACACTGCACTGAAATTGCACCAAGATTGTTTCTATATATTATTAAAGGAAAGTAGTTGTAAAATACTTTAACTTGATTCCAGCCTGCTCTGCCGACGCGTACATTGGGTCTATAGTGCTGTAGATGGTACTTACCTACTGCCGCGCCATATTGAAGCAGCAGCGATACCCGACTGTGCTTAGTTCTACGGTGAGGAAAAATCACACGGGACGTTGTTATCGCAAGCGTTGTGCCGTGCTCTCTATAGCAGAGAACTAGGGCTTATCTCCGTGTTATCTAGTTAGCGAAACATCTGCAGGATTTTGTATTTACATCGCGATAAATCGCACTGGCGTGCTACACATGGTGAATTTCTTTCACGCTTCTCTCATTAAATTCTTAAAGAACGCCGGAACTTAATACACAAATTTAAGTGCACTTTCGCGTGCTTGTGCGTTGTCTATATATATAAAAAAAATGTTCGGCGTCACTATATTGCGTCTCTATTTCTTTTCCAAACAAAAACGTTTTGAAGTTATAATAATAATATCTGGGGTTTTACGTCCCAAAACCACGATATGATTATGAGAGACGCCGTAGTGAAGGTCTCCGGGAATTTTGACCATCTAGTGTTCTTTAACGTGCACTGACTAACGTGCACACGGACCTCTACCATTTCGCCTCCATCGAAATGCGACAACCACGATCGGGATCGAACCCGTGACCTTCGGGTCAGCAGCCGAGCACCATAACCACTGCTCCACCGCGACGGACAACGTTTTGAAGTACGGACAACGAACTTTAGTCTTTAGTATTAGATGCAGAAATTGAAAGAAAAAGCAAGTATAAGCATCGTTGCGAACTAGAATGTCGTTTGCTATACAATTAACTGGAATCCGGCAAAATATAATCTAACTATTAAAAAAAGAGAAGACGCTGGAACCTTTTATGTCACGAACTCAGGAGGTAACGTATCAGAAGTATCTGAAAAACTGTTGGCTCATAAACTATTCAACAGGCTCTTTAAAGCAGGACGTTATGGGTGCCGTGAAAGCATGCATGAAAGGGATTTTACACGAAAGAGAGATCGCGCTGGGAGGCGTTCTTTGTCAATGTAGCTTAAGCTAAGAAGAACGCTTATCGCTGGGTCAAAAAAGAACGCAGAAAGAATTTCTGACGGCGAGTTTTATTCAGCGAATTGCGAAATAATTTTCGTATTGATTGTTCGGCTCTAGGATTTTAAGTAGCACTGACTATACCGTATTTTATGACATATAACTTGCCCCTGGATATAACCCGCATGCATAACTTTAACTCTAAAAAAAAAAGTGTATATAAACGCCACATATAACCAATGCCCCCCACATTTTAAGGCACATTTTTTCTGTTTTTTTGGTGCGTGTTACATGCAGAAAAATACGGTATTCGATAGGTAGCGTCCTTTATTGCTGCTTTATTTGAACACCCAAGTCAGATAGGCAGTGCTTAGAAACTGTTTACGAAGTAGCCTACATCCCCTGCACTTTGTAATACAGTGCCTAGAAAATGTACACGAAGTACATAGTGGGCATAAAATGCCTATTCAGCGGTTTGCCTATGGCGCTGTCCAGGTGTGTACCCAAAGTAATGTTATACAAAAACAGATGGCTTGGAAAGCCCGGAGAGCGAATGGACGATTTCTGAAAGAAATAGAAGCTGAGGCAAAATAAATTGCTTTATCCTAATGTCTTTGCAAGTCATGTTCCACATGGCTTCAATATTCAGGCCCTTACTTTATGTACGCTGCATATTTATTGCAGACAAAGCCGAAGGCTTCCCTAAAGTCAGCGAGAGGTTGCACATGTTTATGAACCATAAACAACCGCTTTACCGACGTTGGGAGGTGCGCAATGTTTGCGGATAAAAGCCAATAATTTCTGGCCTTTTATTTCCTAAAACCAGTATATATGTGATTACGAGATACGCCTTAGTGGAGGGCTCCGAAAATTTCGAGCACACGGGGTTGTTTAACATGTGTAATTATTTTATATGTTACATAATTATTTTACATGTTACATAAGTATTATAATTATGTAACATGTGTAATTAACATGTGCGCTTATCGTTTTTTTTTTCGGAAGAGAAACATTGTCGAGCAAAGTTGCGCTGTCTCAGCAAGTGCAGTCTTACCGCTATATGGATTCAACATAATTACTGTTGGTATTGTTTTTTTCTTTTTCGCAGTCCAATATGATGTCACCTGCTCGAGCACGGAGATGAAGGTGGTCGTGTTCCTCAACGACTCGGCGTCTGTCACGTACCTCGAGAAGCTGAAGGCCTACTCACGTAAGTCGGATTTCACTACACCTGAGCCCTATAGGGCTCTTCCGGAAAATCGTGCTCTTGATTTGCCTGGCAACAAACAGCGCTAGACACGGGACGGTGATAGCATGACAGACAATGTGCCGAGTCTGATCGTTCTTTCAGACATCAGCGCCCTGCCTGTCGTTCTATCACCGTGTCGCGTCCAGCACTCTTTGTTTCAGTCCTAATGACGTACCAACCAGCCCACTGAGGTTTACTCCTGATTTGCCCTTAGAAAACATACTTTAGAGCTGGGACCCGCCTTTCGACCTTATTAAGAGATAAAGAGGGAATGGTTCAAGGGGGATTTGAGCTAAGAAAAGGTGCTTAATTCTTGAATCTGTAAGGAAGAACGGCGCAGCAAAAAAAAAAAAAAAAAGAGGGGGGGGGGGGGGAGTGTAAACTGCGTTTTACGAACAAGCAGCCTAGCACCATAACCGCTCAGCCACCATGGTGGTCATTGCCGAATTCATATTAAGAGTGTTCGGACTCGAAAAATTATGAAAGAGGGAACAACAGTTTCTTTCTCCATTCTTTTTTTGTCTGTAAAGCTCTCACTACCTCAAATCGAATGTACTTGCAGAAAAGCCAGCTTTACAAAAAAAATAACATCTGATTTGAGAGGTGTAGGTAAGATGTGGTGATGCGTTGCACGAAATGTAATAAATGATTTCGAAGTGTGTCTGTACTGTGTGAAGGACGCGCTGCATAAAATACACATCTATTTTACGCTTCGAGAGGACCGTACAGATTAAGAGAAACGCTTACGCTGTTGTGTCATCGTCTGTCCGATGCCTTTGTGTGCTCTGCATGAGGAAAGCGTTTGTGTAGAAGGAACAAAATGCTTTTGGGAAAGAGATAATAAAGTAAGGAATGAACGCCTTGACACGCACCTGCCCTAGCAGGCTAATATTGGTGAGTAGAAAAAAAAATACACCATCTCCCGCTAAAGGGAACCATGTGTAGATGCGAAGCAGCGGGCGCTAACGCTTACACTGGCGGCGGCGTTGACGCTGGCGCTCATCGCAGCGTTGCGCAGGAGAGAAAACTGGGGAGGCGCAAAGCACGCAGTGATGGAGCGGTGTTTCCTACTGGAACATGCCAATCGCTGCTAATGGGCAATGAGAGACAGAAGACTCCGACTGGACACAGAGACCAGCAGTCCGCTTTTAGTTAACGCGCACGCTGCGAATTTTTATTGATAAACAACGCACAGGAGAAATCTCCCACCGTCTCCACCTTGCAGGTCAAGATCCAGTGCCATATATACGCGGTGGCCAGTGAACGGTTGTGCAGCGCGAGCAGTCGGTTTTTTCAACCAAGAAACTCGCTAGCAGACGCTGCCTGCGTCGGCGTCGCGAGGCGAGAGAGGGGGGGGAGCGTAGGAGAATAAAGAGAGGGGGGGACGCGCATGCGCAGTGGGAGTGTGGACGCCGCGGGCAGGTATGCCTAGAGGAGAGAGGGGGGGAGCGTAGGAGAGGAGAGAGAGGGGGGAGGCGCATGCGCAGTGAGGGTGTGGTTGCCGCGGGGAGGGATGCCTAGAGGAGGGAGAGGAGGTTTTTTATTTTTATTTTTTTAAAGGGTTTGCGCATGCGTAGTAAGGGTGGTCACGCCGCACACCACCACCACCACCACCGGATTAAGCTTCGCCATAAGATGCTTCACATCTAAAAGGGAGAAGTTTACACTAGCCGTGTAAAGCTCAAGAAACAGCGAAGCTGGTTGATCTTAGGGTCTTAAAACATGGCCCTCTTGGCTGATGCTGGGTCTTTTCTTGGCAAAGTAGAGTCGAACCACAGCCTGTCACAGACCCTGCAAACATGTCCAAACTCCAGCGCCTGAACTAACGTGCAAAGCCGGCTGTACCACCCCCGGTAGAAGCTCGGGCTTTTCGTCGCTCGTACTCGGCTCGCGCGGCAGGCAAACTCGGCGCCGCGGCTGCGCGAACTGTCTCAGTCGGTGGGCGCGGCTGATAAGCAACGGCGTAGTAGTAGTGGTTTATTATAAGGAAATGACGCTTATTGCTGCAGCCCAATAGGGTGCACGGTGCAGCGTCAGGGGAAGGGGAAGAGGGAAATAAAAAAGATAGGGGTTTTTAGATGGGAAGCAGCTCTTTGCTTAGGCTGTGTAACGCTGTCCCTCCGTCCGTGCGTCCGTACGAACGCGCCGCGACGCTCTCGCCTCGCCGCAGGTGTTGGAGCGGTGCCAAGTAGGTCACGCCGCAGCTGCGCGTTGACGTCACGCTCCCCTCGCAGTGCGCGCTGACGTCACTCTCTCCCTCGCCCGCCGCGCGCTCGCCGCAGCGCCCGCAGCTGCCGCCTGACGCGCGCCTAACGTACGCGTTGAAACATGTCTGTACGTGTCACCTCTCTCTCGCTTCACCCTCTCCACCGCTCCCATGCGCAACGCTGCTGCTTCGCATCCCATCAGGGTTCCCTTTGGGAAGATGGTGCAATTTTTTTGCGCACACCCAACGTTCTACCTCAAGTTTTATGAGCTTAGCTCTTAAAAAGTGAGCTCTGGCCACATACAATGTGGATATTTTATAGTCCTATACTCCTATCTTTTGTTAATGCTGGCGGTAATCTAACTAGTCTCTGCGTCGTGCTGAAATGACTCTTTTTCGTTTACGTTAGCAAAACAAACGGGAAAGACTTTGCCGCCTTCCTTAATGTCCATCACACTGTTTCGAATGTATTGATTAGCGCGGGTACGCAAATGAATGAACGTAACTACTGCATATGAATAACGCCCATTCGCGCATAATTTGTGTTCCGGAAGTACAAGGGATTCATTGAGGCCGAAAGAATTTTGCTGAATGAAAACTGCTACTTCACCTTCATTGCAATGGCACACGCTTGACATGCCTGTATGTTTGTAGGTTTACTATATTACATAGCATTTCACGCGGTTCTTTCGCTCCGTGTCGTCCCATATCGAAGCATGTGACTCCTTCCTGTTCAGAGTGTAGATTTCGGCTTCCTCGTGAAGTCCAGTCGTTAAATTTAGTAAGTGAGGTTTTAATAGCTGTGAAGTCGAAGTGCACATGATTGTATGGATGTAGCTTTAATGTCGAGAGCCAAGATATCAGGCACACATTTGGGCATCGTTATCACCGCTCTGAAACTTTCATGCTTGTATACTGGATTAATAACCGGGAACTGGACCGGCGACTTTGACATCAGCCCCGGAACAGCATATGGCACGGAGCCGTAGTGAGATATTGGTTCTTAAAGAGAAACAGCAGCATTTATTGACATTGCGGCGCAAAGCATCGAATTTCAGATTCTTGATAAGACATCCATATCACTGTAAAGTGTAAACGATTGTTACAAGGAACGGTTGCAGCATGTACCCAGCATAAGAGCCTCAGCTAAGTGTGCCCTCGCCAGTCTCTATCACTCATTTACTTTTTACCCATACGCAATATATCATGCGAAAAGCAGCTGATTTTTGTTGTTATTTGTAGTAGCAATGTTATTATGTTTCAAAATATATATACAATAAATGGGAGCGACGTAGTATAAAGAGCACCTGGCAACTGCTACCGTGAGGAGCACAATGTGCGCCTGCTCTTCAGGAAGGATGGAACAGAAAGTTGAACAATAAAGATAAGAAGATGCTAACCAAAAGGAACAGAAAAACAAGATGGCAGTGAGTGCTGAAAAAAAAAGAAGAAAAAGTAAAACAATAACGACGAATAGAGTGTACCAGGAAAAAACGGAAATAATTGTTCGGCTGGTCGGTGTTGCATTACTGAAGAAGTAAATCAATGCAACAAAAGACGACTTACAGAATAATAAAGGAAGACAAGCGCTTACGTTTAATCCCATTTCTTGTGTAAGTTCCAGTTCGTTGCATTGATTTGCCTCTTAATACATAATACATGCAGCGGGTGATACACTGATACCTTTCCTAACGCTGCTTCGACTTTTTGAAACGGATCTGTTTCTTTGAACAACGTGCAGGTGTCTTAGTTCGGGGTTTAATCAGATGGTGTGTCTGGCTGTTAAGTTGTAAAGCTGCATCGTCTCACGTAGGAGGATACGCGCTTTAAACGATCGTGCGTGCCTCTTAGTGCAGAATTATCACAGCCCATAGTCTTTGCCTTGCCTTTCTTGAATCACTGATCTTAAAGCGCTAGCATCAAGAACCATGACGAAAACGGCAAACTGAAGCTACGTTCGACAGTGTAAACATTGTTGCGTTTGATGTTGAATGGATGCAGCTGTTTTGTTGGTGGCCCCTCGCTGGGCATACTTTTGAAACAGAAGCGGACCATCTCCGCTGTCAGATTGACTTCATTTGAAAGACTTCATGGTTACGGTCGTTCCATTAACAAGTTTAACTTAGCGTCAGAGAAAAAAAGAAAGGCTGCAGATAAATGAGACAGTGCTGTGTCTCAGATTAATTAAGAGCCTCAAGTCAGTGAAATACTAAACAAAACCAACCACTTTACCCTCTTTTTGAATGAGACACGAAGATTAACTTCATTAGGCGCTTAATTAGAGGCCTTCCTTTGCTTTCATTTTCCTGTGCAGTACCTAACGTAGAGACATGCATCTGTTTCTAATCGTGTCGACTCTAATTATTCGTTGTATGTAATTAGGCATAAAAAGCTTCAACGTGAACGCGAACTGTTTCCATGTCGCTGGTCTCTCTTTAGGATCGATTAAGTGCTCCTAGCTGGCATTTTAAACCTAGCGCGTTCAACTAACCGGTGTTCCTTGAATGACAAAATAAAAGTAATTATGCAGCCAGCTTGTCTTTTTTGGTTTGCGAACAGCTTCGGCGAAGACAAGCTTGCTTCCACTGCAAGCGTAGAATGCAAATCCGAGAAGCGCTTTGCCCGGTCGGCTATGTCATGGATATGGAAATGCCACTCAATAAAGGAAGATGGCAACGACATCGATTTGGTGCTTTGTCTCGAGCCACCCTGTTGGCCTGAAAAGCTGTGTTTTATAATGGACAGTGTGGCCAATCCCCCCTTGCGGGTATGAGCCAGTTTCCCCTAGGCGAGAATACAAAGTAAATCAAAAAGAAAGCATGTGTGCTCTGTGTAGCGTTAGCCTGTCCAGTGCTAACCTGGTACTGCTGAATAAATATTACCCGAAATAATATTTACATAAGCATGGCATTGATCAGTATGTCTTTGTATCCACTGCAAATGAAGATTTATTTTTTTCGGAGCTAGCGGGCACAAGTTTATAACAGACATATGCTTAAGAGTGTTCAATGGTTTTCTTTTGCTTCGGTGAGAGGAGGGAGGAGAAGAGAGTGGTTGCCGTCGTGTTAGTTCACCGTAATGTGCTATCGGTATCGTAGATTTTATGAAGGGATGAAACAGCCTAGTGACACCCCATGCTCAAAGTTTTTCACCTATCAAAGCTTCCATCTTTCACTGCACTTTTGCCTTATTTAGGCGATACTATGAAGTTATTTGCAAGGAATGAAACAATGTGAGTCAATGAAAACAATATAAGTAGCTTAGCGTTAACAGACTCAATAGATGAGCGTCGTCTAAGATCCTGTACGACAGCCATAGTTCTACGGACTTCCAAAACGTTTATTATATATGACCAGTCACGCTAACCAATTCGCATCTTTTTGTCCTACTGCTGTATTAGGTAACCATCACAACCAGCCCGTGATGTGACGGGTGACATACTATATGAAACAGCAAGACAAAATCTAGCAGGTTATTTAAGGTCAATGTTGTCTTTCAGCTAAATGAGAACCCTTTGCAATAACGTTATGCGCAGGCTAGGTCCTTTGTCTCTCCATTCACACATTCATTACTCCAAAAAGCAAATGAATGAATGAATGAATGAATGAATGAATGAATGAATGAATGAATGAATGAATGAATGGTTTACTATTCCTTGAAATACGCCAAGGCGCCGTCATGATGAGTTCTCTTCTTCCACGATCTTCAAGTTCATCTCATATTACGCTCTAAAACAGGTATTCGTTGCATGCCTTGCGCTTAAGTAGTCGCTTGTGTGTTCACCGAATTGCTTTTCTTGCCTTGACGCTATTTTAAAATTCTTTCAGTTCAGCGTTTTCTGATCAGGACCTTTGTATGGACACTTCATCTGCAGTTATATAAATGCATTTTGACTTGCGATCGACACCGAGGCTGTCTCCCTGTGACAAGGTGTTGGTGACTGTTTTGAGACTTCGATTCGAGGCTTGGCACATATCCTGTAGCTCACAAATGCCTTCCAACATTGTTATGTTTACTCACTAAGGCTACAGTTAGATGTCTAGCGCAACGCGTTAGCCCCTTCGCCTTCGTCGAACAGCAGCGCGCATATCAGCTCGCGGCGCTCACACGATGCACGTCGAAAGGATTTCTTTAAGGCTTTTTCGGAGGCCTCTCGTGGCGACTCGGGAGCCCTGATCAATATTTGACAGGATTCCCGTCGCCTGCTTCGAGGACGGACGACAACGACGACAACGACGACGACGTATCAGCGTTCGCCAGGCGACCTGCCACGGCAGCTTCCCGACTCCGTGACCGCGCTCGGTCGAGTGTTTCGAGCGTCGTGCGCCTCGTCGACCGTGAGGGATTGGGCGCTCGGGTCGACGCACAAAGAGAAGCGATGAACGAACCATAACACTCTCGCCGAGCGACCGCAAGCAAACAATTTTTCCCGCGACGAGTGGTCCCTGAGGAGCGCTCGTTTTTCACGCTTCTGCGCGGAGGACATTACGTACGAACGCCGACTATACGAGGCTTGGGATTAGGCAGGTGATTGATGCCGAACCACCTCATTCTTGTGGCTGGGACCACCGTTCGCCTTCGCTCCCTCGAGTTGCTTCAATAAATTCGCGATGAACAAAGGTGGACATTGAAAGAGGAGGTGCCACGTGCTGCTGCTCTGGAGGCGCGAAACCTGACCTCACTGCACGCTTCTATAGCTTGAGCCTGTTCCGATGTATAACTTGCTAAGTAAGGATTAATCGAGCTAATGAAACAGGACTTTCGAGGAGCTGGATTCGAAGCTCGCGCGCCCCCTGGAGCTGCCCACGCAGGAGTTAGAAACTGCTGCCCCCGTGTGGATTTGTTTGGTCGCGTTTTTAACGCTATGGAAGACGCGTCTTATGTAAATTTGACAGTAGGATTATGCGCACTGAAAGTTGCCTCAGACCCGCTTCGCGTGGTTGTTTCGGAGGTTGATGGATTGGTGGGTATTAACGCTTCGAAGTAACAAGGGCTTCGCTGGAAGCGCAGAGCCGTGACCGAATCCTTGATCGTGCAGGATATATTAATGCGCATGTACAGCTAGGCAGGTGGGCGTTGCTACATTTAGCCAATGGAATAATACTGCTTCCGCTGTCGGGAATCGAGACTTGTGGTATTGATTATGATATATTCAAATCGAACAATAAAAAGTGAGAAAAATTGTGCAGATATTTTAGTATGTATGTAGGTGATTGAGAGTGGATCCATGCTGCGTTTTTAATAATTTGGTAAAGTAACTTGATAATCAGAACGGGAGAAGTGTTAGGTAAACAAGTATACAGCGCTCATTATACGGAACAATATATATTGGAAAACTCCGTCGGTTGCAATAGTGTGTCCTTGGCTGCGCTGGGAGCGAAAGTAGTTAATACGTTGTGAATTCGATATGGATTAGGGTGCACGGATAAAATTACGAAGTCTGTGAAATCGTAAAAGACAACAGCGACTATAGCCAATGCTAAACCCACAAATGGTAATGCCATGGCGAGCACAGTTTTAAGGCATGATTCTGATAATAGTTTCTGGAATCTCTATTAATTCCAAGTCTTATCAATACTGTGATATTGAGAATAGTTTTTTTGAGTTGCGGATTTCGTGAATGCTGCGCATGTTGTTGTTCTTCGTATTTTTGTACTTTATCTCTTAACTTTAGATGAGATTGCTATAAAACGGACTTGAAAGTGGCGTTCTCGCACCACGGAGACGCACACAGTATTTTTGCGTTTAGTTCACTGGAAAATGATAGCGTTAGAAGATGCAACGCTTCGTTCCAACGACAAAATTTTAAGTCAGCTCAAGTACGATACCTCGTGACTTCTCTCGCCTTTTGTGTATAGGCCTATTCCATGTTTGTAAACAGTGGTAGGTGCCGTCGACATACTGAGGCGCTTGTAGCGACGTCACGGCGCGCGGGATCCGCCCAGCCCAAAGCTCGTCCCCGCCCTCTATGATCACGTGACAACTGGCACAGCAGCTGCAAAGCTGCCTCCGAGCACAGCGCGTCGGGGAGGAGCCTTCCGCGTACGCGGAAGGCTCCTCCCCGGCGCGCTGTGGGCGGTGGCGAGCTTTGGGCTGGGCGGAGCCCGCGCGCCGTGACGTCGCTACAAGCGCCTCAGTATGTCGACGGTGCCTACCGCTGTTTACAAACATGGAATTGTCTATGCTGAGATGCGCTGAATATGAAAGGTGCGGAGTTCCTTTTTCGAAGTTAAGCTCCAATGCGAGCGCTGCACCACCCCGTGACGCAATAACAGGGAGAAATCGAGGGAAGCATTTCTTTTGTGCGCTGTTCAGACACGCTTTTCTTCGCCGATTCACCTAACGGCTCTTGCATCTACACCGCAGATTGTCAGCCACGAGTGTCGCCAGGAAAGTCAACGTTTGTTTTGCCGCTGGACAACATCTACGCTTGCGGAACAACAAGAATGCACAACAAGCTCACGGTAAGCAACATCATCTGCCCTACGTGCTCATAACTGCATCCTTAAGATAGAAATTGAAAAGTGCAGACAGGGAGCTATTTCTTCAAAACGCCATCTTTTCTCGCCTCTGTACATTCTTATTCTTCTACTTATGGTTAAAACAGAATAGTGATTCAGAAATAGGATAAAGATTAGAATGAAGAAACTCAGCGAGTGAAGATCAGTGAAAAAAAAACTGAAGAGGGAGGGGGGTGTCGATGGAGAACGACATAAGGATAAAATTCTCTTCACCACTGAGCGAAATGAAAGCCATTAGTCAGTTTTACCTCCTGTCTAGCACTGTTGATGTAAGCCTTTTCTTTTTTTTTTTTGTAATAGACGCGTGTGGGTTCTCGGTGTTTGTTTTGTCTCGAACAATGTTACGGCACTTGATAGCTTGATTTTAATTACGTTTGGGAGCAGCTTTGTGTTACCTAATTATTAAAGAGTCAACTCAAGCGCACTCTGCCAGATTGAGCCTGTGAGTTCATATTTGACATCTCTTTATCGATGTTTGTTTACACTCTGGATCGCTGTTTTATCGTACTCTTTTATCGGGTGATTTCATAGCTGTAGCCTAAAGCTAAGCTCCAACATACAGCGTTGTTGATAATCTCGTGACGCAGAGCTTCTTAAATTAAACCTGATAGACGACGAGCTGTGATGACGCACTTCTAATATATGTCACCACCTTGTTTGAGTTTGTCAGGCGTAAGTGCACAAAAGACTGTTTACGGGAGGTAAGGCACACACACATAAAGGAATCAATATTTACTGAACGTGTTCTAACGGGGGGCCTGTTTTCCATAAACACCGGTCGAAATCTATCTCATTTGTAAGACCGTTCTCAAAGATTGACGCACTTTCACCCTTATCTGGGATAATGCGTTGCCCACGCGCAAAATCCTTTTCGCGTAGCGCCGCCGGCCCACGTCGAAACTGAGACGACATAAGTGGCTCGGCCGTTGTCGATGTCGATGTTTTCAGTACACTGGTCCTTCCTGTCTGCTTCGGAAGTGTGCTCGACTTCGTCTCGCCCACGCGACGCGAGACACCGCTCCGTCTTGTAGGCGCACATTCTCCGATCAATATCACCGTATACATTGTCACGATAGTAACGTGCACTCTTGCGGAAGCTGTGACAGCTTGAAAGTCATGCACCGCAAAGAGCCACGAGGGACGGTAGTTCACGGCTTCGTAAAGACAGATTTAGCGTTCAGAGAAGAAGGCGTTGTTATATGAAGTAAATTAGGTTAACTTTTGGAGGAAGTGCTGGCACGTTGGCTTGCCCGATCTCTGTACAGCAGTTAAACTGACCAACGAAGCCGTAGAAGTAACATTATTTGCAGGAGGGGAGTTACAGTTGTAACTACGTGCCCTTTCTTGTACCTCCTCCTTCATGCTTGCGAATTTTCTTGTACCTGTCGTCGTAGCACCTGTAATTTATAAGTATATAACTACGCCATGCGTGTTTTCGGTTTTTCTTTGTCATCTTGAGACAGGGCTACTTGCAGGACGTCAGCGTAGTTGCGGCGTAATAATAATAATAATAATAATAATAATAATAATAATAATAATAATAATAATAATAATAATAATAATAATAATAATAATAATAATGATTCCTGTTAAGAGGTTAATTGCCTAAGCCCTGGATGCGTTCTTATTGCTGGTCATTCTTATTCGGCTGCTGTTTTACCTAAATGTAACTTAAAGAGCTGATGAAACAGCGCCCTAAGCTTCCCGACTATTGGGTTTGTTGTCAGCAAGCAAGCAAGCAAGCAGGAATCATAGAAGCAGAGCAAAAGAAGAAAGAAGAAAAAAGAAATGAATGAGAACCTGGCCAACAATAAATGGCCCACTAGCGCTATTCACAAGCCGCTGTTATGGTATCTTTATGGCTCATTAAACGCTTATAGGTAATGGTACTTTTCTAATAAGATTGTTGATTGTCAGCTAATGACCCATTATCGTACGACTTCAGCATAATTTAACGATTGCCTTTCAACTTAATTTATTTTAAGCTTGCTTCGGATCTGCATGTTCTAACAGTCGCATCGACTAATGGTAGCCGCATGGAAATTACGAACTAAAGTGCAAGTTGATTATTCTCTAAAGAAATGGCATTTCGCTTTAAAACGCAGCAGGTGTAACCAAGTTAGATTCGGACAATTCGTCGCAGAGCAGTCCAAGTGTACCAGCTTTCCTCTTCTGTTGTGTGTTGGCGGAGGCTTAATTTTTTTCAGCGACCCATAGTAACAAATTAACAGCGCGAACAAAAAGACGAGGGTGTACTACGGGTATTTTCCATGCCTTTGTCCTCGCCTCTACGGCTTTTGATTTGCTGCCAAGCTTTTTTCTTGCACCCTTCAAGAATTGTTGAATTGTCATAACAGTGTTGTTACGCCTTGACTAACATATCTTTTTATTCATATTTATTCATAAACGTAGAGAACCGTGCATTTAAAAAAAATTGGTGTATGAAAATCTTTTATAATTGGGCGTTGAGCATTGTTGCACAACACCACTACTGAAAAGGCGGGATATACTCTAACGATAGGTTTACTTTTAACTGTGCTGAACCTATTTATTTAGTTATAAAGGTTGGATAGACAAAGTTAGAGTGTTCGAGAGTGATCGGCCGATGTTTCGATAGAAGTACCTATCGAAACAAATGCGCCTCATCATTCTTAGCGCATTAGCTTTATAGGGTTAGTGACAGACATCCCGTGGTGTCGTTGCCGGTACTTATCATCTTTTGAAGATGAATGGTGCTGGCAGGAGCAGTGTGTGACATCAACCTTTAAGCCTCCAAAACTAACTTGCGAGGGATGGCGAGGTGCCTTTTGAAAAGGATAGGCCCCCCCCTACAAAATCTTCAGCCAACCATTCTCAGACACTTTGCCTCTGTCTATCCCGATTTCATTGCCAAATGGGCCTCCATCTGTCGTCTTGCACTTTTACATTGTGCATTTGTTTAGTTGGAGTAGTAGATCGCCATTCTACTTTTTTTATTAGTTCACGTTCACTCATCTGGTCGAATCTGCCATGGCAGGAGCCCCTCGGCGACAGCAAATAAGATTAAGGCCTACGCGCGTCTCTTTGTCTAACGATCAGCGTTTGGTGCGTGGCTTTACCCAGACTACTTTGGATTTTAAGACAACGCAAACGAACGGAGAGACAAACACGAAGAAAGGCACAGAACTCTTTGGTTGCTTTCTTTGTCTGGATTCTCCAACCTGACCTCGCGATAGCGACACGCACGCACTGCGCTGCCGCGCAAACCTTCACTACTTATTATGACAATGTTCTGAGTTCGATAAAGGGCGAGTGGCCATACAGGTTTTGCGATGCACGAATCATTATGAAGCGCTGTTTACGGACCTGACCACGCAGCTATTATTTGCACAATATGAAAGTCAGAGCGGCCTGATCGGGGTGGTTGAGAGGGACTGACAAACCACCACACTGACCACACACCGCCTCGGTACAAGTGACTGCTACCTAAATAAGTGAAAACACTAAGACAACCATGAACTATTTTCGCAGTCTGGCTAGGTCCCGCCTATCCCCACAGAGGACCTGCGCCCCCCCCACACTTCAATATAGAGGACTTTCCGTCCATCTCGTTATTCGCGCTATTTTAAAATTCCGAGTATGTCGTATTGCTTTGCCCAATTTAGCCTAGTTTAGTGTTTGGCCAGCATATTCAACCACAAGCACCATGTTCACGTTTTATGCAGTGATTCAGAACCTCATGTCTGATTGCTCGATAGAAAGAGCACACACGAGGTTCAAATATAATAGGAGACCGCCAGGGAGACCAACAGTGAGACATTTGATGCCACAGTGGGATTTACATTAGTGAACTTCACTACCCGCACTTTTAGCATGGGTAAACACAGGGACCCGAAACCGCGCGGTTGCGCAGTGTGGTTTCCGGTTGCTGGGTTATTTTACTCTAGCAGAGAATGCGCGCAGTGCAGGCAGTCTAAATTGCACGCGCTGTGCGGTTTCCGGTTGCTTGTTAGTTCGCTAATGCGTAGGCAGTATGTTTTCGTTTTCTGTTTGCACAACAGTACATTTTTATTTTTAAAAAGTGGGACCCCAGAAGCTATGCGTGCAAGTATATTTAATTCCTATGCCATATGCAGTATTGAATTTCTATGCCGTGTGCCGTGTGCAATATACGCCTTGAGTATGAGGATCGTGGACTGTTCGAGGAAGAGCTTACAAAAAAAAAAAAAGAAAAAAAAACACTTATGCCTGAGCACTCCGTTCACATGGTTAACCAGTGAAGTTGAAACGTGCGGCCCAGGTGTTTGTCACTGGGTTAATCGTGACGGTTCAGCAAAGTGTTTCTTTCTTAGTGAGGACGGAGAGAATGACACGTCACTGACGGCGCAGCCAATGGCTTGCCTGTATCACTCTTTGAATATTTTTGCAATCGCTCCGCGTTCGCACCTGCTCTTCTTCATCTTCAGTGGACGCGTGGTGCGTAGTGGTGCTTGCCCGATTCTGTTGCACATACGCGCTTAGCGTGAGATGAATAGAAACAAATTTATTTCGTGAAGTTTGATTTTTCACAGAGCTGCGAAGTTCAGGCGGTGTCTGAAGGCGTTTTCGCGCACCATAGGACGGAAGAAATTAGTTTCGCCTTGTCACACACAGCTTCGCTCTAATAACACCACTGTGCTACGATGACCGAACTTGTGTATGCAGGGCCAATGGATCTACTACCACCGGATCATGGTGGAGACGCCCGGCGAGGAGACTCAAGTGATTCTCGCCAAGTGCGTCCTCCCGGGGGGCTTCAACCAAAGCATCACGTCTCGCGGACGCTCTCGCCGGGAATCGCTTCCATTCGACCTCATCGAGCCCGAGTGAGTGGTGATCGAGTCCACTCAGCCGACACAGGCGCTCGAGCTTTTGTTGCACGGACTAGACAGTTCTTTAGAGTGCATTCACACCGCCTAGTGATAGAGGTTGCACAACAGACCGCGATTTGCGACTAAGTGGTTACTCGTTGAATCGCGCGAAAAGACGAGGGCAGAAGAATGAATAAAGGAAGGCAATATTGAGGGCTTGTTTCTTTGTTTGACCTATCTCTAATGAAAAGCAGCTGTTTTAAGTGTATTGTAGTAATTGTTATAGATACGAAGAAAGTAAAGTGGAGCAAAAGACTTGACGCCGGCAGGTACCGAACCTGCAACTTTCTGCACATCTATATCATAATTACTATAATACACTAAAAAAAAAGTACAACTGACGTCCCCTATAGCTTCCCTGGCTTCATTATCTGATGGCTTTCATTAAGGACATAGGAAGAAGTTACACGCGGCAGGGGTTGACTTGAAACAGTTATTCGTGTAACTTTTTTTTTGTCTTTGTCTTTTCGTGCTATTCAACGAGTCAACAGCAACTTTACCAACCCGCGCAGCTCGCCATTTTGTTGACTCAGGGCGTGACTCAGGGTGACCGACGCTGAGTTACATGGGCAAGTGCGAGGGGCCCGTCGCAAAGTAAAATAAGTACAGATATTGCGTCTGCAGAGCAGATTTGTTCACTAGGATTGTGACTGACGAAGTTAGCAGCCGGCTGCTAGTTCAATACCTAACAATGGCGATGGTCGTATAAGGCAACAAATGAAAACGTCCTGTATGTACCGCAATGTAATCGCAGGCTGACTCAAGACATAGGAATGGAGAGGCGCTGTTAAAATAGAAAAAGAAACCTTCCTTAACGAGGCGTATACATTTTCGCCTATCTGCTACCGATCGCATTGCGACCAGCTTGATCGTGAGATCCCTGCAAGTCGCCAGTGGGAACATTACTTTACTTCATGCCTGTGCTCCGGTTCTCTGTGCTCACGCCGCAAATACGCACTTGCACTGTCTTTTGCTGACTTCTCCGCGCGGGCGAACAGCGATCTATCTTGTGGTTTCAGTTCTATTGTCTCGTATTTGAGCTGAAAAACGGCATTGTACGGCAGGCACCTGAACATCACCGAGTATATCGAGGCCCGGGCACCCGTTCCCTACCTTGACGTGGCGATCCGGCAGAACGGCCGCGTGCTGGATACCACACTCAATGTGCAGCCCGGTACGCCACTGGAGATGCTTGTATTCCTGGACCCAAAGAGCAGAGGTATGATTGCTGCTTACTTACTTACACCTGCCCTATATTGCGAGAAGTCTGCCGAAGTTAAATGACTATTTTAGGCGTTTATTTATTTTAGAAAACACCACGATGTACGGGCTAATCAACGTGTTTACTGCTGTACATGCATTGTTTAGACATGAATGCAACATTTCTTTCGATTATTTATGTTATTGCGATCGCAATTATATGGACAGTCTCGACGGGCTTTTGCCGTCGCCGTCACCGTCATGTCCCGTATAAAGTCTAAATTGATAAGTTCCCTCAGCGCATCGTACGTTCTACTCGCGGGTAGCAGCGCGCGAGCGGCGGCGACGAACGCGGCTGAGATCAAACGAGCCGGCCAATCTCCGTCGCTCCGAGGCGCATGCGATAAGATCCCCCCCGCCTGTTATACCGGCCGCCGAATGCTCAAGCAGAGAGGAAACGCCCCGCACGTCTTTAACAAGCATGAAAACACGTGAGGGGGGGGGGGGTCCCTCGAGCAGCAACTGCGACCTTTGATTTTACGAGCGTGGCCGTCGCTGGCGCACGCGTTATCTGGCTATCTCGGCAGCCGTCAGTGAGCGGCTCGTATATCCTTCTACGTGCTGCACTCTCAACGCGAAGAAACGGTGCGAAAAACGTGCCTTGAGCGGCCGTGTTCTCTTACACCAGCATTTTGTAGAGTTGCCTGAGATCGGATCCAAAAGAGTTAGCTGCCAGCCTCACTTCGTATAACATTACGATCTGTTGCTATCGCATTCATTGCTTCACCCTTGCGGTGAAACTGTGACTTTTTTTCGAATCTAGTAGCTACCGTAATCCACCGCTTCGCCTCAAAGCTGAAATCACTCAGAGCGATGGTACGTTTGAGCGCTGCGCTTCAATTCACGGACGTTGTTCCAACCGTAAGCATACGTGACTATACTATTAAATGTTTCGACACACGGTGTAGGGTCAATATAAGTTGTGAACGAAACGTTTTGTTTGCGGGTTAGGTTTTCAAGAAGTGTCAAGACTACCGAAAAATTTGCTCTAGAAGCATCTGCGATTGAATTGTATATCCTGCATGCATCTGCATATAGCATACTTATGCATATGCGGGGCACTACGGCGACAGAGGTGGCAGGAGTTTGCCTGGAATGTCCGTACATATGTTGGCTATCGTAATGTTTAACCCATTTCGAACTCATGTGTGGTGATCCTATTTAAGTTTCTAGAAGTCGCTCAGGTGGAATAATATTGCGAAACAGTGTTATAAATGATATTCTATTTATCTCCACTGCTATACAGGACTTGGAGGGCGAAATTTTAATATGGGACAGTTACTTGCCATTATTTTCAGTATGTACTTGCAGCGTATGCGTCGCTGAATGATTTGTAAGCCAGAGTTAATGGCAATCTTCACTGGTCTGCCCGCTTCTTCGCAAGAGCTCTAGATTGCGGAGTGGGGTCGGGGAAGGAGGGAAGTGGTGGTCTTTCGCTAGTTGCTTACCTCCTGTCATCATAAACGTGCCTAGTTAGCATCCCATTAAAATTAGCCTTTGCATGGTCAAGCGCGCGCTAATAAGCATCCAGTCGACGTTCGAGCACGCCAGACTCGGAGTGAAGCTCCTAGCGTGGAAATGAGCTAATTAGTGCTTGATTGCTGCTCGGCGTTCTATTCGCTCCATGAATGCGACGCTTCGACCAGAGTTAGGGCACCAGCGGCTTCCCGACGCGTCCTCGTTGAAAAGCTGTGGCGTACGTTTCGTAGCGTCACTGCATTTTTAGGTTAACTGGACGGGGTTACATGAAGGAGCCTTTACCGCGGCTATTTGTAGGCAAGCAGTGAAGGCCAAACATATAGGTCCCTTGTGAACAACAACAACAACAACAACAACAACAACAACAACAACAACAACAACAACAACAACAACAACAACAACAACAACAACAACAACAACAACAACAACGACGACGACGACGACGACGACGACGACGACGACAAGAACAACGACGACAACAACTACAACAACTACAACTACAACAACAGCAACAACAACAGCCACGACCACTACAACTACAAAACTACAACAACTTCAACAACAACAGATGCAACTACTACAACAAGAACTACAACAAATACAACAACTACAATAACAACAACTACAACACCAAGAGCTACAACAAGAAGAACAAGATCAACAAGAACTACAACAACAACAACAACAATGACGACAACGACGACGACAACCAAGACCTAGACCACGATGACGAAAGCCGACGTTTGATTGCTGGCGCGCTGTCTAGCGGCGGGCCACAATGGCAAGGTGCATGCACGGACAATGCGTGGAAGGGTAGAAGAGCTCCTCCATAGTCGTAGTGTGTGCCTGGTTACAAGAATGAAAAAACGGTGTCGATGCACCGTAAATGCTTCGCTCAATCAGCACAGTGGCGTAACAAAGGTAACGTCCCGAGTTCCCCTGCGTTCCGCTTTGTACGCAAAACACGACAAGCACACAAGCTTTCCTGCTGGCCAGCTGTGTAAATGCACTGATCTGAGCGGAAAGAGTAGTAAACGTCTGTGGACACACCTGCATTGTATATCAAAATGGTTCGAAAATGGTACGTTTAGAGCTACTGAAGTGTTAATTAAGCCACACGTGGAAAACTAAAGTTCTCTGAGTATTCCGTGGAACTGCCAAATGCTATCGCGCTTGACAGCGTTGGCGTCTAAGTTACGAAGCAGCCATAGAAATAAAGAAATATTACGTTGCTTCTGCAACAGCTGAGTATCTTAAAGTGCTTACCATTGCTTGTATATTTTGTGCAGGTACCTACGGCATCTTAACCAGTTACCTAAAAGTCACAGACAGCGCCAACAAGCAGGAAGAAGTGATCGTCATGAATGGGTGAGCACAGCGTGCGAGATACAGACCAGTGTGACTGTACAGCTTACGTTGTCTGTGGCACCATGTCGCGTGATTCAGGATATACATTCTTCATTGTTTCCCGCAGATACATAAATTTTTAGAATGGATACCACTTGAATTTTTTTTTCATGTGGTTTGAAAACCCTGCGCAAGGTGGACCAAATCTAGGCGCTGCACTAAAGCGACATAATATCACTGACTAAAATTTCGATCAAGTAAAGGCTGGGCTCGTTTGTTAGGACATGATAGATAACTGAAATATTTCAATACTGACTGATTTACTCTGAAACAGAGGTGTTTTTTGCCAGTAGGTATCAATTAAATTTCGTGCGTCAATGCAACTACGTCCAGCCCGTTACTTTAGTTAAAAGGGGAGAGTACCCACATGTAAATTATATGAGCTGGAAAAGAATGAAAAAAGCTCGTGCTTGATTTTGGGACTACAATAACGCATGCGCGTTCGACATAAGAACATCTCGCCTGAACCAACATTTCTACGGTAGCTTAAAGCTTGCATGCTTTGTGTCGTCCCTGTGTGATTAAAGGGCAACGCGTAAATTCATTGTTGATGGATATCCGGAGACGCGTAGCGCGATTATTCTATTTAAGGGACCTCGGCTTTCGCAAGAAGAGGGCTTGCCATGTTTGATGACGCCGTGGTTAAGCCACCGAGGCTTTGCTTTTTCGTAGGCGTCATGCCCTCCCGCTCGAATTAGTTCGTGGCGCAAGTGTCTATTATCATGTGCTTTTCCACTGTGGCTGTTTGTAATAAGATCAACTGAGAGTACCAAAGTTAGCGTCTGATATTGCAAGATGTGCACTCGTTAGAATTGTAAATGACGTGTGTGCGAAGAGAAAAAAAAATATTGGCGCGGTCACTATAAGAAAGAGAATAACGGACTCTGCTGCCCGAACAGAGATGTCTGATCCATATTTAGGTGCATAATTAGGAGTGGCAGATTACCTATGCATACCCGAATTGCGTAGGCAACTTGCCTTGAACCGAATATTTTCATCAGTCCGTCGAAGCATAAGCACGAAATCACGGATTGGTAGAAGCATGCAATCGCGTGTCCTATGGTCCAAACTAATCGAATCATTGTCGGAGACAGATAAAACAATATTAACGATTCTAATAACACGCAAGGAAAGATAAAAAAGAGAGCCAGACAGAAACCTCCTCGTCTACTTAGTATGCATCGACGAATGCTTATTTATTATTTTGCTGTGTTTCAGGTGCTCCATCGACCCGTACATTTTCGGCAACTTCGAGACTCTCGATGGTGGTGACACACTTTCAGCCAAGTTCAGGGCCTTCAAGTTCCCCGAGTCGAACTACGTCCTCTTTGTCGGCACCGTGAACGTGTGCATAAAGGAATGCAAAGGCGTAAGCGAAACTTCCCACGTGCCTTTCTATTTCACCGCGTACTCTCTTTGACAAAAGTATGAAATACGGCGCCCACCTGAAGACAACATGAACACCTAAACGATACCTGTTGGTGGTAATCACAACGGGTGGACGTCATCAAAACGCAGTGATTTAGGGCTTGGTGCCCTTGACGCAACGAGTTTCCATTAATTCATTTAGGAGATTGTAACGTCGTGCTAGTAATTAGAAAGAGTTTTGTATTTCCTGACTGTTTCTCGAGCTTTCGAACTTATGCCAATCTCACTTTTTTTTTATTGACATGATGTAAGGAGATTTTGGCGCACAAGCAAGGCGCCGGCTACTCATTAGCTCTTCGAATGTTGAAGAGAGAACCTACAGGGTCCAATAGTTGTATATGAAACAGCGTTCTCCCAGTAACAACAGAATATAACAAATACATAGCGCATACAATAAACAATTTAGCAACGTCATGGCACTGCAAAATGACGTCTCGAAAATATAAAGAATAATGAGCGCTTTTATGAAGTTTCGAAGTCAGTAGGTGGCACATACATCCTGTAGATGGATTATCAGGCACAGGCACAAAAAAAAAAAAAAAAAAAAGAGAGAGAGAGAGAAATGGCAGATCCCACGTACCATTGAAATCGAAGGAAAGAAAGAAAGCAGAGGAAAGAAAGCACCATCAGGGCACATGTGTTACTCTCCTCATAGCCAACAATCGCATATATGTGTATAAACGGTGACGTTAAAAAACCCTAACATACATAACAGAAAACGTAACAGCCATAGAATAACCTTCAAGACAAGATAATCAACAGTCACATACATGTACAACATGACGTTAAATCAACACAAAGATTAAAGGCGTTATTAACAGCTAACAATGCCACTATGCCCAGGAAATTTTTTGAATGCTTTTAAAGTGCATTTCTGCGAGACACTTTTTTGCCACTGTGTTTACGTGGTACGTTAGGTCGCTCTCATAGATGACCATTTCTTGGACCGTTGCTTTGCGGTGAAAGCGTGTTGACTGTTGCAACTGCAACTGGGGGGCTAGAAGTGCAAAGTGGTTCCTTTGATTTACTTTGTTTATCAGGTTCCGTGTGGCAACGATCAGTACGGCTTTGGCCGGAGGAGGCGTTCCATCCCTCCAGAGATTCCGAACGATCCCAACAAAGTGTTCGAAGTGGAACTCACCACGTTTTTGAAGGTTCAATACAGGGATGACCTATTCACGCTCAAGAAAGGTAAGCCCACTGCTCGAAATTCTGAAAATAGCTAGGATTTTCTTGCGTTGTTGGTCGACGCTGTCTTCTTGAGTTGATTTCTCAAACTGTGCTCTACTTTAAAGGCACGTCGTGTCACATGAGTTCTATATGTATATTTCGAGGTGGCCATCATGATTTTTATTACCACTACAGTGTTGAAGATAACAAAAGCAGATCCGTAGAGGAGCAGAAGCACGCAAATACGCTTTTTAATACCTTCCGATAGCATTCCGCCTGCTATAGCTGAAAATTTGTTAACATTATTGAGAATATAAAGTTAGAAATTTCTAATGTAGTTGCGCTAAGAGAAAGGCACGAAGGACAAACGACACAGAAAACTGGAGAAAAACATGAGAGTGCCATACCAACTAGCCCAAGTTGAAGCTTTGCTGAAAGTTCGAGCTTTTTATGAAAGAGCCTCTGCTGATTCGCTTGGGTAACCTTCGCTACACAGAACAGAACACACGCGCGTCTGTTGTTTGTGGAACAATAATTTTTCAGCCAAGACGTTCTATTTAGACACCAAATTTAAATTATTCGCTTGGTGACCGAAGACGGATGAAGCACTGCGACTTTTTTTACGAAATTGCAATGATATTTATAAGAATTGGCATTAGACCTAATTCGCAATAACTAAAACTCTTCTAAGCAAGGAGATGCAGATAACGCAGGAATATTTCTCCGATTATCAAATTCACAGTGAGAAAAGTGAGGGACTGCTGACCCGCAGGTTGCGGGATCGAATCCCGGACGCGGCGGCCGCATTTTCGGTAGAGTCAAAAATGCTTGAGACCCGTGTACTTAGATTTAGGTGACCCCTAGTGGTCGAAATTTCCGGAGCCCTCCACTACGGCGTCTCTCATAATCATATCGTGGTTCCGGGACGTTAAACTACAAGAATTATTATTACAATTGGGGACAGATTTAGCTCTTGTTTTCACTTTTGCAAAGAGCACAACTGGCATTTCACGGATATCTAGTAATAATATTACCTGAGCTTTACGTTAGAAAACCACGATATGATTATGAGGCACGCCGTAGAGGAGGGCTCCGGAAATTTTGACCAGCTGGCGTTCTTTAACGTGCACTGGCATCGCACAGACACGGGCCTCTAGCGTTTCGCCTCCATTTCACGGACATGACTTCTCTGCATGATCCTCTGCTCTGTGTTTTCATGCATGGATGTCTTAAAGCCGTGCATACTCAAAATTTATCAACTGAATCAGCATAAAGGCGATGATCATCAACAACGAGCATTATACCGGGTAGAGCGACGCCCTTAAATATATAAACTTAGAAAGCAGGTAAAATTCGTGTGCCTCCACGTTCAATAATTCATGTGCATATCACAGGGCTGTTTTCCCGACACAATAGAAGCTTCACTGAAAATTTTTTGTGTCAGATCACTATTTCACTTCGAAAACCCGAACAAAGACAAACCGCCTCGTCGAAAATTCTTTCTTCATTCACATTGTTGGTTCAACATCTGTTACGAACATGAAGATGAGGGTGCCAACAGTGGTAGCCCTTATCATGCTGCCACTTGTTTTAAGTAGGTACTAAAGTTACAATCTGCATGCAATATTCTTTCCGGCTGCCTGTCTGCTTCTAACCTTGTTCCATCCGCACTCTCTTCCATACTTTTTAACCTAGTTCGATAACACTCTTCCTTGTTTTCCTGACCGCTCCTTCGGCAAGGTCGCTTCGCTTGCACCCGTAATATCGCATCGCATTGGACTGGTGGCAGTATATAAAGCACACACTAACCCAACCCATGGAGCGTCAAGCAATGCACCACATAAACCGTTAGTGTAAATTTATTTAGAAGTCACGGCTGCATACCATTTTCCCTAACGCTTTTGTACAGTGGTAACTTTTTATATTGCATTGCTTCTGGTAAATTTCAAAATGTTTTAGGGCACGTTTTTGTATGAACAGCTAGTTTATATGTTTTTAGTGTAATAGTAAGGCTTGCTGTCCCGTTTAGCTTAGGGTACCGATGCAAATACATAAGCGATAGAACTAAAAGCGCCACCCTGATGCGAGTGGCATTCTAAGCGACAGTGGGGTATGGTATGGACAAATTGTATTGAGTAAAGAGCTCAGTCTGCAAGTTCAGACCGACGTCGCAGCGGCCATCGTTATCTTTGTACCGGTGTTTCTGTATTCACACTATGCTGATGCATTTACGCACTGGCCGGCCCAAGTGTGAGCTAACGCGAATTCAGCGAAGTGGTGTTCAACTATTCTCCGAGCCAATGACGTAGAGCGAAAAAAGCGAAAGAAAGGAAAAACCTAGCGATGTCTAGAAAATTCGCGGAGAAAGTACGTCCCACTAGGCTTTGGAACGGGATTTGAAACGCGAAGCAGGGATTGGAGCACTCCTTGAATCAAAGCTCACAAGCCTCTCGCATTGCTCGGCGTTTGCAGGGTCCATATCGGGCGAGTTCGACGCTCGGACGGCCAACCAGCTGCCGCTCAAGCAGGACGGGGACACGTCCTTCCTGGATCGCTCTGCTGCCGCCGGTCGTAGCTGCTGCTGCTGCTTCTACGCGCTTCCGCTGCTTGGCCTGGTTCTCGCTTACTCGCGGGCAACGCTCAGGCTTTCCTTCTGATCACGCACGCGTGATGATTCGTTCGCCACTATTTCATGCCGAAAACTGCGCTTCGAGCCACCGACCTATTGTTTCCGGTGACTCCCGTTGCACCGGGAGAAAGAAATTCTGTTCCTGAGAAAGCATAATCGTGTCCACCGTACTTGAGAGAAAGGCGTGAAGTCTGAAAGTAACGTTGTTAAACGGGGCTAGTTGATCCCCATATTTATGTGTTTGGTTTGTGTGACTAGCGCAGTGTAAACGGAACGCAAAGGGGAGTAGTGGACGGCACAAACGCTGGTGGTGTTTGAAGTTGTGGCGTCCGCAACTTGCCTACCTGTCCCGTTGATAATGCGCTAGTGTCACGCGCCGCCATCTTTGAAAGCGCACCCAGTTTTCAAGTCATATACATTCGCGTGTTAAGATGCCAGTCAGCTCTCTGTAAAGAACCTTAGAGAAAGGCATGTCGGTGGCGGCTCGCGCGAACTACGCTTTTAACAAGCTCAGTGCCTAGGAAGAATTGTCTTAACTGGATTTCTTTACTGGTTCTTTTATCAAAAAACAACACAAAAAGAAAGCAAGAAGAAAATTAGGCGAAATTGACAAGATGCACTTCTTATGAGAGCCCTGCCGAAAAAAAGAAAGCTAACTACACTGTAATGGTTTTTAAATACTGAATGCGGAAAAGTAAAACACATTAGCTGAAGTGCTGGGCTCCAGAAACTTAATAAAAAAATCGCGTTGAAGGAATTCTTCGCCTAACGTAACGCATATTTGGCACTTCACGGCGATGTATCCCGAATTCCGCGTGTTCATTTCACCCGTATAGTCTTGAAACCTTCCACGAGACATCTCGATGACTTACAGATACATTCTTAATTATTTTCTACTTTAACGCTCTTTCGTGTCCTTTGTTATTTTAAGCGTAGTCAAAGTCGGCAAAAAAAAAAAAATAGAAATTAGAGGATACTTTTCTTTTTTACTCTCACTCGAATTTCTCACGCCGTCAGGGTCAACAATGTGAAGCTTTTTGTCAAGAAATGAAGAAGTCAGTTGATGTGAGTGTGTGTGGAAGTAATTATACATAGCTTTGTTCCCGAACTGTACTATTGTCTTTTTTTTCCCTTGCGTTCACCGCGTTACGATTCGATGTGCGTTGATCGTTCGTGTATATGTTCTGTTTGTTCGCGTCTTTTCAAGCGCGGTGAAAGTACGTCACTGCGTCATAACGGAGGCAGCTATATTGTACTTACGCGAAATGTGAGATTTCTACTGTAAGTGTTTTTGTGCCGTTATTGCTCATCATTCACTTCGCAGCTTTCATCACGAAGTTCAGTCACCTTGCTCGTTTCACCAAAAATAAATTGCCGAAACTGCAATACTAATGAGGGTAAAGTTAACGCTATTGTTGGTAGCAACAGAAACGTCCACTGAATAAGCAAAACGACGCAGTTCGTCGATTTCACGAGCGCGGAAATCTGTTATTTTTACATAGGTGTCGCTGTTCGAGGAATTATGTTTCAAAAAATCGGATCCTTTAGTTATTACGGCACTCCTTCCCACGTGACGAAAAAAAAATAAATAAATAGACGTGAGTATTATTACTCCACATAATCGATAATGCTTCATGGGTAAAACAGTAAATAATGAAATGGTAGCACAAGTCGCTAACAGTGCGAGACTCAACTAATATTGAAGCGGAAGTAATTCAAAATTTATGAGGCGCAGGAAGACGAATAAATCTTCTATTGGCTTCCTGCTTTCCATATTTGACGCTAGCCTTCAAAGAAAACTATCGTTCGCCAGTCAACCGATATTAAGTCGTGTAAGTTACAACGAAACTGCGGCGCCTGAGTGACGTAACAGGTGACAGCATGTGTTCAGACCTCGCCTAGTACGCTTTGAAAATCCAGGAATTGAACCGAGATTATAGACTGCGGAATACCGCTGGCTAGCTGCGTTCCACATTTTTTAAGTCAGCCACTTCTCGCACTGCTGCTGTGGAAACAGGTTTACCACACATTGTTGCGAAAATTCTAGAACGTTGAAATGTATAAAGTAGCAAATTCAAATGCAGGATACATATGAACAGATTGAAAGTGTGTGCTAGGTGAGTCAGTTCACTGAGCTATGCTAGAACTTCGGAAATATGCACTGTGCACAGAATGAGATGCACAGCGCTTCCGTGACGTTGCATATTCTACAAACAGCGTGAAGCCACGAAGTGCTACAAAGAAAGGAACATAAAACACAAGCGCTGAAGACTCAAGGTTTGTTGTTGTTAAGCACATATATAAAGAAAAAGAAGAACCACGCGTGAACAAATTTAAGAAGGCTACCTCCGCAGACCTCAAGTGGTAATGAAATGTGAATGAACCATTCTTGCCGACGTAAAAACCTCAAGGTTCTCACGCTTCACGCGGCATTGTGGGTATAAGGCGGCCAAGTAATTTTATTCTCATTATTGAGGCTTACTAGATAAAAAAATTAGCGCTGCTTGCCCTAAGTCGCACAAGGCTGGGTCACCGAAAAGCTGGTGGGCACGTTTCAGCTGAAATGATAATTTTATATCTACGACACAGCTAATCTCGGCCATAACAGCTGTGCTGTAAAAGCATGGGAGCTAAGCGTATAAGGAGCCATCCATATCAGTACATAGGATAGAAATCAATTGCTTGAACGAATATTTTCATTAATCTATAGTCACCGTGGTTGCTAGCTTCTTTATTATTATTTCTTTTTGTTATTCATGGGTGTCAGAACTTTGTTCCGTTGTCTTGCGCATAGTTCTGGTTTTTCTCTTCACATGCGCCTGGCAACAATAAGCCTTGAGTAGTGAGTCAGCGCTCGTGACTTGTCTTCCCTTGGTTTTTTTGCCCTTTGTGGCATCGTGCTGTTAGTAGAACTACGGCTCTAACGTGCTTCCGAGCACTCCAAGAAGCAAGATTTCTAAATGCTTGAGCCGGTCATTTGTGGTAATAATCGGCATAATAAGATTGAAAAAGCCATCCTGTCACTAGCAGGCAACATGAAAACTTAAGTTACAAAGCGGTTCGTGAGTTGGAGTGGAGGCTGGCCAATAACAAATAGTTCTCAGGAATGGAACACTTGGTGCACTCATCCCAATGTGCTTGCACTGTAAGAATTTCATGGTCTCAGTCGCTCTTGTTCCTTGCGTCTGAAGTTCAGCGCGATTTCACCATGTCTCCGTGTCACGTGAGAAACGGAGCAGCGTTCGTTTTGCTTATTTCTGTGCTTGGGCGTCTAAAACACGCGTTCCCGTCCCTGTACAGACTGTAGCCGAGAACTTGTACAGTTTTCTAAAAGAAACGAGGCGGGAAGCTGGAAATCATTGACTATCACCCACCGCTTTGCATAGCACCTTTTGTTTCCATTGAGTTTTAATTTTTATCTTTATCTTATCACTCACCCGGGAACGCCGATATATGGTCGACGATGAAAAAAAAAAAAGACATGTTCATGGATCTATTTTCTTCCCTCGCTTGCACATTTGTTTGTGTCTTCTGTTTTGTTTATTTTGAAATTTATTAGCACTGAGTGTAAAGTATGTAGTAGGCAGAGCTCTACTTTGGTTTGTCATGAAAACTTTGCGAGGACAGTAGGTGGAGTCGCCAGCACAGTGCTTAATGTGCAAACCGTGGACTGTGAAATATTCTGTCGACTGCTCGAAAATGTTCAGGAATGGCATTCTTAAGCGTTGCCGCGGCAGTGCACAGCGATGTTGGGGACGAGACGATTGGAACACGAAGGAAGACTTTTGAGAAAGTTGGCAGAAATCCTTGGAGTTACTGCCACGAGTTAGTACAGTTAATACTATGAGTTACTCCGGGGTCAGTTAGGTGGAAGCTAGGGTGCTCCTCTTAAAGTTTTAACCACTTTGCATAATTTAATATTTTGAATGCAAGAAACTTGATTAAGATAGGTCTAGTGGTGCCTAGATGAGATCGGGGGTTCGTTTTACGCGCGCTCAAGTTCGTGTTAAGCAGCTAGTTGCAGGTTTTGGCACGCCTTCATATGTGACTGAGACATTGGAAATAGATTTCAAAAAAAGGAAGTTTGCCTCCTCTCGTATGTTATAAAATTTGTTCATCGTTTGTTTGATGAGACTGTTTATGCATTCATGTGTACTGATATACGGAAACGGGAGTTTGCCCTGAGCATCAGCTTGCTTTTAAGTTGTCTGGAGAAAGTACAGATAAAAAGGGAGTACTTGAAGGTTTTCCTGCTAAGAGTCATGTCTGCGTGTGACGTCACTGTTTTCGATGGCCGTTGAACGAACGAGTGCGGTATGAGCTCTGATAAATTTATGATTCGATAGAACATTATCTCCACATCTGACGCCATTTGATGCCGCGACTCACAATCCCACCACTTCGTCAACGCACAAAAAAGGAGGTCTTTTAGTCTGCCCTCGCTACATTCGTCTTGGTCTACGATCATCTGTCACGAAGTTACGTCCGAAGTTGCCGCGAGACGATATGCCGACTATAGCTGATTGAATTTATGAATGTTCTCGTGCAGTTGTTGGTGTGCGAAGAAGAAAATCATACAAATAATTTTTATATCCATCTGCAAAAGACATCAGAATATGTGTTTTTCTTTGTTGATAGAAGGAGATGTTGACTCACAAATGTGGATTCGGCTTCTGTTTGGCTCTTTTGGTAGGTAGGACGTAGAACACGCAGTTTCTGTTATCCCATACAAGTAAACATTCCACGACTGGACAAAAAAAAATTAAAAAATGGTGGTAGATACTAAACACAGGTTCTTTAGCACATAAAAGTTAACACCATGACATTGAAAAAGAAGCTCTCGAACATGCGAATAAGAAATCCACATATAGAAAATCTCAGATCAGGGGAAGACGAATGCAACATGCACTCCCGTTATTAGGAACATAACATGATTCAAGATAACCTGTGCTTCGGCGGTATATCTTCATCTTGTGTCACGAAAAAAAAGATGGTTATATTGACATACAAAGAAAATTACCTGCACATTTTTCTGTGTTGGAATTGAACGTGGATTAATTTTTTTTTCACGTAGTTAAAGACCCATTTTAATCCTACCTTTTGAAGGCAAAGCCGACAAAGAGACACGCGGTTCACTAAAACTCGCTAAATTAAGTATCAGGAAAGAAACACGCAATTCTATTTCGGCGCGACCTTCATATTGAAGCAGCGTCTGGCGTCGCTTCGTGACATTGTTGGCTCGCATAGAAATAACCCGTGTCCGTTAAGACAGGAACATCGTGCCATTGCGTGCGTTCCATCATTATCATCGGCCAATGTCATCATCGTCAGGCATAACTGAGTCATCGGCACAGCGCATTGCCAAATAACGAGCGCGTCACGTGCTGTTTGTTTGTGTTCAGTGTCGAGACAGCGTGCTAACTATTAAACTCTAAGAGCGTTTTGCGTGCGGTCCTTGTTTCTTTTTTTTTTCGAGTGTCGGTCTATCGACTTCCTCACTCATTGCTGTTCTCCTTTAACACTTGTACGAATAGTTAGTTGTACCTGTCTGTTTCCTGTACTGTATATCTTATTTCTGTATGAGTCGTTATTACTGATTACCTGTTGCTAAGTCTTCAAGATAAGTGTGGTATTCAAGTGAGTTTGTGCAGCGACTGATTTGCGTGTCTTCTTTCTTTAGGTTTATAGATATATGCTCCGTTTTATGCATAGCGTGCTATGCACCCGACGCGGTGGTCTTGTGCTTATGGTGCTCATCTGCTGACCCGGAGGTCGCGGGATCGAATCTCGGCCGCGGCGGCCGCATTTCAATAAAGGCGAAACGCTAGAGACTCTTGTGTACTTAGATTTAGGTGCACCTCAAAGAAGCTGGTTGAAATTTCCGGAGCCCTCCGCTACGGCGTCCCTCATAATCAAACCGTGGGTTTGGAGCGTAAAACCCTAACAGTAATTATTATATAGCGTGCAATGGCGTGGAAGCGTACCCAAGAAGTTCGATTATCGATACGTATGGTTTGCCGCATGTTGTCGTCAGCCATTATGGTTTCAAATGTCCGCGTGAGCCTGAGCGTGAGGCGCCATGATGGGCTACGACTGAAATAAAAAAAAAAACAATGCCCCCGAAAAGCAACGAAGAGCAAAATGGTTAACGACAACGTATCGTCAACCGTTTGCAATAGTTTGTTCATCTTCAAGCTATGAAACCTTTTTTATTTATGGCCCAGCCGAAATTGAGAACAGTCTCAAGCAATTGCCGGAAAAATCACCCAACTATTTCTTGTTGCGGACTCAGCGACTGCGGGTAGTCACGCTAGCCTCCGCAGTGTTGCACGATATGTATGAAACGGAGCATAGGGAATGTTTTGCGGCGCATTGCCTTTGTACTTTAATTGTCCTGTGTTTTGTTTCGTGCGCACTTCTATTCTTGTGTGTACTTTTCTTCTATTTTTGCAGGCGTTTTGTTGAATGAGGGACGCCAGAATGAAAGCACGCGCGTCGGCCACGTGAAATTGCAGTAGCGTTTACATCCTGCTGACATTACTAATGTACATACTTTGGATGTTCCAAGAGTGTAGCGTTTTAGCGGTACTGGCAACTAAAATGCCAGTAGCCATGTGAAATAATAAAGAAACGCCTTAACATTTGTACGCGTAGTGTTTGTCTGACTTCTAATGATCCATATTTGGGATACAAGACAAAACAAGGGTGGCTCCTGCTTTTGGAAGAGGGACTTTGGTTTGCTTTCACGAATGTATGTCCACCTCCCCTTCCCTCCCGCCCTACACCCCCCCCCCCCCCCCCCAAAAAAAAAAAAAAAAAAAAAAAAAAAAAAAAAAAGACAACGAATGTCTCCTCTTCCTAAAAGCATTGACCCTGAAATGAAGCCTCTACTTCCACTGATGACTCTCACCAGTGCGGTAGCCAGGGAGTGGCGAACCAGGCGCGGTACCTCCCCCCCCCCCGAAATTTTTTTTCAAAGCATCTTACGCTCGGGGGCTCTGTCCGTCCCTCCCGCGTCCCGCGTCCGGCCACTTTCATGAAGTAGGGAAGCACCCATTATGCGAACCAGAACACTGTAGTAATATGAAGGCCGTCAACCACTATCACAGTCATCAGATTCATGGCCGAGAGCACAGAGAGGCTGCTTAGCAATGGCTAGGCAGGTGGTGTCTGTCGCCCAGGTTGACCCCATTCCTTGAGTCATGACCGAGAGCACAGAGAGGCTGCCTAGCAATGGCTAGGCAGGTGGTGTCTGTCGCCCAGGTTCACCCCATTCCTTAATGTTGCTTGCATGCGTTTGGAGGGGGCTTAGTCCGTCCCTCCTCCCCGTGTCCCACACTACCACAGCGCATGCGCGTCCCCCTCCCCCCTTTCTCTCCTCTAGGAATCGTCTACTCTACGGAGCGGCCCCCCGCGTCCCACAGCGCATGCGCATCCCCTCCCCTGTGCTCTCCTACGCTCACCCCCTTCCTCTGCTCTAGGAACCATCTACTCTACGGAGCGGCGCATGCGCGTCCTCTCCTCTTGGAATCATCTACTCTACGGAGCGGCTCACGCGTTCCACAGCGCATGCACGTCCCCTCTCTCTCCTCTCCTACGGTCCCCCCCCGTCCTTTCCTCTACGGAGCGGCGCAGAACGACAGGTGGTGTGACAGCTGCATACTCCGCTGGGGGCGCCACGGTAGTTCCGCGGTATGAAAATGACAGAGCGCGCGCGCCTCATTTTCTCTCCTGCGCAGCGCCGCGATGAGCGCCCGGACCACTGCTGTGAAATGAGAGCGGCGACGTTCCTCCCGCTCAAGCTAATTATCTCCCCCCGCTGCTTCGCATCCACACATGGTTCCCTTTAGCGGGAGATGGGGAATTTTTTCGCCCTATCGCCAACGCATTCTCCAGCTCGGCGATTCTTACCTTGAGCTCATTCTGGGCAGCCATCATTTTTTTCGCCATGGCATACAGGACACAAAAGGACACTCCACCACATCTGCCTACCCGGTCCTCACTTCCGATAAAGGTGTTGCACCCTACCCCCCACCCCAGCCCCCCCTCCCGAAAAAAATTTCTGCCTATGCCCCTGCCTGCACGCTCACTGAAATCATCTTTAGCGTGGTTCACATATCAGAGCTTCACAGATGACACTGTATATTCCTCAGGACAGCACAGTTTCTAAATGAGGTGGTGCGGGACGGGGTTATCTACAAGTCACCGCTCTTAAGTTATATAACTTCATTTGTGTGGTTGCTCTGAAAGAGAGTTTCTGTTGCACCCTTGTCTGCTTTTATAGGCGAGGCCTAACTAATACATATACCAGGCGGTGCTGACAGCCAACATTTCAGGAAAATTGGGATTAGGAACTAATTTTGCGTTGCTGTAATCGCACTTTTTTTCTTTGTTTCTCTTTTTTTGTAAGTTTTTGTAATAATTTACATTGACGTTAATGGGGCAGCTCGATAAGAACGACAGCTAGACAACTGCATTAATTTCCGCTTTCACTTCAGACTTCTGCGCTTCGAGGCTGCATTTCCTCGGGGCCTAAAGCTAATACAGTCTTGTGAAATTCTGTTAGCCATACGCCGAACTGGAGCTTGTCATCCGGGCTCGCCGAATAGCCATTAGCCACTTTCCATAGAAGAAGAAGAAGAAGAAGATGAAGAAAAATTATTCGTTGTGGCCGTCACTCTTGTAGATCTGTTTTATATGTTTGCATATAGAGTTATTACATATATGGCACTAAACCTCCATAAAAGAGTAATATGAAAAAAAAATTTTTCCTTGTAAGAATAGTTCCCTTCCCTGTACAAGGTATGCCAAGTATGAAAACTGAGAAAGTACTTTCTTGTTTTTTTTTTTCATGACCATAAGGCCTTAGCAAATGACTTTCCTAACGCGCCGCTTTGTGTGCGTTAGTCCGTTCTGTTGTGCCAGTAATTATAGAATATAAAGGAAGTCCGCTTAGCCGCAAGTTAAAGCGCGGTTATTTGAGTAAAGTGGTCGCGACAGTTAGTAGGGCAGCATGTCGCGAAGTTATCTTTAGAGCCTTTGACATCGTATATGACTTGTCGCCCCCTATTTAGCTACGCAGACCACAGCGAGTTGTGTTACTAGGTGGTGGGGTGAAAATGATGCACCACTACTTTCTTATGCTTGCGTAGTTAATTCCGCCAGCGTTATGAAAAAGAGTGTTCGGGGTTATCAGGTGAGAGGTGTTCACTTATGGCTTCGTGCTTAGACGTCACGGTCTTTAATTCGATTAGTTTGTCGACGTTTCGTGCGGCATGTAAGGCCGATGAATCTACGAACATTTTTAAATGCGAATGCATTTCTTAGTCGGGCTATGTCAGGCGGCGTTGTCCGGCGTTGTCCGCGGGGAGGAGGATAGGTTGAGGAGGTGTCCGCGCGCCGGCAGGTGTTATCTCTCCGCTCTCACTCTCTCTCCCATAGCAAAAGCTGCGGGCGCGCGCGCTTATCCTCGCCCCTAGCAAAGTGGAGAGTAGGAGCGCGCTCTGGCGCGTGAGGGCGCTCGCATCGCTGGAGCTCAGCGAAGCTACCGCTATAAAAAAAAAAAAAAAAAAAAAAAAAAAAAAAAAAAAAAAAAAAAAAAAAAGAAGGCGCTGCGTCGTGCTCCCGACCGGGCTGCAGAAATTAGGCGCCTTTTCCTTCTTCGAACCACAACCACCATATATAAATGGAAGTGAAGCGCGCGCGAAATGCATTCGCATTTCCTCACGATTCCCTTCGAGGAGGTGGGGGGCATTTTTTTAGCTGAGACATCACAGGATAGTTATAGCATCCCGTGGCTATCGTTAGCAGTGCTTCGCATTTGGGGCATAACTGTGAGTTTTTTCTGAGCGCTTATATAGGTGTGAGTAATGACAGAGCTGTACTGCGTTTCGCAACTAGCGTGCAGTGTTGTAGATGCTATAGCGGGAGTTGTTGCAGTGCGTTCGCAACAAGAAGTAGACCCGTGTTATTACCAGCAAACACACGAAATTGTTCTTTTTTTAGGCTGAGCAAGAAGTGGAGGTACTTTGCTAACTTAAATAATTTAAGACAGCTTTGCACTAGTGGTACCAAGCCTGAAGGAAGGACGGAGCTGGACGTCCTTACTTGTTTTTCTTCATTTTTTCTATCTTTCGCGGTGTTCTTCGATTTCTTTTTTTCCTCTGTTATTCCTATTTCTTTCTTTCTCTATCAAATTCTTTCTCTTTCTCACTTTTTCCTATCTGTCGCTTCCTGCCCTTTCTTTCTCTCTTTCTCTATTTCTCGCTTCCTCTTTGATTGTGTCTATTTCCCTCTCATTCTTTTTTCCCCTTTCTTTCTATTTCTCTTTATCTATTTCCTTTTCTCTATATATGCTTGTTCTTTCATTCTTTCTGTATACTATACAACGCTATGTTATGCTCTGCTAGCGTGCCCGGGATAGCCGAGTGGTTACGACGCTTGACTTCGGATTTTTGGTACGCAGGTTAGAATGCCGCCTCGCCAAGGAATTTTATTCAGTCATATGGACAGTGTCGACGGGGTTTTGCCGTCGCCGTTGCTGTCGCCGTCATGTCGCGTATAAAGACGAAATTGATAAGATCCCCCAGCGCATCGCACGTTCTACCCGTGGGTAATAGCGCGCGAGCGGGGGGCGATGAAAGCGGCTAAAGCAGAGATCAAACGAGCCGGCCCATCTCCGTCGCTCAGGGGCGCGTGCGATAAGAGCCCCCCGCCTGTTAGACCGGCCGTCAGGGGCGTAGCCAGAAATTTTTTTCGGGGGGGGGGGGGGCACCTCCTTGATTTCGGGGAGGGCACCTCCTTGAAATGGTCATTTTACGCTCTGTATGCCATGGCGAAAAAAGTTGACGGCAGATCCACGAGGTGAATGATGATGAGATTGGGCGAAGCTCCTGGAAGTAATCATCGGTTAAACCGTGAAATTTCTTCCGTTAATTCGCCCGATCGAAAATGACGTGAAACGATTGATTAAATGTTTTATCAAACTTTTATTGCTGGTTTCCGTTGTCCTTTCATTATGACCGCTTTGTAGTCGGTGAAATGTAAGCTAAGTGGTTCTTGCACTGGTTGCAGCGGCATCCTTATCCATACGAGCACACACCGACGGCAACGAGCATCGTCAACTACAAACCTGTATCGCGATATGGTTTTGATTATAAAACCATTGCTTTAGAAAACACCTGGCGTCTTTCGTTAAGCAGCTGGCGTCTTTTCGTTTTGCTTTAGAAACATCTGGCGTCTTTTCGTTTTGCTTTTAGAAAACATCTGGCGTCTTTCGTTGGTTTATTTCATCAATCAACGGCGTTTTGAACAAAATTTTTATTGTTTAATCACGCACAGGAGAAATCTCACCAGGCACTACCTTGGAGGTAAACAATGGCTGCTACTGGGAATGAGAGACAGCAGAAGTCGGCTTTTTTTTTGTTTAACGTTTCCTACTGGAACATGCCAATGGCTGCTAATGGGGAATGAGAGACAGAAGAATTCGGCTTTTAGTTAACGCGCACGCTGCGAATTTTTTATTGTTCAACAACGCACAGGAGAAATCTCCCACCGGCACCACCTTGGAGGTCAAAGCGTAAGACTGGTTACGCACTACGACTACGACAACGACGAGGGACGAACGGGTGCCGCTTTAAGGAGCTTCGCCCCTAAAAAAATTTCGGGGGGGGGGGGGGGGGTCACGTGCCCGGTGTGCCACCCCCCTGGCTACGCCACTGCCGGCCGTCGAATGCTCAAGCAGAGAGGAAGCGCCCCGCCCGTTTTTAACGAGCGTGAAAAGACGCCAGGGGACGGGATGGGGGTGGGGGGTCCCTCGAGCAGCAACTGCGACCTTTGATTTTACGAGCGCGGTCGTCGCTGGCGCACGCGTTATCTGGCTATCTCGGTAGCCGTCAGCGGCCGTGTCGTATGCCCTTCTACGTGCTGCGCTCTCAACGCGAAGAGACGGTGCGAAAAGTGCGGCTGGAGCGGCCGTATTCTCTGACGCCAGCGTTTTCGTAGAGTTGCGTGAGATCTCATCCAAAAGAGTTAGCTGCCAGCCTCACTTCGTATAACATTACAATTTGTTGCTGTGGAATTCATTTTTGCTTCACCCTTGCGGTGAAACTGTGACCTTTTTTTTTCGCCATGAACTTTTCAATTTCTCTTTCTTCCTCTATTTTCGTATACTCGTTCTCTCGCCCATCAGAGTTATTGCATCTCACTCCGGACAAATCGGCACACGGGTTCTGGGAGCGAAGCAGAATACGAAGAAGAGAACAAAAAAGAAGAGGATGAAGAGAGCAGGTGCCGGTTAACAACGATTATAATTTATGTTCACGACTAACTGGAATCCTCCGAGCTTGAATAGCTTTCGCGGTTGAAATATAGAAGCTGTGTTATGCAGTTGATGGTATGTTGTTTTGAACATTCTATTGTGATAGCAACTATATGGAGACTCTCGGCGGGTATATGTTGTTGCCGTGGCCACCATGTTCCGCCCCGCACGTTGTACGTTCCACGTGCGAGTAGAAACGCCTCAGCACCGGAGGCGAACGCGGCTCAGAGCGCGTGGTAGAGTTATGCGAGATCGGATCTAGAAGAGTTAGCCGCAAGGCTTACTTCGTGTAACATTCCTATTAGTTGCTATCGCATTCATTATGAGCAAACATCAAAGTTATACTTAGCATTGCTCACACAGGTCGCGACGCCGTTCCAATGACCACATCCAAGCTAGCATACTGGCTAAATACGAGTCTTACTCTAAGCCGCTGAATATTCAGTAATGTTTTGCACACGAGATATGCGACAGCAGCGCATCGCTGCGGCTCCACAGAAAGGTTGGACATTGACATAGACTTAATGTTGAATCAATTATTCATAAAGGACCGCGCGGGTATATGAGATGTAGAGAGGAGTGTGACGCATGGCGCGTTCCTGTGCGCTACAGCATTGTCAACGATGCGATATCAGTAGGCGGTTGCGGCCCTTCTCAGCTTATCTATACAGTGCGAAATGAGATCCGTCGTGTTGTATAAGTGACGCATGCATAACAAATAACCGCTCCTTTTATACCGCACCTGGAGATGTCAACCTGTCGTACACCGCTATAGATACAGCGATATTCAAGGCATTGAAAGCAGCATGTAAATTTTGTGGTATAACAAAACGGATATCACCATTGCTTCACCGCTATGAAATTATTCCATGACTATGTATTTTGGCCGCCGTCGTTATCTTCGGCCTTCATGAGGACGTGTTCCTCATGTCTACTACGCTTAATGAGGCTCGCGAGGGTTATTCAAGATGAGTTTAAAGTTGTATTCAGGTATGAATGCTTCATTCAGTAGCCACAGGCATGCCACAAGCTGTCCTTACGGTTATACTTGCGGAAGCGCAAAGTGAAAATTTATGCCTTGCTAACGAAAAAAAGCTGATAGCCCAATATATAGAAAGCGACAAACACACACACACACACACACACACACACACACACACACACACACACACACACACACACACACACACACACACACACACACACACACACACACACACACACACACACACACACACACACACACACACACACACACACACACACACACACACACACACACACACACACACACACACACACACACACACACACACACACACACACACACACACACACACACACACACACACACACACACACACACACACACACACACACACACACACACACACACACACACACACACACACACACACACACACACACACACACACACACACACACACACACACACACACACGTGTGCCGCTTGTTGCTTGGAGTTCACGCTCCTAGTCACAAGCGGCAGAGGATGTTTTGGTTTCATTGGGATATTCCAGTTGGGATTTCAAGTTGAAGTGGCGTGTCCAGGCGGCGAAGACATGTATGCAGAAAACCGGGCGTATTCCCCATCGAATGTACGACATCACGCGCGAGGGAGCGTAGCTTTGCTGCTTCGTCGGTTCCTTTATAGCAGAATGACTTCCTGCAAACCATTTGCATTAGCATTCCTAGCGGCATGTTCGCTGGCGTTGTTGCCACAGTGGCTCGGGAGCTACTTCAATGGTGTGTAATTCCCTTCGTCTTTTAACTGCTGATGCGCTTGTCTTATTTCAACAAATAGTTCGTCTTGTGGCCCAAGAGTCCAGCGCATTCGGTTCCCTTTCTGAAGTAGTCAAGGGTGTAAAGGCCACTGCAGCACGAAGCATCGACGAGGTACTTACTGCATGCAAGTAAGATTACGGGCCCTTGTAACACGTCATAGGGAACTACAGCATCGCAAGAGGTCGCCATCCATAGTGCTCTCGTCAGACATTCTTGTATAGCTGTTGTGCGTGCACAAACGTCCCCACTACAGTAGTAACTCTTCTGTATCTATGTTGTGCGAAATAAGGCTGTTTTAAGACCTCAGAAATGTTATCCTACATTCGAACTTACGTTACCCATACGAAGCACCTAATTAGTGGGATCCGCAGCGAGTCGGTAATTAAGCAGTTCAACTGCTTAATGATCGCATGCGGTCAAAATGATTGTTTTAGCTGATTGTAGGTCAAGTGGCAAAAAGGACAAAAAAGATGTAGGCAAGAAGGATGTAAATGAAAGTACGATCGGAAACTTGGGATAAAATTACCGAAACATAAATGAGTGACCAAGACGCAGACCACCGTACAAAAAGAAATCTGTAGGCCTCGAAAATATTCCTAAAGGAAGGGGAAAAAGTAATTAAGAAAGTGAATGCTCATTATAAGAAAAGTGGTTTTCCTGCATTAATTATATTCCCTGAACCTTTGGTCCTTTAATTTCGCGCAGACCATGGCTTGCGCTTTCGTGATCGACTTATTCGCCAGCAATAACGACTAGCTGTTCTATTTATTTTTATTGTATACCGAATGAGTGTTCCATTCGATCTATATTTTTCCTTAATCTAAGTGCGCAAATTGCGCACGAAATAGAGCAAGCATAAGCACTTCCGTGTCACTGAATCTTGACCAAACATGGGCCGCCTTTTTAGTGCGTGTCGCGTTTTTTAATTAAATAGAAGTGGAGCAGAATTAAGCATGAAGAGGAAGTATATGGGTGTAGCGTAAAATGTTTATTCAGTAGTGCCGACTCTCGGTTCTAATTTGATGACGAAACCGCAAGCATCCCATAGGCAATAACGTTCGACTGCACTGTTTTTGTAGATAAATCGATGGGCCATTGATGAAGAAACCATCTGCTATGGTTTCTTAAGGATACCGGACTGAATGACCGTTTGCGGTGACAAACACGGAGCTTTTATTACGTCGGCGTCAACAACAGTGACCTTCTTCCCTTTCTCTCTGACTTTTCGTCCCCTCTTCCCTCCCTCCTGTGCAGGGTAGCCTACTGGCCTCAGCCCATAGTTAACCCCCCCTGCCTCTCTGTTATCATTTTTATTATCTTCCTCCTCCTCCCCAATAACCATGCTGCGTATTATTATTATTATTATTATTATTATTATTATTATTATTATTATTATTATTATTATTATTATTATTATTATTATTGCTGTTCTTGCGAAACATTGACGCTTACAAGCAAGAGAGAGATGCAAAGAAAAGGCAGGGAGGTTAACCAAGTTATATCCGGTTTGCTATCCTACACGGGGGGGAGGGGGGAAAGGGGAGGAATTCCAAGCAAGCGTGGAATTCGAATAATACAGATGATCTGACTTGTTTTCCTTGCATAGCTTCGATTAGGATCTAGCTGGGCACACGATGCGTTAGCGCAGCATAACAAACGCAACACTTAGGTATATTTAGGTTCGAGTCTTTATGTCGGTCGTTGCTATTGAACTTCTTTATTGAACACATGCCCAACATACGCAAACGCGAGGCTTCACCTCCGCACTGTTCTACACCCAACTGGACGGAAGCGCTTTCACAATCGAGAAGGTATCGGGACCATGAAGGTGCCCATCACAGCTCCGAAAGGCAACGAAAGCGCTGTTGCGGTTTCTCAAGGACACCGGGCTGATTCGTCGTTTGTGAAGTCAAACGTGGAACTGTCACGTCGGCTCAGTGACTTTTCTCTCCTCCTCTGTAACTTTTCTTCCCTCTGCCCCCCTTCCCCCGTGCAGGGTAGCCTACCGGGCTCAGCCCAGGTTAACCTCCCTGCCTTTCTTCTACTATTATTCTCTCTCTCTATTGTAGAAGCAGTACGCGCCGCCCGCAGTTTCATAAGGAAAGAGCAGGGATGGTCCGCAGCTTGCAATGGGGTTGTCGTAGGCACCGGGCATTTGGAGACGTAATTTTAACAGCGAAGCTGTCGTTGGTCGAGCCTTTCATGTCAGGGATCCGTGGTAACACTTGTGGGAATCACAAAAGGGTATGCGCCACGGATGTTGGCTAAATCGCACTACACACAACTTCCACGAAAAAGGAAGAAGGCAACAGTTAGCCCAACAAATGGCGTGCGCGTTACCATAGTCACACCACTGTCACGTGATACTTCGTGGTTATAAAAAGTGGCGGCTATACTACCACCTCAAAGCTTAACAAAGAGTGTTTAATAAAGAGCAGTGATACAACATATCGGAGCACCTTAAGCGAAGGCTTCTTTGTAAACCTCTGTATAGGAGTGGTGTGGTAAAGATGCAATAAAACTATACTACCACCTCAAAGCTTAACAAAGAGTGTTTAATAAAGAGCAGTCATAAACCATATCTGAGAGACTTGCAAAACATATAAATGCGTTGGCCTGATCAAGGGAACGCCACAAGCTTCGCTATTTCATCGGTATCCGCGAAGCGGTGCTGGTTGAATTTTTTCCTGAAGGGCCCGCGGCAACGACGAGGAGCGTGCACCAAATTTTGATGCCCTTCCTGCGAGATACTGGGCTGTCGAACGCGTGGTGACAGACACCTGCAATTCAGGAGATGCTCAGGCGGAACACTTCCCGGCCACGTAGGCCAGGCTAAGCCCGCCTGCTGCAACTTCACAACCACCACCATCATCCCCATGCGCCGCCGCAGCAACATGACAATAGATCACAATGGCCGGCGCCTGGTGCGGGAGCCCTGGCCCGCCATTATGGATCGAAACCCGGCACGGACGCCTCCGGCTCACACCATGGGGGATGGTATATGGCCGCTGTCGCCCACGAGAACCGAACAGCTAACGGGCTCACTTTCGGAGCGCGGAACATAATACACGCGGAGGAGAGGTAGAGAAAAACTTTTATTTATGCAGGCCTTAAGGATCATCCTCGTTGGGTGGAGCCCTTAGTTCAGGGCCCCATTGGCTCGCGCCACACCACGTGCCCGCTGGATCAGCCGACGCTGCTCCTGCGGCTCTGAGCTGGTCAGCGCAGTCTCCCAGGAGGAATGTGAGGGTGAAGGAATAGGGCGGTAGCCCGGTGGTTGTGGACATTCCCAGGTGCAGTGATACACCGTGGGCTTCGCTCCACACAATAGGGGCAGTACGAGGGATATTGTGTGGGGTGGAAGAGATGAAGGATGTAAAGGCAGGGGAATGAATTAGTCTGAAGCTACCGCCAGGCAACAGCATCCTCTCGGTAACTAGCCATTGCAATGGCAGCTTGTCACCCCACATCACAAACCATCATCTCCGACTCGCGAGGGGCCTGTCGGAACATTGAAAACGGCTGTGTCGCGTACCTAGCCTATGGACTATTTGAAACGCTGTGACTATCAGGGAATCCCTCACATGGCACTAGAAGGGAACGAGGCGGCCGCCGCCGCCGCCCGTGTGCTCTCTTACCGGGCATTCCCACTCGCTTCCCCCGATCAGTACGACCTCGAATTCAGTCCTGTTTATTCTTTCCGCGAAATCGTGTAACATAACCAATCCGACCACAGCCTCTATACACGCCCGTGTAAAGGCTTAAGTAAAGCGGAGGAGCGGCTTTTACTCCGACTCTGCACTAACACTATGCAGTACCCGGCAGCACTGAAACACTTCGATCCCGCCTTTTCCGGCAGTTACTCGCACTGTGGGGAGAAGTCTTCGGACATCTACCATATGGTGTGGGCCTGCGTCATCCAATACTGCTGTACCCCATAGCCCCAACCCAAACCTGGGAGGAGTGGGAGGCGACCCTGCTTGGCTGTTGGGACCTTCAGGCCCAAAGGACCTGAGTCGGACGAGCCCAGGCAGCAAGCAGGAGACGCCAATGGGGTCCCGTACTAGGGATCCCCACTTACTATATGTAGGTGGTGGTGGTGAAAATCATGTAATAACAAAAAAGAGGTGTAGGACCTCGTAGAGGTTCCTACAGACTAGGTGGAGTCTCTATTCCGGGTCCCCATTGGTTGAAGCCGCCGCCCTGGCTCTCTGTGCCAAGGCCCGCTGGGCCTGAAGGTCTGAGCAGCCGAGCAGGGCCGCCTCTCTCAGTCCCCTCGCGTAGGGGTTGGGTGATGCTGCATTATTTTGACAGGCCCACATCATTTGGTAGATGTCTGCCATCTCCCCCACAGTGTTGGCACTGACCTGTGACCGCAGGGTCGAAATGTTTTATTATTGCAGGACACAGCATTGTATGTCTGGAGTCGCAACAGAATGCGCTAGTCTGCTTTCTTCAACCCCCGTGCGAGGGGAGGGTAGCGGCGATGACTTTATAATAATTCAGAATTTCCTGATACCGGAGGAGGGGGTAACCCTCCCCGTCCATGTCCATCGGAATTGACGGAGGTAACCCAGAAATGAGAGCTCGGGCAGCCGCATCTGCAGCCTCATTTCCCCGTAATCCCTGATGGCCCGGTGTCCATATTATATGTTTTGGATGAGGGCCCGTGTTCCCTTATGTAGTTGCGCATTATTGTGTCGGCTAAGGGTGAGATGTACCGTGCTACGTAATTACGACACGCTCGGCGCGAATCTCTAATGATGCCTCTGGATTTACTGTGAGAGGCCGCAAGGGCAATGACGACTTTCTCAGTGCTGTCCCCTTAAGGGACGGCGCCTGCTTACCTCCTTTCTTTCCCCCCCAATAAATGTTTTTACCCCCCCCCCCCCCCACCGCCGTACCAATGTGCTGCATTGCTTGTTTCTGCTGTATAGAACACCAATAGAAAGCTTTGCCACTTTTGCCTCTCACAAACGAGAACACACAGATATCTGGGTGCTTTTCTCAGAGACCCTAACACCTCATTGGCCCCAGCACATTTCTCTCAAGGATCGTACCACCTCAACCAAACCAGGCGCATAATAAATGTTTAATATATTGGTCATGTTGGAAAATTTTCCCGGGGAAAAGGAATGACATGTGTTGAACTGTACTTCGATGAGTTCGCTCGAGAACTTTTCCGACGTGCGTTGCAAAGCAAATTGCTACATTTCGTCACACCAGATTAGGACTGTGTCGTTCATTCAATGCGGGTCACATAGTTAGGTGGCTTTTTCCTTGTGCTTTAGTAAATGTATTAGTAGTCAGTGCACTAATTTCAAGAGTAGCTTTAAAAAAAATGTTGTCGAACATGTATAAGTTAATTAGGATTTGAGTCGAAAAGTACCCCTATAAATGGGCAGGCAGGGATTCGATTATAGGACCGAGCATCAGAACAACTTCATTTAATATTGGCTTTTCAGTGGATCTGGAAATTCTGAACTTCCTTTTGGAATAGGTTAATAGTTACGGTTAAGGTCACTGCACCAGTTAGCAATTTCCCTCAGTAGCAGTTCTGCCAGAATCATATATTTTTTTGTTTGTTTCTCTCCTTTCTGGTGAAAATATACAGAATGTAATATTGTTCCAAGGCCTAATACTTATTTTCTTGCTGTTAGGAAAGCAAATAAAGGGCAACGTCCCAGCATTTCTGCTCTTGCGGACCCACCTGAAAGAAGCTGGCGGGAACTCACACTAATGGAAAACTCTTGTCACTTTAGGGAATTGTGTTTATGGCGCGTCAGTATACGTCGCCTCTCATCAATTTGCTTCGCGCCCACTTGAATCTTGCGCTCCTACATTTTGCGTGCTATTTTTGCTTGCACACCCAATTCTCGCTGCTTCCTCCCTGTACATTTTTTTTCGCTAGCTATCGCTCGTCGAGAATTGGATATTTGCGACAGAAAAAAAAAAAGAAAAAAAAAAGGAAGACTGTCAATCGTGAAATTGGCGCTAACCACCCGGAAACTGCTTTTAGCTAGTGTTTCGCTCGTCTATTTTCTAACTGTGCTGCCTGGTAACTGGAGCGGAATCAAGTTACCAAAGAGAATTCTTTCGTGCGTGATGTCGCGTCGACGCCTGCTTCACGAACTAGCCTTTATTATTATAACTTTTCTTGACTCGGTACGACGCAAACATCGAGTGCAATAAGCTGAAGTATATTAAAGCGATTTGCTTTTCGAATTCAGACTAGTCCAGAGAGAACGGGGAATGACACCGACATAACATCGAACTCCACAGTGCACCGAGGATTTGTTTGTTGAATATTGTTTCCCTGTGTTATACATTTTTTTTCTCTTAATAATTTTATCTTTCCTGTTAAACACGCACAAGTGAAACAGCATTTAGTTTTCTGACAGGCAGATTAAAAAAAAAAAGATTTGCACGTGTCTACTGAGAAATATAAGAAAAGGACGGCTTCAAGTTTTAGTTGGGAATGGCGCCCGGTTTGAAATCGCTGCTAAAAAAGAAAAAAAAAAAGAAAAGAAATAAAAGCTGACTGCATGGGCATGCCATGCTAGACCCTGGTGAATTCACAACATTGCTTATCGCATCGTTAGAAACTTCTAACTTACACCTCATCCCAGTAAGCTACCTCATATTGCCCCCGGTGTACTTTATAAGCAAAACTAGACAGACTAGCCAAGGACGTAAGTTGCTGTGTTCGTGTGTTTCGCAGCCTTACGAAAAAAGAGCACATAATCATATACACATATCGCCGAAAGGTATGAAAGAGTTAAAGAGAGATAGCAAAAGAACCAGAAGAAGGATGGGTAGTACACGGATTAGCCTAATCTTCGAGCTTGCGGCTTCGAACGTACTTGTGGCTTTGTTTATTGTTGTGTTTTTGCGTTTCTTTCGGATAAGAGAACTGATCGCTGTGAACTTCATGAGCCGATTTGAATTGGTGAACCTAAAAAGGTTAAGATGGTGAAGTGGAACTGCTGAACATTTGTTGCTGAACATAGTCATGAGACAAAGCGGATGCAGACCACAGGGAGCCAAACGGAGGCGAAGGAACGAAGTTTAGACAAATCCGTGTACTACCCATCATTCCCATGCTGGGCGAAGCGCCATGCTTTGCAGCTCCCATAGACACTAGCGCCGGAGTTCCCTCTAGTGTATTTATAGCAAACTATATGGCGTAGACACCTAAGAAACTCACGCAATGGCCGCAGCACTTATACGAGTAATTTGAACCTGATAAACCTGTTTTTATTCCTTCGTAAACGCTGCAGCACCCCGCCAGAAACGGGCGCCTCAGTCGTCTCTCTGGACCGTACCCTAAGGAGCACTCGGAAAGCCTGCCGGCGAACTTAAACGAGAGTTGTGCGCCCTTAATTTACAACGTTTTCCTTTTTCATAAATTTTTTTTCAGACACATTTTCATTTATTTATTTTTTTTGTTGCTATCACCAAAGCTGGCATTCGAGCTAGCATAAGGCATGGCTCATATGGCGGGCAATTGAGGCCACTGACTCCGTCCAGCAGTGGCCGTATAATGCGAGAAACCGCGAGCGAATAAAGAAGCGAAATTGGGCGAAAAGGGAGAAAGGTTTGCGGCCGTATAAGGTCCACTCTCAGCTCGTTCGCATAACGATCCCCCGCCGAAGATCAATTTGCGAGCGGTGCATTTGAACTGTTCGTGCGACTCTCCTCCTCCTCCCGCCTAATATCTTCTCCCCCGCTCCCCTCACTCAAAGCTTGAAGGAGGCGTGCCCTCAATGAGCGACTGGCGGCCCAGGAAGCGTGCTATGATAAAGAAGCTATATTCGTTTAGGGCTTTCGCGCGTGTCGTGTATTTGGAGCGAAGAACTGCTTTGCAGTTCTCTGTTTTGCTTTTTGCTGCTGCTTCACGAGTTTGTCACGTGAGAACGACATGATGTTCTGAAGGAACTTGATACGGCAGTCTGCTTTTTTTTGATTTGGTTGTGATTTGTCTATTTAATTGTAAAAGCAAAAAAAGTGGGGTGCACTACGGAACAGGGACAAGAGCAGAAGACGACAACACAGGAGCACACTCGCAACTGGAAGTTTATTGAAAAGGAAACACATTATTGAAAAGGAAACACAACTAGCCCAAATGACTGTTTTGCTACAATAAGTCTATTTAAGTCTAGCGGTCAATTGGCCGGATGGTGAGCCTATGATGAGTCAGTGGGTAGGCTCGCTCCCTGCCGCGCTCGGTTGGTCTGTCTGTCAATCAATCGATCAATCAATTAAGAGCTATCCCGCAAGCTTGGCGCTACCAACGTCCATAGGACGTTTTTCTACAGGAAATGCAATTTATGCAGGAAAAGCAAACATGGTGCCGAAAATTGCACTCGTTAATGAGACCGTGCTACGAAGCCAGATAAATAAACAATGGTGGTGTGCAGCTGGCCGTCATCGTAGCTGCGTAACAATGAACATTTTATGTCATTTCATTTTATTTTATTTTATTTTGTTTTATTATATAAGCACTGAAACTTTCGGTGCAATCGGAACACGATTTCAATTATCTTGTGCAGTTATACATACGGTGCTACTCTGTAGATGGACATTACAGGGATAACTGCTTAATGCCTAGCGTACCATATATGCTACGCTGAATTTGATGCCTCAAAATGTTGTTTAGATGTGAAGCATCTTATGGCGAAGCTTAATCCGGTGGTGGTGGTGTGCCGCGTGCCCACCCTTACTGCGCATGCGCAAACCCTTTAAAAAAAATAAAAAATAAAAAAACCTCCTCTCCCCCCTCTCTCTTCTCTAGGCATCCCTCCCTGCGGCAACCACACCCTCACTGCGCATGCGCCTCCCCTCCTCTCTCCCCTCTTACACTCCCCCCCCCTCTCTCCTCTAGGCATCCCTGCCCGCGGCGTCCACACTCCCCACTGCGCATGCGCGTCCCCCCCCTCTCTCTCCTCTCCTACGCTTCCCCCTCTCTCCTCTAGGCATCTCTGCCCGCGGCGTCCACACTCCCACTGCGCATGCGCGTCCCCTCCTCTCTCTCCTCTCCTACGCTCCCCCCTCTCTCGCCTCGCGACGCCGACGCAGGTAGCGTCTGCTAGCGAGTTTCTTGGTTGAAAAAACCGACTGCTCGCGCTGCACAACCGTTCACTGGCCACTCCGTATATATGGCAATGGATTTCGACCTGCAAGGTAGTGCCGGTGGGAGATTTCTCCTGTGCGTTGTTGAACAATAAAAATTCGCAGCGTGCGCGTTAACTAAAAGCGGACTGCGGGTCTCTGTGTCCAGTCGGAGTCTTCTGTCTCTCATTGCCCATTAGCAGCGATTGACATGTTCCAGTAGGAAACACCGCTCCATCACTGCATGCTTTGCGCCTCCCCAGTTTTCTCTCCTGCGCGACGCTGCGATGAGCGCCAGCGTCAACGCCGCCGCCAGTGTAAGCGTTAGCGCCCTCTGCTTCGCATCTACACATGGTTCCCTTCATGTAGGCGATGTGAGGGCTCCAGGACAAGTCTCGATCTATTATTACGCCCAGGAAACGGTGGGTCTTTTCATAGCTGATTGTGCGTCCGTTGATTCTCACCACCATGATCACCCACGTCCTAAGGTTTCTTGCGGGAAAATCCTGGGGTGCATCTGTACGAGCGATGCTTCAACTATATACTGTACTTTTCCTCGGCTTCATGCGCTACAGCCTACCTGTACTGGGCAGGGCCCGAAGAACAAACGTAGGCATCCTCCAGTCGATACAGGCTCAAGCACTGAGAGTATGCCTTGGACTTCCGAGATGCGCATCCTCAGCAGCGACTGTTGCCATCGCTCGTGAACACCCAATCGCAACATACATTCGCGTCGATGCTTTAAGAACGCACATAAGACAGGCCACCCGGATTCCATCGCACCACCTCGCCTCCCTTCCAACTTCTAGGCCACACTCTGCGTTCAGCACTATTATTGCTTCGTATCGCATGGTGATTCCCGAGAATTTCACGCCCGCAGCAAGACCACCGTTACCGTTGTGGTGTTTACATCCACTGGAAGCCCTGACAACCATTCCCGGAATACAAAAGAAAAAGCATTCGTCAAATTTGGCCCTAAAACAAGCCACACTACTGTTCCTGCATGAAAAACACAGCGGACGCATTCACATCTACACGGACGGTTCAGTTTCTTCTGAAAGCTCGGCCGGGGCAGTGGTCATTCCCGAGAAATCCATCACTATAAAATTCAAGACGTCGCACTTGACATCATCGACGGCTGCCGAACTCGCCGCCATCCGTGCTGCTCTAGAGTTCGTAGTTGAAGAACCGCCACAGGCATGGTCAGTCTTTTCCGACTCCAAAGCAGCCCTTCAGTGCATTATGTCGCCATATCGTCATGGACCAAACGAGCAGTTAGTCGCTGACATAAGACTACTTCATCACCGGGCTGTAGAGAAGCAGCACAACATAACCTATCAGTGGATACCGGGCCATTGCGGTATCTACGGAAATGAACGTGCAGATGAAGCCGCCCGATCTGCTCATGATGCTCTCCAATGTGCAGCTATACCATTATCGAGAACGGACGCCGCTACGAGGCTTCGTTCACTTGCACGGGAACTGACACTGACACAGTGGAACTCGACGGAATTCACCAACGCCCGTCTTCACAACTTGGACCCAAATCTACAGCTCCGTCTTCTGTCGGGAATAACCAGAGCCGAGGAGACGCTCTTGTGCCGCCTGTGGCTCGGGGTGGCCTTTACGAATGCTTATTCGTTTCGAATCGGAGTGGCCAGCAGCCCGACATGTGACAACTGTGGCTGCGAGGAGACCGTCGCCCATCTTCTCTGTGACTGTTCTCGCTTCAGCGCGCCAAGAAAAGAACTTAAAAAGGTACTAGATGGACTGGACAATCGCCCATTGTCGGAGGAACGGGTCTTAGGACACTGGCCGAGACCGTCCTCGGCACGCAAAGCATTGAGAGCTTTGTTGCGCTTCTTGCGGGCAACTGGTCTCAGAGACAGACTCTAAGCAGTGTCGTTTATCGTATTAGTGTTTTCCATTTTTCTTTTTTTTTTCTCCTTTTTATAACATCTCTTTTCTGTCATCTTTTATTCCCCTTACCCCCTTCCCCAGCACAGGGTAGCCAGCCAGTCTGAGAACTGGCTAACCTCCCTGTCCTTCCTTTTCTCCTCTTCCTCCTCCTCCTCCTGGTTCCCTTTAGCGGGAGATGGTGTAATTTTTTATAAACCGAAAACCAAAACGCAAACCTTGCAGCATTGGTTTTAATTTATTGAAGCTTGTCAGAATACTGTACATAATTCAGCGGGCCAATTAAGCCATAAACCTACTGTACTAATTAGGTTTAAAGTTAGGGTGGGAGAAAAAAAAACACACCTTATAACGTGTATGAATAGTACCGCATAATTGCGAAATTCAGAGATAAGTGGGTTCTGGAAGAGCAATCTAGTTGTATAACCGCGCTTACGTGTCTTTATTCAGTGAGAAGTGGAAATACATTTTCCTACTTTTCTTTACTATCTGCGCAACCAATGGGAGCTTCCTCAATTCTGACGGTTTATCCTTAACTGCTGTCTCTGAATCAGGTTTAAGAAAAAGAAAAGCAAGAACATAAACGACGGAAGCAGCATCATTGCAAACCATTGCGAGCATTGAGTTAGCTATAATTAGTATAGTGACGGGATCTGGGATTGTACTCACCAGACCGCTTCTCTCTCCCTAACTTGTTCTAAGTAGCCCCATTTAAGTCTGCCCCCCCCCCCCCCCTGCCTTCCCGAAAACATCAGAAAATAAAGAAAAAAAGATGAAGAAAAAGTAAAAACACTAAGAATGTTTTGATAGCGTCGTTTGCAGTGCGCTCGAATTACGCGTTAACATCCCACGGCTAGAAAAACAACCATTTCATCGTGATATCTTGCATTTATGGAAAACAGACATAAAGAAATCGATTTCTGAACGACCATCTGGTTTTATTTTGACTATGTGCGTATTCCGTGAAGGACCGTAATAGGTTGCGCACCGTCAGTGCTGACGGCTGCAGAACGCTTCGCGGAAACTCAATTTGCCCGCGCAGTCGGTGAAGCGTGCAGCCGTGTGCCTGCGTCCGTGTCCGAGCACGGCCGAATCTCGCTCAGAGTGTCGGCTGCCGTTCACGGAATCCAAGCCTCAATTCTAATTACCTGTCGCCGGCCATACGTCGTTGCATTTGTAGCCGCATCGTTGTACCGCCACAACCGCTACGTTAATCCAAGGACGGCTCATACGGTGACGCATTTATTTTTTGTATTTGTCGCAATTCTTTGTTACTTTCCACTGCCTTCTTCTGCCACTAGTGCGTACTATTTGAACTTTCCGAACACACAAAGAGCTCCGGCTCGCAAAGGTTTTTTTCTTTTTTATTGTTCGTCTTTATTTCCGTGCTGCGCTTGATAAAAATAGCCGCCGTGCGCAAGTGCCGCAATTCTGTGTGCTAATGAAATGACTTCGGCACTTTTATTGCCCTGGCTGGTTGTCACAGCGCCGATGTTCGCCGAGTTTTATTTGATTCGCATTCAGCTGCATTATTTTTTGGAGATAGTCTTTGTGGACAGTGTGTTTGTTCGTGCAATGTCAGGAAATGGCAGTCGAAACATTCTAACTATGTGTTGGGATACACTCTCCCATACGTGCGCAACTATTGAACAACGAGAAGAGGCGTTTTTTTTTTCATCTTTTTTTTTTTACTCAGCTACTTTCATCTCGTCTGGTAGTGGAAGAGGGTAATATGTCGTCATTGCCTCTGTTTTCAGAGGTCGTTTCTCTGGTTTATTGTTGTGTGCATTTGTTGGTCTGCGTTTGAATTAACACTCTGAGCGTGCCATCTAAAGCATTAGCTACTTGGTTGATTTCTAATCTTATATATGTATTTTTATCATACAACCACCGGAAGCTAGAACGCGTCTTTAAAGAGACTCCATAGATATATTTACCTTGCATCTGGTTAATTTCTAAGCACATATATAGGCAAAAAATATTTTGGATGTGCTTTAATTTTACAGCTATCAGCAGTGGTTTCGTGTCTGCTATTTTTTTAACAGTGATGCTATCATAGCCAGCTGTAAAATGTCCATGGTCACCAGAAAACTATCATCATCATGAACGGGTGTGTGCCACAGAAATGGAGCAACTCCCACTGCTCACCACTGGTCCACTAAAAATGAAGTAGGCAAACAACAAATGGCTGCTAAGCGTCGGCGGGGAGCCGAAGAACCCCAAGCACGTACAATGAAAGAAATAAATGAAGAGAAAGAGATAAATTCTAGGGGAGAAAATTTGTTTACGAGGCGAGATTCCAACCCGCGTACAGAACATCTAAAGGCGAGCGGCTAGCAGAGCATAGCATAACCTTGTATAGTGTGTTATATCCAAGGGGGTGGGAAAGGCAGTGAGGGACATGAGGACAGATGTATGGATGAGGAGGAGGGAAAGGAGGATAGGAGAGAGTGAAACACACAATAGAAAGAAAGAGAAAGACAGAGAGAACGAAAAGCATAAAGAAAACGATGGAAGATACAGAGAGAGAATCAAAGAAAGATAGCAAAAAGATATAGAGAGCGAGAGAAAGCGATATAAAGCGGAAGCCAGAAATACAGCGTTAGAGAGAAAGAAATGGGAGATAGAGGAAGAAAGACAGAAAGGCTGAGAAAGAGAAAGGAATTGAGAGAGAGAAAGAAATAGGGAGGTGAGGGTGAGGAGGAGAGGAACGCCACCAGCTCCGCTGCTACCTCAGTCTTCGCAGCACTAATGCAGAGCTGCTTTACTTGTTTCTTTTAATTTTAGCTTTAAAGACCACATAACCTGTTTGTGCGCTTTCATCTTGTGCAAGCTGAAAAGCTTTAATAATAATAATTGCTGTGGTTTAACGTCCCAAAACTACGATATGAGGCCCATAGTGGAGGGCTCCGGAAATTTCGACCCCCTGAGGTCTTTTAACGTGCACCTAAATCCTCAAGTACACGAGCCTCAAGCATTTTCCCTGAAAACATTTTCGCTGAAAACTGAAAAGCTTTGAGTGATCCTCTGTGGTTCATCTCTGCAACTTCTGGCGTGTATCGGCAGCAACATTGTGAGAAGTCGGGCAGAGTAGGCTGCAATCTGCAGAACACTCGGTATGTGGGTATCTTGTTTAGAACCCCGAGTCTACAGTTGACTTCCATCTGTTACAATCCATCGTTTCCTTCTCTCCACTTCATTCTCCTCCCTTCTGTTCTTTCTACATGTTCTTTCTTAGCTGCAAATGACTGTGGTGCACCGTCGCAGGAACCATTAGGTGGCCGCTGTCTGTATTGCCACCGGAAGATTGATGAGCAGCTCGTAAAGTGTGTTTACGCTGTCTCGAATATAGATGCGCGCGTGCGGTAGCTATATTTTTCTCAGCAACCTAGTTTCCGGGCGAGCATGTTATTACTGGTTCCCGCTCTTTAGGGTAAATAATAGCTGTTACCCTTGCTCTTTAGGAAATAGAGTAGCTGTATCTACTGCTCTTTTTTAGCTCGTGGTTTGATGGCTTAGAACCTTCGGTACATAACCCGAGAGCTCGTTAACACTATAGCGACCGGCTGGTAAACAACTTCGCGGATAATTGATATGATCTGCTTTATGATGTCTAATTTACATTGTTTTGCGGAGAGAAACTGGGGGGTGTCTGGATGAACAATAATATGAATCCTTTAATGTTTTGCTGAGTTGGGCCATTAAGAGCCCCTTATTTTCAATTATATGGAATAGGAAGACCGGTAGAAGGCTTTCCTATTCCATTCTTTCTTATTCATTAGCTGGTTTGTTCACATTCCAGTTTATTACGTTTTCTTACTTACAAGTGCACTTCTATGAGGTCGCGTTGTAATGGATGTTTTTTTTTTTTATTCAAAAGACTGCCCTAAGAACCATCAATGTAACCATCTACGTAACTGTTGTCAACGAGAGGCACCTACGTCCGGAGGGGCAAAGCGGAAGCTATTTGAAGACCGGAAGCAGCATAACGCAAGCTAGACATAATGCGGAAGTCGCATTACGCAAACAGGAAGTGATGTCTAGGAGGAGAGGGAAGTCCGACGTCAATGCGGCGTTCTATTCATTCAATTCCAATTCAACAGCTGAGTTATGTACACATACTTTCATATAGCCGCATAGAAATGCTACAATAAAAATGATATTTGACTACACGTACACAAAGAATAACTCCGAAGGAAGTTTACGCGTGACATGGAGAGGGACATAGCAGAGAACGTTCAATTCTACGCTAGTCAACTACAACGAAGCCTCCAGCATTCGCTTGAAGACGACATTCGCTGCTCTTTGGGAGCTTACAAAAGATCTCACACCTTCTCGGAAGTGAAGCGGTGGTGAGTGGAACACAAGCGAAGATCCGCGAAGTTGAGATTGCACGGACCCACTCAGCGAAGTCGCCGGAACGAAAGGATGAAAATACCTTGCAATAAAAGAAAAAGAGGTAAAAGCAAAAGGTCGGAATGAGGTGGGCAGGCCAAGAGAGTTCTCGTAAACGACTTTGGCGGGCCGCTGAGTGCTTAACCCGGGCTTAGATGCCGCCGAGGACAACCATGTCTTCATCTTGCCGCGTACTTCGCGTCCGCGTGAACGCAGCGACCGAGATTCGGCTGAGCAAACAAGTCTCGAGGGATTTTCTGTCGCCTCGCTTCCTTACTCGTCCAAGGTCACCCTACTATATAAGTGTGGCGGATTAAGCTCCGGGAAAGCTTATTTGCTGAGAGTAATCTTTTCGTTTCCTTCGTATGTGGGGGGCTTTTACGTGTCTTCGAAGGAGAACCACTGAATGGTGGTTCAAGCATCGCTTATTACGCCTGCTATTAAGGTTGAATTATGAAGATTTATTTTCAATATGAACGTTTCGTGAGCTGACCACCTTCGCTACTACACCGGATATTACTTAAAAATTGAGCTACGGTGGTGGTGGCTCTCCCGTCCACTTAACGACTACCGGCGTTAAAAGGCATGTGGGCGAATTCAAAAGCTTTCAGAAAGGTACAAAGCAATTGTATCTTTAAGGCTTGCTTGAGCATATTGCCGTAAGTCGAGGTGGGAAAACATGGATGCCAGAAATAACAGAATAAGTTGATAACCAAAACAGGGGGGCGTCCTTTACGTTTCTTCTCGCGACCAGAGTGACACTCTTGCCTTTGTGTAGCGTGAATTGCTGCCGATTTGTGCGATATTCAGTCATTCTTGACTGAACCATCACTCTACTCGGAGAATGCAGTTCCTACATGAGCGTTGTGTGTTCATCTAGCAGGTCGCAGGGATATAGCGTTTATTCAGCGAGTCATAGGTGAACCGTCCTCATGCACGTTACCATACCATGCAGAAGTGGGTCATGCGCGAGCTAGCACGAAGCGCGCTACACCGTACAGCTGCCTTTCTCTGGCCGTGCATGCTGCCCCAGTTCTGGGCAAAAGTGATTACCCGTTAGTAGACGTAACCATGACCAAAACCACAGCGTGCCGAGTGCAATCTAATTTGCTAAGCGGGTTATTTCACACACCGTCTCGACGTTCACCATACTGGGGGCTTGCGCCGGTCTCCTAATTCATGCTGCAAAAAAAAAAAAAAAAAAAAAAAAAAAAAAAAAAAAAAAAAAAAAAGAAAAAAGAAAAAAGGAAAACAGCTGCTTTTTTGCACGATCTATACAGAAACCCCATTGCAAACCCATAGACACGGTACGCTACGCCCGCGTGTATGACCGGACTTAACGAACCTGTTTTATATATACTATATTGATAGCGCGATACGCAATATTTTGTGCAGCAGCTTTCGTGGGTCCTTTGTTACAAGATATATGTTTCCTCAGTTTATGCGGCTTAACGTTACCAAACGGCGCTTAGTCTATTGAATAAGACAAAGCCAACGACGTGCGCCTAAATTTATCGTTATTGAGGTTCATGCACTGCCGCTCTCTGAGTTAGTTCTCGTCATCTCATAATTATCTCAAGCTGATCACGAGTTGACCCGAACTAACTCGAGTTAGTTAACACTGCACACTATATTGATGTACAAAGCTGGCTAATTAGACTCGGTGTTTGATGGCATTCATTGGAAACTAGTGCATAACAGTTATGAAATGCGAGGCGAACATATCTACTCAAGGAAAATAATATAACGCGCTAGAATGTTTCTCTCCTAATTCTGGCACCAACGACAGCACGCTACGCCTCCAGTCATCTGTAAACATGCCAGTTTGCGGGTACAGCAGATATGCCGCATAATAGATATGAATGGCGAGGAGGAACAATATGTTCAATTAAAATATTATCAAGCGCAACAATGTCCTAGTTTAAATTCGGGTACCACTGGTAGAAAGTCGCATCTACACTGAGTTGTACGCATGCCAATTTGCGGAGAGAGCGAATAACCTCGGTAACTGTAATCACGTCTTATAGAATACCCTCTATTGTTTACTGTTTAATGTCGTTGAAATCATTCATTGGAGGACTTGCAAAATAAACCTACCTGTATTTATGTTGCCTGCTTCCGTGTTTATCCTAACGGGACGCACAATAAGAAGATGCGGCTACACTCACGTCAACTCCTGGAACTATGCTCACGTCAACTCAGGGGAAGGAAAAGAAAAAAAAGAACAACAAGAGAGCAGACAATGAAGTCCCTTTCAGGCGGTGAGGACAGGAAGCTCTCTGTGTAGCGTTCAGAATGCGTGATTGAATTAACCTCACCGGTGGCGGTGAGTCCCATTCGTGGGACGAGCCAGTCTCTTGAGCCTTCAGAACGGAATTAACTTCAAAAGCTCTTTGTCCCGAGAAGCAGCTAGCGCGACCCACACTGGTTTCGAAGGCGCGCGCGCGTACATTCTGTATTGTAAACGAAAAGTGCCGTACCGAGGTACGTTGTCTAGAGCCGAGACTACAAGACCGTGTCAGTACGTTGGTTTCGCCTACATTCCCATGCATGTACGACCGCTGTTATGCACTTCGAGCCACCACCTTACTCGTTCACATCTTTCTTGTGTTTGTTCAAACGTGGATGGCATAGTGCTGTAGCTCTACAACGTTTATACAGTCGCGTGAAAGACTCCTAGGACAATGGAGGCCACGAGGCTGAGTGTCACGTTGCAGTCAGCATATTGAAGCGAGAGGGGGGGCAGGGGATGTGGAGGGGAGGGAGGTTCTCGGTGTAAGCGCTGTAAATGCGAACCATGCTTCAACGTGGCAGAGTTTCATGCAGGATGCTTTTTTAGACAATAAAGATTTCTTAAAGTTGATATGATTGTCAGGCACATGTCATCTTCCCAGAGAAACTTTACGTCGATGCGGAAGCATCAAATGAAAAATTACGATGAAGCGACTAATTTACAAAAGCTCGTTAATTAACGTTTAAGCACAAGCTTGAGTACATTTGTTTCTATAAAACGTTGTAGTGTGCCACATTATATAGCATAGCCATTTTTAAAGAATCCGAAATATCCGAAGCAATCTTAGATATTCATAATGCAATTTCAAAGGCGATATCGGAACCGAGCTCACCGGGCGCGCAGAAAAGGCGACCACTTCGGTTCGCTAGGGAGGCTACATTGATTACTGCGTCCTCACATGCGAAACTCGCTTCAGTGCTGCGGCTGGACCAACTTCGCCCGTCATTACGAGGTGGTCGACGCAAGTCTGCCTATCGACACACGCACACACGCCGAACTGTTAGGTTTGCTAGGGAGATAATAACTGGTGCGCCAAATATACTGGTCAGGTACCGACCGTCAAAACCACTCAAAAGATTCGAAACCATGCGTGGCTAGAGAAAGGAAGCTTCGTTTTAACAAAACAGAAAAAAAAAGAACGACGTTGACCGAGAAACGAATGTTTTAATGTTGCGACTCGCGACAACCACGTAACGCGAAAAGAAAGCTATAAAACTACCACAGAGCTTCCAAAAGGCGCGGCCTTCATACGCTTTCCATCGGAATGTCCCTTCATTCTGCGAGCGCCACGGTGGCTTTGTTCGAGGTGCCGCCGGGACACGGCTTCAATCCCACCATTATGTTTCGCGCTTTCCTGATCCTCCAGTCTTTTTCATTCTACCGTACACAGTACGTCTCCGGCTATCCTCTCTTCTGTACTCGTCCTCGCCCTGTTGCGCATACAAAACAAAAAGAAAGAAAAGGCGAAAGGCGGGACAGCATCCAAGGCGAATAGAGAGGAATTTGCAGATTACCGTTGCGAAAAAACGAACCATGGCCCAGCTTTACAAACCAGCTATTGGTTGCCTTATTGAAGTCTTTTCACGAAAACTATTTTTTTCCCTTTTCGTTTCGTGTATTGCGACAGTTCTGGTGCGACGGCAGAAAAGATAGCTGCTCCAACCACCGTTATTTGAGGTACTTGAGCAAGCGCCTCCACAAAGTTCATTCTCTTTCCTCTGCGCGCCATATCCGGTGCTGAGGGCTTTTCGCTACGGATATTTAGAGATTTGCACCGGGCTGCTAGCGTTCCTTATGAACGAAGTGCCGCCTGCCGTATATTAAGCGAGATTGATAGCTACAAATGCAGTGCCTGTGGTAACGACGGAACTGCAGAACACTCTGGGCTGCCGCTAGTCCTTTGAAAATGAAATGCTTGCCCCTTGAAGCATTCTGAGCCTTTCTCATTGAATATTACCTCGCGAATTTGGTCTCGCCTATCACGTTTGCGGAAGGCCTTAAAGCGTTCCTGCAACTACCGAAGCAATAAGACTGTGCGACTAGACCTGATAAAGACACAGGTAGAGAAAGGGAGAGAGAAAGAAAGAAAGAAAGGAAGGAAGAAAGAAAGAAAGCGATGAAGAAACAGAGAGAGCGAGAAAGAAAAAAAAAGAGATTAAGAAAGATAGAGAAAGAGATAAAGAAAGAGAGAGAGAGAGAAACCAAATGAAAGGAACGGCAGTTAGGGTAACCAAGAACAATATGCGGTTATCTACCCTACATATGAGGTTGAGCAAAGGGACAATGAAGATAGGGAGTGTAATCGCTGCTGTTTCCAGCAAGGGACGTGACTGGTCAGTACCAAAGTGTTTCATTGAGGTCCAGTGTTCGTGAGAACTACAATATCGCAATCGTAGCACTGTGGTGTAACGGCTTACAAGTTAATTTTCGCTACTTCAGCAACATCATCTCTTGTTTACAAGCTTACGTTCTATTCAATCAATAATGTGGATTGCCTGAGATTGCTAAATAGAAGGAAACCTTATGAAAAAAAGGAAAGCCTTATGACCAGCATTCGGACTAGAACCTTCTTTATAGCCCATGTCCTAGAGCCATTCACTGTGAATATACGTTTTTGCAATACCTCGAGAAAATGTGCCACGACAAACTTCTTTGGGAAATAAACCACAACTATTTCTTACTTACTGTTTTGGCAGCGCTCACACTTTGTTCTCGGAGCACTCGAAAATCTCACCTGCCGAAAAAAAACAACAACAAAAAAAGCAGTACGGCTCAGAAATAAAATTCCTCTGAACATTTTTGGGGCACACGGAACTCTCAGTACCTTGAAGCCAAGAAGTTTGCAAAGACATGTTTGCAAAGGGAACACAAAAGTTGTCTTTTCCGCGTAAAGACTGCCATTACAGAGAAGCCCTAGGTTTATACATAGGCAAAACTCACTTTTGGAGCCAGGCAGAAAGAAGCCAAGGCCCACGTAGTCAGAGAATGCTTGTTTTATTTACTTAGCTGGCATGTGCGAGTCAGATTGAGACAAGGAAGAAGTCTTGCCATAAGTTTTTTTTGTTCTAAGCTCCTTTCCGAGCAAGCCGTGGTGAATAAAGCTTGTTATTTCGGTTGGTACAGACCCGTGCGTACCTTATTGCATACACTTTTTATGCGAATACGTATAGGATTCATTACATAATTGAGTTCAAAGTGAGCATATACATATTTTATTTTTTTTTCAGATTTGGAAATGGTCTTTAGAAAATCTTGTACTTGCCTTTCGATATGCGGCCTAATTCTTGCGCAGTATCCACCAAAACTCGCCTCCTTCAATAGACGCATCAAGGGTGACCATCGAGTTTTGTTGCGGGTTCAATAATCAACAACGGAAAGCTTTACCATCAAGCGCTTCTACGCGAGCACAGAGAACCTGAAATATACTTATCGTTAATGTGAGTCAGTGCACTTCTCAGACAGAGGCATGACCCAAGCTATGTACTTTTGGTGTGCTGAATTTTAGAGTGCTCGAGGTTGCGGAGCTCGAGCCCTTGATTTAAGAAGGGCACCGCACAGAAAAGCAACTTCGACGAGGGACCTCAGTAAGCAGCTTTTCCCGGACGGTAGGCTGTGAAAAATTGGCATATCATGCAGTGGTACATTTTGATCAAGCAAGCAAACTCAACTTGTTGTCATATCAGTTTAGCCTTGTGAAAAACATATTCAGTGTAATAGCTACATTCTTTCACAGTTTCTCTTCTTTTCGTGTGTAACAAATATACGTAAGTGTGCAGGTACTCGTAGGCAGCTACATATTTTCTTGTTTTATAACTAGGTTGTTGAGAGCGAAGTTGAGCTCGTAGAATCCAAACCTTTCTCTATTACGAGTTCCGCCGCTATACATTCGCGTGGGGCGACTGCTGCCCGCATCTACCTTGGCAAGCACGCCGAGGCTTAATTATAAATAACACCTATCGCTCTTAGCTACCCTGTAATCGATACAGCGAATAAGCACTGATGCGTAGTTCACAACCGCACACCATGGAATGAGTCATTTTGTCATTCCTAACTCGAAGATGGTAACCTCAATGCTAGTATACCTCCGTCGCTGCAAAGATCCCCGCTAAACTACGACCAACCAATGAGGCGAGTCATGTCGTGCCGGCGACAAATAGTGCGTTCGTAATTCCACGCAGGCTCAGCCTACCCGCTCAGTCCACCACTAAGTACATACTATACCGAAAGGTCACGCATAGCGCGCACGTCGACAGAGCCCCGAACTGAGAGACGAATGAGGGTTTTGGTAAGCGTGTCCGTTCTCGCCATTGCCTCGCCTGTTCGATTGTTTCCTGTCTGCGGAGACTGTGGCGTGCAGTAATCAGATTAGCGAGGCAAGGCGGCCGCCCGCAAACTAAGCACCGTAGGCGCCATGGCGCCGCGGCCTAATTGGTGAGTCGCGTATTCGAGGGGCCCCAACGACTACTGGGACACCTTGAGGCTATGTGCGAGCATCGGTGAGTTTGCGAGATGCGTGCCAGAAGCCAAACAAGCGCCACCTTTTCCTGTCACGTACCGCCTTCGGTCTGCGGCACTAAGCCGCGAAGTGTCCGTGCTGTTTGCCAAAGAGGGTGACAGGAAAAGTTTGCGCAGACACTTGCCGCTGGAGCCACAGAAAGGAGTGCCGTGACATTTATGTTCCTGTTCCTCTCTCCCTCTTTTCCTCTCTTTCTCTCTCTTCCACGCCAACTCTTTTGACCATGCAAAAGTACTATCAGTCCTGCTATGTACGTGAAATGTGCGCGGACGTCCCGACTCATTGATTTATTGCCTGAGTTGTTCTCCGAGAAGAGAGCGTCAAAAACAGGGTCGTTGTTTGGTTGTAGTATTCTTTGTATGACTGAATCGTTGACTCACTGAATGACTATCCGAACTTATTGTTGTAGGAAATGTGAAGTATGGATTTGGCGTTGTTCTTCATTATGGCCCGACGTACAGTCGTCAGCAAGCTTAACCCTCTATTGCATGGCGTCCCATATTTGGCACATACCGATTAACATTTTTTATAGCGGGCGCAAGAGGACCAGTGGAGAATGTGACACAGTTAGAGTAATCTTTATAGTTACGTGCACTAAATATAAAAAAAGCGCTGCCATCCCTAGAGCAGTATGAAATCTAGACAAGAAATAGTTTGCACGGTGCACGTGCAAGCTCGGATCATGAACGACAGTGACTGCTATATTTTTCTTGCAACCATTTTCTCGTTGCAGAAGCAAGAAAAAATTATTTTGGCATATCTCGTGGCTTTGAAAATTCATGCTCATTAAGGCTCTTCTCAATTCCGTTTCCCACTACGGTATATAGTCGGAAATCGGTATGTGCCATATTTGGCACAGTATGCATGTGAGTGATGAAATGTGCAATATGATGCCCTCTATGTTTTGTTGCACAGTGCAAATACAAACGAAAAGAAATCATCTGAGATCATGCAGCACAGCTTGTTTTTGCCAGATTTCAGTTGTGGCAGTAGGTTTTGAGATGCTTCACGAAAATATCGAGTGTCAGCAGCAGTACCTGGCAATTTTTTGTTACATTATTGGCGTGGGTGCACGAAAAAATTATGTGAAGTCTAACCAGTGCACGGCGATATTTAGCTTTTACGATCTGTCGGCAACTGACGCTCACAACCACAAGTCAGCGGTTGGAAATTCGGGTAGGAAAGTACAGCAAGGCGCCACCATGCGAAGAGCCAAACGTGTAAGCGGCCATCTTGCACGTACACGCGGCAGTCAGATGCACTAACCAAAATGTTCAATTATGCCTGAACACAGGAAGCAATTGCTTTGCTTTATTCCACAAATCAAGCTAAAAAAACGCAATCAGTGAGATTTTGTTTTTCAGTCATGGCAGCAAGTTTGCTCGCTCACGTGCATAGTGTGCCATATTTGGCACAAACCGTTATTTTCATTAATACAGCCACAATAAATCTGAAAATTTTTGTACATGTCATTCTTCATGTAGTTAATCATAAAAAATGATCAAATAATTTTTCTATTGATTTTCTCATAATTCATGCAATAGAGGGTTAACACGAACGCTCCGACGCGTGACCTGGACTAGTTTGACTGATGCCAGCCGCGAAGCGCTGGGTGCTTTTGCCGAGATAATACCTCGGCATGCTTGGATAGTATGTCGGCATGCATGGGTAACATCTCGGCAACAGAACGCAAAGCTACGCGGCGCTAGCGTCAATCAAACTGTTTCAGGACACGCTGCGCAGCGTTCGTGTTAAGCTTGCTGACGACTGTACGATAGAGCACTTCATGAGACTGTGACAAGTGTAAATGAGAATACCTGGTTCGGTGAAATAACTCACTTAAATAAATTATACATTTTCTGCGATTCAAAATTATTGCACCAGTCGACCGCGTCGGCTCCTGGTGACATCAACAGATTCATCCAATGACATCGCTACGAGCGCTGTGGAAACCGAAAAGGTCAGGAGAGGAGCCGGGATTTTTTTTTATGTCATGGCGCGCCCACGCGCGTAGCGCTAGCATATTTCACACTGCATGATTGTGACGACACCCTGAACTCGAATGCGCGTGTTTACTTCAAATGTTCAAAAATAGCGGAAGTGGATTTAAGGGGATAGCATGCACACTGAATTCGCAGAAATTAACAAACACTTGGTATATTTATTTGATTAAGAACACCAGTTCTATCAGCTCTGCCTTTCGACAGAATGCTGCCACTTCAAGAGGTGAATACATTCTATTCAGGCAATTTTACAGAACAAGGAAAGTACGCGTATTATCGGAATCTCAGTACTAAGTGCAAGTTTCTTTTAAGTGCGGAGTACTTTAAGGGCCCTGCTTGTCGTCCATCCATGCATCTCATGTGACGTGATCACGCTCGCACTAAAGCGCTCAATACAGGCCATAACAATGCTAGCAATGCTCAAAACCGGGTTAAAATGAACGAACAAGATCTAAAATTGTATAATGAGCACAAATAACGAGAAGTAATCGCAATTATTAACTGAAATCGCTAAAGCCGTTTCGGAAACCTGCGGCTGACTCCTGGGCCACGCAAGAGAGGGCGCCACCGCCTCGCCGAGCGAGCGAATGCTCCTACCCCTTCGCTTCGCCGGCGCTGCTTCGCTACATCTGATGGGGGAAGCAACCTGACGGAGCGTCCGCCTCGGTGGATCAGTGGCTAGGGTGCTCGGCTGCTGACCCGAAGGTCGCGGGTTCGATCCCGGCCGCGGCGGTCGCATTTCGATCGAGGCGAAATGGTAGAGGCCCGTGTACTGTGCGATGTCAGTGCACGTTAAAGAACACCAGATGGTCAAAATTTCCGGAGCCCTCCACTACGGCGTCTCTCATAATCATATGGTGGTTTTGGGACGTAAAAACCCCACATATTATTATTATTAACCTGACGGAGCTCGCTGCAGACGACGCGTATCTCAACTGCCGTGACAAGCAGGAAGTCTATAAAGCGCGGCAAAAAGTAGCGCACATGTCGCACAAAGAGTTTGTGAATCTGCCTGACAAGAATCTACTCGTGCCGGTAAAACCCTACGTGCTTAGCTCAAACCATGACGTCATCGACGCTTTGATTGACGGAGCAGTGCGAACACTAAGAACAGGAACCTCTGGGTGCCCATGCTGCGCATTTCTTCGGGTTTTACAGTAGTGAAGCTGCCGTACGTTTTTACTCCCTCACTATGGAATATTCTTGGAAAGCACAGCCACAGCTTACGTTCATAGATAGAGTAGATGCCATGCCGCATAGCAGTGGTTATATCATAATTGGTGACAAAAGCATGCAAACCTCAAGTTTATCTCAACTACAATTCAAAATAAAGTGACGATCTATGTGTTTTTTAGCGCTTTGTTCTCTCCTCTTAGTTCGCTCACTCACTTCCCGACGCAGCGTAACAAACTAGATTATTGTTATCTCTCACTCTCTCCCTCGCACACGCACAAAAACACACATACACACATGTTCACAAACACGCACGCGCGCACGCTGACCTTACTATATGGAAGAAGTAGTATACTACTTCTTTGCGTTGCTATAGCAACGCAAATTCACGGTAAGCAACAGCATACTACTGTTATCCACTTTCCCTGATCCCCGCTCTTAAACAAGATTAGCGACGTGGTAGCAGACTGAAAGACGATGAAAAGAGAATTTTAGGATGGGGGAAGTGGGAATGTGGGAGCGGGGGGGTATGGTAATGGCAAAGCTCTATCTCGGAACCCGCATTAACTACGTCGCCGCGTGACTAGTTAAGTCTTACGAAAACAAGATTTCGCCAATTATTCATCAAGTATGCCTTTCCTTTTTTCCCCCCTTTTTTTTTGCATTCCGCAAACAGCCGCGCGCTTCCAATACTAAAGCAAGCGACATATATCTTTGAATTTTAATGCGACGCTAGTTCAGGCAGAATTACCATTATATTCCAGAGTGGTTACTGAGATTAGAAGTACCAGACTGGAGATCTCTGGGAACAATTCGCGGAATAGGCATTCGATATTTGAATGTAAGGCTCCCGGAATTCGATTACCTGACATATGGTAATGCCATTTAACACAGCTCAAAAACCTATAAAGGCACTTTTTCTTTCTTTTAAAACATTCTGAAATTGCTATAGCAGGTTAGGAGGGAGCTAGTGATGTGTGAGCTCCTGGTTAACTTAGATGGCATTTAGTTTTTTGACGTACTTGTGTCTGAAAGCTCACGGTCTTTTCATTGACTTGTGTTTTCAACTCACAGGAATGCGAACGGCACGGCGCGGTGGCTATATGAACTCGCGATCTCTTGTTTATCAACGAAACATTACAGCTACTGTGTCGTTGCAGAGGTCATTCTGTTGTTGGCAGTACTCTTGCGCATTACATATCGTAATGTACTTACTCGAACACGTTAGAATTTCCCTAAATCAATGAATTCGATTGGGGTTATTCATATTGCAGCCACAGTGACCGTCGCTATGCCCCATGAATGCACTTGCTGACATGAAAGTGCAAAATTCTAAGAAAATTTTAAATGTGGAGTTTTTTTTTAGCACCAGTGAAATTACCTAAAATTGAGAGACCGGAGATAATGGCCTACATTCTGCGAAAGAAGAAGAAAAAAAAATTAGAAACTTCCTCGGCTTTATTCTTGGCAAGCGTTCGTCCGAGCACCTTATTCCAATGCTGCGGCGGTACTGGTTCTTTTATCAGTATGAGGCACTCTAGCGAGTGCCTCCTACTGATAAATTCTTTTATCTCCAACTAGAGATAAAAGAGGTTCTCGGGAGTAAAGAAATAGCTGGAAGCGTGGCCCTACAATAGAAACTCAATCAACTCACCTTTTTTCTGGTTGGCTTGCTGGGAGCTACACGAAGAAGGAATAAAAAAAAAGAAGGGCTCTTCAAACGGCGTCAGTTTTGCTTAGCGGAGAAATATGTAAAACTAGCAGAAATCAGCATAAAATATAGCGCGAGTTGTTCAATGCACCTTAAAACTAAGCAATGATCTTAATTCGCTGCGATCGGTAGAGAAGATTCCGTGAACGACTTGAATAAGGCAACAGAAAGAGAATCAATTTCAAGAAAGTAGTACGAGGGACTCACTTAAGAAAAAAAAAAAAGATGTAGAAACGGAGTGGCTGTTGGTGCAATAATGAAGTTTTATAATCGTGAGGCGGTGAATAGGCAGCTTGTCGGCGACAATATCCTTATAATCCAGGCCTTGCTTTATTAAATGCGAAACATTTCTTAGCCAACAGCAGGCACTTTGAGCGCTTCTATCTATCTATCTATCTATCTATCTATCTATCTATCTATCTATCTATCTATCTATCTATCTATCTATCTATCTATCTATCTATCTATCTATCTATCTATCTATCTATCTATCTATCTATCTATCTATCTATCTATCTATCTATCTATCTATCTATCTATCTATCTATCTATCTATCTATCTATCTATCTATCTATCTATCTATCTATCTATCTATCTATCTGTCTGTCTGTCTGTCTGTCTGTCTGTCTGTCTGTCTGTCTGTCTGTCTGTCTGTCTGTCTGTCTGTCTGTCTAGCCGCCTACGTCTGGGTGCCCTCGTGATTGCCTCCTTAACTCGGTGTAGACCAAAATTTCTATGGGAGGGTAAGAGGTATTGACGAATATGTCTGGCTGGTCATGACATGAATAATGTGAAAATCCGGTCGCGTACGCCGTCAGACCCTTTCCTCCAGACACGTGTGGCACATACCCGTATACCGCGGGCCGTGGTATGCGGGTATGCGCCTCAGGTGATTGACAGTTTAAATCTACCCAGGAACGGCGAGGAGCCGTTGGTAACTTAAATGCGAGATCGTTAAGACAAACCGATGTGGGCAGCGTTGTCCCTGCGAATGCGAAGAATAAAAATTTGGATCCCAGCAGGGACTGAACCCAGGCATTCCGTGTAGCAGTCAGGTATTCTATCACAGAGCCACGCCAGGTCTTGAAACTGCTTTGGAAGAAGGCTCTATGCAGGCGAAATGTCGGTGCAACGTCCAATGAGGTTGCAGTGTTGGCTATCTAATTTTATAACAAATCAATAGACATTACATATGGACTCCTATGTTACAGGTGTCGTATCGGGTTAACATCAGTTGTAGTTCCAGTGTTTGCTCCGCTTTTATAGCTGTCTAATAAACAACACAGTTGTATTCATATCATTCAGTAGCCTATATTGAAGTGTTGCTCGACACCGGAGGAACACGCCAACGAAAGTTACGTATTATATTGACGCCATCGCACCGTAAGGTGCACTTCATTTCGGTAATACTGACGTCTGTGCTCTAGCTTGAGTGCTGGCGTTACGTCAAACCATAGGTTACTCTTTAAACGACACACACAACTACACACTTGCAAAAACAACGTTGATCCCCCCTCGTAACACTTTGCTCAAAGTCAGATAAGGCAGCGTAGACAATTACTCGCGGACTGCTTCGCATGACACCAGTTCCCACAAAGCGTGGGATCTGCCTAACTTGTAGTCATGTGAAGTGCGCAGATAAGAATTGAGCGTATAAATATATAAGTGAAGTAGAAGATACATCACGCAGTTTCATACTATCGGAGCCATTTACTATAACAGCACAGGATGACAGTTAAGGCCACTAGAACCTGAACCCCTTGGACAGCCTTCCTTGCTGTGAAGTCTTATCGCCTAGACGCAGTGGCGTAGCCAGGATGTGGCACACCGGGCACGTGCCCCCCCCCCCCCCCCCCCCGAAATTTTTTTCGCCACGGCACACAGAGCGAAAAATGACCATTTCAAGGAGGTGCACCCCCCTAAATCAAGAAGGTGCCCCCCCCCCCCCCCCCCCCGAAAAAAATTTCTGGCTACGCCGCTGCCTAGACGTGCTTCTGGTATTACGTGTTAGGGGGGCTTTACATTTGCTATGTAAATGGTTACCTGATATAGATACCCTTACGAATGAAAGTGTTCCCAGGTGTACCCGGTTCAATAAGTTTAACAGTGCGTTCCCCTCGAGTGCATTGAGGGAATCAACTTTGGGCGGAATATAATGACTCTGCTCGGGGAGGACTTTGGACACAACTTGGAGGATGCTATCACAGAGGCAATGAGAGTTGCCTCATGAGTCCTTACAATGACAGCGAACTGCTCACATTTCGACGCAAAACTGGAGAGGCTACGCTCATTCTTAAGAAGGACGTGAAATAGATAGAATCGTACGTACAAAGCAGTTTTAGATGCGAAGCAGCTTATGGCGGGGGCTTTGTCCGTCCCAACCGCTTCCCGCGTCCCACACCCCCCCCCCCAGCGCATGCGTGTCCCCTCCCCCCTCTCTCTCCTCTCCTACGCTCCCCCCCTTTCTCTCCTCTGGGAATCCTCTACTCTACGGAGCGGCGCGCACGACAGGTGGTGCGAAAGCTGCATACTCCACTGGGGGGCGCCACGGTAGTTCCGCGGTATGAAAATGACGGAGCACGCGCTCCTCATTCTCTCTCCTGTGCAGCGCCGCGATGAGCGCTCGGGCCGCTGCCGCGAAACGGGAGCGGCGACGTGGCGATCCCGAACTTCGGGCTCCCCGCTGCTTCGCATCCACACATGGTTCCCTTTAGCGGGAGATGGTGTAATTTTTTAACTGGGGCAGTTTCTTGGCGACGCGCAAAGAAGAAAACCTAGCACCATTTGGTCAAATTGCATAAAAAGTGCTAGAAGCCCTATTCTTAATCACTTTATTTTTCTAAACTTGCGCCACGCATTCAGAGAACTGTTTGTGGTATGTGCTCTTATTTGCTCCAACTACATCACTCTGAAACACAATAAGAGGTTGCGAATCATTTTTGTCCGCGAATTGTGGGAAACTCTCGACGAGGGCGAATAAAGTCAATTAAAATTCCAATTTAAATTCAGATTATGAGCACGTTGTTGTCTTTTCTATTACGCTGCCAATATTATATTGAAACTGGAACACTGTCTTTCTTAACGAAACCACGCATTGATGAGGTCTTCTGTGCTGGCCGAATATTGTCATAGGCCTAATGATCTCGTAACACCATAGAATCTTCCCCCGTCTTTTATTAGCTGTCATCTTTCAAAGCACCCTTTGTTCCTTCTGAAGCACAGAGTAGCAAATCGGAAGCCTGTGCTCCCGAATCCGAGACATAGCAATCGGAGAACTGATTTACGAGACAGAGAGATCTGCAGATTGCCAAAGATAAAATAAAACAAAAGAAATTTGGCGATATTCGCGTTAACTGTGGTAAACACCCATCTACTGAAGATCACAATGGCACCAAGTACTGAATCCAGAGGGTTACTGGAATGCTGTCACTTACCAGGACTAACGGATAACATTCTAGCCCCTACAGTAGCAACACGGAGCACGGCAACGAACCTTGCGAAAGAGATGTCTGCTGTGATCTGCGCAGCTAAATAATCAAAGGAAATCTCGCGAAGCTGTGTCGTCATAGGTCATCGGCGCCGATAGGCAACGAGGTTCTGATGCGCGAGCGCTTGTGGTATGCACGGTAGGGATTGCCACAGGGAGAATGCCATAGCAGCACTAATTAGGCAGCGTCTTCGATGACAAGCCTTGCTATCTATTGTATGCGCTTTCATATATTATCTTTCTCTCCTGAGCACGAGCTATAGGCGACTACTAGAAGTGCGTCGCTAACGTAGCTGTCTCTTCCGCAACAGGATAGAGATAGAAAAGGCAGGGATGGTAATCAGCAAAAAAAAAAAAAAAAAGAAAAAAAAAAAAAACGCCATATCCACGAAGTGAATGATGATGAGTGGGCGAAGCTCGATCGTTTTCATCCATGGCAGAAAGAGAGTGTGTGGTCTGGAACGCGCTTATACTTCATGGTCATCAGCGTCATCGTCATCGTTATCGCATGCAGTGGGTACAATCCACTATACTGGAACGCGCTTATATTTCATCGTTATCACGTGTAGTGGGTACATTCCACTATACGGCGTCATCGTCATCTTTTTCACGTGTAGTGGGTACATTCCACTATACTGGAACGCGCTTATACTTCATCGTTATCACGTATAGTGGGTACATTCCACAATACTGCGTCATCGTCATCTTTATCGCGTGGAGTGGGTACATTCCACTACACGTGGCTACCTACCTACCTACATACTACTACTACGACTACTGAGGAGGGACAGACCCACACCCTAAGGAGCTTCGCCCCTAAAAAAACTGGTATGTTACCCTACACTGGGGAAAAGGGATGGGGGAACTTTTAAAGATGGAAAGAGAGAGAGAGAGAGCAAGAGTGAAAGAGGGAGTCACACGAGCAAAGTCACACTCCACACAGTTACAATATCGCTATTGGTGTATAACCACCGGTGGAAGTTCGTAGTCTTCATAGAAACGTTTTAGGCTATAGAGGAGTTCGTAAGAGAAATTTTCAACCAACCCTGACACTGAACATATGGTTAGCGAAGGTGGCCGGTCAATAGGAAAGGGTGCTTACGAAAGAAAAGCTCTGTGAATTCGGCACGGCACCTCTGGGCATGCTTTCCTATTCCCTTAGTTAACGCTAATTTCGCTGCAGAAATATTCCGCTAATCAAAGCTTATCACGAAGAGTACCTGTCTAGAACTTTACGCTTTCGTTCGAGCACCTATCACTTTGTTTGTTAGAAATTCATCATGCTTCTAGTTGTTTCTGACAATAATATACTTGGCATGCACAAGAATGTAAACGCAATGAACTTAAAGTAACTTAACCACTATCAACTAATGGTTACAGTGTCGGAAGCGTTTCCCTTGGAAGACGCGGCTATAAGAATCAGTGTTGGAATTGTTGCAAGCATTCGTGTTGGAAACTGAACTGCATTGGTTATACACTGACGAGCCTGGAGGCACTTGTTGCTAAAAAATCTCACATTTCGAACATGCGAGTGTACACGTAGTTAATGCAGTGAGGCTGTAGCAGGCTTTTTAATACTAGAAAGAGAGAGAGAAAGAGAGCAAAATGAAAAACAATGTGGTTAAGCGGCTTGCCGTTTGCTGTCCTGCGCTGGATAAAATGGAAAAGAGAGTTAGGAAAACGAATGTACTGACAGGGTCCCTTATGCTTTCGCCTAAGACGCGTCGAAGGCAATAAGACCTTTTTGCAGGCTATGTTGGCTCATATAAAACAGGTAGCGTACTGCGCAAGCACGAAGGAAAGAAGCAGGAAAGGAGCGCAGACTTCCAACTGTTTATTTCTTCAGAGCAACAAGCCAATATGTATATAGGCATCCACAACAAATGCGCCGCCTATGTGCTCATTCTTCCTAGCCTCTGTGAACGTTGTTGCGCAAGTGTGACAAAGAAAAACGACTACGCCTATGCAAAAAAGAGCAGGCACCAATTATTACACATGCGAAAACACCGCACAAAAGCGCAAAACACAAAATAATCTCTTTCGCACCACCACAAGACAAGGCGCTTCTGCTGACAACTATACAGTGAAACCTCGGTGATACGAATCTTACCGGACCACCAAAAATATTCGTGTCATCCGAAATTCGTATCATCAGAAAGCATGAAAAATTAGCATGCGACAAAAGAAACCTGGCGTACATTTTCATTTACTGTTTTTAGGGCCGCAGCAACGTCAGGAAGAACTCTGAATGATTGTCAGTTCAGTTTTTAGATTTCGGCAATCATACCAGCACTTGTAAATATACCACCCATACGCGCATGTCTAATTAATGAACCAGGTGCGTTGTGACCCGCGACCGCAGTAGCCCCATCCAAATTTCAGTATGCTTTTTCGCATGACACCGGAGTACTGCGGCGCAAGTAACGAGAGAAGCGCTTTGACGCGATATATCAAGGCCACAAAATTTCAGAACCATGGTCTTATGTTATGATTTTGTTATCGCGGAGGTGTTGAGGGTGTTTTTGGGAGATTTACGGCCGTGCCCGCACAAGTTCGACCTCGGCAGTCGCGCATATTGACGTTGTGAGGCCTGACTCCTTCGCCAAGACCATCCTCGCCTTCTTTCGGTCCTCGTCCACCTTTCTTACGATGTCTGATTCACGAGGCAGGCATGTATAAACACAGTGCAAAGTCAGCAGCCCGTGTCGACGCGTAAGAAAAAAAAAAGAAACATGGCGCAAATGTCCTCTGTAATCTAAACGCAAAGGCACACGGAGGCACATTAGAGGCTCAAAGATTCGCGCACACAATCTAGGAGGCCGTGACGCGTCTCTGAAGGTTTATTCTGACCGTAAGAAATTTTTTTTCTTACACCGCGATTCTGACAATTTGGCGATGCGGCGCGCATGCCTGCGCTTGCGTTCCCGCGCTCGCACGTTCTTGGCGCGTCTTCCGCGGCAGCGCGGACAGCACCTCTTCATACCTGGGCGGTAGCGTACGTTCGTATCAAACGTCGCGGGTGAAAATCGGTTCGCAACAACCGTACTCCATTACATTGCAGGCCAATGAGCTTTGGCCGGGACAAAAGAAAAATTCGTATCACCCCGAAATTCGTATGAGCTGCGATCGTATCACCGAGGTTTCACTGTATATCGCACCCCTGCTCCGATCAACATGCGCTACCTCGAAGGCCAAAGCTACCAAAGTTCAGCGAAGGCTGTGGCCTCGAAGGCGAAGGCTATCTTTTTTTTCTCGGTCGATGTATTGATCCTTCCTTCCCCTCACCCAACTCCGGAGGGTTTGTGCGCCTTAACGTGGTTTTGCACCACCTCCAGGATGACGTCACCTATCACGTGAAGTCACCATATGATGTCGTCATCAAGTGATGATGGTTTTCTGCATCACTCTTGTTGACGTCGACGTCACTTTTCTAGTTTGATGAGGCATCTGAGGCTTTCCCCTTGAAAGAGAGATACCAGGAAAGGCGTCCTTAACACTGACGTTGCCACAGGCCGAGAGATCGCAAGTCTTGCGCGTTGCCACCAGCTTAAGTACTTCGCCTGCCCCACTAACTTTATGCCGCGCCAGTCGCCTAAAGCACTCCATCGTTCGGCGGCCCGGTAGGGAACGTTCTTACCGCGCTATCCAAGGCGGCAACGAGCGCAGGAGCCTTGGCGACGCCACTGAGCTCTTCGATCGCCAGGGTTGCGCGATAGGGGCTGATGTTCGCCCGCTCCACAAGACAAATGCCTACTTGAGATGCTGAGTGATGGCCCTGGGAACAAAGCCGGCGGGTCCAAACATCGCGTTGGCTATATAAGCGGCAGGGTGCGGATAAGAAAGTGAGCTGCCAACGTCGTGGAAAACAGACCTGTCACTCCGGCGCCGACGATTGGTGGAACGAGTTTCGCAAGACGTGAAGAGCGCGCGAGCCCGGCGCTTCGGTCTTCAACTGTTCGCCCGCGCACCCGTTGCTAGAAGCATTGCGACGAACGAGATGCGCTCCTGCGCACTAGAGGGCGCTGGATGCTTACGCGCTACTCGCTTCATTTCCAGCGCGCTTTGTGTTCTGGCAGCAGAACCGGCGGGCAGTAAAGATGGAAATAACACGGCTTGACAGAGATAAAGAGACCTTTCGTTTGTAGTTGGGAGCCTAGCAGCACCCCGTGAGGCAAGGGTTGTGTATTCTTGAGAATTCTTTAAACACGAGAGCTTAATACTTCACCGCGCATGTAAATTGGGCAGCCTATCCTGCTTCTGTAGTATACATGATGGGAAGAAGTGTCAAGTATCTTTTATGCTTTTTATCTTCAGGGTGTATCCAGTGTATCCACAGGCCCTCGTTCATGCATAGTCAGTATCGCATGCTACATCACTTAGCATCACATACGAACGCAGTGGATGTCAATATGTGTATATGAATAGTGTATATGAACAGTGTATATGAATAGTAGAGACCCCGAGTTGATTTCGAAGGACTGTAAGGACAAACAAAGCTGAGCAAACAACATCACCTGCTATGTTTGAGGATCATAGCAACACGTGTACATTAGAACATTGTACACCTCTTGTCGATGAAAGTATAGATAAGCCACTTGCACGCATTCTACAGTCCCTGCAGCGCGTGTCAACTATTGCTTGTGTAATTTGTTTCAGCTTACTAATATAAGGAATCATTGCGTGTGAAAACAGCGGGTCTGGTAATGGGAAAGCTGTGAGCCTGGATATCACTGGCATACAGATTCATTTACGTGAGAAACGCGATGCTACACAGTGCTGTTGCTGTGCGGCTGACTGTATGAACGACCAATGAACGTGTTGCTGCTAAAACAGTGGTCGCACCATATTGTGTTGCATAGAAAGTCAGTCGAGCTGCTTGTGCGGGTCTAAGCTTAGGACCGAAAGCATCGCCTTTGTGTTATGCTGTTTATAACTTCAAGTCAGAGATAGAGACAGAGAGAGAGGGAGAGATGCAAGGAAAGGCAGGGACGTTAACCAGACGCACGTCCGGTTCGCTACCCTGCGTTGTACCTAAAGTCAGTGCGTGTATATTCATGGGATAATATTTGGCTTAGTCAACGTTGTATTTACTTGTACCTTATTTACTCGCACTCTAGAGGTGATGCAGTCCCCACAAAAAGCGAATGCGATAGCAGGAATAAAATAATATACATCCCGAAGTAGCGCCGATGAAAACAAAGGACAGTTGTAGAAGGGTTCGAGCCCTGCGGATAAAGTGTTGGCCGGTGTTCCTGCCATGGGGAGCTTTCGTGATGACGAAACGCTCGACTGGACAGCGAACACCAGACACCACTCAGTCGACGCACGTGGCATACGGCTTAGCGACGAATAAGTAGGCGTATCTGCCCGGAGGAACTGCGCGTGCGTAATGTGGACGCCTCGCTGAGAAGGATACGAAGAGCGGATGTAAGAAGCATGGACGCTAAGCGGCTTCTGATTCTTTAGCTACGTGAACAGCGCAGGCGGGGCACAAAGACAAAGGACCGACGAGGACTGGCGCTGACTTCCAAGTAAAAATTATTAACGTGATATATGAAAAACGAAAACAAAATAGCACTTTCGACCACAGCTCTTTTATTTGTGCATGAAGAGAGGAAGTGAAACAGGGACCGAGATAACAGCAACAACAGCAAACAAACAAACAAACAAACAAAAAAAAAAGAAACAGCCTGTTTCACTTTCTGTCTTCATGGAGAAATGAACGAGCTGTGATCGGGTTGTGCTATTGTGTTGTCGTTTTTCATATATCATGTTAATATTAAAGTTTTGTTGGAATTCTGTGCCAGTCTTCGTCGGTCCCTTGTCTTTGTGCCTCTTCTGCGATGTTTATTTATTTATTTATTTATTTATTTATTTATTTATTTATTTATTTATTTATTTATTTATTAGCCTCAGGGCCCGATGGCATAACAGAGTTCAGGGGTTTGCATTCGTAATTCAACATATTCTCAAACTAAAAAAAGGGGGGAGTTACATAGATATAGTAAACGAGACTAAAAAGAAACAGCGCACAGTACAAGAAAAAAAAGAAAACAGTTGCTACAGAATAGAAAGCATAAAAAATCTTTTACAACGAGGAAGCAACACAGACGAAATAACATTCAAAACACTAACACGTGCCTATGAAAGCAAAGAATGCACCGTTGCGGCAACGTGTTAAAAGATTGGAGCGACTGTTGACGTAGCTATGGAATACCAACTAGCCCGGTCACAAACTTTGCTTCTAGTTCTTGAACTATACTTTTATCCGGCAGTCCACGTGGCTAGACTTCGGCGCATCTAGCATTCGGAGTGGGATATGAGCGACGCAAACGAAACACAACGTTGCCTGTGCACTTTCAGAACAAAGGTAGTAACGGCAACTTCTAAGTCGAAAGTTTGTCGTTGTCTCGCATTAACTCCGTTTTCATCTTTCTGCGCAACGCAGTGTGATTAGTAATGAGCTTGTTTTGTTACTAGGCAGGCTAACTCCAGGAATATGGAAGTGAATGCGGGATAATGTGGTTACTGCTGCATGAAGAGATATTCGCTGGAGAGATGACATGAGCTTATGTAGTTAAGCTGGCTAGACTGCAGTCTTTCCTGCTCGAAGCTGCACTTGAGGGGTAACTGAGTTACAGTTTCTCTTGCTTCGTGCCTAAAGGAAAGAAAGGCAGCTGTGAAAGCATTTATCGGTGCAGAAAAATATGACTCCCAGGTTTCGACAGACTGTGTAACGGCTCTTTAAAGGAAGGGTGGGGGAGGGGGGGGGGGTACAGCAGCAGGTAGTGAGCATGCAAAGCAGTTTTGGAAGAGGAGCGCTGAGTGAAGAAATGCTGGCCGTACCGCGAAGCAGCGCTGGAGAGGCAAAAAAGAGACACCTTGTAATTTCTTACGGCTCTCAAGAGCAGTCTTTTCACCTCATAGAAAGACATCTACTCGACAGTGCGCTGTGTTGTGTGACACTTGAAGAATCATAACCAGGAAGCTGCGAATTCCATCGCACATCAGTCGCCGTGACGAAACTTTATTGTTCCACCTGTGGTTTGGAGTGGCTTTCACGAAAGCATACTCTTTTCTCATAGGAATGGCAGACATCTCCAGATGTGACTCGTGCAACAGTGACGAAACGATATACAGTGAACTCACTTGAGTGAACTTCAAGGGACCCACGAAAATGGTTCGCTTAACTGACAGTTCACTAAACTGAATATTCACTAGAATACGGAACAGCACTGGGCACAGTAGAAATGAAGTCAAACGTGGGAAATGCAATTTGCTTTGAAAGTAATTCTGTAATTTTAATTTAGGACTGGGGCGCTTAATGTGCAAGACGAGACAAAGGTGTCCAGAGAGGCTACATTTCTGTGCACTGCCTCTGGCACAGCTTGTTGCTGTGACACGAAGTCTCGCAACTTTCCAATGTATCCAATTCCAATTCCAACATTCCAATTGCGCACCACCTGTCCTGTGTCCCTGTATCGTCCTAGCGACCTCGTCTCGTCATCTGTAGCGCAACAAAGAAACCATGAACGACCACCAACTAGCCCAATTCATCGCTCTGCTAAATGTATCCGTGCAGCCTCGGCTTGAGATACAGGATTTGAACCTACCTCAGTCATTACAACTTCTTCGTCGCACTCTTTATCCTACGGTTTCGGACGAACATTGGAAACAATTTCCAAATCTGATAGCTCTGCGCAGACACTGAAGCGCTTTCGTATCCTGCTCGGCCGCTTTGCCTCGGCGGCGCTGCATGCACTAGATGTTGCACCGCCGCCGATGTGTGGGGGCGATAAGGGGGCGGCACGCATCGGCTACGCCAGTGCTACAGAGCGCGAAACTTCATTGAATTGATTTCATAAACGAGCCCGGGTCCGCAGATCAAGTTCATTCAACTGAAATATTCACTATTCAGAAGTTCGCTTAACTGAAATATTTTTGCATGGAATGCATAGGGAAACCACTGGGGATATTCTAAAAGTTCGTTATTTTTAAATATTCGTTAAACCGACGTTCGTTCAATTGAGAGTTCACTGAAGCATCTACTGTGTTTTTGTGATCGCTTTGTGAGCGAATGCAACGCTCTTCGCACACCGCCCAACCAACCTAGACGACAGTACATTTTCGGAGGAGGAGAACCTGGGTTCGTGTCTTTACGCGTCATCGGCAAAGCGACGCGGGCATTGATGCTGTTCTTGAAATCGACCGGTTTGAGCGATTGCTTGTAGGCTTGTAATGGACCGGAGCACATATATACTTTGGTAGTACTGCCTTCCCTCTTCTTTTTTTCTTTCAAATCCCTTAATCCCTCCTCCCTCCCTAGTGTAGGGTAGCAAACCGGACGCACGTCTCATTGACCTCCCTACCCTTCCTTCGTTTTCTGCTTTTCCTCCTCCATATCCGTTATCACGACTCCAGCATAACAGGCTCTACTCACGTCCCCGTCAATGAGATGCCACACAGCCAGCCACTCAGCAACAACACATTTAGGCGCTCTGGTCTCTTGCTTATAGGCGCACTTATTAACAGTACGCATATGGACTACCGAACGAGCGGCAGACTGTTTGCATAGCGCACAAGAAGTCTCCAAAACACAATATCACAAGAAGGCGGAGTTTAGACAAAGGACATTAAGACTGCCTGCGTTCCAAGAAACGTTTAGCACAAAGAAATGAAAGTTCTTAGTGCATGAGTGGTCGTGCGTGACCACCGCTATGTTTGCTTGGGATGAGCTGGTCCGACCTTAATTGCGTGGCTTCAAGTCGCAGCATGTGTAATGGGATATGCGTGTCAGGTTATTTGTCACGACTGCTTCGCAGTTGGACCTGCGTTGTGCCGGTTCTCAACAAGTTCTGCGTTTACGGCTGTTAAACACGCAACACTGCTTCGCTATCTTGTTTACGCAGTGGTTTGCTCGTACTTAATTCCCTAGCAGGCCCCCCTTGTCTGTGGGATTGGTGTCCGGACGTGTGGCACGTCAGATTTCTGGCATGGCGCGTTGCACAAACTTCTAGTAATGCTCGTCGCGACGCTTGTTTTCGAAGTTATCACGGCAATAGAAAACCAAAAGAACAGGAGAAGTAAATAGCGATAAAAGGAAGATGCCAAACAACGTAACAAATAAGGCGTGCACCGAATGCTACTCTGAATCTTCCATAGAAGGAACCATTTAATAAAAAAGGATCAAGAATGAAAGTAAGACGAATTAACTACTACGCTAACATTTGATGAATGGAGTAAATATTGAATAAGACGACAAGGCTACATTTAATGAATTAGTGGGCATATCAAATGTACAGTTGAATTACTGCAGTGTAAGCTTAACGAGTCGTTGATTGCAGAAACTTGTACGAGCTAAGTATATTTACGTACACACCTGGTAACACTATGCTATGGGTAAAAGATGGATCATTGCTACGCGTACAAGAAGGTTACCTTCTAAATACAATTGAAAAAATTGCGGTCAGCGTAAGGGTCAGCGTAAAGGGCGCGCATCCCAGTGTCTCCCTCTAGATTCAATTGCCGACTGCGCCGCTATTACCACATCCTGAACTTTCTCTTCAAAGCCTTTCATTACCCCGATTACCTCATTCTCATTTGCTTCTATTTTCGCAATTAACTTTACATTCGTATTTTCAAGAATGTAGTCTCATTTGGCGTTCACGACATCGTAGCGTCTACCAAGTGTGCCCACTTTGACAGGAAATAAAGCAACAGACACGTAAGGAACTACAAATATCGATGGAAGTATAGCCCGAGAGAAAACACGCGTGCTGCTACGGACCAGCTATCTACGCCGCATGCTTGCTTGAATCATTTGGTTTTAGTACGGCGTTTCTATCCGAGATAAACTGGGCGCACCGGAATAAGTTCTGCGCAGGCGCTGATCTCAAGCCTAGTGGTCGAGTAGAGTTTGCGAGCCGTTTTCGTTTTTGTGGGGTTGAATGAGGTCAGTTAGTTGTCGGGTGGAGATTCTTTGTAGCTATATCCAACGCCGTGTGGTTCCCTTTTAGTTTTCTGGTCTTGGGTACAAGTTCCTTCAAAAGCACAACACAATCAGTAAGGAAGGGTGTTTCAGCTCTACTCACGTGAAACCTGGGTAGGGGAGAAGCATGCAGGGTGCGCCGATGTTTCCCACAGCAAAATCTTCACTTTACTCCTTTACTCGCCACCGGTCCACTAACGCACCATCACTTTGCAGATATGTTTCAAGAAGTGGTGTTTCAAATGGATGACTTTACCACAGAGATACAAGTTTGTGCCTCTTGTTTTAGATAACAAACTTGAGCACCTTGGTAAATTTCGCTGGGGATTCTGACACCGCTGCTAAGCCAAACATGATGTTTTAGGCAGTAATGACGAACCTTTAACTCATAATATGCATAGTTTGGGCCGGTGGCGAGTAGCGGGATTTACCCAATTTTCGTGGCGCACACCCATTTATGATGGACCGTGACGAAGACATGGCACGCCGACATGACGAAGACATAAAACGCCGACAAGACGAGACCCTAAGGGGCTTCGCCCCTAAAATAAAAGGTGGTTTCTTGTCCGGTAATCAATACTGTTTCTTTAGTTGCTTGTACTTAAGCTCTCATTCCTAAACCTTTTCCAGACCAAGAAAACTTCTTTTAACCTTAAGAGGAGCCAATGTAGGACAACTTGAACAGCAATGACGTACGTTATAAAAACGAACATAGATAATCAAGGAGACAAAAGCAGGAGGGATTTTACGGTCTGCGATGAAATGGGCTACTGTTAACCTCCCCAGTCTTGCGTGGGGAAAATTGAGCTGTAGCCAGCGGTACGTGAAATTTTCCATGGGTATTACCTTTGTATTTCTTTTCTCAGCCCGACGGGGAAATGTACTGGTTGACTTGGCCGATAGAATGTATGAAAACCTGCTTGTAAACGCCGTAGGGGTAGACTGGCAGATTTCTCGGAAACACGAACGCGCAGTTGGGCTTCAGCAACATAATAACCCCCCAGTGTACACGTCGATATACAGGGTGTTTCAAGAAGTGTGTCCACTATTTAAAAAAAAATCAGGAAAATGCGGTATTTACAGCAACAGCGGTGGCGCTGTTGCTGTAAAGCGATATGTGGCGCGATGGCAATTTTCACACCCTTTCCTTCCTTCTTGCACTTTGGTATTTATGCTGTTACCATGGGCAATAAACCGCATGCAGTTGTTAGTAGCGCTGTGTCCTTGTGTCCTTTTTGCGTCCTCGTGTTACCACGCGCTCAAACAGAAGCTATGCCATACCAACTAACCAACCAGTCGGTTCCATTGATAAATTGTTGTTCCAAATTTGATATTCTCAGGAAAAATTATATTATAATTTTAGCAAACTAGCCAGCCGGTTTTGAATGTGAAGAATGTTGGATTTTTCGATGTCCCCCCCCGCCTGGCGGTGAAACTTCACGTGACCGACAAAGGCTGAACAAGGCAGAGCGGTCTTCGTTTTAATCTACATGGCTTTTTTTATTCTTCGTATCTCTTGATGCGATGTCTAGACTAACCTCGTCAGACAATATTGGTTTGACGCTTCCATGGACGGCAGCTATCACGAGAGACTGCTGAATATTGCCCAGCCATTTGCATACGAAGGAGGCCGTCCGCTATGGCTCCCGCGAAGAATTGAATTATACCCGCCAATAAAAGCAAGAGGCAGCCGACAGGGGAGCGACTCTAAAATAAACTTCATTAGAGTTTCAGCCAGTAAAATCATTACTGCTTAGGGGCGATTCAAAATAGCTCGTTGTTGGAAGCAAACTCTACCCTGAACAAACGATGTTTGTAAAGATAAACGCTCGTTTTGGTATATTACATCCATTAAATGATTACAGCGTCTTCGTATGAAGATGTCTTTAAGCTCGTAGATATGGTGTAGCTTTTTATGTTACCTCTCAACCAGAAGTCTTTCTGGTTAATCTCCCTGCCTTCTCCCTTTCTGTTTGCTTCCTTCCTTCGTTTATGTTACCTCTATACGGCTAATTCACTAAGGCTCTAAAAGGTCTCGCGACCGTAGCCGGCCACAAGTGTTCTAGCGCGCTCATGTCAAAGCGACTGGTCTGAAATTGTCGACCATCAAATGTTTTTTTTTTTTTAAATGTAAAAGCTGCCTGTTTTAAATCAGTACATTGCTGCTTGATTTTTGCAGTCGTAAGAATGCTAAATCGAGCAACGATCCGAAACAGTCGCTTTGAATGAAAAGAATATGAATAGCTCCCTTGTCTGCGCAAGAGCGCTGCCCACCCGAACTCAACGACCAAACCCTGGCCGTCCAGTGTGTCCGCGATCGGGCCGCCAAGCTCGGCTTAGGGGGCCCTATGTGGGACTAGCCGGATGTCGCGGGGTCTTCCCTGCGTGTTCTCTGCACGAAAATAGTTATTTCAACGACCCCCCCCCCCCCCCTTGTCGGCAGCACGTGTGTACTGAGTATTCATGAAATCATTAAGACCTCTTTCTCTCGTTTCATTTCTTTACTCATTTCTTTCTTCGTCATCATTTAACCCTTTACACCTGCAGTGTGAAGCAAACAGACCATGCGATTGGTAGACCTCAATGCCTTTCAAAGCCCTTTTCGTAGGTCGAAAAAAGCAAGTCAAAAAAAAAAAAAAAACGTACATCGCAATTCGACTTTTTCTGAAACCCCTCCGTTTTGATTATTTCGGTTAGGTTGGTTTTCATCCGTCTTTCGGTTTTTCGGTAATACAGTTATGACCATCCACTTACCGCAGCTCTCCCCGAAACCGCAGCTCGCTTTCAGCGGCGGCAGCCTAACGACTGTAGGTCAAGGTCGCGGCAATTCGTTCTGTGTCGCTCGTTCGAGCTGGCGTGCTGTGCTCTCTGGAGCCAAGACCTCTAGCGTAGTGGGAGAGCAGCGGCTGTGATATATGACTGTCCTCCGAGCAATGTAGACCGCATGAGTGAAACCCTACGAACGCTAAATGTTCTGAAAGCCCTTCAACTTCTCGGAACGCTTTTTTTTCTTTTTTTTTTCGTTTGCGCCCGGACTTGAAAGACAGAGAAGTCTTAGTCTGTCATTGAAAACAGTTGCGCAGCACTTGAAGAACTATAGATTCAGTATTGGCGGTTGACATTCTAAAGACGACCCTTACGACGCGTTATTGGGAAAATCAAAATTATACTTATGTATTGCTTTGGCTGCTATGACAATGACTAAGATCTGAGTAAATTTTCTTATACCCGACATTCAATAACATTTGGGCAATCTTAATTTTTCTTGTACGTACAGTAGTTCATTTTATTTAGTAAGATTTTTTTTTAATTCATAACGAAATGTACAGAACTTACTCTATTAACATTTATGCACATCTCTTTGTAGGCCTATTAACTGCACCTCTGCCTCTAAACCTGTTTCCAATAATCGCGTGCTAAATTCTACCGATATCCAGCCACACACGCTAACGGTCCAAATAGTTTTGAAACCATGCATCTTGTGTTCGTTGACAATAAAGTTGGCTTGACTTAAGGTGACTTCAAATTGCCGTAGCGGCCATACGGCGTACCTGTACGTTGGCATAAAATGTTACGAGGTGGCTTACATTTGAGGGATTTACCACGGGCTTTGCGAATAAAAGATTTCGGAACGGATGAACAATATAGCAAATAAACCTTCGATATCATGGCTCGGAGGCCATTTCATGAATCATTACGTTTTCTTCGCCAGAGTACAATAAAAAGTAAAAGTATGGTTAACTGGAAAGCAGCATTATATTGTCATTTAACTTATCATAATGATTTTCGCTGCACATGACTGTCATTTGGTCAGCGTCTGCATATCTTCTTTTCGTAGAGGTTTCCTGTCTGCGAGTTTACGTAATGTTCCTTGCTCTGAAAAGCGTCTTCTTTTCGCAAACGATCATAGGTGGCCACTAGCAGCATTCTATACATACAAAGCAGATAACGTTACAGACGTGATGTTACGGCCATTGACTGTTTTGCAGGAGATAAGCGAAGAGTCATGAAACAGAGCTCTTCATAGTGGCAGCTACGCACAAATATGTCCAGCAAAATCACGTCCTTCTGTATTGCGAATATGGAAACCGCTGAAAATTGAGCGCGATTCTCCTCGAGTGTTGCCGCGTTTACGGACGTTGCAGTCGATCGTGCGACTATTCCAAAGAAGAAATGCCGAGAAAAATTTTCCATGAATTATTAGCAAAAGACGTGCACCGATTATACATCTCGTCCTGAAACATCGACCAAAATGTCTGTCAAGAGTGATTTGTAACAGAAATCTTTCTTCCTTTTGTAATCTTTCTAAATCAGTTTCGTCAATACAAAGGTTAGGCTTGGGCTCAGGGGGGTTCGCCTTGTAAACTGTATCCGAAGTACGGCAAGGAGAACTCCATTTCCATTAAAAATAACTAACCTGAACAATCCAAACAGCGAGACGCAGTTAAGCAATTCTGAGTGAATAGGACTATTACTACGGCACGAAAGAAGCAAGGGAACCATCGACCGGTGGTCTTGTGTGGGTGACCCTATCACTCCAACGAGTACTCAGACATGCTCCGCTGGGACGGTCAGTTCACAGACGCGTAGGATGTTTGAAGAATGTCTTTGATCCGAAACTTTCTCAACAAAGACTCGCGCTAACTCGCAGCTATCTTCAATGTTTTATTTGCCGCCAGTCCTAGTGCGCTGATGATATTTTCCCAATACGCCGCGCCGGTCGGCTCCGGTGGAAATTGTCCGGCTTTAGCCTCGCTCACTGTCTAGACGCCGCAGAGGTTTTCCTTTGATGTACAAACCGAGATATGTGGGCGCTTCAAGAACCCCTCACTGTACCTTGTATGGTGGCGGTTCTGCGGTGAATGCCCCAGCCGTCTCCTTGTATTCAGAAATAGATTGTTCAATATGTGCGCGCCTGCTAACTGTGTTTACACGGCTCGCTACGATATGCATTAGTAGCCCAGCACTCAAGCAGAGCATCGAATGAGAGCTTCACAATAGGCGCTTTAAGTGCTGCAGTGCTGGCGCGCTTACAAATCTTATGCTTGAACCCAATTTAATCTGTATGTGTGCTCATCGAATGTATACAGTATGTATGGCACACGCGAACAGTTTGAGTTAGCGATACACGGGTTATTTGGGGGGAATCGAGTCTGCCTGCTAATAAATTAAGTCCGATGCCTGTTCACAGGCGTGTAATAGGGGAGATGCGACGTAATATCGGCGCCAAATGAAACGCGAACAGTGGCGAGGATTCGTAATTGTATAGTGCGTGCGATTCCCTTATCACCATAGGCAGGCGCCAATGTGCGCCTGCCTATGGATGCGCGCTTATGACAAACCGGATGTGCGCGCCTGCCCATGGTGATGACTGGAGGGCGTGCACTTTACCATTGCAAATGCTTGCCGCTGTCCGTGTTTCATTTGACGCCGATAGTACAGCCGCGGCCACGTCTGTGTAGAGCGCGCGAGCAGCCGGTTTTTGCTCTGTGGGGCGACACATTAAGGCAGTTTCTAGCTTTGATGCGGTCAGCCTGACGACTAGACCGCGCATGCTCCCGACACAGCACGTTAGTGCCCGAAACTGTCTCAAGGTCTCGCCCCGCAGAGCAAAAACCAGCTTCTCGCGCGCTCTACACAGTCGTGGCCGCGGCTGTATACATGCGTCTACCCTCGATAGCCCTGCCATTGTTTGTTGTGGTTCGCGGAGTCTGATGCCCACGTTCATGACGAGCTTTTCTACGGAATTGCGGGCGTACACAAATAGGGCCGCGAAGGTGCACCTGTCAGAAGCGTATTTGTACGCTCCGTTTTCCTGTAACTCATGCTCTCTAGATCGTGCGCTTGTTGGTGATCAGCCGTTTCTGATGTGGAAATGGGATTTTTTACCGAGGTCATTTGTCGTATCGCGGTGCCACATTTAATTGTTGCCTTCGTTGTCGCCTTCGTTGTCAAGGCACTTGCCTTGACGAAGACAAGTCCACTTGTCCAGCGACACCCTACGTTCAAACGTTCAAAGACTTATCATCTTCCTCTGAATCTGTGTCTTGTCTGGATTTCTTACAAGTTCTGCCTGTCCTTGCAGCGAAGCGACGGATTTTAGTGAACGAACACAAGATTCCTTTTAATAACGCTGCTGTTTAAGGCGGCCGTAAAAACTTTCGTGTCCGCACAAAGCAACAGGTGAGTGGGTATGCGCCTTAGGAATTGGGCCAGCCCCACTGCCGAGTACAACAGGTGCGAGCGTCAAACGAAAGCTCTGCTTGGCGAAGTGGAGCTCCTCAAACACGTGAAGAGAGAAAGAGAAAAAAAAGGGATAGAATGAAAGACAAAGAGAAAATAGAGAGAAAGAAAGAGATAAAGGGAGAAAGAAAGCGATAGAAAGAGAGTTAGGAAAATGTGGAGAAATAAAGGGAATTAAGACATAAAAAGATGGAAAGACAGAGAAAGAGAGAGAAAGAAACAGACACGAAAAAGAGAGAAAAATACAACAAAAAAACACAAGAAAGAAAAAAATAAAGAGGAAGAAAGGCCACCCAGCTCCTGTCTTCCTTCTGGCGTGACACCGCTAGTGCGAAGCTGCCATAAAATTTTCTTTATTCACTTCCAACAATGTCTTTTTTCTCACGGCATGCATCATAATGATATCGTGGATTTGGCTCACAAAATCCTATTAATCATTATCAACAGTCCTAACTTCTGCGAATTCTGCAAGTAGAGCAAGGATGATTCGAATGACGTCGCGAGAAACGGTGGAACAATTTGTCAAGTTAATCTTTTTTTTTTTTTTTTTTTTTACTGTCCACACTCGTCTTCGCAGTATTATGCGGCCCACGCAGAGTATAAACATAATATGTGCTCGCGTTTCGGATCATTCGCTGAACGCTCGCCACCCTGCTTTTTTGGGAAAGCCGTAATAAGAAACGCTTGCGAAGCTCGAGTCAAATAAATGCTCAATATTGAAAGGTGGCTGCCTACATGGAAACCGGGTGATATGGAAGAAGACGGAGCTTAAAATAGCCTATTGAAGCAGCCGTGCCCTCTAGCTTTCTACGCTGATAGCAGCGCCAGAACACGCGGCTACCGAGCAGAGAGTAGGATCCCATTCCGACCCCGCGATCAGTATACTGGGCAAAATAAAAAAGTTGTGCGGAAAAGCAAGCGAGACTGAAATCAGAGAGAGAGAGAGAGACAGAAATGTTTTAATAAAAAGCTGGAGACGTTAGCCTGCCTATACGCCTGACATACTACACCAGGTGCTGGGTGATGATTATGATATATTCACTGATAAACACAGAGCACATACAGCCACACACACACAGACATATAGATTACAATGATTACAAAGTTTGGTTCAGGCTCGTGGCCCTCAAGAACGTCAACAGCGCTTTCGGGGCGCGTAACACACAGGTGCGGCTATCCCAAGTTAGAACAAGAACCTAAACCACTTTTGCAGTTTTTCTAAGAGGGGAGCAATGTTTATTTTTTTTTTATTGTAGTTCATCCGTCAGACACATTTTCTTAATGGGGCGCCTCACAGAAATGGCGTTGTCCGCGAGCGAACTCGAGTGCTTGGGGCGCTCAAGTATGCGAGATTATTTTAGGAGCTATCCTCGCAAAATCCAAATAATTGAGGTTATGCGAGGTAGCACTATGTCCTCTTGAAACAATGTTGTGAAACGGGAGCCTTTGTAATCAGAAGTTTGCTCGGAATCCGAGAATGTGCGCATGTCCAGTACATAGGACACTAGGATGCAATTGGCGCGTACTTTGCTACAGACATAAAGAAAAAAGAAAGAAAACTAGGAGAGAGCGCCACGTGACGATCTTGAAACTCAGAAAAAAAAATATGGAACACGAGCATAATAGGAATTGTGACATGAACAAGAGGAGGTAGTAGCTTCGGAGGAGATTGATTTGTGGACGCTACGCGTGCTCCCTCCTAAGTTTTCTTTCCCTCCATGGTGCTGAACGCCATGTGCGGCAGTTATCAACGTGAAACTTATTTTTCGAGTCAAATAAACCTTTGTTGTATTTTCTAAGACACTTAACCTTCCGACGGGACTACAAGCAACATTCTTTCAAGAAAGCAAGCAGAATGTGTGTACCCATAAATGCAGCAAGTAAGCCCCAGTGCCCAGTGTGCTGGATATGATTATCTTGTAAAAACCGTTGTACTTACGGTCCCCTTGTTTTTGCATGCTTTTCAACACCCTCTGAACTAGAACAGAACATAAAAAAAATTGTTCTGTCCTACAAAAACTCGGGATGGAAAAGGATATATTTTAAAACATTACATGTGCTCATAGTGCGCTGTAGCCATCGCGTTTATCTCCTGGCGATATTTGCCGTGTCGTCAAAGAATTTATACCAAAAGGGATCGGTGCCAGTTATGATTGTCGATCCAGATGCCATAACGACGACTCAAATACACTTCGTCAACGCTGTCAAAACACTAATAATAATATCCGAAGTTTCACGAACTCTTCATCCATCTCTTTCTTACTCTTCTTCTTTCTTCTCTATCCTTTCCTTTCTATTGTTCCCCCCTTTCCCTCACCCCACGTGCAGGGTAGCCAACCGAGCTTAGCTTGGTTAACCTCCCTGCCCTTCCTCTTCCTTTTTTTGCTCTCTCTCTCACGAGTCAGAACTACGATAAGATTATGAGGCACATCGTATAGCGGAGCGCTACGGAATTTTTTTTATTCGCCCATCTGGTGCTTTGACGTGCATTTACATCCCACAGTACGCGGGCCTCTAGCATTTCGCATCTATCCAAGTGTGATCGCTGCTGCCGGTATCAAACCCGCGACCGTCGGGTCAGCAGCTGAGCACCGTAACCACCGTACCACTGTAGCGGACCATTGTCAAAGCTCTCCAATAATCTGAACACGCTAGCTTGAACAAAAACGTCTTCAGGAAATCGTGAGCGTTGTCGAAAACGCGAAACATGTCTGAGAGAGAGCGCTTACGTGCACGTGGCACATTCGATTTATCCCGACGAGGCGCTCATGCACCATTAACGTATAGCGATTAGTGGTTGGTTGAAATGCTGGTAGTGCGTGAGTGAATGTGCGGTTTGCCGGTCCGCATGTTCTCAAGAATAGGCTCACGTATTTTACAGTTTATAACGCTGTGTACTTATACAGATGGATGAACGAAAGAAGGGAAACTTTGAGGGTTCGTTTTTCTTTGCTAGACACAATATTGCGCCAGCTGGCAGAAATAGAGTGTTTCACATTCGCCGTCATGGCTACTTGAGGCGCTGACTAACACTCCTAGGTTTAAAGGCACATACATACCCCGTAAGGTGGGCGGGAGGATAACCGCCATCGTAGGTCAGTGGTAGCATCGGACGCGTCATTCGAAGGTCGCGGGTTCACTCCCTGCCGGCGGCAAGTTATCCTTTCGTCCACTTTACTAAGCTCAAAGGCGCGGGTTCAAATGAAGGCCACAGCGGACGCAGTCACATGGGAGCGAAATGCGAGAACACCCGTGCACTAAAATATAGGTGCACGTTAAAGGATCCTAGGTTGTCGAAATTATTCCGGAGTACGGCATACCTCATAATCATGTCGTGTTTTTGGAATGTAAAATCGCAGCAATTACTCTTGTTTATAACAGAGGCAGGGACGCAGAGAGCCACGAATACTACTGCAAGAATGCGTACGCGTTAATATTCGTTTCTCGGCGTTCTGTAAAGAGCCCACGTTCAAGGCTTGCATATATACGGACTACCCATACTTCACCCTCCTAAAAAACACCTAGTACGCAAACGAACACAGTTCTCCCTATGGCCTCAAAAGCTTTTTATTGCTCACACAAGTTTACGATTGTTTAGTCCAAACGATGGTCCACAGTAAATCAGTACGAGACATTCATGCTACACGTAGTATACGGCGGCAACTGTTGCGTCAGGGCTTTAAGGTACGAGCGAAACTAACACCGCCAAACAATTTCTTTTTTTTTCCTTTCTCACGGAGCGCCTAGCTACACACCGAATCATCTTGTTGGCTTCTCGTCATCCGTCACGTTTAATTCGTGACGTAGTATATGTTCGCCTCTTGCAAAACGCTGTCGCTGGTCGGCATGGGCGGTGTTTGCGCGCTACTAATCTTGCGATGTTTCTCTGTTCCTCAGTCTTGCAAAAGTTTTAGGACTGCAAGGAACTAAAGTGATGTAACCACTGAATCAGATGAAAGTTGCGAAATCGGCGGCAAGGGTTGCATTGCTGATCAGCGTTGTGAAAAGAAACCAAGGTGCCATGTTTCTGCCAGAACCTCGTTCCAACTGACTGTAAGTAGGAATTTCCCAATCTCTTTAACTACACTAGATAGTTGTATTAAGCTAGAAAAAAAGTGCCCTTGGCTATCTATCGCTTGGTCAATGTTTCCTGACGGCCTTTACAACCACTCGAACTGCGCTAAACTGAACGCCTACGATTGTTGGTTTTTTTCGCTATACCTAAAGGTGATGAAGCTTTATTCGGGCTGTTAGAAGAAAAAGTTATTTGGTTCCATCGTGTAGTTAATCATGGCGATTGGCTAAAAACAATGTCCTCAAGCCGCAAAGAATAAGTAGGCATGGCCGATACACAAGCAACTGCTAGATTCCCTCCCCCCACTGGACGGTTGCTACGGCGTCCATTATATGAAGCTAAAAGCACACGCTCTTGCTGCCATTCACACGTGCTTTAAGCACACTCCGCAGAGCATAAGCCACGCGCTCGCGTATTTCCTGTCTGCAGCCCCCGTACTTGATATTTCTAGATACCAAATAATGAACTTGTTTAACGGAACCATACTTGATTTTCACTACGTGGATTTCACGGACAGCAAGTGTACTGACATTTTGTCAAGGAAATGCTTATACGCTCTAATTCATTTGAGGGCTATACGATTACAGCCGCTACGCTTTCGAGCGGGTGAATGTAAAATCGCAGTCGATTAGCGCTATTTCGAGGCCTCTGCAGGAAATTGAAATGTGGGCAACGTTAGTATGCTGTAAGAATGCATGCAACACACTGCAGTGGCTTAGCGCCTAAAACATTGCCCTGCTAAGTTAGACGACGCGGTTTGATTTACCGGCCACGGCAGTCGTCACTAGGGTAGCCAGAAAAAATATTGCAGTAAGGGTTCAACCCCCCCCCCCCCCCACCCCCAACCCGGCTGCGTCACTAGTAGTCCCATTTCAATGGGAGTAAAAACACAAATCTCCGCGTGCGTAAGTTTATAATAATGATAATAATAGCCTGGGTTTTACGTCCCAAAACCACGATATGATTATGAGAGATGCCGTAATGGAGTGCTCCGGAAATTTCGACCATCTGGGGTTCTTTTACGTGCACCGAAATCTGAGCACATGGGCCTCGAGCATTTTCGCGTCCATCGAAAATGCGGCCGCCGTGGCCGGGGTTCGGATGACGCGACCTTCGGGTCACCAGTCAAGCACGTGTGCTTAAATTGGCTCACGGATCGAAAGCGGAAAACTAAGGGCTAAGTGATGCACGTACTTACGCTTTCCAGCGTCCACAGTTTGTGTCATCTCGGCGTACTTTGGACCTGAACGCTTATGTCAGTGACAACGTAACCTATAGCGGCCAGATTAGCAGTGACATGACACGGTCACCACGAGAAGTTGTTCATATCAGTCGCTGCACTAAAAAGAAAAGAGAGAGAGAAAAAAAGCGATGTCGCGTTAAGGAATCCCAGGTGGTCTGAATTTTCCCGGCGTATCTCATAACCATCATTCATCTCATAACCGCGATCATAACTGCATCGTGTCTCATAACCGCGATCGTTTAGCCAGCATGAAAATGAACGGTAGTACATGGATTTGCCTAATTTTCGCGCTTGCGGCCTCGGACGCGCTTGCGGCTGCGTTTATTGTTTCGGTATGGCTTTTGTTTCAGATAAAAGAAATGATCGTTGTGAACTTTGTGAGCCCATCTGAATTGGAGAGGTTAAAAAGAGGTCGAGGTGGTGAACCGGGATGTCTGAACCTTTGCTAAACTTTGTCTTGCGAGAAAGCGGCTGCAGGCCACAAGAATACAAACGCAGCCGAAAGAACGAAGCGTAAACAAATCGATGTACTACCCATCATACCCATCCTGGCTGAAGCGCCATGCGTTGCATCTCCCATAGACACTAGCGCCAGATTTTCTTCAAGTGTATTAATGGTAGACTGTGTAATAATATCGGGGATTGGGGACATAAGACCACACGATTCAGTACATATCTTCATTGACTTCTTTCTTTTCATGCGCTGTGTTTTGCAGCTGGTCGCAAGGATAGGTACGGTGCGTGTGCTACGTTTGGACGAGTAAATAATGTGCAGATGCAAGAAAGCTAAATATATCGCTACGAGATAGAGTTCGTTTGATGAGTCAATGACGCCGATGCGCAAGCAGAAATAGGAGAACGGTACAGCTCTTTCGGCGGAACCAACCAACATCGCTTGCAACGACACGACGGTGCATGCTCGTTTGAGGACTCTCTGGTTTTCTCGTTAAGTGCGTAGTCTGCTCACATTTCTATGTCTGCGCGAGCGCACGCGAACATATTCGCGCGTGCGAGTTTCCTAGCTTATCTTCTCCTCCCACCCTGATCCTCTTCGTTTCACTATGTAGCTCATCTTTACTACACGTGGGAATGGCCACTGGTATGCGTTTCGTAACCCCCCATTGCAATCCGTCGCATGCTCCGCGTTCTTCGCTACCGGAGGAATACTTCCATAAGAGCGGTCTTATGTAAGACAGCTACACGTGGGCTTTCGAGAGTACTTGAGAAAAGCAGCGGCGCATTATAAATCATCGATCCAACGAGCAGGAGGTCAGCTACGCTGAAGCTCCCTTCTCCCAATTATTGCTTCATCTGAGAAAGAACTCGAGATTGGAGAAAGCGCGATAGATGAAAAGTTATGGCCGGAAAAAACTTTCGCATGATTATCGAAACAGGCGTGAGCTAAGTCTTCGTCACGCTCGAAACTCCACCGTGGCGTAAAATTCATGCTTCAGCGGCCCAGGTTTTTTTCTTTCATCTTTGAAGTTGTGGTTCGCTATTTCACTAGATGTTTTAATATACCACTTACAATTTGAAGGCCAAAATCAAGAGTGATTATGAGTCACGCCGTAGCGGAGCGGTGCGGATTACCTTGACAACCTGTGCATCTTTAGCGTACACCTAAATCTAAGCACGTGTACTTTATTGCACTTTCTATCTCCATGAAAATGCGTCCACCCCATCAGGTAACTGAACCCGAGCCCTTAGGTTTAGCAGCGAAACATCATAACCGGCTGCGCAGTTTTGCGACATACATATACTTGTTTTTCGGGGGGTATATTTTAAAATATTTTTTACACATACTTTCTTAGCCCGTTAGAAAGAGAATTGAGATAACGCAATAAGACGCCTCGAACTTTTCATTGGTTTATATATCTCTGAAGGTTCAATCACATTTTCTAAATCCGACAGGCCTGCGTTATCCTATTTGACCAATTAACGCAGGCACGTGGCAGGAATTTCTTCCAAGCTATTTGATTTATATTTCTACATCTTGTTTTCGACGATAGCAGACGGTGTTATCACATCCAATGAATTCTTGGGAAAAAAAAAAGAACGTCAAGACTGTGGCCTTTATATGACAATTGAAGTGAAGGAAAAGCTAGTTGTTGCACTGCCTATGTCTAAAAAGCAGTGGTATACTCTTGTGATTCCAGGGAGTCAGTCTAGACGCGCACAACAGTCGAAATGTCTTTTAATGGCATTCATTTCTTTGTTATGCTTAACATGAGTCATATGGTGCTCTTTGTCACTATCTCAATGTTAGAATTAGAGTATCATGAGATTATATCCCCAGAAAAGAGCGCAGAAACTGGAAGGGATGATGATTAAAATGACACAAACAAACGTTTCTATACGTCATCTTGTTCATGTCTCCTCATTACAGGATTTAGGTTTTACCACTACTTAAATAGCAACAAGTTCATGTACCCAATTTGTTGGAGAGCACGCTGAACACAAGAAATTCACGCTCGATAGTAAATAAGTCTTCTGAGGATGCGCTGACACCATTTTCATTACTGTAATGTTTCTATGTTCCTACGTTGATAACGCGTGGGGGTAGATTAACAAGTCAAATACTCATTAATTATTACAATAATCATTTGTAAATCACCTTATGAGTTAAATAGAACTATTTGTACACGTGTGCTCTCCAACGAGAATAAATTAGGCGTACGTGTCCTTTAGCGTGGAACTGCGTTTAACAGAGCAAGTGTTCATGGCTCTAAGTAGTGAATTAACAATACCTGCGCATTAGCTGGGGATTACCTATAGGTAGGGTAAGGCGGGGCAAAATGAGACACGGGGCAAAACGCGACATTTTGGCTTTGCCGACCTCTATAGCTAATACAGAAAGCACTTTTCTTTGTTTCTATATTTCAGCGAGAGGTGCTAGTAGTTGTCCACCTTTTTATGTGTAAAAGTTGATGATTGCTCACAGCGTTCACGTGGGAAAAATTACGCGGCTGGTGTCAGTGTGTTCGTGCCCCGTCAAAAAGGGGCGAAATTCTTCTCGGCCAAATTTTCGGATCCGTGCATGAAGCTACTCTGGCGTCAGTACAACAACGCAAGTATTTATATTGTTACTATATACTACTAGCTACATACCACCAAAATTTCAGTTCACTTGGTGCGCGGGGCCAAAGCGGAAAGTTTTTTTTAATTTGGGCATGTGAGGGGGGGGCAAAACGCGACAAAAAGGCATTGAATTGCCTTAGAGAGTGTCTCATTAAGTGAGCCCTTTACTTACACTCATTATATATTATATTTTATTGTTTAGGAAGGTTGGGACGCACAAGAGAATATGATATAAACCTTCCTGGGAGGAAAACGAAGTGAAAAAGCCCTGACTGCTGTTCAGGACACCCACTCCATTCGTGCTGCATCAAGATTTTTCCGCATTCCCAAGGATGCTCTCAAGAGGCGAATGCAAATTTGGAAGAATCTCCAAGTCAAGCCAATCACAAACACGTTTCGCCATCGAGTTTTCCTTCAATACCTAATTTGTGCTAAAAAATTCGAATCTAGCACAGTTTTAAATTCATCGCCTCACGAAGCCCGGCTGACGAAGCTGAAAGCCACGAAACGCCCGTGCAGTTCTGGACCAAAACGGCAAAAGGAGGCGAAGAAGATGCGTCAGATTATATCTAGCGTCCAATCGTTGAATAATCCAATGAAGTGCAAGCTTCGACCAAAATACAACAATAACACAAAGAAAGACTGGTGGTGTTTGATCTGCAAGGAGTTTTGGAGCAAAACAGCACCGGATTCTGTATGAATTCAATGCGTGGAGTGCAAGGACTGGGGTCATGAAGGCTGCGTGAGGGCCCGCGGAGTTAATTTCAAGTGCTTCTACTGCAAAAACTGAAGGGTAAAATTTTTTTCACACTGTCTCGTTTTGCCCTGCAGGTTGGGGCAAAATGAGACATCTGGTGCATTTTTTATTTCTTTTTAAAATAAACTTTTTGACAGTGGCAACATGGTCATATTTATGTAGCACATAGCTTGTACCCAAAGGAAAGTTTCTGCATTGACGTTTAATGGTAAAGAGTGAAATAAAAATAAATAATCACTGTTTTCACATTTTTGTCTCATTTTGCCCCACCTTACCCTAATCCACAGCTAAAAGCTGGTGACGCTGTAGCATATATGCTACAGCGTCACCAGCTTTTTCGTACTGTTTTTTTTTTCTTCTCCTAAGTACGGTCCTTCCATAAGCGCACGGTGAGTAACGTTGCCACAAACGAAACTAGCACATTCATGCACTGTTGCTATGGCGTTTCCTTAGTAGGCCTAACTATCACGTCCCTGTTTCCAAGGAGGGCTCCCGCAGTGGCGCAATGACATTGAAGTAATGCAGACGTTGCGAGGAAGGCACCGGATACGCGATGCAGACGACAGGAGGAAATGGCAAGGCCTCGTATCCCAAAGGATTTTATCCAATCACGACCCATCCGCACTCCAATTCGTCATCCGTCGCGCGCTTTCATCATGCACTGCCGCTCGCAACACTCGTACATTGATGTTCATTGCTCCGTTGTTCCGCAACACTGTTCTCTTCTGTGGTTTCTACTTGTTTAGTTACGTTTGTTTTGTGGCAGGAAGCCAAGAATGAGGGTTTGATTCTGCAATGATGCGTCCTTCGAACGACATTCGTCATAGCATTGCATATGTGAAAATAATTGCAGCAGCGACAACTAGTATTACATTTAGTCGTTGTTGCCGTGTCGTTAATAACAAATGAAGCAGTGTCTACCAATCACGACATCAATAAAGGGTCCACGCCAGTTTCCTTCTCACAGTATAACCGTGACTAATCTTGAATAATCTTTAAGTGTTTTTTCTTTTTCTTCTCTTCATTTAAATGTTGACGTGAACAGCTGTCGTCGTAGAACGTCACCTCCGTCATAAGAAAAAAAAAAAAACGGAGCCCCGTCATTTCGTTCCTGCGCAGCACAGTTAAAGCGACATCGACGACAGGTTTGCAGGCTTCGTCAGTACGCCTATGCATCCACAATATGCTTGTGAAGGTATACATATATGCACAAACATCCTTCGTTAATTGCAGCCGAGGTGTCTATATTGACATTACGGGGACTTTTTGTCGAAATCCACGCGAACCGTATAACTCAATCGACTGTACCCGTGCAGGGCACCTTTGCTTCACACCCGCGTCGTAACAACCCCCCTTATTCTCAGTTTTCGCCGAATATACGGTAAAATACTTTATCCAGGTAGCCGTGTTTTGCCCCGCCTGCATTAATACTTAATCATGGTTACGGAGGTGGTAGTAGGGATGACGATGATGTATAGGCTTTTGTGGCGAAATAGCTAATGCGTGGCCCATGTGCGCCAAGCAACTTTCCTACCTGTTCAGAGCACATGAATAGCACCTCCCCCCTTCCCCCCTCTCAAATAGTTCACTGTATGCTTTTCTCATTTTCCTCAAGCAGAAGCTCCCTGTATTACCTTTATCTTTGTCCTCCTTCGCGCAGTTTCCTATGAGGCTGCTCAAGTGGAGTCAATCTGGAAAGTTAACCGTCTTTCCTCCCATAAGTTATGCCTTCGGGGATTATCGCAGCCCGTTCGCTGTCCTTTGTTGCTTTAGCGCTGCACTCTCCCAGCTCGACCATAAATCGATGTGAGATTGAAAGGAGTGAGCGAAGAGGCAGTGAAGGAAGCCTCACGAGTGCCTTTATGGCGGCGCGCTTCTCTCTGCCGTAATTGAATTGAGGGTATACGCTCCGAGCGGACGCCTTCTTAAACATTTACGGGACCGAGCCAGTTTCATCCCAGCTTAAGAGCATGCTCAGGGCTTCAGTCTTTAGAGGAACGAGAACTTCGTGTTCTTTTTTTTAGTTTTTGATTTATGAAAACTTATAAAGAAAAGGTCGCTTAAATTGCGGCGACACATATTTTCTGGGTCGCTGGGGCAAATGCATTCTCATCTTGGCTTTAGTGGCGAATGCTACTTCGCACCATTAGTTTAAAAGCGTGAGCTCACTTTCATTCCCTGTGTTTTTCGAAGCAGGCTGCTCTTTCTTGTTCGCCGGAGCTTTGAAACCTAGACTGGGCATTTATTCTCGTGTCTTCCCATGCGAATATTGATCTGCCATTAAGCGCTTGAAATGTGAAGCAGACCGCTAGGGAACGAGTAAGAGCAACCAGGCTGGTCACTTTGACTGGACTTGTACTTTTCTAATAGGAAGCAAGGAGCGTACAGTCAGACGCCATGTACTTTTAGTGGCCGGAGGTCGTCAGCGTATTGCTCAACTGACACGGGGAAGAAAGGGCATCATGTCGCAAACGTCCAGTTAGGCTTTCTGTACGGCATCTCAGGACGTACATGCTGCAAAGCTTTTCAGAGTGGGTTGCGATATTTTGATAGGGCGATGAATCGTGGCTAAATCTCTGAAATATACGCCAGCAAATAATGAGCAAGTGCGCAATGGCGCTCTTATATGAATTTTCGCATTACGAATGGAGCTAAGTGCCATTCACATTGCTGGTTGGATATTGTAATCTACTTTATTTGTTCGTCTATATCAGGGGTCTCAAACTCATCTCAGGCAGCGGGCCGCAGTCGCAGAATTTAGTCCCGCAAGGGCCGGGTCAGGGAAGAATGTAAGAGCTGGAGGGGGGGGGGGGTTAGTTCGTACACATTGTCAGCAAACACTACCATTGAAAAGAAAACCTTTCCCATGTCTCACGTACCGGTCATCTCTGAAGAAGTTTTGGGGCCAGGATTCCATCCAACAACATGTCAATACCGATCTCCCAAAATGAGTAAAATCTGGACGCCGATCCTTAAATACCGTTTTTGTTTCACGCTTACGCTTCAACGCATCATGACCACATGGGGTGCCTCACTAAAACAATGCTTTAGACCAGTCATGCCTTTGTAGCTCACGAATGTACTTACTATGAAAAAAAAAACCATGGGATGAACATAGCGATGCACGGGCCGCGGGCCGCACGCGAGAGGTTCGTGGGCCGCATGCGGCCCGCGGGCCGCGTGTTTGAGACCCCTGGTCTAATTGATGCTTATATGTATTAGATGTTACGATGATTACCACGATTACTGTATAATCACGATGACGTGAATTACGAGGGAAGCAGTACACTATTTCTTTGTACACTTAGGTGGCAGTGCGTTAGTGTTTGGGTAGGCTGTTTTTACTTCATGCGAGCGACCCGGGACTCCGCAGGCCGTGCCGCTCTTTTTCAAACTCCTGAGCGGTAAATAACTTCTTCGCGCTATGCATTCAGATGGACATTGTAACTCAGTGGACGAGACATGTGATGTGTTGCCGTTCTGAGAAACGCATCTTGTACCTGGCGTGTCCCACTCTTCTGCCATTCGGTGACTTCGCCGTTGATAAAGATGCTGTTGATTGCTGTGGCCCTTCTTTAACGCAGCTGCGCTTATAACAATGGAGCCAAACAAATTAGCGGAGCTTGCACTAAACAGCGCTAGGCTTGAAACAGTAAAAACTGGATGATTCTGAAGACTAATCTGGTTGCTTCTTGGTTGTTACTAGGCTGTATCTATAGGTAATGCTATGTTGCTTCTAGGTGGTTGCTAAGCTTTAGTTAGGTGATGCTAAGTTGTTTGTGCGTTGGATTCTCAGCGCAGAGAGGTTCGAGTTAAACCAAAAGACAATCACAGACACGACACGGTTGTCGGAAACTTCCAGTGAAAGAAACTCCCGCTAAAACCAAGCATTCGCTCCCCCCCTCCCCCCCCTTTTTTTATTTATGTATGAAAAAATATGGGAAGGTAGGCAGGCTACGCAAGAGCCGGATATCCCAACATCATGGTAGTAATATACAAGATACACACAAAGATAAGGAAAAAATAAAAACAGCGAAAGAAGAAAAAATAATCAGAAGCACTATGTACATATATACAATATAGCGCGTATAACGCATGACAGTCTATGGGCATAGTCCAGTTCATACAGCATGTTAACATCGCCGATAGAGTCCCTCTCGTAGATCTACGGGCACGTCGTCGTTGGCGTAGGCCTTCCATCGCTTCGGGGTCTTCTCGCAGCCGCCATTGCCTTTCTCCTTCCCTTGTATTCTCTCCTTGTACGTACTCGGGGTCTTCATCTCACCGCCGTCACTTCGGAGCCATTTCTTGGGCTAACTGCTGCTTTTTTCATTTTTCGTGGACCAGTGGTGGTATGGTGGGTAGTGGGATTTACCCAATTTTTGTTGCGCGTACCCGTTTATGATGATGATAG